>OX392543.1:3858028-5088556 GCA_947623455.1 Mimachlamys varia
GAATGGAGACACTTATTCAGTGATTCCATCACCAATCAAATATTGAAAGAGATTTAATATAAGGAATAGTATGTAGATCTGGTTTTAACCCCACTACCCATGATTTAGTTATATAGGTTCCTCACAAGCCCCCACACGAAACAATATGGAAAAGTCCTAAGAGGAAAACTTTTACCACTTCAAATAACTGTCCTTCACTGGTGTAACTATATAATCATCAATAAGTATTTAATGAGACAATGTCTTTTCTAAATCAGATTAAAGATCCAAGAGGACTATTTGTGTCCATCATTGTATCATCTTTAATTTGTTAGCTGAAATCAAAAATTTAATTTCTCTTGCAGCGGATCTAGACCAGGTCGATTGACGGCAACCAGATAGCTCAATTGGTTGAGTGTCCGTCTAGAGTTCGGAAGGTCCCAGGTTCGAACCCCAGGCTGGGCGTGCACCTCTTCTGTTACATTTGGCACCCAATAAGATATATTATACCCACAGGTAGTATAGGGTTTCGTGTGTGTCTTTAGTATGATCATTTTGCCTGTCTGAGGACTTATTCAGTCTTTAGATCAACCTCAAAAGATAACATGTAAAACCAAGGACCATGGGGAATTCTACAAAAGATTACTTTTCTTGGTTTTAAAGTCAGTCCACAAATAATAATATGCATCACTTAAGGAACCATGAAAAATCTTCATGCAGAATTTGAGAAAGATCCCTCCAGTTCTCTCTGTAAAATGGCATTATTTATATTGAATGCCCCTTGTTCCTCCTCCACAATATATACCCCATTATTTGAGTAGGCCCCCCTCCACATACCACATTATTTGAGTAGGTGGCCCCCTCCACATACCACATTATTTGAGTAGGTGCCCCCCTTCTACATACCACATTATTTGAGTGTGTAACCCTCTACATACCACATTATTTGAGTGACTGCCACTTTACATACCACATTATTTGTGTAGGTGCCCCCTCTACATACCACATTATTTGAGTGACTGCCACTTTACATACCACATTATTTGTGTAGGTGCCCCCTCTCTACATACCACATTATTTGAGTGACTGCCCCCTCTACATATCTACATACCACATTATTCGAGTAGGTGCCCCCGCTCTACATACCACATTATTTGAGTGAGTGCCCCCTTTACATACCATATTATTTGAGTGAGTGCCCCCTCTATATACCACATTATTTGAGTGACTGCCCCCTCTACACACCACATTATTTGAGTAGGTGCCCCCTCCACATACCACATTATTTGAGTAGGTGCCCCCTCTACATACCACATTATTTGAGTGACTGCCACTTTACATACCACATTATTTGTGTAGGTGCCCCCTCTACATACCACATTATTTGAGTGACTGCCACTTTACATACCACATTATTTGTGTAGTTGCCCCCTCTCTACATACCACATTATTTGAGTGACTGCCCCCTCTACATATCTACATACCACATTATTCGAGTAGGTGCCCCCGCTCTACATACCACATTATTTGAGTGAGTGCCCCCTTTACATACCATATTATTTGAGTGAGTGCCCCCTCTACATACCACATTATTTGAGTGACTGCCCCCTCTACACACCACATTATTTGAGTAGGTGCCCCCGCTCTACACACCACATTATTTGAGTGACTGCCCCCTCTACATACCACATTATTTGAGTGGGTGCCCCCTCTACATATCACATTATTTGAGTAGGTGGCCCCTCTACATACAACATTATTTGAGTGACTGCCCCCTCTACATACCACATTATTTGAGTGACTGCCCCCTCTACACACCACATTATTTGAGTAGGTGCCCCCGCTCTACACACCACATTATTTGAGTGACTGCCCCCTCTACATACCACATTATTTGAGTGGGTGCCCCCTCTACATACCACATTATTTGAGTAGGTGGCCCCTCTACATACCACATTATTTGAGTAAGTGTTCCTTCTACATACCACATTATTTGAGAGTGTCCCCTCTACATACCACATTATTTGAGTGAGTGTTCCCTCTACACACCACATTATTTGAGAGAGTGTTCCCTCTACACACCACATTATTTAAGAGAGTGTTCCCTCTACATATCACATTATTTGAGTGCGTACCCCTCTATAACCACATTATTTGAGTAGGTGCCCCCCTCTACATACCACATTATTTGAGTAAGTGTTCCTTCTACATACCACATTATTTGAGAGTGTCCCCTCTACATATCACATTATTTGAGTAGGTGGCCCCTCTACATACCACATTATTTGAGTGACTGCCCCCTCTACATACCACATTATTTGAGTGAGTGCCCCCTCTATATACCACATTATTTGAGTGACTGCCCCCTCTACAGACCACATTATTTGAGTAGGTGCCCCCTCTATATACCACATTATTTGAGTGACTGCCCCCTCTACAGACCACATTATTTGAGTGACTGCCCCCTCTACAGACCACATTATTTGAGTGACTGCCCCCTCTACATACCACATTATTTGAGTAGGTGCCCCCTCTATATACCACATTATTTGAGTGACTGCCCCCTCTACATATCACATTATTTGAGTAGGTGCCCCCTCTATATACCACATTATTTGAGTGACTGCCCCCTCTACATATCACATTATTTGTGTAGGTGCCCCCTCTACAGACCACATTATTTGAGTGACTGCCCCCTCTACATATCACATTATTTGAGTAGGTGCCCCCCCCCCTATAGACAACATTATTTGAGTAGGTCCCCCCTCTATATACCACATTATTTGAGTGACTGCCCCCTCTACATACCACATTATTTGAGTGAGTGCCCCCTCTATATACCACATTATTTGAGTGAGTGCCCCCTCTACATACCACATTATTTGAGTGACTGCCACTTTACATACCACATTATTTGTGTAGGTGCCCCCTCTACATACCACATTATTTGAGTGACTGCCACTTTACATACCACATTATTTGTGTAGTTGCCCCCTCTCTACATACCACATTATTTGAGTGACTGCCCCCTCTACATATCTACATACCACATTATTCGAGTAGGTGCCCCCGCTCTACATACCACATTATTTGAGTGAGTGCCCCCTTTACATACCATATTATTTGAGTGAGTGCCCCCTCTACATACCACATTATTTGAGTGACTGCCCCCTCTACACACCACATTATTTGAGTAGGTGCCCCCGCTCTACACACCACATTATTTGAGTGACTGCCCCCTCTACATACCACATTATTTGAGTGGGTGCCCCCTCTACATATCACATTATTTGAGTAGGTGGCCCCTCTACATACCACATTATTTGAGTAAGTGTTCCTTCTACATACCACATTATTTGAGAGTGTCCCCTCTACATACCACATCATTTGAGTGAGTGTTCCCTCTACACACCACATTATTTGAGAGAGTGTTCCCTCTACACACCACATTATTTGAGAGAGTGTTCCCTCTACATATCACATTATTTGAGTGCGTACCCCTCTATAACCACATTATTTGAGTAGGTGCCCCCCTCTACATACCACATTATTTGAGTAAGTGTTCCTTCTACATACCACATTATTTGAGAGTGTCCCCTCTACATATCACATTATTTGAGTAGGTGGCCCCTCTACATACCACATTATTTGAGTGACTGCCCCCTCTACATACCACATTATTTGAGTGAGTGCCCCCTCTATATACCACATTATTTGAGTGACTGCCCCCTCTACAGACCACATTATTTGAGTAGGTGCCCCCTCTATATACCACATTATTTGAGTGACTGCCCCCTCTACAGACCACATTATTTGAGTGACTGCCCCCTCTACAGACCACATTATTTGAGTGACTGCCCCCTCTACATACCACATTATTTGAGTAGGTGCCCCCTCTATATACCACATTATTTGAGTGACTGCCCCCTCTACATATCACATTATTTGAGTAGGTGCCCCCTCTATATACCACATTATTTGAGTGACTGCCCCCTCTACATATCACATTATTTGTGTAGGTGCCCCCTCTACAGACCACATTATTTGAGTGACTGCCCCCTCTACATATCACATTATTTGAGTAGGTGCCCCCCCCCCTATAGACAACATTATTTGAGTAGGTCCCCCCTCTATATACCACATTATTTGAGTGACTGCCCCCTCTACATACCACATTATTTGAGTGAGTGCCCCCTCTATATACCACATTATTTGAGTGAGTGCCCCCTCTACATACCACATTATTTGAGTGAGTGCCCCCTCTATATACCACATTATTTGAGTGACTGCCCCCTCTACAGACCACATTATTTGAGTGAGTGCCCCCTCTATATACCACATTAGTTGAGTGACTGCCCCCTCTACAGACCACATTATTTGAGTGACTGCCCCCTCTACAGACCACATTATTTGAGTAGGTGTCCCCTCTACATACCACATTAGTTGAGTGACTGCCCCCTCTACAGACCACATTATTTGAGTGACTACCCCCTCTACAGACCACATTATTTGAGTGACTGCCCCCTCTACAGACCACATTATTTGAGTGACTGCCCCCTCTACATACCACATTAGTTGAGTGACTGCCCCCTCTACAGACCACATTATTTGAGTGACTGCCCCCTCTACAGACCACATTATTTGAGTGACTGCCCCCTCTACAGACCACATTATTTGAGTGACTGCCCCCTCTACAGACCACATTATTTGAGTGACTGCCCCCTCTACAGACCACATTATTTGAGTGACTGCCCCCTCTACATACCACATTAGTTGAGTGACTGCCCCCTCTACAGACCACATTATTTGAGTGACTGCCCCCTCTACAGACCACATTATTTGAGTGAGTGCCCCCTCTATATACCACATTATTTGAGTGACTGCCCCCTCTACAGACCACATTATTTGAGTAGGTGTCCCCTCTACATACCACATTAGTTGAGTGACTGCCCCCTCTACAGACCACATTATTTGAGTGACTACCCCCTCTACAGACCACATTATTTGAGTGACTGCCCCCTCTACAGACCACATTATTTGAGTGACTGCCCCCTCTACATACCACATTAGTTGAGTGACTGCCCCCTCTACAGACCACATTATTTGAGTGACTGCCCCCTCTACAGACCACATTATTTGAGTGACTGCCCCCTCTACAGACCACATTATTTGAGTGACTGCCCCCTCTACAGACCACATTATTTGAGTGACTGCCCCCTCTACAGACCACATTATTTGAGTGACTGCCCCCTCTACATACCACATTAGTTGAGTGACTGCCCCCTCTACAGACCACATTATTTGAGTGACTGCCCCCTCTACAGACCACATTATTTGAGTGACTACCCCCTCTACAGACCACATTATTTGAGTGACTGCCCCCTCTACAGACCACATTATTTGAGTAGGTGCCCCCTCTACATACCACATTAGTTGAGTGACTGCCCCCTCTACAGACCACATTATTTGAGTGACTGCCCCCTCTACAGACCACATTATTTGAGTAGGTGTCCCCTCTACAGACCACATTATTTGAGTGACTGCCCCCTCTACATACCACATTATTTGAGTGACTGCCCCCTCTACAGATCACATTATTTGAGTGACTGCCCCCTCTACAGACCACATTATTTGAGTGACTGCCCCCTCTACATACCACATTATTTGAGTGACTGCCCCCTCTACAGACCACATTATTTGAGTGACTGCCCCCTCTACAGACCACATTATTTGAGTGAGTGCCCCCTCTATATACCACATTAGTTGAGTGACTGCCCCCTCTACAGACCACATTATTTGAGTGACTGCCCCCTCTACAGACCACATTATTTGAGTAGGTGTCCCCTCTACATACCACATTAGTTGAGTGACTGCCCCCTCTACAGACCACATTATTTGAGTGACTACCCCCTCTACAGACCACATTATTTGAGTGACTGCCCCCTCTACAGACCACATTATTTGAGTGACTGCCCCCTCTACATACCACATTAGTTGAGTGACTGCCCCCTCTACAGACCACATTATTTGAGTGACTGCCCCCTCTACAGACCACATTATTTGAGTGACTGCCCCCTCTACAGACCACATTATTTGAGTGACTGCCCCCTCTACAGACCACATTATTTGAGTGACTGCCCCCTCTACAGACCACATTATTTGAGTGACTGCCCCCTCTACATACCACATTAGTTGAGTGACTGCCCCCTCTACAGACCACATTATTTGAGTGACTGCCCCCTCTACAGACCACATTATTTGAGTGACTACCCCCTCTACAGACCACATTATTTGAGTGACTGCCCCCTCTACAGACCACATTATTTGAGTAGGTGCCCCCTCTACATACCACATTAGTTGAGTGACTGCCCCCTCTACAGACCACATTATTTGAGTGACTGCCCCCTCTACAGACCACATTATTTGAGTAGGTGTCCCCTCTACAGACCACATTATTTGAGTGACTGCCCCCTCTACATACCACATTATTTGAGTGACTGCCCCCTCTACAGATCACATTATTTGAGTGACTGCCCCCTCTACAGACCACATTATTTGAGTGACTGCCCCCTCTACATACCACATTATTTGAGTGACTGCCCCCTCTACAGACCACATTATTTGAGTGACTGCCCCCTTTACATACCACATTATTTGATTGGGTACCCTCCTGTGAGGTTGGATACATGATGTAGAAGTCACTACACTCCGGGCTGTCTACATTATCATGACCACTTCCCCAGTTATGACCTACAAAAAAGTTAATGAAACATTTCACATAATTTTTAATGGATATTGAAGCACATTTTGATCGCCATTTTCCAAATTACACTTTCCTTGGCGTTGATCATACTAATTTGACCAATTGTAAAGATTTTGAAACAGTATGTTATGATGGACAGTCATAAAGGATTTCCCTTTAATTACTTGTCAATGATATAAGCTTATAGTACCTGTATGTAATGACCAATTAGAAATGAAATATGATCTCATATGTGTTTACTTACCTAATTCTATATTTTTCAAATGTGTTGTAAACAGCAATATGAAAAGAGAAAAAAAACACCTTGATTTGCATATTTAAACCCGATTATGATTTTTATTCTTTTCATTCCACAGAAATGACATGACAAAGGGGTCAAGTTTTACACATTCTCAATATCAAAGGTTAATATCAAATTCTCTGAACCCCCTGTACTCTGTCAATGCACAACTGAATGCTCTTTTTCAATCTATATATTTATGTGCACCATCTTGTTGATGAGGCAAGAAGACCAGAATGATTTTTCAGTGTATCATAATAATAGAATATCACAAGTGTCGCTCCATTTGAAATCTTCAAAGACATGTATCAGCCTCGGGATTGGTCATTTTTTACCCAAGACGAATCAAACTGTTATCTTCCTGCCTTCAGTTTTGCAATAACATATTCCTGGAGTGTAGAAGGCGTAGGTAAGCATAACCCCTCGATATCAAGGATGGATTTTACAAGTTTGGTTTGGTTTATTTTGTTTTATGTCCTATTTACAGCCATTTAAGGAAGTGCCAGGTTTTGGAGGTGAAGGAAAGCCGGAGTACCCAGAGAAAAACCAACGACCTACAGTCAGTACCTGGCAACTGCCCCACGTGGGATTCGAACTTGCAACCTAGAGGTGGAGGGCTAGTGGTAGAATGTCGGAACACCTTAACCATTCGGCCACCGCGGCCCAGAGGTGGAGGGCTAGTGGTAGAATATCAGAACACCTTAACCACTCGGCCACCACGGCCCAGAGGTGGAGGGCTAGTGGTAGAATATCAGAACACCTTAACCACTCGGCCATCGCGGCCCAGAGGTGGAGGGCTAGTGGTAGAATATCAGAACACCTTAACCACTCGGCCATCGCGGCCTCCGGATTTTAAAAGGACTAGTTACATATAACATAAATTTTGTATTGGTAGACATGGACAAATTAAAAGTCCTTATTTCTCATGTTACAAACCAATGAGATGCAAAAGTCAAAGTATTGTCAATAAATAAATAAACAATTATTATATATGTGTCCAAACAGTGGAACTAAATATTTGGTTCTAATATAAAAACATGAGGTCAAAATCATTATGTGCAAGATTGAAATATGAAAATAGGGTCGATCGAAATACTAATATATATATCTGTGAAATTGAGACCAAGGATTTGACAATTAGAATTATCGTAAGAGAAACTTATACAGCTGATACGTAATATCTAGCCTTACCGTGAGCGGTTGTGATAGTGGACTGTAGTGTCAGTACAGTATTTCCCACCCTGTTCCTCAGAGAAGTCAACGCTGTGTTACCTGCCATCTTATCAGCTGAAATAGTTATTACCAAATATATGTACATCTCTCAAAATTCTAATTGTTACAAATTTACAGCTACACCTGTAGTTAGACATAGCTAAATTAAAGAGTGGCACGGTATTACTGGGGGCTTGAAATCGACCATGGAACAGCCGGATTGATTAGTAGCTGTAACGGGACACCAGGTCAGTGAGGGCTGGTCACCAGCTCACGTCGATAAGTAATAACTAGATAGGGAAACATCTACATCAGTAGTTACATATGATAGTTAGTTCTTAAATGAGTGTCGAAGTAATATGGAATTTATTAAACAAGTTAGATAATTTAATATGTCACGAGCTTTTAGGCAAGTGGCATATTAAATTATTTAACGAGTTTAATTAATTCCATATTACATTGATATAAGTGTAAGATTCTATTTATAAAATAACTTTTATTTATGAGAAAATGCATAAAAACTTTCATATTATTCTCTTTAAGAAAGGCAAATTTCTTCTGTGACAATTTTCAACACTGAGACAATCATATGACGTCATAAAGACGTCATTTGTTTATGATGTCACAACAGTATTATTACACGTATGTAATACCATTTTTATGACATGGCCGTATGACATGACTGAACGGGTCAGTTATGTGATAAATCGTATTTGAGCAGATCACTGGAAATAGCTGCTGCTGCTTCAGCTCAACTAAGTGTTAAAGGCCCAATATATGTAACTTTCGGCAAAACTTGAAGCCAAAAATCAAGCCTAACAACTTATTATATATTTGCAGATTTAGTTAAGATTAACTGATATCAGCAATATCAAGATGAATTCTTACGTGGTTACCGGTACAGCAACAGTTAAAACACTGTATTTGGAAACACGCATCCATTTTGAACAGTCTTCTACCTTTGGATTGTTGTTGAAGTGGGCCCCACCTGAATTATTTTCAATTCTTTAGACTTTTTTGTAAAGAGGTCTTTGTTAGTTACCATCCAGGTTTACTTCTTTGTAGGCCTATTTTTGCATGGTAATCAAGCGGATTTTTTTTCATTTTTTTTTCAGAATCACAAAACATTTCCTGAAGTTATGGTATATTGGGCCTTTAAATGTACATGTAGTGAAACCTCATTATCCCACAGTCGACACTGGACAGGGGGGTGGGGGGGGGGGTGGGGGGATTGGGGTTGAGTTATTCAAGTATATTCCAGAAAAGTGAGTTTAACTTAATGTTTGATTTGAAGTTTCACTACTGACAATATTAAATCTTTTGTAACATTTTACAGAGAAATACCAATTAAACTCAATTATCATACCTGTTAAATTCAATTAATGACAATGAAATTAATCTTATACAAAAATTATCAAATTTCAATGTTCCTAAAAATTTCTTTCTGAGATATAATTAATTTTACTGACTATCAAAGCTTATTTTAAGTTTTATTAAACATAACTTTAACAAGATTTTAATAATTATATACCAAATCATTACATTAAAATGAAATTTCAAGGTTTAATGGTAGAATTTAATGGAATTTCAACATTTAATTAAGTTTTAATGAAATGGTCATGGTAGTTTAATGGTTATGGCAAGCAGTGTAGTGTTTGGCAAGGATTGACAAAAGACTTCTAATAATATGATGTCTTCAAGTTATACAAGTTTATGATAACCAGGTTTACTGTAATATAAATCAAGTTAATTTTCCCCAATGTTTTGGTATTTTGAAATTAGCACAATACCCTAGGCCTGGTATCTAGCAATTTAGTTCTAATTTAGATCAAATAAACTCTTCATTTTTGAAAAATATATCTTTAAAATATCTTTCTAAAGTATAAATGAAGGTACCTGTGGTAGTATTTCGTTGAGGTAACCACTGTTTTTACTGTATAACTGAAGGTACCTGTGGTAGTATTTCGTTGAGGTAACCGCTGTTTTTACTGTATAACTGAAGGTACCTGTGGTAGTATTTCGTTGATGTAACTGTTGTTTTTACTGTATAACTGAAGGTACCTGTGGTAGTATTTCGTTGAGGTAACTGTTCTTTTTTACTGTATAACTGAAGGTACCTGTGGTAGTATTTCGTTGATGTAACTGTTGTTTTTACTGTATAACTGAAGGTACCTGTGGTAGTATTTCGTTGAGGTAACCGCTGTTTTTACTGTATAACTGAAGGTACCTGTGGTAGTATTTCGTTGAGGTTACCGCTGTTTTTACTGTATAACTGAAGGTACCTGTGGTAGTATTTCGTTGAGGTAACCGCTGTTTTTACTGTATAACTGAAGGTACCTGTGGTAGTATTTCGTTGATGTAACTGTTGTTTTTACTGTATAACTGAAGGTACCTGTGGAAGTATTTTGTTGAGGTAACCGTTGTTTTTACTGTATAACTGAAGGTACCTGTGGTAGTATTTCGTTGAGGTAACCGCTGTTTTTACTGTATAACTGAAGGTACCTGTGGTAGTATTTCGTTGATGTAACCGCTGTTTTTACTGTATAACTGAAGGTACCTGTGGTAGTATTTCGTTGAGGTAACCGCTGTTTTTACTGTATAACTGAAGGTACCTGTGGTAGTATTTCGTTGAGGTAACCGCTGTTTTTACTGTATAACTGAAGGTACCTGTGGTAGTATTTTGTTGAGGTAACCGCTGTTTTTACTGTATAACTGAAGGTACCTGTGGTAGTATTTCGTTGATTTAACCGCTGTTTTTACTGTATAACTGAAGGTACCTGTGGTAGTATTTCGTTGAGGTAACCGCTGTTTTTACTGTATAACTGAAGGTACCTGTGGTAGTATTTCGTTGATTTAACCGCTGTTTTTACTGTATAACTGAAGGTACCTGTGGTAGTATTTCGTTGAGGTAACCGCTGTTTTTACTGCAGCACACTAGTGCTACATTACAGATGAATTATATACAATGAAACTTCAGGTTGGGGTAAATCCTAAATACAATAACTGTATTTATCCAACAATAAGCCCATGTTTTGGTAAAACCATATTGTTATTGATTACTTACCATAGCTCATAGGGGAGCATATACCGCCAAAGTCATAGCTCCTCCAGGACGCTATAAAGGCGAGACCAAGGCCTTGTTGGAAGGATGAGTACGTAAATAGATGGACCAGGCATGCACTGTTCAGGAAATACTCTGTACTGAAAATCTACAACAGTGACAAGGAAATAGGCCTGTGTCAGAAAACATAAAACACAAACAATACTTTTAGTCAATGCAGGGGTAGACTTAACATTTGTAATTCCCCTGGTCCTTCGGGTCAGCTGCATTAGGAATGAAATGGCCCAAACAGGCCACAGACATGTGCAAGGGCTGCAGGCGCGAGTCAGGGGGAGAGCAAGAGAGGGGGCTGGATTCCCCCGTCTTGTAATGGGGGTACGGGGAGTCACCCCCGGCAAATTTTGAATTTCTAGATGGCAGGAAATGGATTTACAGCACTTTCGAATAATGAAAACATGAAATTATTCAGCAATAAAAACCACCAAGGCTTCAATAGTACACAGTACACAATGACGAATAGATAACTTATAGACCTACAACCCTAACAAGGGGCCCAGAGGGCCTGTATCGCTCACCTGGATACATTGATATCTAGGTAATCATGGTAAAATATTTTCTTTCTTGCTCCGCCCCTCAGTCCCCTGTGGGGGGGGGGGGGGGGGGGGTCAGTCCCACCATTAGTACAATTTTGAATCCTGAGCACCTAGGGATTCTTAATGCCAAATAAGGTTGATTTCCAATCAGTGGTTATGGAGAAGAAGTCGCTTAAACCAATATAGCTAAATAACCCTTTTTAGCCCCGCCCCTTAGTTCCAGAGAAGAAGTGGTTAATATCAATATTGCCAAATAGACACTTTTGGCCCTGCCCCTCAGGCACCTGGGGGGTCAGCACCATCATTTGTATAAATTTGAATCCCAGCCACCTAGGGATGCTACCACTGAAATATAAATGCCATACATTGCTTAGTTCCAGAGAAGAAGTCGTTAATATCAATATTGCCAAATAGACACTTTTGGCCCTGCCCCTCAGGCCCCTGGGGGGTCAGCCCCATCATTTGTATAAATTTGAATCCCAGCCACCTAGGGATGCTACCACTGAAATATAAATGCCATACATTGCTTAGTTCCAGAGAAGAAGTCGTTAATATCAATATTACCAATGAGACACTTTTGGCCCTGCCCCCCGGCCCCTGGGGGGTCAGCCCCATCATTTGTATAAATTTGAATCCCAGCCACCTAGGGATGCTACCACTGAAATACAAGTGGTTATTAAGAAGAAGTCAATTGTTGACGGACGGACGACGGACGGACACCACGGTATGGCATAAGCTCACCCTGGTCCTTTGGACCAGGTGAGCTAATTAAAAGTGTGTCGCAAACCCCAGGGCCAAATCAAAAACCATGATTGTGATCATCTCTTTATGCCCAGTAATTGTATGTATAGTTTTGGGGTGGGGATCTCAACCGTGTAAAAGTTATGACTCAGGGGTCAAATTAAAAGTGTGTGGCAGACCCCAGGGCCAAATCAAAAACCATGATTGTGATCATCTCTTAATGCCCAGTAATTGTATGTATAGTTTCGGGGTGGGGATCTCGACCATTCAAAAGTTACGACTCAGTAGTCAATTTGCAAGGGTGTGGCAGACCCTTGGATCAAATATGAAATCATGATTGTGATTGTCTCTTAATGCCGAGCAATTGTATATATAGTTTTGGGGTGGGGATCTCAACTGTTTAAAAGTTATGACTCCGAAGTCAATTTACAAGGGCGTGGCAAACCCTGGGGTCAAAACATAAACCATGATTGTGATCATCTGATAATGCCCAGCAATTGTATATATAGTTTTGGGGTGGGGATCTCAACCGTTTAAAAGTTATGACTCAGGGGTCAAATTAAAAGGGTGTGGCAGACCCCAGGGCCAAACCACAACCATGATTGTGATAATCTCTTAATGCCCAGTAATTGTATATATAGTTTTGGGGTGGGGATCTCAACCATTTAAAAGTTATGACTCAGGGGTCAAATTAAAAGGGTGTGGCAGACCCAAGGGGCAAATCAAAAACCATGATTGTGATTATCTCTTAATTCCTAGTAATTGTATATGTAGTTTTGGGGTGGGGATCTCAACCATTTAAAAGTTATGACTCAGGAGTCAAGTTTCAAGGGCGTGGCAGACCCTGGAGTCAAATATAAAATCATAATTGTAATTGTCTCTTAATGCCCAGCAATTGTATATATAGTTTTGGGGTGGGGATCTCAGCCGTTTAAAAGTTATGAGTCAGGAGTCAAGTTGCAAGGGTGTGGCAGACCCTGGGGTCATATCTAAATCCATGATTGTGATCGAGGTTACCAAAACATTTGTATAAATTTGAATTCAAGCAACCTTTGGATTCTACCACTAGAATATAGATGTCATACATTGCTTAGTTTCAGGAAAGAGATCATTTATACCAATATTGTCTAATGTGCCCCTTTTGGCCCCACCCCTCAGGCCCCTCCGTGATCATAATCATATAATTTTGAATCCTAATCCCATAGTGATGATACCAGGCAAATATGAATAATATCCATTGCTTGGTTTCAGAGAAGAAGTCATTTTTATCATTATAGCCAAATTGACTCCTTTTGGCCCCGCCCCTCAGGCCCCTGGGGGATCAGCCCCACCATTTATACAATTTTGAATCCACACCCCATGGTAATGCTACCAGGCAAATATAAGCGATATACATTACTGGGTTTCAGAGAAGAAATCGTTTATATCAATATAGCCAAATTGACGCCTTTTGACCCCGCCCCCCAGGCCCCTTGGGGGTCAGCCCCACCATTTGTACAATTTTGAATCCCCACTCAATAGTGATGCTACCAGCCAAATATGACCGATATATATTACTGGGTTTCAGAGAAGAAGTCGTTTATATCAAATAGCCAAATTGACCCCTTTTGGCCCCGCCCCCCAGGCCCCTGGGGGGTCAGCCCAACCATTTGTACAATTTTGAGTCCCCACCCCATAGGGATGCTTCTGACCAAATTTGGTCAAATTCCGATCAGTGGTTATAAAGAAGAAGTCAATTGTTGACGGACGGACGACGGACGACGGACGCCACGGTATCGCATAAGCTCACCTTGGTCCTTTGGACCAGGTGAGCTAAAAATGAACTGGCCAGACGGTCTTCTTAACTGTAAAACGCAACTGGCCCGAGTCTAAATCAACTGGCCTGGGGCCAACGGGCCAGCGGCTAAATCGACCCCTGCAATGTATTATTTTTGCTTACTAGGTAAATCTTGGTAGAGCTGTATATCCAAACAACATTTTTAACTACATGTTTTTAAGATTAATAACTATATGAATTTCTAAGCAATTACTACAAAATTTAATGTAAAATCAAACAAACATTTCTGTAATTTATAATTATCTGACTACTTAATTAAGCCCCCAGTTTGTGCCTCATATTTCAAGATTCTTCTAAATTTAAGCTGTGAGAGAAATCATGTTTGGATTTCAGTTCATTTAGACATTCTTCTCAACAACTGCAATTTTTTAGATTATTCCTTTTTTTTCAATTTTCAGTCCTACCAATAGAAATGTTAACAGTTTCAGCATATCGTTTTTCTAGCTCCAAAGAAATGTGAAAGTCGTACTTTTCTATTTTATGAACTATTTACTTAATAAGCATATCAGATTCTGAGTCTACAAGACAAGTATGATAGCCTCCTATACATGGCCTGTAATGTATTATGTTGAAACAGGTGAGGAAAAATGCACGACCAGACCGGGGTTCGAAACCGGGACCTTCCGAACTCTAGACAGACGCTCAACCAATTGAGCTATCTGATCGCTGACAATCGACCCGGTATAGATCCACTACATTCCTCCCTCCTTTAAAAAGTCTTCGACCCGGAAGACATCAAGATTTACAACCCAGGTTCGGGTATCACCTTGCTAAGTATGCACCCAGTACTTGAAACAACGTTTGGTCACATGCACCAAACGTAACAGGAGAGGAAAAATACATGGCCAGACCGGGGTTCGAACCCGGGACCTTCTGAACTCTAGACGGATGCTCAACCAATGGAGCTATCTGGTCGCCGACAATCGACCGGGTCTAGATTCGCTACATTGTTATAGACCAACTTACATCTAGTGTCTTGGCCATGTCTGTTTGTCTGTTAGCTTGGTTGTAATGGTTTCCTTCAGAAGGCCCTACATGGATTACTATCTACAAAAACAAAAATGGTCAGAAAATCGGGAGAAGGCTCTACATGGATTACTATCTACAAGAACAAAAATGGTCAGAAAATCTGGGTTCTCCTTAACTGTACTCATAACGTTTTCTAGTTCTATGTATGTACATCAAGTCTAATGATTCTAAACTTCTGAACTCCTGACAGATGCTCAACCAATTGCACTTAGTCTAGCTTTAGTTAAACTGGCCACCGCCATCCGGCCCAGTCCAGGCACTGAGCTCATGAAACAATCTTAGATTTAAGTTTGTGCTTAGCCAATCAAGTATATACATGTCTATATAATTATGTAAATTGTCAAAAATAACAGGGACACATTATTAGCGCTTTTATTCCTTTAGTGGAAGCTCTTCAGACTTCGCGGCTATATATATGACGTTACTTTTCGTAAACTCATGATTGGCTAAGTCAAAACTAAGATGTAGGATTGTTTCATGATCCTGCATGGGGCCAGGTCGCTGATGGCTAACCAAGTTCAGTTCCACTAGATAAATTCATGTTTATCAACCTGAAGTACATGGTTCAACTCTGCTCTTTCTTTCATTCAGAACTGAACATTGTTGTGAAATATATTTTCAATTTATCTTTATTTTTATTTTTTTTATTATGGTCCCTCTATGATATGGATTAAGAACAGTTTCCAACAGTTAGTTACAGATTCTGACAGTGGTACCATGAATCCTCATATTGACACAGATATCTAAATACAGGTATACACAAGTTATTCAGGTGTATGGAAAGAAAAATGGCAAATCTAGAACAGATTGTACCTTTTGAAAAAATTGCAAAAAAAATCTGTCAATTCAAATGTGAAATGTTACCTTGCTGATTTCAAACCCAAGCCCAGTAACGCCCGAGTCATCTGGCCAAGTCGTCGCTTGGTATATGGAATTCACTCTGTCCAGTACACCAATCTACGAAACATTATAGAAATACACCATCCAGTCTATCAGCACAATACCTCGGGTGAATAACCTCACCAACTCAACATTTACTTGATTTTATATCATAATAATAATGTAATTTTTTTTCAATTTAGATTAAATACTTTTTTAGATTTTATATCATAATTATTGATATTTTTTTCAATTAAGATGAAATATGGGTCAAGCTGTTGGATATGTTTTAAATATGAAACCATAAATCACCGCTATGTTTGACTAAATGCATTAATCTTGCTGTCATTTTGCTTTTCAAACATATTTATAATACTCCAGATTCGAATTTAAATATACACTCATACACATACTTTTAATCATATCTTAATCTGCAATTATTTCATTGCAAAGTTAACAAAAAGTACACCTGCACATTTATGTATTATTTCATACTTTACATTATGTCAATTTCAAACTAAAACAAGAGACTTTGAAATTGAACATCATCAAAAGAACAGAAAATAAACTTATAAAGGGCAGACTTTAAAATGAAAGTAAGAAACAGACAAAAAAGTTTACAGACATACAGAACTATATAAAATAAATCCATATCTATTTACCATGTAATTCTGAGTGGCAAGGATAGAACCACGACCAATGTTCTCGTGAAAATAATGGTCTGCCACCAAAATTATTCGGCAGTATTTTCGGTTTCCAAAATTCACAGCCCGCTTCCAACGATCAGGACCTAAACAAAATATAATCATTTTATTATTTAATACTTAATGTTCAACCTGTTAATTAAAAACTTACGGTACAGATAAACAGTTTTATTATCAACTCTTATGATTAATTTATCCACTCCTGAAAATATCCTAATGAACAATTCTAACCTTTGATTTGGAAGAGTTTATAGGAGTCTTCAGGGGCCAATAAGTAAAAATCACCATAATGATTGTGATTGAAGAATTATGTAATCTAGTATACTATACCTACAACTATTAACATTTGTGCATCTTTCAAACTTGTAAACAACAAATTAAAGCCATTGTAAAAACAAATAAATCTGACATGCTTCTGTCAAGCAGAAATTAATTTTTTGAACAGAGAACTAGCCTGAATGACAGCCAGCCTGGCTGAAGTCATATTAATTATTCTTAAATTGCTCAGAGCATCTATTCCAGAATTAATCCTGGGAGGAGGGAGATGCACTATTTCCAAGAGCCCACCACCCATCAAATATCTAAAGTGATTTTAAGTAAGATCTGGTTTCAACTTTCAACCCCATGATAAATTAATGCAGGTGCCGACTATCTTCCCACACAATTAATTATGGAATAGTGTGAGCAATCTATTTGCTTCACTTACACAAGCGGTTAGTGAAATCTCGAATTGCCCCCCCCCCCCACCCCCCCTCCAAAAAAACACTTAAGTAAAATATAGATCTTAAACAAATATATCTTATCTAATTGTTTCAATATTGTTTCAAATCTATAGCTGGGGAATGATATCAGATATCCTTCAATTTTGTGGTATTCTAATTTTACAAATAGCCCCTATAATCCTTGGCTGACTCTAGCTTGAATGTGAGTAACCCAGGCTACGGTGCTTATTGGGTCAAACAACCTGAACCATAATTTATTGTAAAACTAATACAGATGGATCGAGTAACAAGTTATTACAACTTCATGTTATACATTTGTCTAACCCATACCTTTCTGTTCCAGGTTCTGCTGCTTCACCACCACCGTCGCGTTTCTTTGCTGTTTACAAGGAGTCTCAAATTTACTACAACACAATATATTTTTGATATCGTCAGCTTAATAATCATTAACATTGTCTAACATCTCACAAATCATTGCACAGCAAATTCTATATCTGTTAGTAAACAGGATTGTGATTCTGTTATATTATAGATGCTGTTGTTTGTAATGACATTTTGTAAATCAAAGTGATGAATATAGGAGAAATATTATATTTGAAGAAAAGGAGTATTACTGTTCCATTACTGAGGTTAATTCAACAGGTATTTAGAGGGCAATTTTTAATTAAACTGTTAACTTATATAACAGTGGCTGTAAGTGAAACTGGTGACAAATACCTACATATCATGATGAATGAAAAGCACTTTGAATGGTTCAGGAGATTCTTTCTTTAATAGTGATCATTTTGTCTGATGTTTATTGAGAACCCTTTACATATGAAGCTACATGATTCATGTAAAATCTGGACGAAAATGTTTTCTTCTTCTTTTCCCTGGTAACAGTCTTTGGCTAACTAGGTTCAAAGACTATATATATATATATAACTTTATTTATCTTACAGCAATTATGAAAAATTATGCAACTAATATTAATCACTCTTGTTGGCCTGCATGTTAGCGTGTGAGGGGTCTTATTGTGGGAGGAAACCTGAGTACCCGGAGAAAACCCACGAAGTCGGGCAGGTGACCCCATATCTTTTCATGTTCGGTCAGGGAATCAAACCCCAGCTGCCCTGGTGAAAGGCAAGTGCACTATCCACTGCACCACTTGACCACCCTAGACTGGTTAACAGACTAAAGATTGTATTGGCAGATCAGCATGGTAATAAACTTTTTATAGGTTTTACTAAATGCACCCTAAAAAGAGGGTGTGTTAAAAGGGTAGATGTGTTTTACATTGTAGGTATTAACCTCATCATTCCATCCCAGTAATCCTGTTCTACTCGCAGGTCAGACTTCCTGTAGGCGATCAGCGTGTGATTGTGGGCGGTTGACAAATACCTCCTGGCAGGCTAGCAAAGCAAACGTATAATATGTATTACAAAAAAAACTACAATCGTCATAAAATCATACAAATTTCATGGATATCAGATGAAAAGTAAGGAACTTGTCCCAAGATACAATTGTCCTTTATCATCATCTAGCTATAGGGCATGCCAGGTGAACTTTAAACAATGTTTTCTTTATCTGTGTATTACAGTCATTGCTGTATAGTCTTGCCTAATTATAGACATCAATATTTGTTAACTTTCTGTCTCTCAATCCCTGAAATATATATGTCATAGCAAAACCGAAGACTCAGTGTACACTGCCTGGTGGATGAGACAAGGAAAAAAGCTCAGTCATTTGATGCACATCAAAAGAATCTTGCAGTCGTGTTATGGAAAAAGTTATTAGATTTGGGCGTCTCCCCTCTGTAAGGACAGGGACTTACAGATGTAGAAATAAATATACAGCCTGGTGATTGGTCAGTTTGACAAATACAAAGGGTGTATACTGCATAGAAGTCGAAAGTAAGTGTAACCTCTGGATATAGAGGATATCTATCAAGTGTGTCTAGCCTGTCAATCAGTACAAACCTCCACGAGGTAGACTTCTTCAGCAGTGACAATGCTTGCCGTGATTAGCCCGTCTTCCCAGTAAACATTTGCTTGTGTATCCTTCTCACCTAGATCATACAACAAATAGTACTGGACTTAAAAGTCAACTTGTTTTTCTTTTCAAAGTCTGCTTGATTGTCTTTTATTTAGTTCATTAAAACAACTCCAGAAATACATGTTTACCCATGATCAAAATCCTGCTATACGGTTAATTAACACTTGCTTCAATATTATTGTGCAAAATGGATACATTTTTACCAAAAAAAGGGTTCTCCTTTTTTATTTGTAGTGCAAATTTCTTTTGCAATGATGATTGAATAAAATAACTCAATCTAGAAAAGTATAAGGAATGTTTGATTTTTTTAATGCAAATGCATGAATATATGATAGCTAATTGTTTGTAATGTGCAAATAAATTTTACAGTCAATCAATATAAGAGATTTTAGATTGCCTGTTAGCTAGAATACCATCTCTCTTCCATTTTTATATCTTTATTTAAATCATCATTTCTTTTAGTTTCATCGCAGGCCAGCTAAAAGTGTGTCTGAGGATTAACCCTTAATGTGTACATTTCATAACCATATATATGATATAGAACATGATTTAAAACAAACAACTGATCATTGATGACCAAATTCATTACACTTTGTTACCACTAGTACGCCCAATAGCCCTATATTTGGTATATTTTTGTTCAGTAGTTCAGGAGAAGAATCAATACTCTAAATATCTGACCATGAAGTGTTCCGGAGTAGAAGTCGTAGGTACTGCTGAGAAAGTCGTGACTTGACCCATCTCTGTTGATCAACGTAGTACGGAAGTCGTGGGACAGAATCATGGATTTTTTCATCGACAAGTGAAATTGTCTGAAAGACAATATACGGTCAATAAAAAATTCAAAACAACAAAATAATATTTTCAAACAAATAATGAACTGTACCTGCTATGAATAAAAGGAATTCAGATACAAAAATATTTCTTCCAAATGTAAGGCACTTGATGAAGGATGGGATGTTAAAATGTGAATATTATATAAAACAATTTGTCAAAACTGAATTACAGTATAACTTGTCTAGAATAGCTGTTAGTCTAATCCAAAAGACTACAGGTCTATTCTGGTCAGAGTATTTCCCTCTTAACATACATCCCACCGAAATCAACTGTGTAAAGGATTATCTCCCTTTTCCGGTAAATGTTTTGTCTACTTTGTTGAAACTCCTCAAGGCGTCCTCCTGCCAAGTTGGCGTACTTTTGTAGTCGAGATTTGTTACAAATTAACAACAAGGGTACAAATATAAGAAATTTAATTACATATACCAGCAGGACATGACATGAAACAAACTTCAAGCACACTACATAAATACTTGGAGTACGGCTCTGAGAAATCTTGGGCTTAAATGCGCCCGGTGCTACCTGGCGTAACTGGCAAAATACGGGCGTAATGTAGGCGTAGCTAGCAAAATACGGGCGTAACGCTAGCGTTACGCCGGCGTCAATTACTTGAACAATCCCTGGCTAAACTACAGGCAACTCATTGAGGAGGAACTCACATCGCCATCATCCTCGCCCTACAGTACAACCCTTGGCGCCCTGGCAACCTTCCGCCAAACCCCTGGCATCCGCGAAACCCCTTACGCCAACAATTTCCCGGCGTCCGCGCCAGCCCTTGTACTGCTATTCTATGGCAATCCCGGACGTCTGGCGAAGTGCGTTTTCCCCATTGAGTTACTATATATTAATCATATCTCACCATCCAGATCTTCGACCAGCTCTGACTCCAGCGGAAGAGAGAAAAAACAAGATATACGAACACCCCGGCCTTATATACCCGTAATGTAACCTGAACAATAAGGCCGTACTCCCGACTAACATCACAGGTGTACTATACATGACTACATTTCAATACGACTAGCACGTGCACGTGATCGGTCACTCAGTGTCAAACTTATACACGGTGAACAATACAATAGAGTAGGAACTAGAGAATACAGGTAAATATTATACAGAATATATTATGTAGAAATAACGATAGATATAACGAACATAAATATCAATTCACAAATAAGTTAATATACAGATACATTATACAACAAAACATTACAACTGGATACATGTATGAATATATACCAGCCAAAATTTTGATTCCAGGGACTTTGGATTTAGACAGGTTATAAATATTAGCTGTAAATTCATAACAAGACAATTCCGCGAATTACAGATCAATTGTGACCACCTCACCAATGTGAACCCAGAGTATGAAGATTTAATGGCTTAGTAGTGTTGGACATAAAGACCAGGCAAGCTTTTTCTTTGATGTAGGTCAAAGGTCAAAATGTAAGTCAGAGTGACCCACTTTCGATATGACATACCACATGACCAAGATGAACCCATGCTCCAAGTGCAGATTGTATGAGGTACAGGGCTCGTATGCATAAAAATTCTTAAGTGGTTAAGAATATGCTTAAGTCTGAAAACTATGCTAAGCAGATCGCTTTTTGTACTTAGCATGTTGCTTATCTCACTAAGTGGGTCGTATAAACTTTCTTATCGCCTAAGCATATTCTTAACTTTAAACAGCCTCTTACCCTGTCTTAAATCTTTAAGCAACATGCTTAACTTGGCAAAATGGCCGCCGCTAATGGATAGCATAACTCACCTCAAATGTTCGCATGGGTATTATGATGGGAAAAGCATTTTAGAGACAGGTTTGATTCGCTCAACATCTTTCATGCATTGAAACTTTATCTGAGATTAAGTTTTGATAGGCGAGGGCATTCTTTTTATATTTTGTTTTGCTAAAGACGATATTGAGCCTGCAACGGGAAGAAACTAGCCTGTGCCTAAGCTTACCTCATCATACGATTGGAATTAATGCAACTTTGAAGCAATGATAATTTAATGTTGATCTGACCATCGTGTCTATGATAATCCAGAGAGTTACAAATCCTTTAAACAATCCAACTGTTGTTATGCGATTTAAACTTAAAATGCTTTCTCTTTCACTGTCGAGACGATCAAAAAGTTTCCACTTTCAGTAGGCCTACTGAGTAGGCTCTAAACAAATTTGTATGCAATTGCGAGAACTGATGGTACACATATTCGCATTAAACGAGCCAGAATTTGTAAATAGCAAACATGTTCACTAAATAAATGTCCAGATCTGTGAAGATGTAAGTTTATGCATTCTAGACTTAGTTGTTAGATGGACAGGGCCAGAATGTTCTGTGAAAATGGCCTACATGCATTTGTGACTAGGATTTTCGAGACGAGAATGTTACCGGTTAAATTATATGTACTTGCCTACAGCGGTTATCCATGTAAAAACAGGTAATTGACAACATACCAAATCATACAACCTGGACCACATACACGGTACAACAGATAAATGCTCCTAGTTTGTGTTTATTTTCACCAGAAAACTCGTTTTCATCCGTGCGATCGTTGTCAACTGTGTTGAAGGTTTTCTCAAAAGGGGACTAACTCTAATTGCAAAGAGTGCGGGGCTCAAAACGGGGACATTCTATTAAGCACATATTGTATAGCTCACAGTATTTAAATAAATTAAAATTAAAAAAATATAGAATTTTTAGAACCTCTACCAATTACACACTTTCCAAATTTTAATTAAACACAAATTCAAGTACTTATATTCATGAATTAGTTTATTATGTGTTTAAAATGTTTTTAACCCACTTTCATATTTCCAAACACATATTTGATTGTAATTATATTAATCCAAATAAAAAGACATATTTTTTATCCACATATGAAAAAAATATATTAAAATTAGGAACAAATAAATAAATGAAATGAAGTTAATTATTATATACAATGTATATATCTCACCATAAATCATTTCATTAGGAAATAAAATTAAAAGTTTTTTTCAATTAGTATACATTGATAGTAACTGACATGAAATGTCTGAATTACCACATCGTTGTGCTTATCAGTAATGATAAAATTGCTAATAAGTTTAAATACAATTTATCATAATATATTGTAATTTTTTTAATATGGTTGGTCATGCACTTTAAATGCATTGAATGAACTGCAATGAAAGTCAAACGTACAGGTCCATGTGGTTCAAAAATATTAATTAATCAAAACAGAACACTAATGATTTTATTTAAGTGAAGTGCTTAGAGTAATATTACTGATTACTGAGGAGACATTTAAAAAAATGATTCAAATCTCACTAAAGTGTAAAATTAATGTAGGTTCAAAACTAGCTGTAACAAATTGTCATGCCCCTGTGGTCGCTAAAGCTAATAGTACATGTATGTAAATGGTGATACTCCATTTGTCGTCCATCGGCGAGTTATCGTCGGGTAAACTTGAAGTCACTCCCGATCGATTAGGTTGAATATTAATAAACAAATACATAACAGACTGTAGAAGCGTTATCCTTAATCTTTTGAACTGTCATTGATTCAGAATTTCATGTATCATATAGAGGCAGCGTCCTTGTCCGTTTAGTTATTTTGCATCCACACATATACATATAAAGTATCGATCGGAATCCAATAATTTAGATTGTGATCTGTCAATTAATTTGCCTCTCAAAATTCGTAGATATGAGTAAATCGTTCTTTTGTGAAATAAATGTTTTTTTTTCGCATATCATGACAAAGTTGTTTGCAAACGGCTAACGTTAAAGTGTACTTGAAGCATTGACAACACAAGTGTTTCTTTTCCACATCTCACGTTTCTTTTGTGTTGTAATCCCAGACCCAAACTCAAATTTTAAATTGTTTTCCTCCCCGAGGTTTTGTGAGGTAGATACATTCGTCTTATATGACGTATCTCCTGGATCTGATGTTATTTAAACTAGTTTTATTAAATTGAAAGACAAAAAACACAGAACACGTGTTTTAATCCAAGTACCCTTGTTTTAACAGAAAGTACGGGAAATGGTATGTAACGTCATTGGCAACGAGTACTTTAAGAAGGTTGCGATCTGCTTAACAAAGAACGACTAAGCATTATGCTTAGAAATTTTATGCAATGGAAACTAAGCAACTTGCTTACTAAAGCAGATTAAAATGATACTTAAGTATAAATTTAAGAAAATACTTAGAATTTTTATGCATACGAGCCCAGGTCACTTGTATTATATGGGATACAGCCCAGACAATATCATAAAGCAGACAGACAGATGAAAGGCCAGAAAGAGAGAAGAATGGATGTATACACAACACAAAACTATAGCCCAAATCGGCTCCCAGATGAGACTAATACTAACAACTCTACATGCTTTGCACTCGCTGAGCACTGTGCTTTGACTACTCTTTACAAATCAGGCTCCGCGCTGGGTATTTTATAAATGGGGTCTTTTCCTACATGTACATAAATGGGGTCTTCTGTATAGTTTAAATGGGAATCCTGAAAATAAGTGGGGTCCTTTTCAGTTTTTATGCTTGAAAAATATATAAGGACGGCTTCAACGCAAATCCGGCAAATAATACAAAATGTACTTACTTTCCAAATGCAGGTATCCATACTTGGTGGAAACCTTCTGTTTTTTCTGGGTCAACATAACGTTTTGTTCTGTGCTTTACATCAAGGGAATGTAAAACCTCAAAATGATTCAGAGTTGCTGACAATTCATCTGCTGAAACAAAATGATGGGCATGGTAGTTACAAGGCCACATTTTAATCTTATAATTGTATGGTTAAGTATCCATAGCTATAAATCAGAAAGTCCCAGGTTCAAACCCAGGTCTGGCTGTGCTCTCTTGTTAACATATATTCTGTATGTCGCCTAACAAAACATACCCTGGGAAGGTGGTATAGGGTCTGCATTTGTGTCTGTCTCCGAGGTCACTGGTGCATGACTTTGCTTAAGGAGGGACAAATGCAATCTGATTAAAATACAGATCCTCACTATTACTATCGTGTGTAGGATCTCCTACATGTACACATGATGGTAATAGTGAGGATCTGCATTTTAATCAGATTGGGACGAATGAAGTGATATATGGACCTGGTCATTTGTCAACAACCAGATATATAACACCATTGCAATATGCTTATTTAAAAAACTGTCCCATGGAAAAAAAAAGTCAATACGCCATTTCCGGCATACAACTTTCAGTCGGTTTAGTCATGTGACTTTCATCACCACGTGATTTTATTTAGGGCACTTTTGAAAACAAAATGGCGGCTAAATAGAAGTTTTCAATGACGGTAAGCGGGGTAAAGTGTTTTGATCGAAAGAGGGATCACACCTTCAAATAAAACAAAAGGGGTGTTAGTAAAATAAGCTTAGATCACTGATTAACTGAATTTATCTTGTACTGAGAAATATGAATGCAATCCATAGTGCTCGTAATCGGGGTTTCTCTTTGCTGTACGTTGGAAACGATCTGAACGTTACATTTTGGAAGATTGTTGCTTTTACGACTGACCGTTACACATCTAGGTCCAACACACCATGACATAGTTTAAGAGCCTGGATCTTTGTTTCATCCCTTTTTAACCTAAAGCAACTAAAAAAATCGAATCGAATCTAGCTGCCATTCGGTCGTCATTGCCGCCATTGTAAAGTGCCCTAAATTTTTCGTGGTCACATGATCAAATCACCGATTTCTAACTCCACTTCAAAAGAGTTCTTGTATCTCGGAAACGGCGTATTAAATAGTAATGAGTATGAACAGAACTTCTGTGTCAATTTTGCATCATATGATGCCGGTCGAGTATATATATACCAATCCCTGCATTTATATCAAATTATATTAAACAGTACCAATATAGAGGATCTAGATCTGGTTGATCGTCAGGGACCAGAAAGCTCAATTTGGTTGAGCGTCAGTCTAGAGTTTGGAAGGACCTGGCCGGTTCGAACCAAGGTCTGCCTGGCTGTGCATTTTTCTTCTCCTAGCTGTTACACTTATATAAGGTACAAGAAGATACAAAAACTTTCATTTTGTGTTGTGTGATTATAAACAAGTAACTTAAGCTGTAAAGAGCTATTTTTATGACGGACAAAAATGTATGTCTGTACCGGATCTAGACTGGGTCAATCGCCGGCGACCAGATTGGTTGAGTGTCCGTCTAGAGTTTGGAAAGTCGCGGGTTCGAACCCCAGTCTAGCCGTGCATTTTTTCCCTCCTGTTACATATCCATATAAGTTTCCATGTCCTAGTCATATGATATACTATACCAGTAGACTACCAATCAATTAAAATGATATAAGATTTACGACATTTTTTTTAAAATTTACATTTTTGCAAGTGAAATATAGAAAATTATCAAACTGATAAAACTTATATTTTCACTGCAGTGATGAGCAGTGAAAATATAAGATTTTGCAGTGAAATATAAGGCTTTTTCAGTGTAACGTGAAAAAGTGACCCACCAATAAAATACCACCCGGGTCATTTTTCTACGTTGCAAAAGTTACACAGGGTCATTATTTTACAGTAGAAATCTTACACGGCCATCTGTAGGAAAAAGGCCCCGTTCAATTTTTCCGTAATTCATTCCGTGAAAAAGTGACCCGCCATAGCTTTCAACGTTAACGGTAGGTAGTTTTCAACTGGGTCATTTTTTTCTCGTTACACTGAAACTTTTGTATGAGTTGTTCCCCTTGGCCTTGATCGAATCTTGGAGGCTCGGCATTGTTGTCGTCTGCTAGAACTTTTCTCTTGGGGAAAGATGGTCTTGGAGAAATGGCATCAATAGTAAATATTGATGGGAACTGCTGCAGGATTTAATATGAAATGAATTGAAAGATGAGAATGGTTCAACTTTTCCGATCAGCTTATCCCAACCAGCTGTGTACTGGACCCGATCGTTTGTGATTTCGACGGATTACAGTAGACTTAGGTCCTTTGCAGTAGGCAAGTAGACCAAGAAAAAAAATAATTAAAGTATCTTAGTCCTCTTTTGAAATGTAATAAAAAGAAAATTCAATGGTTTGCCGTTTAATATCAAATATATTTCACAAGTGAAATATATTTCACAAGTGAAATATATTTCACTTGTATGGCAGATTTTTTTTTTATATTTTCACTCATGCTACACACTCGTGAAAATATAAAAAAAATCTGCCATACTCGTGAAAGATATTTGTTCTTCACATGTATGCTTAGATATCATGATATGTATCATTGTTACAGGAGATAACCAATTATCATTAATTAGACCTAACCAACTTGATTCTACATTCATTCAGCTATCAGGTATATCAGATTTTTGAATAACCAATAATCTATTATACTTAATAAATTGTATACACACTGATATACTATTGAGACTAGTTGTGTAGACATAGTACACATCACACGCATGAGTAGGCCCAGGGAATCCCACATATGTGCTGTATGCTCATCGAGTAGGACAGTGTGTGTTATTTTTAACCCGTCGATCACGCTAATATATTCAATAGTATTCCTTTTCACACGTTCGTTTATGTAGTAGGTAATTTTACTTTGCGGATGTTGATAAATTAAGACACACTAGGTAGGCTTATAAGCTAATTTTAGCTACATATAAAATGTGCCACAACTTACTTTCGTTTATTCAGTCTACTTACCTTCGATGACTTTAGAACATGAAACTTCCGGGACGAGAACAAGTAGAACGAGCACAGAACATATAACAGAGGAGCAACAGTTAGAAATACGATCCATAGGGATACATCAGTTTCTAGTTCATTGCTGTCTGCTCCGGAAATATTAGCCCGGGTGTTTACAAATTGTAAACTGAAACTAAGAGGAAGTAGTAAATGCTGTCTAATAGTTTAAACAGAACGTGTTCCGGATCTAAAAAAACCGCGAAAAGATTTTCTTCAACATACATAATTATTTATACGGTATAACATACAGTGACGTGCCAAAAGTTTTTTAATTCATTTTTTTATTTTGCTAGATCTATTCTTTGTATTTCCAACTTTTTTTTAAATGAATTTTCTCGACTTTGTTTATGGATCAATTTAAATGAAATTTTGTGTAGATCTACTTATAAAGAATGGTTCATGTCCTGTTTCATCTCATAATATTTTCTCTGTTTTCCGTTATGTATGACCAGAGATGTCATAAAATTGGTATACATGTATAGACTGGCTAGGCCAGCCGTCATTAGAACAATATTAGCTATAGTGTCTCAGTTTGTAACCTTGTTGATGGCTGCAGCGACTCGGGAATTAAAAGAGATACTAGGGATCTTTTGAAAACAAGATGTGCGTGTTCCCACCTTAGGAGGAATGTGGCATTGGTGTCTGGTATTTATGGTTTAATGCGAACCCTCAAGGTTTTGGGTGCAGTGCCTTTGAAAAGGCATTGTGATAGGTACTCCTCTTCTTAAATACTACACAGACGTATCATGGGAATGTATACAATGCGGTATGTCAAACTTCTCCTCCACACTCTTTGACAACACAGTAAATACATCTTATATATTCTCAAACCTCAGCATCACATCAGACGACCGTACGAGTCCAGGACCCCCCAACGCACCCTCATCTCCTATCAAGAAAAACAATGATATGCAAAACAACAACACTAAATTCACCACACCAATACGAATAGCCACCATAAACTTCCAATCAATATCAAACAAAATCAAAGTACTGAAAGTATTGAAACGCTAAAACTTCAAACAATAGTATGTATATTTCGGCAGCTATTGAAGTGTTTTTGGTTGTATGGGTTACTATGTTTCGATATCAGAAAGTTTCAGAATAGGGATTAAGTAAGTATTTAGAGTAAACCCAATAACACGCAGGTTGTTTAAATTGACGAGTTGTATTTCAAGCTACAGTGTACATGTACAATTAAGTGCAGTGCTTTAACAATTTAACTAAAACATCAAGTTTTATCACAAATGAGCATTGATCCATTTACACGGAAGCGAACGTGTTTATTTTAATATATGCACCGAAATAAACGGTATTAGTATGTTAGACACAAAATAAAAAGTGGGATCTTTTCCCTTTTGTCTTCTAAAGAAAAGGCATTATTAATTGAAAGATGGTAGACTATGAGCTAAAATTTCAAGACGGCCGTCCGTCGGCCATTTTGTTTTTTTCTGATCGGCCCTAAAAGCAAAATAGCACAACTATAAGGACCAAGAGGAACATAATATGAAGTTTGAGAAAGATCCACTTCACTTACATCTCTAACACTAATTATCAAAATTCAGGATGGCAATCTGTCAGACATTTTGTTTATCTGATCAGTCTCAAAATCTCTCAACGGGCACAACTAGGCACGAAAGTGAAACTACATATGGAATTTGAGAAATATCCATCAATTACTTCTTTAAGAAATAGTGATTTCAATGTCAAAGTCCAAAATGGCTGCTTTTCAGCAATTTTGTTTTTCTGATCAGTTTCAAAATCAAAAGGGCACAACAGTAGGGACCAAGGGAACCTACATATGAAATATTAGAAAGATCCCTCTAGTAGTTGTCAATTCCAATGCCTAAATCAAAGATGGCAGCATTTCCGTCATTTTGTTTATATTGATCAGTATGGTATCAAACGGGCATAACTAAGCACAACGTGAAACCTACATGTGCAATTTCAGAAACTGACTGAAGAAGTTTTTAACACAATAATAACAACTTCAGGTTAACATTATCGTTCGGAGGGAGGTGAATGAATCATTGAAATATACGCTGCTGGTAGTTAGCACAATGGATATTAGATAAAAAAATAAAAGGATTCGCAAACATATCTCTCGTTACAAATAATAGTTCGAACCAACCAATTTGTCATAAAATAACACAGTAAACAGTCAAATTGTTTTTTCCAAAAGATCAAACGACGGCCTATTACAATATCTTTACCAAGCCGGAGAAAAGTAACTTATATTGAGTCAATTACTATGTACACTTTACAGGTTCTGATTAAGTTTCGTTAAAACAAAAATGTGAACCTACAGTGTATAGTGATATAATAATGTGAAGAATCATAAAACCACGAGCTTCTGCTCGCCATAGAAAAATATAAGTGTTATTTTCAATAAATCAAGTATTTTGCCAATTCATATGTACATAAATTATACAGGTTCTGATAATGTCTCATTAAAAATTGTATACTCAGTACAATATAAAGTAAGAAAATCGACCAAGCGTGTGCATTCAGTATACACGTATATTATATATAAGAAACACGGAAATACAAATGACGAAGGAAGACAATTTTTTGACTCGTGCCCTATCCGGGCCTCGATAGGGGGCCTCGAACTCACGATCTCCGGCACCAAATCGCCAAGCCAGAAATACCTGCGGCCGTTACCACTGCGCCAACTCGACATCCCCAAAAAGACATTTTGAAGTCGCAGTGATAGACGGTCCGGTATTCTCACATGATCATAGTGGAAATCGTCTATTATAGTGATGTGAACACCTGGATTGCAATGCATATACATACATGGATACGAATTGTACAAGATAACATATTAAGCACGGGTACAATTACGACAGGAAATTCACATTTTAACCTTCGGATCAACAACACTAAGTGTATATGATACCACAACGTTAGTGACAATCAGGGGAAATAACTCGTAAATAACGTTATCATACCCAGAGGGCGGATTTTCACTGTAGTTATGAATTAATACTTCCGACCGACAAATTGATCAAGTATTTTGGTTTATGCACATGTATAAGGTAAACTATCATTGAAATCAAAATCAGGCTATTTGGCTATGGCGCGATTATATAATCAAAGTTTAGCAGCGAAGTACACCATGCCAGGAATTCCGCAATCCGTCGTGTAAAGCACAGAGAGGTATATATAGCACGAATGTATACACGAGAGGTCAGACCCCTGAGCAGAGACGTAATATTTAAATGAGCCATGGGAGTGAAAAACTGATTTCTTTGTTACAAATCGCATATAGATCATTAAAGTCATCATAATTATTAACAATACCATGGGACCATCATTTCCTGTTATGTTAAGGCTTTTAAATAGTTCAGATATCTTACGATTGGTAGCTATTCAAGCTTTTCCGGAGCGGGAGGGGAAAAAATGACATGGGTCAAAGGTCACAGAATAGTGGCAGCAATAGACGCCAAAACTACTCGTAGTTTTAGCGCTAAAAACAGGACCTCAAAGAACTGATACACAGTAGGCGCATACTACAGACCACCATCTGAAAAAGGCACCTGACTACAACAACTCGAAATAACAATGCACTGACTCCATACAAACAATAACAACACAATCACATATTTAGGCGGGGACTTTAACCTGCCTCACATCGACTGGCAAACATACCAAACAGTCACAGGAAAACCAGACCAAATACAACACCAACACCTACTAGATATCATTGCAGACAACTCCCTCACACAAATCACAAACCAACCAACACGAGGAGACCATATACTCGACCTCAACCTAACAAACAGACCATCAATCATAAACAAAACAGAAATAGTACCACCCATTGGAAAATCAGACCATGATATTGTATACACAGAAATTGACGTTAGGCTTAAGAAAACACGAAAACCACCACGAAACATCTATGTCTACAACAAAGCCAACTGGGAAAATATAAAAAATGACCTCAAAAATCTGACTAAGCAATCAACCAAAGTGCAAACAACCTATGGAATGCATTCAAAACCACATTACACGAATCGGTAAATAAAAACATACCGCAAAACAATTGACCTACAAGCATCGACTCCCCTGGATAACACCTACACTCCGTCGCCTCATAAACCTATCAAAACGCCTACACTCCAAGAGCCGCACAAACCACCAGCTTACCCATAACTACAAAAGCTGAAGTACAAAAACAGTTACGCAACGCACATCGCATCTACATTGAGAAAATTATTAAAGACATACCCATAAACGAACAAGGCTCTCCACACTCAAACAAATACAACGCTAAAAAACTATTTTCATACATCGAAACAACATGGAAAGAAAATACAGATATCTCGGCATTTCGCAAAGAGGGACATCTCATCACAGACACTACTACAAAGGCAAACATTCTAAACGAACAATTCCAATCCGCCTTCACCACAGAACAAGACACATCCATACCTGATAAAGGACCCTCGCCACATCCAACAATGCCAGAAATACACTTTACCTGCGACGGCATCGAAAAACTATTACACAATATCAATTCACACAAAACATCAGGACCTGACCAAATACACGGGAAAGTTCTTAGAGAACTCAGACACACAATAGCATCCATCCTTACAAAAATCTTCAATACATCACTCAACACAAGCACATTACCCAAAGACTGGAAACATGCAAATGTCAGCCCCATCCACAAAAAAGATGGAAATTGAAATGGGGGGAAACAAAATTTGAATTGCTTGGTATTATTTTTTCAGTCAATTTAGAAGAGATTGTAACCCTAAATTATTGGAAAGCTCTAAAAAATGTAAATAATAGTATAACCCAATGGTCGCGTAGGATTTTAACACCCATAGGTCGTATTGTAGTATTAAAATCAATTATAATACCGAAACTTAATCACCTGTTTATTGCTATTCCTACACCCACAAACACTATTATTCAGCAACTGAACACATCTTTTTTTAACTTTATTTGTCAATCTCCTATTGACAAAGTTAAGCGAAATACTATTATTCAAAAATACGAAAGTGGAGGCCTTAAAATGATAAACATCAATAATTCCATTTCGAGTTTAAAGTCCACTTGGATACGAAGATTACTGCAAAATAATTGTAGAAGTTGGGTTGGTATTTTTGAAGCAGAGAATTTTCCAGTGGAATACATATCAGAAATGGGCATTGATTTTGTAAAACAATTTAAGACTTGCAATATCTTCTGGAAGAATGTTTTTCAGTCTTGGGTAAATGTGTCTGAACTAAAGCATGTAAAATCTATAAAGCAGTTCCTTACTCTCCCCATCTGGTACAACCCACTTTTTAGTATCAATAAAAAGTCATTTTTTGTCAGAAAATGGTATAATCAAGGTATCAAAAACAGTGGTAAAAAATGATTTCTGAAAAAAAATGATTTCTGTAGTTAAGTCATAATTTAATTGCTTGCAATATTGCTTTATAGACTGGCATATACTGTGATAAAATAGAAAGTTCTTAGAGTGTATACAGTATTTTTTCTTCAAATCTGCAAAGGTTAAAAACATGTTGTTTTCATCTAATAGATCACAAACAACATGTTTTTAACCTTTGCAAATTTGAAGAAACAATACCGTATACACTCTAAGAACTTTCTATTTTATCACAGTGTATGCCAGTCTATAAAGCAATATTGCAAGCAATTAAATTATGACTTAACTACAGAAATCATTTGTGAAAGACCTTTCATACCAAATCATATTTATATTATTATAAAAAACAGAAAAGATTGTAAAGACATGTATGACATATTAAATAGTAAAATTAAAGTAGTAAATACAGCTGAAAGAAAATAGGTATCGAAAAAAATATTTAAAAATATAGATTGGAAAAGTTCATATGGTATGGTATTTAAAGTGACAAAAAAACAACACTACAATGGTTTCAATACCGATTACAAAATTGTATTCTCCCAATTAAATACTATTTAAATAAAATTGGAAAGTCACTGGACAATATCTGCAATATATGTAAAGTAAAAATAGAAACTACAGAACATTTATTCTGGGAATGTCCACAATCTCTAAAACTATGGCAAGATTTAAAACAGAGAATATACAGCAGAATCAGAAAATTAGTTAATTTTACACCAGAAACTATTTTTTTTGGAGCTACTGAAAATGCTGATATTCCCATAAATTATATTATTTTGTATACAAAATACTATATATATACTGTTTCCAGAAAAAAACAAAATTTAACTTTAAATGGTTTGAATGAGTTTCTTGCATCCAGATATTATATTGAAAAAGCTTTAGCAGTTACAAAATTTTACGAAGAAAAATTTGATCAAAGATGGGTGGAATGGAAAGACTTTTTTTGAACTTTTTTTTTTCATATTTGTATGCAATATTGAATCCTTTTTGTTTATTGAGTTGGAGATTTTTTCTTAAAACCAAATGTACTGTGGGGAATTTAGTTTAGTACAGGCATGTGGGCGTACTAGCATTCATGCAGTCGCACTTGAGCCATACATGTGTGTGCTTTGATCATGCATGTATGTATGCATGCCTCTGTAAACCTGCATGTAGGTGAATGTATGCACATGATGTATGCACATAGCTGTGTGCAATGCATTTAGTGGGCATGCATGTAGTGAACATGCATGTGTGCATACATGTATGCTTGAGCTATTCATGTGTGTGGGTACTTGTATCGTGCATGTGTATCTGTGTGCATGCCTCTTGTTTTTTTTCACCTGCATGTTAGTGCAGGTATGCACATGGTTATGTGTATGCGCATAACTGTGTGTAGTGATCATGCATGTTATGCATACATGGGTACATGCATGGTTGTGAGCTTGCACATGCTTGCTATTGGTGCATGGATTTGTGTGTGCATGGATGTTTTATATGAGTGCATACATGTGTGTGTCAAGTGTTTGTGTACAAGTGTGTGTGTGTTTTTTATGGTTTTTTTTTTGTGTTACCGTGTGCCCTACTGGGTGCACCTGATGGTGTTTTTATATGTTTGTGTGTATATATGGATACATGCAACTACTGTAGTAAGTGTGCATTTGTGCATGCATGTGTATCATAGTATGTATGTGGTTGTGTACATGCATGGAGTCTGGATGTATGTACCCACTTACGTGTTGGTGCATGAATGCATGCCCACATGCTTGCTTGTATGTGTGTGCATATGTAGGCATGTAGTGTAAGTGTTGTTTTTTTTCTCATGTAAAGTGCTTATGTTATTGTTGTTGTATATCACTTTATGTGAACACGCCTTGATGGTTTGTGCAAAATGTTTTGTTATTGTCTTGTGATATGCTGTGATTTCAAGAAATGTGAAAAAAGGAGACAAATACAACCCAAAAAACTACCGCCCAATATCATTCACCTGCATCTCATGTAAACTCATGGAACACGTCATCACAAGCGCCACAATGACACACTTGGAGAACAATAACATACTATACAACCTACAACACGGATTCCGTTCTTCAAGATTCTGCGAAACACAACTTGCCACTTTCATTCATGACCTCGCAAAAAACGCTAACACAAACACACAGACAGACATCATCATCATGGACTTTGCCAAAGCTTTTGGCAAAGTCCCACACAAAAGACTACAGTACAAACTCAAATACTACGGGATAACAGGGAACACACTTGCATGGATTTCAGACTTCCTAACACACCGCACCCAAACAGTAGTACTTGAGGGGAAACAATCAAATGAAATACCAATTATATCAAGAGTACCACAAGGAACCTGTTTGGGTCCCATCCTTTTCCTCATATACATTAACGACCTACCCGAATACATCAAACACATCACTCTCAGACTGTTCGCAGACGATAGCATCATCTACAAAACAATACACAACAAAAATGACGCACTCAAACTACAAGAAGACATAAACGCAGCAGGCAAATGGGAACACGATTGGATGATGACCTTTCACCCCGACAAATGCAATTTCATATCAACATCAAACAAACGCACCAAAACCAAATTTTCATATAAACTCCACAACCACACATTACAACAAGTAGACACAAGTAAAACCCTGGCCTTACACTACAAAGCAACCTCAAATGGGACACACACATCAATAACATCACTTCAAATGCAAACAAATCACTCGGATTCTTAAAACGCAACCTGAAAATAAACTCACAGCACATCAAAGAACATGCATATAAGGCCATCGTAAGACCCAATAAGATACAAAAAATACAACGCAGAGCAGCACGATATGTACAAAACAGATATCACAACACCAGCTCAGTTCAGGACATGTTAGAAAAACTAAACTGGCAATCACTACAAACACGAAGACTACAATCGAGACTCATTCTTTTTTACAAAATCATACACCAACAAGTTGCAATAGACACTACTACAATCCTACAGACAACTGACCACAGAACCAGACAAGCACACCCCTACATATTCAGACACATATCTGCTACCAATGACACATATAATTTCCCCTTTTCCCACACACAATTACACAATGGAACCTCCTTCCGGTAGCAGCAGTACAATGCACAACACTGGAGGGCTTCAAGGCACACATCCCACCCACAGTCCTTGAATCCCTCATGACAACACCCTAATATACCAACACTGTTTTTACCAACCTTTTTTATCTTATACCAATGCACCAACAAAAAAACTAACAACCCCCCCCCCTTATCCACTTTTTTAATCACCTCTCTGTGCAACCAACCCCTTCACGATCCTTAATCATCAGCATTGATGGCGGATTGCAAACTTATGAAGATGAAGATGAAGGTGGTGGTTGGTCCTGGTAAGCTTGGTCGTAAGTTTCCTGCACGCCCAGTAATGTGCAACTTTTGACTCGGACACTCTAATGGTGGGATTGGTATCCGTCAAGGTTGGTCTTTTCCGAGTTTTAGGTTTTATAAAGTTTACATGTTTCGGCTTGCTAGGCAAACCAATGCCGTTATAATAAAGACCACTGTAGAAATGAAATGCCTAAACCCCTTTGGGATAGAACTGTTACCAATATCAACATATAACAAGAACTTTTTAAACGTTAATTCTTTATTGTAACTTAAAATTCAGGAACTGCATTGAGCAAGCATTCATATCACTGTCCATATATAGTTATACCATTGTTATTGTCACATGATTCAGGAACAATTTGTATGACGTCACGGCTGAGCCGTAATTTTTACTTTAGTTATGTAAAATTGTATACCGTTGTTCCGATGGCTCATTCCCCGAACACCAACTCTGGTAACTTGAAAGAAAGGTGTTTATATAGGAAATCCTTTGAAGTTTAAGTTATAGTCTGTTTCAACTAAGAATGTCAACTCATTTGATTTGTAGACATGATACTAAACTCAGTAATGAAATTAATAAAATATTTTCATATAATAAAGCTTTAAGTAATAGAAAATGATCATTAGATATTAATTTTTAGATTCAATAAAAGAAAAATAGTAATTGAAATACATTATTTGCAAAATAAATCTCCTTAATCGAATTATTATTAAAGCATATTGATACTAAAATTAAGTTTCTATTCATACATGTTAGAGTAATACATATTTAACACAGCACCGAAAGAAAATTATTAGACATCAGTATTCTTAATAGAAAAACATTAAATGAAGACAGATAACACTAAACTGATGTCACACAAATTAAACAAAAAAATTAAATGGGTGGTTTAAAGCTTGATTATCTGACAGAAAACCAAAGGGAAATTATAGATGGATACCAATCAAATACTTACATTGTATCTGCAGGAGTTCCTCAAGGATCTGTTCTTTGGCTCTTTTTATTTCTATCCTTTAATTATTAATATAAAACAGCTGATGTAACTTCGTATATTAACTTGTTTGCAGTTGATGCTTCTCTATATGTTATTGCAGATAGTGATGATGACCCTAATACACCTGCTGATATACTGAATAATGATCTTTCATCAATCCCTGCTAATCAATGGAATGACAGATTATTTTAATCAGACTAAAACAGTAGCATTAACTTTTACTCTAAGCCTTCTAATCCTCATCTCCTTCTTTTCTTTAATGACCATACTATAATGCAGCATGACCGCCACAAACATATTGTTTCTATATATGATCTTTTAGGCTATGTTAATTTAGATGTTTTATGAATGGTGTAGTTGGTATGTCAGATGAAATAAATGCAACTATACTAATTATACTAGCTCATACATATATATATATATTATATAAAGCACTAACATATTCTAGATGTATACGTAATGCATTCATATTTTAATATTTAAAGGAGTTCTTAAAATGTAATTTATATAAATCACAATAAAGGTATAAGAGTGATTGAGAAAGCGATCTTTAATTGATAAAACATGATACTGCTAATTTCCTACTCTATCTACATCGAAATAAAATATTGACTTGTCAATGTATATATATATAAAGGACATTGGTTATCTTTGTTGGTAAAGACTTAAATAGGCCCAGACTGATTTCTAATAATTTTATTGATACATATGTATACTATTTCTTTGTAATACTTGTTTATATGTCTTGTATAAATAATGAAATATTTTGAAATAAATATATGACAACAATTAACACAAATATGAAAGGAGGTACACGTTAAATTAAAATATGACAATAATTATGTTTATTTACAAAATATGAAAGAAGGTATACGTTTAATCAATATATGACAAAAATTTACACAAATCTGAAACTTATAAACATATCAATAAATATGATAATTTACACATATCTGAAATCAGGTGTAATATATTATTATTTTCCTAAATCTGCACCTGTTTTATGCAGTACCTATTTATCATTTATTTGCAAATATCATTAGTTAAGTATCTGATTTAATAGTTTCCAGAGGTTGATTTACCTGTACAACTTTTCTACTATAGACTATAACTCACTATCATCACAACTGACCACCTGAGTAAACATGTTTTTAAAAGCAGAGTTGGTGTTCGGGGAAGTCCCCGTTCTGATGACGACTTGCCTGGCAAGCCGAAACATGTAAACATAATAAAACCTACAAGTTTACGGAATCCTTTGTGTTTGATGCTCCATCCCTTATCTATTTGTGATTACCATTCGTCTATGGAGCTCTGCTAGAATACTACGTTGTCCACCTAGGATTCCGCCACCGAAACATCAACCTACCTTTACCGATAGGACGTGGGACTCCTCCGTCTCCTGTGTTGATTTTACCACACTACCTTTTTTTACGTTATATACATAAATGTGTTATATACTGAGTTTGTTTTGTACACAAACAGGAATTGAAAAATTAATTCGCTAGCTTTCGAAAACGTCTATTTCCTTTTGGTATTGGTAACAGTTCTATTCCAAAAGGGTTTAGGCATTTCATTTCGACAGTGGTCTTCATGTTAACGGCATTGGTTTCTACCATAAAATTGGTTTCATTGTACAGTATACAGAAAGGAAACAGACGTTTTCGAAAGCTCGCAAGCTAAGTGTTCAATTTCTGTTTGTGTACAAAACAAACTCAGTATGTATCATTCATACCGAAGTGACGAATCTTATTCCTAATATTACATAAATGTGTATTTCGAAAAGTCTTACAAACGGACTCATTTTGATAATGCCATTACCTGCTAGTCTACCTGTATTATTTGATATTTGATATATGTATTTGTAAATTTTGACTGGCATATCTTATATTACTCCACGGGAAAAAAGGAAAATGTGAGTGATGATAGCATAGAATTCATGTTTATTTGAAAAAAAAGCCAACCGGAAAATGTTAAACCGTCAACATAAAACGTAAACAAATATATATACTTGTATCACAATCCTGAAACTCTTAGGACTACTTAGCATTTTGATTTCACGTGCATTTGCATAACAATAATAACAATAATAACGATTTTGTCTATTATGGTGTGAAATAATATACAACAAAACTCATTAAAAACATCAAGATGATATAAGAATATTTTATTTCTGAATCAATTTTTATTTATTCTTATTTCAATGTAAAAATAAAGGTACACTGTACAACAAACACCATACAAAAAATTGTATGTAAAACATTTAAACAAAAAAGGATTCAAGCCAACGCTTATATAGAGGTGATCTAAAAGTGTTTTCAATATATATTTCACGAGTGCGGCTAATATTTTGATATTTTTCTCGAGTGCGCAGGATAAATCGAAATATAAGCCACACGATTGAATATATATTTGGTATTACTGATGATACTGTTAGATATTCTGTTGATTACAATTTTATAGCATAACCGATCCGGGCATCTTTTAGGTATCCCAAATATCGTTTGCAAGCAGTATGTGTGTTACGTCATCTTTAAATTTGTCAAATTTTGTAAAAGTGGATTTTATAGAATGGATATATTTCGATATTTCACCTGTAAAATGTAATAAAATCATATACCTGATATCATTTCAGCAGGGATGATTTCTGAGTGGTTTGTAAGTGTATGATTGCAGAATGTAGGCAATCTTCACAATTGTGTATTTTGTCTTTACTCAAGAACGTCTTATATGAATAGTATGAATATATCTATATTGGAATGTATTTCATCCAAACAAGTAATCTTAAAGACGAGTTATTTGTCGCGGATCACATCCTCTATATTATTTCATTAACAATACAGACGAAGACTATCGTGACAGTTACTAAATATCTCTTATTTATTTATGAATATATTAAAACTGCGCATTTTATTTTATAAATCATTTGTTATAATATGAAAACGACAATAAGAATGATGAGTATGGTAGCGAAGGCGAAGACAGCACCATCAATCAATTTGTTATCTTTTTGTGATGTCCAGGAGTTTTTGTATGCCGATGTACTGACTGAAAAAACCCGAAAAATATTGAAAATTTTAAATATTCCCTTTTAGCTGTAAAATAATTTATGTAAATATACTTGTTAATACACAAACAAAATAAATAAACCCATGTTTTTATGTCACGTTTCTATATTTTCTATGACTAGTACTGTATGTAATCTGCCATCTTCATCAGCCTAATGACCAACAAAGCGTATGCACATCCAAAGGTGTAATATGTGTACCAGTTGTCCAAACAAATCAATGTCTATTTCGGCCACGGTGTAAATCGTATTGTACAAGAGTGATTGTAACTGTACCGAAATGACTCAAGTCGGCTGCGCGTTGCTGTAACTAAACAATAATCATTATACAAATACATTGAAATCAAACAACAGGTGTTTCACAGTGTTCTTTTCCGCTGACGCACTATAAAACATATATTTTTTAAATAATTATAAGATTATTACACGGATATATGACACTATAACAATATCTATATTACGAAATTAATATATATACGTTTTAACCACAGATATGTGACAGTATAACATCGATTGAACTAAGTATGCATGGTGATTCATGAGTTCACATACTAATAAAGGAAACAAATGAAGAAATATTTGAAAAAATCCGTTTAAGATTCGTTCAATCATGACGTTCACTCATATTTCAGTGTTATAAAATATCCTTAACACATTTATATTAAATACACGCAAAGAAACATACATTGGAATGAAGGAAGGCAGTATTTGTTATATACATACATGTAAAACATCCGTGGATATGTTTACGATTATATACACGCTTTCTCTTTCTTAATTGCCCCTTGATATTGAGTTTTTATGTCACTAAAAGTGTGATAACTATACAACCTGGTTTAATTTTGTAACATTATCGAAATTCAAGTTACACAAAATACATTATGTTCACTCATGACAAAGTTGAAGGCATGTAACTAGGTTTTTGTTTGATATCAGGTAGAAAATCCTAACCAATCGCCATAGCGTCACCTGTCCTCTGAGAACGTAAGGGAAAATACCCTATTCATAGCCATATGTTGCGTTTCCTGTGATAAGCATCGAAGGTTGGAACAAGTTGACCATTAGAATCGTGATTCATACAGGGCCTTCAGTTTTGCAATGACATTTTCCATGAAAAGAAGGAAAGTCATTAAGCACATGTGCCCTATCATTTATATTGCACCCAACTATTGCGCGGCAAATGACTTCTGCTATATGATGTATAATAAGAGAACAGTCGTTTGTTTGTTTATTGTAATGCTGTTGACGAGTGACAGTTATGGCACATATCTCAGAACGTTTCACCCATTTGTTGGCTTTGGAATTGATTAAATGAGTATAGCTATTATTTGCAGTGTTTTTTTTTTCGGTAGCCAAATATTCAATGTGTTTCGTATAAGTTGCACTGTAATTTCTTGCGAATTGAGGATTTTATCTTATTTAGCAAACATGACAGCCACAATTGGGAAAGACACATTTCACACAAGCCATATTGCATCTCCTGTGAACTAATTTACAATTAACAGTCTATACAATTTAAAATCAAGAGTCAACCAAAATAAAACTGTCCTAATTAAACAAGTACGTACATATTCAAGTAGTTATTTCTGAAAGTATTTTTTGTATCTTATCGCGTCGTTTGCACGTGAAATATGTTTTTTCACAGACTGATTTATGTTAGAATCAAATAGGATTCTTTGAAATCCTTATCGTTGTATTAATAACGGCCGATAGCAGGCACTTTGTCGTCAAGGAACACTTTTTTGTCTCCTGTGTGGTGTCTAGTTGAACTTAATTACGACGTGACGAAACACGAATTTGCAAATCATCACAGTAAACTGTTTCTAACCCAATGGTTACGAAATTCTCACAAAACAAGTACGTGTATTCAAGTAAACGTTTTGTATTGTAACGGAAATCAAAAAGTCAATTTATAATCTTCGGTATATCTTCTTTCGGTCATTACCAGGGTACTTTGCTTAGGAATTTTCACGAAGAAGGTATTTTACCTCATATTTGTGTGTTACGTCATCTTTAACGATAGGGGGTGACAGACGCTGCAGGTGGATTTTTAGCCCCCGAGGTTTGCTGGAGCCTCCATAGCTACAGTTAATCTCGTTTTAGTAGTGGCACGGTACATAATATACACAATTTCGAAGTACACGATTTGATATTATACAGAACTAGCTTAATTTTACTTCTAAATTCATAAATTAAAGGAGTTTTACGCACTTGACCCTTTTGCTTCTACAGTTGTTTATAAATTTTGGATTTCCACCTTTTGGCCCCTAGCATAATTGAAGAGTCTAAGGAGGACGAAACCGCCGTATGATGCAGTTTAATTCATTTTTCGGCATACTGTATCTATTATTAAATTTAAATGGTGCAGTATATGTGTGTGTTACGTCATCTTTTCAAATACAGTTAGCCTAATTAATATTACAACGATATTACTTGACGTCATCAATTAATTGCTAATAAGCGCAAATCTAAGATGGCGCGGAGTGGGGGAAATGAAGAATACTATTTCAGTTTGAAATCATTGTTGTGCTTTATTAAATAAAAGATATATACGTATTTGTCACTGGTAAAAATGTGATACAGGTACATATTATTTGCTATTATATATAAGAGGTACACGATATGACCCTTAGTCGAGTGTATCTATGAACCTACTCATTATTGCTCTCTAATGCCTTCTTAATATAAATCTGTGTTATTATTTATTAAACTGTATTTGTTTTATTGCTGATATTGACTTATTTAATTGTTGGACGGATATGTAAGGAATTCTCGCTGCTAGTACATGACGAAATTAGGGTTTTTAAGCATTGAACTGCTTTCAGTTGGCAGGTATGGGCTAATAATGCAAACTGGACAATGGGAAGTTTAATGAAGCGCGCTAGCGCTTCAAGTGAAATTTGCCTTTAAATGCGGTACGATGTTTATATTTACCACTTGCGATTTAAAAAAAATCACTAAAGCCTAATAAACGGAATTCAAGTTTCCCCGCCATTCTCAGCTGTGAGCCTGTTAACAGCTCTACCATACTAGTTGTTCCGCGTAAAAAACTAGTGCGTAAGACAATAGAAAACCAGAGAAGAATAATCAATGTAATACAGATATTTGATGTCAATTTTCATTATGAAAATACAAAATATAAACTGTCCGTCTAGTTCAAAAGAAAAATGTTGTTGTTTTTTTCATCATTATTTTTCTGCAACTGCTGTTGGGCAACATTATTAATATCTTTGAAAACTATTGTGGATTTCTGCATTCACACACTGATTTTTAGTACACTGTATGTGATTCTATATATTGTTTCCTAATGATTATACACCGATTTGGTATCAAAATAAATATATACTTCAGTGTATACATATATTTATATGGCACTGGCATTAGTTGATGTAAGAACACTATATTACGTTTTGTTATTTATAGCAGTCACACAAATATGAATATAATGTTTGACAGGTCATATTTATTACCCTTGTCACCGTGATACTCTACTGTTGGCCCCTAGCATTACTGAAGAGTCCTAAGAGGACGAAACAGTTGTATGATGAAGTTTAATACATTTTTGGCATACTGTATATATTACTAAATTTAAAAAGTACAGCATATGTGTGCGTTTTGTCATCGTGCACAACATGGTCGTTATTGGGAAAACAATTACTTTTGGATGTTGGTTGATATTGTCGTTGATATGGAAATGTGTGTCATATTAGTAATCTGTCGTGACCCACATATAACTTAAACCGTTTATGTTTGTGTACAGACATGGGACATAACAGCTGAACAATTCAAATAAGTAGTTGATGCGCTGTTAAAATCTTCTAGTTTTTAGCGTATTATTTCTATATAATAACTGAAAGCAATTGAATATAAAATAACCATTTTTATAGTAAAAGATTTATGTCTTCAATAGTATAAGTGGAACTTAAAACAAATAATCTTTGTAATATACATACATGATAAAAATACATAAATATATATGATGTAAGCGGCCGTCTCCCAAGCTTGGCAGGCAGACATTCACAGTATTTCTGATTTACACCTCCCAAACTTGGCTGGCAGACATTCACAGTATTTCTGATTCACATATCGTGTTAGCTGTCGGTCGTTGAGTCAATGTTTTCAACAAGTGGTTGTCCTCAAAAGTCAGGTTTCTCTTAACCAATGGCAGACCGGAAGGTCTACGATAACCAATAGACTTAAACTCCTGACTGCTGCTGGAAATAGACCGCCTGAAAGTCCCCTGCTGGGACATTGATCTCGGATACGCATGTCTACCGGAAGTTAAAACGGTACTTTCGGAGTCGGAGAAAGTTCTGCGGACTCCACCAGGGCGGCGATACTTCGAGGAGAAGGAGGCGTCTGTCATGTAGGTGGGATCATTCCAGGATGTTGTGTGAGAGAGTCGGCTGCCGACACTCCGCACTCTTTGACATCTACACAATGCATTGGCGATGTAGTTGAACAACGGAATACGCCTGTAATGAATACGCATTGGAATATATATTGTTGCTATTGTTCAATGAATAATCATTTTTTAATTGATTTTAGACTCCAACAGTCAAAACATTCAGGCTTAACATTCCAACAAATCAAAACAGAATACTGGGAATTTGATTATCATGTTCTAGTATCATGGAATCGTTAACGTATTTCAATTACAATGACGTCAGTTCTTGCCTCAGTATTATTTTGTATTCGTTTCCAATAATATTGCAGTATAAACATATGTTGTATTTGGTCTTCAGTGGCTAAAACATACCCCCAAACATCTAAGTGTGATTTGGTCTTTTCTTTTGGTCGGTGAACATGGAAATTACCTCAAAACTAATTGCTAAATGAAGAACATACAGTTAAAGAAAATTAAAAAAAAAGTATTTAATATACGAATTAAATAAACATTGACTTAATACAGACAAGCAAAGTCACTGGAGTACCAGTCTGTTAAATTATAAACTTCTTTTCTAAAATTACTGTCATATATGCACACGTTGAAATTTTTAAACTGTAAATCAGAATTTAGTTAATTAACCAAGGTATATCTGTTCAATTTAAAAGACATTGTTTTGTCGTAGAAGAACATTTATTGTAGAGCGAACAATGAGAACAACGCAGCTGATCCTTATACCGTACACGTTCTGTGACATGAGCACGTTTATTTCCTAGATAATACCAAACAATATCAGTTAAATAACAGGATCTAAGTTTTGATAAAACTCGAAGCCTGACCACATATTGTTTGCATATCATGCTTTTTAAGTATACTGTTAATCAGTTAAGGACATGCTTGATATATTTTGTTTACAATGTAATCTAGATAAATGAAAACAATAAAAACAACACTGATTATATAGATAATACATGAATCAGATATAAATGTACTATAAAACGTATTTTGAGATGGATAACAGCATATCTATTACGACACAATGACCTAGAAAATTAGTCGACCTTTAGATAATTGCTTTTTGAAAGAATAAACGGAGCATATTACATAAAATAATAGTAGCAGAGGAGAAGCGTCCATTGTCTACCTTTAACCTGGAATACTATGCGTCAGTCAAATTACTAAATTCGGTGACCAATAAAAACATTGTTGTGTTGTTAACGAACTTAATAAAACCAATGATTTATTTTGTTAAATGACTGCCAACAAAATATATCAGGTGTAAAAGTATTTTTTCTTAACAAACCACACACCCTTAGGGTCCCATATTCCCCTACCCCTGGCCGAATTCGTTGAAAACGACCGTAGCAAAATATATGTAAAACATGTCAACTGCAGGTATCAATATTTGAACAGTTCCTGAAGAGTGTGATAAGAAAATTGATTATCCAAGAGCTACATATTATATTTAATAGGTGTTGATAAATTGATCATGCAGATAAATGTCCCAAAAAGGGATATGCAATGTTTACAACTGCGCTAGCGTTGTGTATTAAAATGAGGAACCAAATCTGTATTTCAAATTTCGACCATCACAAAATATGCTTATAATTGATATTGGTAATTCTTACAGATTTATGCAACAGCAATGAAAGTCGGAACACATAACTTATATCACCTCCATTAGCATTGTTAGTAAGCGAAAACAAGAACGGTGTTGGTATTAATACTTTTGTCGAATTGGTTGTCTTGTTAGCTGGTTTGTGTTAATAGTTGAATGTATATTCATTTTAAAGGCATGCTAAAAGAAAGCGATATACTGTACTGTCTGTTTAGTTCCATCAGCATTAACATTATCATATAATCTACATGTAGTATACAGTTTAGTCGTTAAAACGTTTCCATCTACATTGTCCAATAGTGTTTAACAATTAGGCAGAATAACAAGTGAGATCCTCTATTAAAATTCACATAGAGAAATGTCATATTCTAAATAAGTGAATGATGTCGAAAAAATTCACTTGATATGATGCATATTTTAAATAATGAGGTTTTATTTTGATTTGTATTATAAGTCAATTTTACTGTTATTCATATACCAATACCATGGTCTAAGATGGCAACATTTGTTAGTTGCAAAGCAAGATGACACAACCAATGTTATTGCTTTGTAGAGTATTAGTTAAATGTATTTGATAGCAACGTGATAACTGCATCTAACGTACCCCCCCCCCTCGAATTCGATGTGATTCTACTTTAAACCATGCGGTTTAAATTGATTTGTATTATTAGCCATTCATCAATTTTCAGTCCCGGACCCTTGGGTTTCACAGTCTCTCTTATAAGCATATGGCTTGTAGTATGTTTTTAGTTTATATTTTCAGAGCATTATGAGATTATAACTGATGAAGATTGATTTTGGCGAAGTTGACATGATATGATACGAAAAAAAATAGTTCAAGATGGAAGCTAAACAGACAGTGATATCAAGTTAAATCAAAGTCCCTCAACATAATATCCATGCACAAAAACGGCTTGATATATGGGTGTGATGTATAGTTGAAATGGTTATGATATATACTATATAATTATTATATTTAATGTTTACTGGATGCACGTGCAATCACCTGGATTATCTAGTTCTGTGAGACAGAGTGATATTCTGTGAAAGTGAGTGAAACGGTCGGGAGTCTGTTAAAGGAACAATAGGTCTGGTAAATCCAGAACCTATTAAAGTTTTCCTCTTTCGTCTGTAAATTAAATAAAAGTATTCATCTTTAAACCCAATTTATGTTTCACTTATCTTGGTTAAGTGGAACACAAGCAATGGTACAGATGAGGTTTTTCTTTGATTTAATCAAAGGACAAACAACAGATCATTCGTATTCCAATGGAAGTATTCTAATTTATCGATAATTAGATTGGTTTGCAATTGTTGTATTTTGGTGGTTTTATAAAGTGTTACTAACAATTGAAAGAATACAGTAAGGTATAAGATTGTATGATACGGCTCTGACAAACAAATTACTCTCAACCTCGGTGATCAGAAGAGTGTTGATACACTCATTATGAATATTTTTTGGCTAAAGAAACGCTCCGCAATTACTTTTGCAGTTACGTATTTTTATGCTATTATACAGTCAACATTTCTGATATTTAAAATAGTTTGTTTGGTTAGTATGGTTGCATATTGTTCCTCTTATATTACTCTTCCAGAACACCTGGTTTTATTCTCTTGTACTTTTACTAGGGTCTCCTTGTTTCCTTTTTTCATATTCTGCCTCTAGTTTAATCTAGCTTCAGTTCGGAATATGGTCTTGTTGACGCTTTGGTATTCTCTGATTTTCTTTACGTGTATCAAAGGAGAATCATGCAAAACGAAACCAGATGTATATGTGTAGCTATTCTATGGTCACATTTGAAGTAACTATTTTTATTTATTTAAAAGAACTGTAATATAAACGATAACATGTCAAATCAATTGCAATTATTAGTATTTAAATATTCAAATATTCTTCATTTATCATTGGCAATGTGAGCATTTTAAATCTGTTCTTGTATTGATTAATGACTTATTATTGACAAATTACGATTGAAAAAAAAATAAAGTCAACAACAAAAGTTAGTCAAATCGATTGCATGGAGGAGTAAGTTAAGATCATTTAGAATTCTTAGAAATACTTTGATTGTAAGTGTTGTACCTGAGGTTGCGACAGATCCTCGTGCTGAAGACGCCATATATGATAGGGTTGGCCGCGCTGTTGAGAGGGGCCATACTCTGTATCCACGCTGTCACAGCTCCCAGCACTGGCGACTTCTTCTGATCCTCCGAGAACGCGTACAGATGGAGGAGGTTAAACACTATATACGGACACCAGCAAAGGACAAACACTGCAAGTAAATATCAGGCAGTTATAAAGATAGCTTTCTACTAAGAGTCATCTCCTGTATTGGAAGAAGAAAAAGGAAGAAGAAGAAAAAGCAGGCATAACACAGCAATAAATAAAACAATTATTATATAAATATGTACTAAACAAAGAGAGCATTGATCACATCATGAAAAAAATGTCTGCAGCTATCACATATTTGAGCACTACCAAAATACTTCCAACACATACTATTATATGATAAATTAGCTCTGCAATAAACGATCAAGTAAACTTACTCAAAAGGACATAGCTCAGGCATAGATCCACGGACTGAGATTAAAAGATACATTGTAGTAATTAAGACAAGGTTAGGATACATATACTCGTCCTTACCTAATACAATGATAAATGTCATCTTTATTGTTCTTATTTTGGCTTGCTGTATAACAGAGCTTCCCTTCGCATGTCGAGCCCCACCGAAACCTCGTCCTTCAAGAAAAACTGTTCAAAGCCAAATGATGAATTTAATTGGATGATTACATGTATGTACAAAATGATGCGATTGCAGTTTACTTTCATAAATTGTTATATTGTCTGAACTTAAATGTGTGAGAGTGTTGCATAGGGAAATACTTTTGGGCATTTGGGATTTAGGTGTATATTCATCTAAGTGACAACAAAGTTTGTTTCTGATCAAAACTGAAATGAAAATATCATTAAATCGGAGGTTTTTATGAGACAAGGGATAGTGATAACTGTCAAAACATTAAACGTAATGACGCTTTCTCGCTAAACCACTATTGGGTTTCTCACACCCGATTCTTGATTCTTGATTCAGTTGTAAACATTATTCGGTACCCATTACAGGGAAAATCCTTGACGATACTTCACTGGCTCACCTTTTAGCTATGACGTAGGCTTCGCGATGTCAACTTCCATTTTGATATCACTCATTACAGATCGTGATACTTAGACACAAGGCTAATGCATTTAAAGAGAAACAAATGATTTTCTGACATCAAATCATGATGGAGAAAAAGATCCTCGAAATTTTAATGATTGACCACATTCACGAAACCTTAGTCAGTGAAATTTCAAAGAGTACAAAACACTCGATAACCTTGTGTCGTTATACAATTTGAGCACTAAATAGGCAGCAATGATGACTAACCGTGAACTGTTAACAATTGATTGTTATAATATTCACCTGGATCTTGACTGGCTTAAACAATGACATGGGGAAATAAACATACTCTCTGCAAACCTCGACCATCTCAAAACGACAGATGAGAGAGTACGCTCCCCTATGCCATGTTTACAAAAAATTGTTCTGGATGTTGCAATCAATACCATGCGGTATCAACAATAACAACAATAACACAAAAATGCAGAGAAAACCAAAGTGTCAATAAAAACATCATCCGAGCTCGAAATCGACTAAAACAGGAACACAATGAAAAAATAGGAAAGATATATACAAGGATACCGTTAAAACATATTCGTTTCAAGCTTCACCGATTACAGTCGTCATGTGACTCAAGGTCACATCCAAATAAGTATCACGCTTTGAAATTGACAACTGATGTACTATTTTCAATCACAGCATAAGGCATACTACAGCATATTCAGGAAAGTATATCTGACAATTGCTGTCTGTATCCCATAGGTGGAGGGATACAAGTCATAAATGCAGGGTTTACCTTTTTCTGAACAAAAATAAATTAAATGAATTACATTAACTATAATGAAAGAAAATCAAATGAATATACTTAAAAGTTGTCCTTACTTTAACTTATATATCATTGTGTATATACTCATTGTTGCTATTTGGAGAGAACTAATAAAGGCAATGCCTGTTGTTCGATCCTTTTTCTTTTTGAAATAAAACTTGTTGAAATAAAATTGCTTGTTTAATTTCGTCTTAATCTGAATTCATGGTTTGATGGATGGATGGATGGATGGATAAATGGATGAATGGGATGGACGGATGGATGGATGCAATTCTTCTAAGCCATGTCAAAGCCGGATATTACCTGCCCCGTCGTCCTGACGTGGCGCGGTCTGCTTGGTATTGTTACTATCTAGCTTGCTCTTCTGACAGATGATGATGATAATGATACTGTAGCACACTGTGATGATCACGGCTGGGATGATGAACACACTAAGTGCTACTAGCGTGAAGTATAGCTGTAACAAAAAAAAATATATCAAATTAGCAACCATGTTGTTGAGTTATTTTATTTCAAACATTTTATTGAAATACATCAATGGGATTAGACAGCAGGCTAATAGCCTATATAAGTCTTCTCCCTGGACAGGTGGACAAGAATAGACACACATATATATATTACATTGTAACTTATATTATATAAACATAATCAATCATGCATGGGATCTCGCCCTCATACATGGACACATACACACATTCGTGCACACATTCCATACATCGAGACATACATATATACATACATGTGTACATGCAAACATATATGCACACATACAAACACATTGAGTTTTTATTAGTGTAGAACTGTCAAACTATCTACAAGTGCTGCAATTATGTTAAATTCAAAACCAAATATATGTTTTCATCTTAACTACGATTACGATTTGTTTGTTTATTTATTTATTTTTTTGCATTAATTACTCGACACTTAAAAGAAACAAATAATATTTATAACTCAAGCGTTAGACTCCCTTATTCGACATTTTAAGATAATAACTCGAAAATGCAAGAAAGCCGAATCTGACATGTCGTGATTGTGTGATGTAACGTTGATGTGTGACGTGTTTCGGGTTTCCTCACTGGAGGCCTACTTCCAGACGAAAAATCAAAGGCAAAGGGTAGCAACAAGGGGAAACAACTCTATTTACGCACACATGTGTTACCATTCAAGAACTCTTAAAAACTCAAAATTAACAGAAAATATCTCGACGTTTTCAAGATAAAACGTATTTTTAGTTCTTAGATATGTACCAAAGTCACTCGATTTAGCTCTAACACCGGAACCGATTATGTATATATTATTTGTGGAAAATTAGAAAGCATTCGTCTTTTATCTTAATATTAGTAGCATTAATTAAGGAGAAGTAAGACTATCCCGTTCTTAACCAAACTAAGAGGAACAATATTGGCCTTTTCATAAGTAAAAATATCTCACCAATTTCAACTATACACATTACTTAGGTATCAACAGACCTGACATACTTACATTTGATTAAGGTGTAATCAGTTCTAGTGATGAAGGTCAATATTGTGATAATGTCATACTTTAGCAGTTACCTTATTTTAACAATTTTCCCACTGAAACCATTTAGATAAATTATGATTGCGCTAATGACAGTTTTGTGAATTGCTTTCTACAGCCAGTATTGAGAGCGCGCTAATTCATAATAGTGCTTATCTTAAATTTGAATATGCGCTTCAATTTGAGTGCGTAAAAATAAGTTCATTTACGGAAACCGTTAATGATACTGCTAAATACGAACACTCACTATTTGCTATATGCATATCCTAAAATTTAATCATCTCATACGGTTACATACTGTATATGTCAATCTCTGTTATTTTAGTACACAAATAATAAAGAAAAAAATCGCTAACAAGTTTATTTTGGAACAAACTGTGTCAATTCCTTTCTTTACGGAAACAAGTAGTTTTGGTTCATAATCAACATGTTTATTATATTCACATGGTAGCAAAATTTACGTAAAGAGAAAAAACACCTGCCGCCAGAAAAAAATGTCTGGTTTGAGAAGAAAGCTTCCGGCAGACTCGAAGTGGAGATGAGCAGGTGTAACATAAGTTTGGATGAGTGTCATGTTGAAGCATATGATCGATCGAAAGCTCCCCATAAACGTTTGTTTTTTATTTGCTGTGAAATTGCAGAGTGGACAAACAAGTTCGCACTTCTCTCTTAATGTTAATAAATTTGAATAAATAAAGGTAACTCATAGCGTCCACTCTTGATTGATCTTTATTTGTTCTAAAAAGTTGAATCTTTTCTGCTTTTTCTCTCTCCTCTTTTCACTATTAGCTAAATACAAATCAGAGAATACCAAAGCTTCAACAAAACCATAATCCAAACTCAATATCTAAACTAGACGCAAAATATGAACAAAGGAAAGATTGACATGGAGACCTTTGTAAAAGTACAAGAGAATAAAAGACCAGGTGTTCAGGAAGAGTAAGCCTCGTCTGCTTCATTGACGACATCAGCCATGTAAATTTTGTCATATCTAAGTAAACATCAACGCTCAAAATGAGACTTTGGACTAAAGAGAACTTTCATATTGAGTTTGAGAAAAGATTAATCCTTAAGTTGCGCTGAAAAAGCAATTTTGTTTTTCCTTTCAGTCTCAAAATCAAAAGGACGCAACAAGTGACCAAATGGCGATTAACATTTGAAAAAAAAATCGATTTAGTACTTCCCAAGAAAAAAAGATAGCAAAATTGTTAAGGATGGACGATAGATGTAAGGAGAATAAAGGTTTGAACTTAAGCTTTTGTTTTAACAAGAGCAAAACCATTTATGAAGTTCACTTTTCTGTCCTTATTGACTGACAAAAACTATTATTTTTACACGCGAACAATAAAATCACAAGAGAGATGCTGTGAATCTTTGAACATAATGCATTTTATGCTTTAATGCGTTTACTATGTGCCATTAAAAGACGAACATTACCACATTTTTTTAAAGTCAGCTAAGCAGGCACAGGATTGCTTAATGGCCCATCACTTCAGATTGCTCTCATTTGAAGCATTAATCAATACCGTGTCAGTTTTTACACATGCCGGTATATATGCTGTAGCAGCTTGCTTTTGATAATATGCTTCAATTTAAACTTCATCAAGCAGTGTTCGCCCTTTGTTGAGTTTTGAAGTATCATCAACAACAAATCTGTTATATAACGAAAGCAAACGCTCAGATTGCAGATGATTACGAAATCTTTGAAGGGTCAACTTCTTAACGTTAAAAAAGATATCGACTTATTACGCGGATAAAAGCGCAATGACGACTTTCAAAAGTCGTAATAACGCAAAAAAAGTCGTAAAAATGCGAAAATAAGTTGTACTAATGCTATTAATGTGGTACTGATTTTATAATTATTATCATTATAATTATCATCATAATTCGAGGTTCCTATATACCGCTTTATCAAGACCTTAAAGGCCGCCTCAAAGCGGTTCACAAATAATTATTCGTGATTATAGAAAAAAAAATTGTTGAACGAAAAGGCCGATTCGGTGGCCATAAGTGTATTTGTTGTCCTTTACAAAAAGTTATTTTTTTTATTTTTTTAACCTTAGTTTAGATATCTACCACTTGAGTGGTCTTTGTGCCTCCATTTTTAATGATAAACATTATCGGTTTTTTGTGCAACTTCATAATATTCAATGCGAGGTAATACATCTGCAACAAAGTAGAAAAGTTTATTTTATCAATATGTTTGATAAATTTAGTATAACTGAAGCACCCTTTTTTATGTATTTTTAAACCATAAAAAAAAAAAAAATTAGAGGCTATTTTAGAAAAAAGTAGTTGGTACGTTATTACGACTTTTCCCCCTTTATTACGCTATTTGAAAATGCGTTATTACGAAGTTTGTCTCGTTATGATGACATTCAAAAACTGTTGTTGTGACGTTATTACGACTTTAGAAAAGACGTTATTACTCGTGTTATCACACGCTTTAAAAGGCGTTATTACTGTTTATCGGCGTATTAGTTAGATTTTATTTTTTATAATCAAAACGGGATCTTTCTATGTGTTTACATGTCGCAGGTGATTTTCTATTCTAGGGCTTGCTCTGAATATTGAGATTTTCGTGATAGATGTCAAATGCTGACGAACAAACTTACGGCCCAGGGATTCCAGAAATGCAGGTTGGTGAAAAATATCGGCATGTTGTATGGTCGCCATCTTGATCTAATCGAGACATATTCTGTATATTTGTGTGATATGAAGATGGAAGTTTTGAGTTTGCTTATTAGTGTGCGTACTTGTTGTGATTGACAATGATGACTCGGTTATCATTTTGAGGATTGATGTTCACTTGGATGTGACCAAGGTTTACATGGCGGATGTCGTCGTTTTGGGTCAGGATAATGGTTTCGTTGACGCTTTGGTATTCTTTATTTTACAATATAAATTAAATTACATTCATTGTACAGTGGCTGTCTATTTTTTTATCTAAGCATCTATTTTTAATCTAAGCATCTAGAAGTCCAAATAGGCAGTATCCAGGCATTGTTTTCGGAGAAAAATTTTATCTTTTTTTTCTCAATAAAAATGGTTAAGCGATCTCGCAATCAAGCCACATATGTCAGAGGAGTATGTTTCTGGATTACTTTGTACAAAAATCTCTGTTCAAGATTAATCTCTGATATTGCATGCAATGTTAGCTCCATTACAAACTCGTAGCAGATAAGTAAAGCTGATATTGATTGTTACAAACTTCGCTACAACAGTGAAGGAATAGAACATAAGGTAGACACACAACTAAAACCAGATCCGTCACGACGCCGCACCGCTAGTCTCATTGGTTTCATTTCTACTCTTTCTCGTACAATATTGTTTCCGGAAAATCCACAGCCACAGTTAATTTCATTTGAGTAGTGGCATAGTACCTTATTTACACATTTTTGTAATTCAAAAGGTGCAGCATATGTGTGTATTACGTCACCTTTCTTTTCATGGTGTTGTGTTTTGTGATTTCACAATCCACTACAGTTGCAATTTCAGAGTTACGTCTGCTGAATCGTGACGGATCTGGTTTGATTTGTCTATCCACGTATGTTCTATTCCAACACATTTTTAGCGTCATTTGTAATAAGACTTTTATGGTATTTTAGTTTTACTTGCTGTTATCCTCTATAATCGTTCGGCGATGGCTCCCCAACCTTTGTCTGTATATTACTATAGCTGTTGAGTATAGCATTCTTGCTAATATTGTTAATGGTCGCAATTCAGAAATATAGATACTCGTATTAAAATGCAAAAAGCATATATTTACATTGGCGCCGCAACCAACTATATGAACGTGACCAACAAAAATGCTTTTCATAAACGTATGAAAGCAATGATTCTCGAGACGTAGCACGTGGATTAATTATGACGTCATAGATCGAGCTTGTTCAATGAGAGTCTTGTCTCGAGACGTAGCACGTGGATTAATTATGACGTCATAGATCAAGCTTGTTCAATGAGAGTCTTGTCGCGCCGCTTAGAATAACATGGAGAATGCCCTTGCGGCAAACGCTTATGCTAGCTAGATAGGGCGCAAGTCACTTACTTTTAGTCTAACATTGTAAGACGGCTGTCTATTGTCTCCGTTTGTGTTTATGTCTTGAATGTGTGATTGGAGGTTGCTGTGTTTGGTTTATAAAGGGTCGGAACCGTGCTCCCGATGACATCATTGATAGTGCCACATCACTTGAATGCTAAGCACAGAAACCGCAAAAATATAAACGTGACTTAACTAATATCACAAAGAAGGCGTATAAAATATCTTTTTAAAAATTATGTTTGGCATGCCTTATCGACAACCTAACTATACATGTTCAATCACGAATGTGGTACCTAGGTTTATCTTTCTACACGATGAATTGTTAACAAAAATGAATACGAATGTGAGAACAAAATTGTAATCAGTATACATTAATCAGGGACATGAATGTAAAACAAATAAAAAGCAATATGATAAGAAAGCATTTGAATAAATGCAAAGAAAGTAAGATAAATTGGTTCAGAAGTTTGCACACTGAGCTGTAACGTAGACCTAGCTGTTAAACATAGAGCACCGATAAACATAGCACTGTCACGCAATAGTAAGGGAGACTAGTAGTAAGAGCGCAGCTCTCGAGCGTCGAAGTCGCCCGAGGGAAGCACTTAAATGACAATACATGCGTGCGTAAACATAGTTATTTCCCCTTACCATCCTTTGTCTTTGATTATTTTTGTCCGGAAGTAGACCTCCAGTGGGAAAACCGGATGCAGGTAACTCAATTACGTTACACCACACTCGGCCTTCTTCGGTTATTTCCGGAATGTTGGAAATTATTTTTCAGCTGATATGTTTATCTTTTTCGTTTCAGAAGCTGTTTTTTTGTAACTAGTCGAAGATTCATTAAGGAAATCTTATCTTATTCTGAACCAGTACATGGATGCCTCTCAGTAAATATCAGAGATTTACTAAAGTTATGCTCTTTTAAGGCTACGCTACTTTGTTTCTAAATGCTTCGCATTTGTTTATTTGGAAGCAAACGTAATACTCGTAACTATTGACGGGCAAAAACAGGATTATCAAAGACGGAAGTTGGAGAAGGCTATTAAACCGATGTTTCATGGTTGCCTCCGTGATCTTGTAGGGATTCTTATGTGCAATATGAAAGGCATAGAATTAATGTAATGACGTCATAGACTACCGGAATATAATAGGATGAAAATGGAGACAATAAATAATGATCACCGATGACTGAATTTTCTTAATCTTGTTTTGCATGTCTTTATTATAAGATGAAGCAATGTTTAATTAATTTCCATTTCATCAACGAAATAAAGGTCCGCCTTTAGAAAGAATTTAAAACTCATTTCCTAATCGCAAATTATAATAAAAGAATATTTAAAGTTTAATACGTATTTTTGACGACGGAATAAAAGGGAGAAACTGATAAACAGAAAAGTAAATACATGAACTGAGATTTTAAACAATATTTGCAATGCGGAAATGTAATAAAATGATTTTTGCCTCAATTTTGTAGAAATTACAATTGATAGTTATTCTCAAAAGTACCTTATATTTTATTAAAGGAAATAAAATAAATGTCAATGACACGACTTGTATGTTGTCATTTCACATTACAGTTGATATTTCGGGTTTAGATAAGTGATGAAATACCTTTCTTGGGGTTACATTATACTTACTTTCCAGTGGAACTCTGTCAGACTGATGGTACACATTGTTATATTGTTGTATTTAGGTTCCGTTCTCGCCTCGAATAATACCAAAGCTGGCAACGAGAAGATGGCGGCCAGAATCCAAGCGCTGTAGATCAACATACGGGCTCTGAAAGCTAAACATGAACCAGTAGTGAATGGATAAGTAGATTATAACGCGTTTATACTAGTAGAATATATACTCATAAGAAAGCTTTACATAGGGATTGAACGGCGTTTTTTAATTTTCATGCCGGTATGAATGCAAAGCGGTTACATCCATATTGCATGAAGCCCGCTAGGGCTTCATGGTCAATATGGATGTAACCGCTTTGCATTCATACCGGCATGAAAATTAAAACAACGCCGTTCAATTCATATATTTACATTTTTACTTCTGAACAATTTTCTAATTTATTTTCTTATTTATTGAACAACTGGTTAATCAACTGCGTTTGTTATTGCGCCGTCCTTTAAACGAAAAAGGCGGAACAGCCACAATTTGCGAAAAATTGGCGCCAATAATCTACCGTAGTCATTTGAACGTTTGACGCGGGGGCGTTCTCCATGTTATCCGAAGCGGAGCCGTAAGACTCCCATTGAACAAGACTTATATATTACGTCATAAGTAATTCACGTGAATGGATGTATTCATACTGTATTCATGATGTATTCATAGTCTAGTGTTTGTTGTTTTCAGTTGGTATGTTAATATAGAGAAGAAACAATCAGAATGTAAATATATTATTTTGCTATAAATTTCGTCTAGTTGATTCTAACATCGTTCGTGCAATTTTGATGCCTCCGCCATAAAATTGGGGGGGGGGGGGGACATATAGTGTTGCTCATGTCCGTCCCGTCCCGTCGCGTCCCATCGCATCGCGGCCTGTCCCATCCCGTTGTAATGTAACCAGCTTATTTAGATATATGTAACTACTGATCCGATTGTCATCAAATTTCGCGTACATGATAAGCATGAAGAACTAATTTCTTATGGGGATGGGTCATTTATGTCTCACAGACATTTCTAGTTCAAGATAGGTTTCCAGTTTGAAGAATATATTGTTAAATGTTATAAGTGTATCAAATGAACGATCGTACTATAAATAAACATGATTTAGCAACAACTATCTAACAACTGATTAAACGTAATTCTCGCTTCGATGTAGACATTATATACTATTTACTCACCCGGGCGTCTTCTTGTATGGACATTCATATCATTCCGAATATTCCAATATTGTTTTGCACAATTTATCTATTTCCTGTTCAGGTTTTATCTTTTGATTATGATCTAATCGAATTAACCATAAAGAAGTAATATTGAGGTTTTAGTTTCTGTCATGAAATCAGTCACTCCTTAGTCTATGGTTTTCATGGTAAGTAATTGAGGTTTGACTTTTGTCGGAAATTCGTCTTATCTATTGAGTTTCGGCATAGGTTAGTCTTAGTTGCCTACGATATATGATCAATTCCCATGACTTTCCTTTGATGAAAAGTTTGTTTACCAATGTGGTCTTTGGAAAAAATAATGCAAAATCTTGAGAAAATCAAGTATGTTTGAAATTATCTTATACATGCAAATTAAACACGTTCCATAGTATATATTTCGTAATGCAAAATCTTGAGAAAATGAAGTATGTTTGAACTTGTCTTATACATGCAAATTCAATCCGTTCCATAGTATATATTTCGTAGTATTTCTGTTATATCACTGGTATCTAATTACTTGTGATACCGATATGTGATCCCATGTGTGATCATTTGATGATTTTCTACTCTTAGTTTTGTTCCTTTTAGCAAAATTATAACGAAAATATCAGTGTGCAATTAGATGTCAGGACAAAAAATACTAAGTTCAGTGGCATTTAAATTTTAATACGTGTTTGACCTAGCTCTTCAATCACTTTTTGAAGATGTTAAAGAATGTCATCTCAAAAATGAATTGGAAAGGAACTTAATTACAGAAACATATGAGACAGAATTAAACCTGCCTATTTCCTCCGAACGAGAATTAATTTTATTTCGAAACTACCGTGATAAATAATCTGTCTAAAAACGTCAAATGAACAATTTTCATATGGCCTCTAGCTTCGCGTTCGAGCGGCAATTAAAAGGCCGACTTGATATGAAGGAATATTAAAGTAGAGCAATTGCAATTATATCCACATGTAACGCTAGTTCATCAGCAAATGACCCAATTACTGTAAAAGTGAAATATTCATTTTACCGATGCATAACCTTTAGAGATTGAGAAAGGATTTCGCAAGATGCGTTATCTGGAAATTAAGATAAATTGAGGAACATGATTACTCTTCCGGAACACTTGCTCTAATTATAATGGAAATTTTTAACGGCTTCAGTGAAACTTTTCTGGACCTGTATAGGTATGTTCTTACATTTCCTTGATTGAGGTATCCTTGTGAGGATTCCCGTATTAAACAAAAATTAAAAAAAAAATAGAGAAATACAGAAGCATTAACCAAACCATAATCCGAACTCAAAATCGATTAAACTAGGCAAAATATGAACAAAGGAAGAAAAATTAACATGGAGACCCTCAAAAAGTATAGTAAAAGTACAGGAAAATAAGACCAGGTGTTCCAGAAGAGTAAGCGTCCTCTGCTTTATCGACGACACCGCCATGTAAAATTTTGTCAGATCCAAGTACACATCACGTCCTCAAAACAGAGTCAGCATTGTCAATCACAACGCAAGGAAACACACTAATGAGCATACAAAAAACGTCCATCTTCATAAGATACAGAATATTCCTCAGTGAGACAAAGATGGCGAACATAAAACTTGCCCATAGTTCTAATCAACATTAGTTCTAATCAACATTAGTTCTAATCAAAATTAGTTCTAATCAATCCCTGTGTTGCTCGTTAACGTCATGTCACTTGATAATTAACCTATAACATTCACAATCAATCATGAATATGGTACACGATGGGAGTATAGAATAGGAAAAGAATCATCCACCGCCTTGTAAGTGAGAGAGGAGAATATCGACAACGTGAAAAAAAGCATATGTTGTTGAAGAGGATAGGTCGACTGTTTGGGAACAGAATGCCGCTACTTTGCGGTTGATTTCCCCTGTCTAATCTCAATATAAAATAATCAGCACAATTTATTTCGCAAGTAAAATAAAAAAAAAAAATCATGTCGTTCAAATTTAAATTGTGGAGGTACGGTAGTCTAGTGGTAGGACGCGGAGCTCGTGACCAAAGTGTTGCAGGTTCGGGGTATATCACGTCTCTTATGTTATCATACTGCACATGTGTAGGTATATTTGGTAGTGTAAGAGTACGTGGATTGGTAGTGCTAGAAAGTGTAGAACGCTATCTATGAGCGCCGACGAAGCAGCACCGGGGATATGCTCTCCAGTTAAGGATATTGGTTGTTAAGGCTTATAATCACGGGTAATAATTGCAAACCAATTTGAGACGAACTAAGAACTATGAACTAATCAAACAGAATATGATGTTGAATTATCATTTATTATCAGTATCAAAATAAGGTTTAAGTCAAAACCAATAGGTTACGCCTGCTGAGACATTTTGATGTCATTTTTAACCTTTTTGCTAGTCTTCTCGTCATTGTAGAGAGAAATCTTTCGGTGAGATTTTCTACCGTTTAATGCTGGACCAAGTTTGGTACTTTAAAGAGCAATTAAGTGAATCCGCGTTTTTAGAAATTAGTTACAATAAAAAACACCTATTTTCAAACAAAGGAATACGTGCTTAATATCGTGTAGCCGATGTCCGATGTGGTCAGTTTAATTATTGGGACAGCCCGCGCCAAGTATAGCGACATCAGAATATAGCACGAAATAACCGCGCATTCTGGCGCGACCACATGTATGTGTGTTGTAAACAATTGGACGCGACGACACGTGGAGTTTGATTACACACGTACTTCTTTCAAGCTATGTTAGATTTTCGAAATACATGGTCAATAGTTATGGTATACATTGTATATGATTATTATTATATTCGACTGGAAATTGTGTTGGTATACTTCAAACTAACCAAAAGCAGATATTATTGAAAGCTCGCACACACAGAGGCCCTCTGAAGGAAATTAAAATGTGTTAACCTGAACACACGAATGCTCCATTGGGTCAAGATGTTTGTAAACATATGCCACATTTGCAGGGGTTGGACGATTAAGGATTTCCCTATTATTAATTGAAAAACGCATGGAAAACATAAAATTTTGTCAAAATATCGGTGTGAATAGTTCACAAGGATTAATGAACTACAATTTTATAAAATGTTTGGTGATATAACAAAAACAATCAACAAACTTCGCTTAATTGCCCCTTTAAATAAACTAATGTTTTATTTAATAATTATACAATTAACGATCGATGAGTTTAATTTAATGGGAGTCTCTCGAACACAAAGTAATACAATCCAATGAACAGTTTCTTTCAAAAATCCTTACCTCGTCTGGAGAAATTCATCGGTCTCGCTATAGCATCAAATCTGTCGATACTGAGGGAGACTAGAACATACGTTGAAGCGTACAGGACGAGAATCTGTAACAAAAATCAAAACATAAAACTACTTGCGAATATTATCTCGAAAAAACACATTTCACACCCCTTTAGACAACAAATATCTTTACTGTTAAAGGCTATAAATTCCATCATTCATTTGACAAATGTCAACCGGATTACGTTTCCTGTGATTCGATATGCTTCGAGGCATATTGTAATTCAAGGAGTGGAATTTGGCGTTCTCTTATGCATTGAAATACAAGATTTTGTTTTTTTTTATAAATGCAATTTTAATGATAATACTGAGAAAAACATCCTATTGGTATTTCATGAAGTTTGTCAAATGGAGCCAATGCAATGAAATATAAGATTTTGGTTTCTTTTGATTAATGCAACTTTAATGCTAATACTGAGAAAAAATTCTTTGGTATTTTATGAAGTCTGTCAAGTGGAGATGTTTATAATTGACTTTAAAGCAGATACCAATAGCTATTATCTTAATCTGAAGTTCTACGATTTTTATTGTAAATTGATCTGGCAAAATAACATTAAAGGATATAATTATTATAACTGATTAATCAGCATCGTTTTGTACAAACAATCACACCATTGGTAACATTCAAGGAAAAATCAAGTATGAATAATTAATCGAAATCATGTATGAAAACCGTTAGTCGACTGTGATTTGTATTAACAATTATGCCGAGGGTATCGTGTCCTTGTTGAAACCTTACCTTCAGGAAATTCAATATTTTACACAATGCGTTGCCAGCCAGCCACTCGATGAAGATCTTCTCTGCTAGATCAATTGATACCAGGAAGATTCCCACAGAGAGGTCTTAAGTAAAACAAGAAGATAAACCTCAGCATTAAAGTATCAGATATTGGATACATTGTTTAATGTTACTTTTGATTATTATCGCTTTTTCCGCGAAACACTGTCATCCTGAAATATAATCTATGAACTCTTTCAAAAGCTAGGATGTGGGATTTCTGCTGTGTTATATGAAAATGAGACGGCTGCACCAGAACAAAATATGATAAAATCTAGTTATTACATGAACTTTTTAATGTTCTTAATAAGCTACTTGTCTGTAAAATGCATTAGGTTGTTATGATGGATAGATATGATATTTATATAGCATTTTCTATTTCCTTTTACTCGACCTTAGAATACTGCACTCTAAAATGATTACCTGATATGGCCAAATGCATGATAAAGAAGTTCATCCTGGTTTTTCTCCCGTTATCAGACAGCATGATGGCCGCCAGAACGCACGCGTTTCCAATTACTATTGTCAGCAACATTATCGACAAAAAAGTGATTTGAGGAATCTGAAATGAGAAGAAGGCGATCTTATTATAATTTAATATAGATATTTTAAAAACCTCTTGTGCATTATAATACCTCAGTTTTTCCTGGAATGTATGATGTATGATACTCGGTTCTCATTTTGAGAACTTGATGTTTACCTGGATATGACAAAGATTTACATGGCGGGTGTCGTCGATGAAGCAGAAGGCGCTTACTCTTCCGAAACACTTGGTCTTAATCTCTTGTACTTTTGCAAGGGTCTCCATGTGAATCTTTCCTTTGGTAATATTTTGCCCCTGGTTTAATCGATTTTTGGTTTGGATTATGATTTTGTTAAAGCTTCGGTATTCTCTTATTTATATTGACTACGCCAGAAAAAAAATCCAGAAAATACCAAAGCGATACCAAAAGCATAATCCGAGCTCAAAATCGATTAAACTAGGGAAAATATGAACAAAGTCATTTTTTACACGAAGACCCTTGTTAAAGTACAATTGATTAAGACCAGGATTCATTGACGACACCTGCCATGTTAATCTAGGTCAGATCCAAGTAAATGTTATGGCCTCAAAGTGAAAAATATTAAGCATACTTCTCAATCACAACAAGCAAATATCGTCCAAAATATCATACAAGGATGTAAACTTTTTCTCAATGAAACCAAGGTTACCCTAAATCATATTAAATTGACTGACCGAGAAGAAAGCAAAAAATCTTAAAGCCAAATATTAACCACTAGAATATAAAAAAATGATACAAAAGTTTGCAGACTGCATTGCTATTTGACTTATTGCGATCAAAATGGTTTTGAAAAAAGACTATGAACGAATTGTATTGCCGACATCTTGGTCTTATTGGGAAATAATCTGTATATTTGAATAGGCTCATAAGTATTCAGTTCTCAGTTTGAGGACGTAGCATTTCAAAAGTTTACATTGCGATGTCGTCGATGAAGCAAAGGGCACTCTTCCGGAATACCTGGTCTTACTTTCTTGAAATTTTCAAGGGTACCCGTGTACATATTTTCTTTGAATCTTGTTCCTTGTTTAATCAATTTTGATTTCGGAAAATGTTTTTTGCTGACGTTCTGTATTCTCTGGGTTTTTTAATGTAAAGACAAAATGTAAAACTAATATTTATTCTATAATCATTAATGATGACAACATATCATCCTATACATTGTTAACCGGTTCATCTGAAAGCAGCTACGTATTTAAAATGAGAAAAAAGTATGAGAACACAGCAATTATTTGTATACAATTTCAAACTTAGTTGCAAATGTACGAAATTTAGTTTATTGAATCTATAGGCCGTAGTCAAGTATAACTGATACAATGTACATGGTATTCGTTGTCATTGTGTTGTTGTAGAGCAACTGCGCAAAGACTAGTAATATCCCCTAATTCTATGTTGACCTGCAACGTGGAACACCTGTTCAGGACATTCAACGAAACAATCTGATTGCTTCCACCAAAAATAACGATAGAGGAATAGAGATGACAAATTACATTGTGATCATTTAATTAGCATAACTGCTATAGTCTAAACCGTAATCATTAAGGTCTTTAGAATATGTTCTAATATATGGGTGTTTCACGCCATTGGTATTCCTCTTCATCGATTGTTTTTATGATGTCAGTTACAGAGTTGTCTTTTGTCTTTATAGCGAATTAATTCTAGATGAGTTTTTTCAAAGATATTTTTATAGAATAAGCCACTCTCTGTTCGAGGAAACTGCTTTGCATTTGTTATTTTGCTAATGAGTGACAGAATAGATATATTAAACATAAAACATGAAATGTTTTTATGCAAATAGTAACAGATGAGATTTCGTTAATTTCAAATAGAGAACAAATGAATGCAAATTACTGACGTAGAATAATTGCAAAACGTAAATTTAGGAATTGGCAGATTTACCGGGATTCCAATATCCTTCTTTTTAGAAACAGAGGATAAGGACTCGTTAAGGGGATTCTTCAGTAATCTGATACATGGAATATAGCACGGTAAACGATGATTGCACCATGTTCATTACACAATAATGGCACTCCCTTGAATCATCGATTTCAAATGAAAACAATTTAATGCTTCGCTAAAGCATAACTTGAAGGATTAATTCGAAACTCATGGCAGAATGATTAACGGCAGTCTTCATAATGACAATTTAAAAGGGGAAAAGTAAGTATAAGAAATATTAAAACAATCTCCTCAGTCATTTATCAGTGGTTTAAAATCAATCATCTGTTCAAATTGAAAAGGAAAAAAGGTTAAATTTGCATACCGCACCCAGGGAAAGTGAAAAAAAATTCATTTCCAAGTCGTTAATTAAAAAAAGAGAGATAAACCGTAATACCTCACTTAGAAAATGAAATGTCAATCTCAAATAAAAAAAATACATTAGCAGATATCAGAAACCAGTAAGACACAGTTGACGTCATTTGATATAATGACATTTGGCATTGTTTAATATTTTTGCTGCTTGCAACACTTTGCAGAATAGCGCAAAATATCCATCAGTTGGATTGTAAAAAAAAATCTCTTGTCAGAGAAGTAAACATACTGATATCATTCTTTGGAAACGGAAAAGATAAAATAATCACTCCCCAGTGTGTAGTAACATAACGTACAAATGTATGCTTTATCTCAGGACAAACACTGATAAGGTACTACACATGTATTTATGCGTCCCAATGCTGTTCAGCATTTCAAACCAATAAGCAAAATTAGGTTTCAATCTTATTTGTGGAGTGTGGTATCGGCTTTTCTATAGAATTGTGACACGTCATTGACGGCTGTAAACTTCAAGTCACATAGAAAACACGAACACAAGATACATGTTAAAACCTTCAAATAGAAGCCATTAACACAAACTATATATTAAAACCTTCATCGACAAACTACTGACACAAACTACATGTTAAAATCTTCACCGAGAAAATACTGACATAAACAAAATGTTAAAACCTTAACCAAGAAAACACTGACACAAACTAAATGTTAAAACATTCATCGAGAAAACACTGACACAAACTAAATGTTAAAACCTTAACCAAGAAAACACTGACACAAACTAAATGTTAAAACTTTCACCAAGAAAACACTAACACAAACTAAATGTTAAAACCATAACCAAGAAAACACTGACACAAACTAAATGTTAAAACCATAACCAAGAAAACACTGACACAAACTAAATGTTAAAACATTAACCAAGAAAACACTGACACAAACTAAATGTTAAAACCTTAACCAAGAAAACACTGACACAAACTAAATGTTAAAACTTTCACCAAGAAAACACTGACACAAACTAAATGTTAAAACCATAACCAAGAAAACACAGACACAAACTAAATGTTAAAACATTAACCGAGAAAAAACACTGACACAAACTCAATGTTAAAACATTTACCGAGAAAACACTGACACAAACTTAATGTTAAAAACTTCACCGAGGAAACACTGACACAAATTTAATGTTAAAACATTAACCGAGAAAAACACAGACACAAACTCAATGTTAAAACATTCACCGAGAAAACACTGACACAAACTAAATGTTAAAAACTTCACTGAGAAAACACTGACACAAACTAAAATTTAAAAACTTCACTGAGAAAACACTGACACAAACTAAATGTTAAAAACTTCACTGAGAAAACACTGACACAAACTCAATGTTAAAAACTTCACCGAGGATATACTGACACAAACTAAATGCTAAAACTTTCACAAAGAAAATACTGACACAAACTAAATGTTAAAACTTTCACCAAGAAAATACTGACACAAACTAAATGTTAAAACATTAACCGAGAAAAAACACCGACACAAACTAAATGTTAAAACCATAGCCAAGAAAACACTGACACAAACTAAAAGTTAAAACATAAACCGAGAAAAAACACTGACACAAACTAAATATTAAAACCTTAACCAAGAAAACACTGACACAAACTAAATGTTAAAACTTTCACCAAGAAAACACTGACACAAACTAAATGTTAAAACCATAACCAAGAAAACACTGACACAAACTAAATGTTAAAACATCAACCGAGAAAAAACACTGACACAAACTCAATGTTAAAACATTTACCGAGAAAACACTGACACAAACTTAATGTTAAAAACTTCACCGAGGAAACACTGACACAAACTTAATGTTAAAAACTTCACCGAGAAAACACTGACACAAACTAAATGTTAAAACCATAACCAAGAAAACACTGACACAAACTAAATGTTAAAACATCAACCGAGAAAAAACACTGACACAAACTCAATGTTAAAACATTTACCGAGAAAACACTGACACAAACTTAATGTTAAAAACTTCACCGAGGAAACACTGACACAAACTTAATGTTAAAAACTTCACCGAGAAAACACTGACACAAACTAAATGTTAAAACATTTTCACCAAGAAACTACTGACACAAACTAAATGTTAAAACTTTCACCAAGAAAACACTGACACAAACTAAATGTTAAAACATTAACCGAGAAAAACACTGACACAAACTCAATGTTAAAACATTCACCGAGAAAACACTGACACAAACTAAATGTTAAAAACTTCACTGAGAAAACACTGACACAAACTCAATGTTAAAAACTTCACTGAGAAAACACTGACACAAACTAAATGTTAAAAACTTCACTGAGAAAACACTGACTCAAACTAAATGGTAAAAACTTCACTGAGAAAACACTGACACAAACTAAATGTTAAAAACTTCACTGAGAAAACACTGACACAAACTAAATGTTAAAAACTTCACCGAGGAAATACTGACACAAACTCAATGTTAAAACTTTCACTGAGAAAACACTGACACAAACTCAATGTTAAAAACTTCACTGAGAAAACACTGACACAAACTCAATGTTAAAAACTTCACTGAGAAAACACTGACACAAACTAAATGTTAAAAACTTCACCGAGGAAATACTGACACAAACTATATGTTAAAACTTTCACTGAGAAAACACTGACACAAACTAAATGTTAAAAACTTCACTGAGAAAACACTGACACAAACTCAATGTTAAAAACTTCACTGAGAAAACACTGACACAAACTAAATGTTTAAAACTTCACTGAGAAAACACTGACACAAACTAAATGTTAAAAACTTCACCGAGGAAATACTGACACAAACTAAATGTTAAAACATTTTCACCAAGAAACTACTGACACAAACTAAATGTTAAAACATCCAAATAGAAAACACTGACACAAAATCAATGTTAAAACATTAACCGAGAAAAACACAGACACAAACTCAATGTTAAAACATTCACCGAGAAAACACTGACACAAACTCAATGTTAAAAACTTCACTGAGAAAACACTGACACAAACTAAATGTTAAAAACTTCACTGAGAAAACACTGACACAAACTAAATGTTAAAAACTTCACTGAGAAAACACTGACACAAACTAAATGTTAAAAACTTCACTGAGAAAACACTGACACAAACTAAATGTTAAAAACTTCACTGAGAAAACACTGACACAAACTCAATGTTAAAAACTTCACTGAGAAAACACTGACACAAACTAAATGTTAAAAACTTCACCGAGGAAATACTGACACAAACTAAATGTTAAAACTTTCAATGTGAAAACACTGACACAAACTAAATGTTAAAAACTTCACCAAAGAAATACTGACACAAACTAAATGTTAAAACTTTCAATGTGAAAACACTGACACAAACTAAATGTTAAAAACTTCACTGAGAAAACACTGACACAAACTAAATGTTAAAAACTTCACTGAGAAAACACTGACACAAACTAAATGTTAAAAACTTCACCGAGGAAATACTGACACAAACTAAATGTTAAAACTTTCAATGTGAAAACACTGACACAAACTAAATGTTAAAAACTTCACCGAGGAAATACTGACACAAACTAAATGTTAAAACTTTCAATGTGAAAACACTGACACAAACTAAATGTTAAAAACTTCACTGAGAAAACACTGACACAAACTCTTTGTTAAAAACTTCACTGAGAAAACACTGACACAAACTAAATGTTAAAAACTTCACCGAGGAAATACTGACACAAACTAAATGTTAAAACTTTCACTGAGAAAACACTGACACAAACTAAATGTTAAAAACTTCACTGAGAAAACACTGACACAAACTCAATTTTAAAAACTTCACTGAGAAAACACTGACACAAACTAAATGTTAAAAACTTCACCGGGGAAATACTGACACAAACTAAATGTTAAAACTTTCACCAAGAAAATACTGACACAAACTAAATGTTAAAACTTTCACCAAGAAAACACTGACACAAACTAAATGTTAAAACATTAACCGAGAAAAAACACTGACACAAACAAAATTTTAAAACCTTCACCGAGAAAACTAAATGTGAAAACCAATTATTTCTAAGAAACATAAGGGTTAGACACCAGACAAATTCAAGCTTCGTAGACATGTAATGAGCGATAAAAGTGATGTTTGTTCTGGTGTGTACCTATGACTCATCTCTATGGTCAGTCTGTTCAAGTTCCTTTCTTTCTTTTAATTTGACAGAATTTATGTTATCTTTGTTTTCCAATCGAAAAAACAAATTCCTGTATCATTGCACTAAGGTCGAGGAATTCTTAGGTACAGTGTACAAAGTTAAGTCTGACCTGCATGCACGCCCAATCTGATTAAAATACAGATCCTTGTTCTTACTCCGTTTTACAAGGATCTGACAACATCCCATAAGAGGTCACGCTCAGATGACCTTTGTCGCCTCTTTACTTAAAACTGAAATAATTTTCCAATGACCTGTCCTTGTTTTCCGTATGTTATCAGTGACATGCTTGTATTTGTCTGTTCATGTCAAACATGGTTATTTATTGTTTTTCAGAAGTTTTTTTAAAACTTAATATCTTGAAGTCAAATGAAAAGCCAGAAACAAAACAAGAACTTCACGTGAAGATATATCTTGTGTATCTCCGCTTCTCCATATTAACAGGATTATATAGATATGTTGTAACCATTACATGCATTGTTTTAATAGCCATAACCGCTAACAAAATACTCAAAATCGCCGACCTAACTGGAAAATAAATAAAAACATATTATCAATGAATTAACATTAACAGTCTTTTATTGTCAACTATCTGTTGAAACGTCATTGAAAACACGAATTCAGATGTTCTGGTCCATGAAAAAAAGTATTAAAAACTATATGGCGGTCAAACGATACAAAGATGGGTGGTCGGGTGGTGCAGTGGATAGCGCTCTTGCCTTTCACCAAGGTGGCAGTGTATGGAAGGCTCTTGTGGCCATGGGTGATATTTTTGTATAATGAATAACCCCTATAATAGCATGCCTATGAAAATCTAAAAAAAAGAATAAGGAGTAAAATTGGCTTAAGCATGATAAAGTGGACTTTGTGGACTTCACATTTGTAAAAAGAGAAAAAAAAAATTTTCCGAATTGGGTGTCTACACATGAAAAGCTAGCTTTACATGAAGTGAAATTTCGACAACAGCACATGAAGGAAAATAGCGAAAAATCTTAACATACGACCTATGCTGGGACAGATATAATTCTGTAACCAAGTTAGTAAGCTTTAATTTTAGATAGAACTTAAGAAAAAATTCATATCTGCATAGGTCAAATTTTGTGTCAAAAACAGTGATATTTTGCATTTTTCGGTAATGTTTGATGTGGTAACCATGGTTTTCACACAAGTGCCATACATAGGATACATCAGTGTATACACTTCATAGTCCTTTTTATGAATTGGAAATGATATACAATTTACAAAAATGTGTACATTTACATCTATGCAGTGTAAGGTTAAATCTCTGTGTTGACAATTCTCAGGCATTGGTCTTTTTTTCCATAAATCTCTAGATCTACTGTACAAAGCTACCCAAGGCGACCGGGGTTCGATTCGCCGACCGGACGTGAAAAGGTATGGGGTCACCTGCCCGACCACGTGGGTTTTCTCCTGGTAATCCGGTTTCCTTCCACCATAAGACCAACCGCGCGCTAACATCCAGGTAAACAAGAGTGATTAATATAAGTTCGATAACTTGTTTCATTATTGTTGTAAAATAAATAAAGTTTAGGTATATAACGATAAAAAATAGGATGTGAAGTGTGATTTACATTGACATCGGTCGCCTGCAATGCTTCACGCGTTAGACCCTGCCTTGTATGTAGCATCTGAATGGCCGAACAGTTCTATGGTGCAGTTTAATTGATGATTTGTTTCTGTTACAACATTTCCTTAGCTATAAAGCTGCTGTTTTCTTGTGTCTCTTTTCCTTAGAGATCGTATGTGGTAGACACTGCTGGCGGACTTTAAGTCCAAGAGGTTTGTCGCTACCAGCATACGACGTTTTAATCCGTTCTGATCGAGTTGTTGTGCTAGGCCTAGTGCTCCCCTATATTTTGATTGATTTTGACATTTTTTTTTTGGACAGTTTTGTTTCATCAACATGTTGTTGCATCCTAGACTCCACTTTTTAAGCCCTTGCTTACCCTCATCGACGAGTTGTAGAGGGACAAAACAGCTGTATGGAACATTTTGATTCGTTATATGGATTGAGTATATCCCATTCTTAAGAATAACGGTGACCTTGTTTGTCTTGCCATTGTTAACATGTACGGACAAAAAGCGGATATTTTATGAATTTCCGTTAGATAATTTCAGAATAAAAGATTTCTCAAAAGGAAGTTTATCATCTGATCTGTCAATGCTGGTTAATAAAAGAGCATGCATATTTTTTTAAGGCTCTGCATTTGTTAAGTTTTTATTTGTACGTTGAGTTTAGAATGGCATGTTTACGTTGACGTTTTAAAATCTTGACAAGGAGGCATATTCAATCGTTATGTATAGAAAAAAAGAGCCGTTCCTTGTGGTCAAACTCAATTAAAATCTCTTCTTGACTTTGTTAAAATTCCCTGATTTTAATCTTATGACGTAATATGGATGTAATGCTATTCATAAAAATAGCCAGCTATCCACTTATCTAAGGAAAACAAGCAGCGCCCGTTGCGTGCAAGTAAGGTCAATACCATAATGGCTGTTTATCATATGGAACACTATTAACCAAAGACCTAAATTAATACTCCTGGTAAAGTGTTATTTGAAATTGGCAATAATTATGTTATCGTTAACGGTATCATTACTTTACAAGGCTATGATGGCGTTATTGCTTGATTTATAATGATTAATGTATGGCTATCAAGATGGTATACATGCAATAACATAAGAATGTCCGTTTGTTTAAACCTTATTAGATAAACAATGAATTGCAATTATGTGAAAATAAGAATTTTGAAATCAACCAAGAACCAACAATAAACACACTTAAACACTGAAATTCAAAAGTTCGATACATTCGCAAACCGATTTGAAATTCAACTAACCGAATTTCGAACATTGTATTGCTATTGTTTTTTTTTCACATCTTAATTTTAAAGGATGTTCTGTCCATGTTTTGGTATTTTTCAACAGTATATGGGTTTTTATACAATTAAAGTCCTTAAAATGCAATATTTATGCAATTTTATGTTGTTTTACATAAATTTCAATAATGCATTTCTTTCGTATATTTTTGACAGTGGATCAATGTATTAATGTCATCTGGTTTGTGTAATGAAAGGAAACAAAAATTTTATTCATTTTTTAATATCATCGAGAAAAGGCCCCTTCTTTTTCCTCTCCTCAACTTCTCCAGGACAGATTTATGTTGATATCAATGCAATTATCACCGACACTGGTCAATTGCACGGTCTTTTGGGTAAAAAGAATGAAACGCTTTCAGAAGCTCGCAATTAATTTTTAATTACTACCAGTATTCAAAACAATCGGATCAGAAAACGAAAACCTCAGTTCGGAACTAGATGTTGGTCATTTATAAGCATATCAGTATTTGAATAACTAGTCTTCCCGTGTATCGATGTAGTATTAATGAGCACTTAATATGAATTATATTATAAAAATACACAACAAGAAATGAGTTGACTCTATACAAATATAAAAAGCCCTACTTCTTGCTTATTGTCAAAACACCAACATAAATGGAACGAATTGTAGCCAATACATTGCAAGGGCTTTGGTTACCACAACTGAGTAAATACAGATTTGACACAGTTGATGATTTAATGTAAATTAAAAGAGGTAAGGCACATATGGATTTACTGTTATTATGTTTACGCTTACTCTTCCGGAACACTTGGTCTTGTTCTCTTATGCTTTTACGATAGTCTCCATGTAAATCTTTCTTTCGTTCCTATTTTGCCTCTAGATTTTGAGTTCGGATTATGGTTTTGTTGACGCTTTGGTATTCTCTGATTTGTTTTTTAAATCTTCGGAGGAAAACGAGTAAGTGTACATACTGATTCTGTCAGTGTACCACTTAGACGTTTTATAGCTTTTTACTTTAATTCTAACGAACTCCAATTAGAAGAATGCTAAGCTGTAATCCCGAAATGTATACGTAAACACTAAATAAAAAAGAAACAAAAAAAAAAAAAAAAAATACAAACAAAAACAAAAACAAAACAAACTACGCAATATTGATGACTTAAGAGAAAAGCTAGATTTCGTAGATTTCTGCAATTTTGTGTTTCAAAGTATCGTGAATGCCTTGATATTGTAACGCCTGCCATTTGATTTAATAGTTTGTATGGCATAATCTGCCAGTCATTGAGTGCAGTTGATATCCGTAAGGATATATGGAATCTAATCTGATTAAATGTCCATGATATCCTCAATACGGAAGAGAAAGGCTGTCGCTTCTGCTGTCTGAGTGATAGGGCGCGAGGAATTCCGATTACCGATTATACATTGAAAACGTAGCCGTCCTCAAAAGGCATTAATTAGAATTCCAGACGTGTGCTACTAAATTCGGAAATAACGAGATCTTATCACCCTCTTCAGACAACGTGTTTACTGATGCTGTAGGGAGGCAGATTGTCTACATCCTAAACTATTAGTTTCTTGCACGGATATAATTATGCTTTTTTCGTAATTTTGTTTTCCGCTATGACAAACATATTCTGCAAAAGTCCACTTTTAAACTCACTTCAATAACTTAAGTTATGACCTTATGGCTATTATGAATAACTATAACATAAACAAGTAAAAGCCTGCATATGATTGAAATATCAATTTTGCTTCGAAGATAACACCCTGAAATCGGAAGCGAATGCAATGCAGAATACCCTATGCTAATACCAATATGTAATAACAATTAAAATCTAGAAAAACATACAAAATAAGCTTAAGCGCTTGTTAAGTCGCAAGTTGTAGTACATTTTGTAATACAGATGGGGTAATCGTTGATTAATACACAAATACATTTCATTGATGTTGATCGATCTAGCATTAAAAAGGTCAAATTTTGGTCATTCGCCAAGTGCAAAACATACACAGAAATACGCCTTTTCAAAATCGTTGCCGAATGGGTAAAACAAGTTCAAGTTTAAGAGGTGCAGCATATGTGTGTGTTACGTGATATTCTACAAGAAATAGACACCTATATTTTTACACAATTCTCTTCCGGAACACCTTGTCGTATTCTCTTGTGCTTTTACGATTGTCTCCATGTAAATATGTCCTTTGTTCCTATTTTGCCTGTAGTTTAATCGATTTTGAGTTCGAATTATGGTTTTGCTGACGCTTTGGTTTTCTATGATTTTTTTCAATTTCATATAAACTTATAAACATTGTTAAATTACATTATGTCTCATCTCAAACTATTTGAAAGTTTAAGTCACCAGATGACACTTTGCGTCAAGGTAAAAAATGATGTAACGACATTGCACAACACGGTTCGTATTGAGTATGAAACTACTACAACCCCGACTAAATGTACTGATATTTGTACACTTATTAGACATGTGACCTTAAGGTCAAGTCCTCAGCAACCCCATAAACAGATCATGTACATTGTTTGTTGGTGATCCAAATATCCCACAAGATTCATCAAGATAACGATAACAGTGTAATAAGGGTTTAGGACAAAATCATAGAAGACCAAAAGAGGAGATATATGGATGTATTCCTCTCAAATGTCAACATTTTCCCGCATTAAACCTTTTTTTTCACATGCAGTTTTGGAAAAAGGAGTTAATTGCATGGCAGAAAATGGAAAGATAATGATAAGTCAGTGTGCTCGTTTTTGTCCTATGACCAGTCAAAGATACGAATTGGTCATAATCAGTGATTAAAAGTGAATTTTGAAGTTTTTGACCAATTGCGGGGCATCTTCATGCAATATCTTCCAAATTTATATTCGGAAATGCATGAATGTTTGCAGAAATAACAACAATAGTATTTTCTTTAACATTATCGAAATAAAATCTCTCTAACTTAATAAATTTTGTTGCATACTATTTCTATAATATTGAACAGTCATTATAAAGTTGTACAGCAAAAATGAGCTTGCCATAATTAAAGATGGCGAAACTTTGATGTTTTTAAGAGATCGATCTAGCATCAAAAAGGTCAAATTTTGGCCTTTCGACAAGTGCAAAAATTCACAGAAATACGCCTTTTGAAAGATGCTGTCGAATTACTTATTTTTCAAAATTTATGCTTTTAAAATCTATCATAATATCTACAACATAATATGAAATCTTAAATGAGATTAAAACGAGACTTGAACGTGACTGAAACCTCATAAGAATACATTCTTAAATGAAAAAAACTTAAGTGAATTTGTCACACAAATTGCATGTATACTTCTTTTAGAAATTCAATTGTCATATCATATTTTACATATTTCTTACTTCAAGAAATAACCGGATACCTGATCGTGGTACATATTGAGCGCTGAATGCAAAACAAAAAGTTGTTTTTCGTTTAAAGCCTAAAGATCGTACAGGATAAGACCAACATGTTAAATTGAAAATCACCCGTTAAATCTAAGGTTACTTTACTACGCCTACTCTAAGCGTGATATATTAAATCTGGCAAGATCGCAATTGCCATCACAATCTCATATATTTCAATCCGTGCTGTTTACAAAAACAACCCCTTCATGTTATTTTGTACATAAAATTGTTATCTGACAGAATCTACCAAAAGAAACACTTTTGATAGATATTTGAGCACTGGCAAACAAATTTAAACTTCTTCAAGCATGCTCCTGCCTACTCATAAACAACTTAATGTTATTGGTATTTCCTGATAAAGGATCATGCTCCTTACGTTACTCTCTGTATTGATATTGTTAAATAAAATAAACACAGCTGAAGGATCGTAGTACATAAATAAAGCACTTTGTTTTATGACGAATCATCAAGTTGAAATATACATAATATACTAACAACAGTGGCGAAACCAGGATTTGCAGAAGGCCACAGTTTCATAGAGGTACCTAAATTTTCCAAAAATCCCTTAATTCTTTAATCTCCAAATGAACGTAAATTGATTATAAGAAAAACAAATACATACATCGTGACAAGGACATGCAGGAGCATATACAACTTGGTTCTGGACTTATCTGTCCATAAGATTGACATTCAGCATCGCTGTTGAAGATAGGTTAAACACGTGGTCACATGTAATGCTATTCTGTATTTTTACAATTTGCTTCTTAAGTATACTATACCTGTTTCCATAGTTGAAGACGTATAATGAAGTGTGTTCACATGGGAACACATCTTTGTTTTTGACCTTCAATTTCAATATCAATATCTATATTGCATAAACATTAAGCAAAGCATTATAGAACATTAACATTGGATTATTGTAAAACTACACTTCATTCTCTGCCTTTTCCTGTTTTACACGAAAATTAACTTATCATTACAGTGAACAGCGATATCATAATTATAAGTATTCAAACGAGTAGGGCCAATTTTGAATTGGCGATTTTCCCGGTACATATTATCTAAAACATAACGATATTATATATAAAAATATGATGATAATATTTGTCTCTATGACAATCATTTACAAGAATCATTATGCAAAAATGACCAGAACATATCAAACCGTGATCTGGCTCAGGAGAACTATTATTATAGGCAGATGGAAGATTAAAACGGAGATCCATGAAAACATATAATGTTCAAGATATTAATATTAGGTATTCCGAAAGGGTAAGTGTACCTTGTTCAGTGGTGAAACCGTCTTATTTAGGTCACATTAAAGTAAATGGCATGTCCTCAAAGTGAAATTCGAGGTATTCCTTTTCGACCTTACAGCGCAGCATACTTATTAGCATATTTTAAAACGTCCACCTTCATATCACACAATAATCCGGATTATGAGAGCAAGCTAACGACCATAAAATTGTCCATAGTTTTTATCAATTAAACACGTATTTTTGCAGTATCGACCTATTCATTTACCAATCAAATTTAACGTACCAAAGTTTAATTGTTTATGGGTATTCTAACATTTTGAGCAGTGTTTGATGTTAGAATCTCAGGCTGCAAAAATAAAGATTTCTGAAAAAGGGTTAACAAAAGCATAATCCGAACTCAAAATCGATTAAACCAGGGGCCAAATATGAACAAAGGACATATTTAGATGGAGATCTTTGTAAAATACAAGAGAATAAGACCAGGTGTTCCGGAAGATTAAGCGTCTTCTGCTTTATCGACGCCACTCGCCATGTAAATCTTTGTCGCATCCAAGTAAACATCAAGTTCTCAAAATAAAAACCGAGTGTCATTTTCAATCACATGTAATTGAGCATACTCAAAAACTTTTCATATCACATAAAGATACAGAATATTTCTCAATGAGACAAAATAAAGTTATGAAATATGAAATGAAGCTCCTTCCGACTATGAGATAAATATATGATATGGTCTATAAGTTGTGTTAAAGGCCAATGACGTCTCGGAAACTCAATACCGTTTTATCAATTTTTAGTTTTAGTTAACATGGAGTAACAGAGATGTTGTGATACCATGAACATTCATATTCTCTTCTTTTTTCTACGGAAAATCAGGACTTTAACGTTAGATCTGAAGAGTGTTCGAGTAATGTGGTTTTATCGCACAAGGAAACATTTTTAAGTGCAGCAATACGTTTCAAACCGATTGCGCAAACAGGTAATTGTATTTTATGCACACAGTTGGATTTAGCAATAGCGTGTCTTTTAAAAATAACTGGAAGGGTTGTGAAGAACAATAAAAGAATGTTAACAGTTGATCACTGTAGTAATTAGAATCCCCGTAATGCCATCTAAACACGGACATTATTGTCAACGGTGGGTTGATTATTACTGATAACCTAAAGTAATAGAAAGAAGATTATTGTGTCATTTGTTTTCAACACTGACTTGTTTCGTCTTAGCTTAGTGCACTTAAAAGGGGTTTCCTGCCCTGGGAACGACGCTCCTGGAATATTCTCGCTATTCAACAACCTGATTTGTCTTAAATAAACAGCGAGAAGGGTTGTGATAAAACTATGATACAATTCATTGATGAGCAGTGGATTAATCAAAATCTCCTTCATGTCATTTAAAGAAGAGCAATATTGTTATCGTTAACCCGATTATCCTTGATAACCTAACGATATTGAAAGTAACTTTTTATGACAATTGTTTTCAACGCTAACTGGCGTCTTGGTGTACTTGAAATGACTTCCATTGTCGGAAATCGACATTCCCGGAATAACCTGGCGATTAAACGTCACTGATATCATTCTAGTATTTCCATAACATGATATACACCGCCAATGAGTATTTAAAAAGGTATTTTAAAGACTACTGTATTTATGATCAGAACTTGTTATTGTTCTGCTCAGTTTGATTACTCAATTTAGGAACAAATCATTAGCTGAGTCAAAGATTCCTATTATTTGTTTTTCAATAAGGCTCATTCTAGATCATTGTAACAGGAGACTTTTGAAGAACAAAATCATTGCGGTTGGAGACAAAAACATTATTATCCAAACTGTGTGCTCATTATCGCGTAATGTCACCATTGGAAACTGGTGTTTTGGGAGGCTCTATCTCGTAATGTCACCATTGGAAACTGGTGTTTTGGGAGGCTCTATCTCGTAATGTCACCATTGGAAACTGGTGTTTTGGGAGGCTCTATCTCGTAATGTCACCATTGGAAACTGGTGTTTTGGGAGGCTCTATCTCGTAATGTCACCATTGGAAACTGGTGTTTTGGGAGGCTCTATCTCGTAATGTCACCATTGGAAACTGGTGTTTTGGGAGGCTCTATCTCGTAATGTCACAATTTGAAACTGGTGTTTTGGGAGGCTCTATCTCGTAATGTCACCATTGGAAACTGGTGTTTTGGGAGGCTCTATCTCGTAATGTCACCATTGGAAACTGGTGTTTTGGGAGGCTCTATCTCGTAATGTCACCATTGGAAACTGGTGTTTTGGGAGGCTCTTTCTCGTAATGTCACCATTGGAAACTGGTGTTTTGGGAGGCTCTATCTCGTAATGTCACCATTGGAAACTGGTGTTTTGGGAGGCTCTATCTCGTAATGTCACCATTGGAAACTGGTGTTTTGGGAGGCTCTATCTCGTAATGTCACCATTGGAAACTGGTATTTTGGGAGGCTCTATCTCGTAATGTCACAATTTGAAACTGGTGTTTTGGGAGGCTCTATCTCGTAATGTCACCATTGGAAACTGGTGTTTTGGGAGGCTCTATCTCGTAATGTCACAATTTGAAACTGGTGTTTTGGGAGGCTCTATCTCGTAATGTCACCATTGGAAACTGGTATTTTGGGAGGCTCTATCTCGTAATATCACCATTGGAAACTGGTGTTTTGGGAGGCTCTATCTCGTAATGTCACCATTGGAAACTGGTGTTTTGGGAGGCTCTTTCTCGTAATGTCACCATTGGAAACTGGTGTTTTGGGAGGCTCTATCTCGTAATGTCACCATTGGAAACTGGTGTTTTGGGAAGCTCTATCTCGTAATGTCACCATTGGAAACTGGTGTTTTGGGAGGCTCTATCTCGTAATGTCACCATTGGAAACTGGTGTTTTGGGAGGCTTTCCATATACTGTAGCGAAATTAAGAAAAAACAAAAAAAGCTCTCTATGTTTGCAGTTTACGCTTCTTGCGTATATGTCATGTACATACACATAAAACCATTTATGAATTAATTGTTATGCAGTCGGAGATGGCTTTCCTCTTTTGTATGTTAAAATATGATCATAAGCCGTTTTTGAATATGTATTTCTTATGTTATTACATATTTGTTGTTAAATGTATACAAAAAAAAAAGCTAACATTACTTTCTTTGTGTGCGGTTTATCAATTATACGGACCGCTCTTGATCCGTATTTATCGTGTATGAATACAGTTATTGGTAATGTGGATACAGCTTCATCCGTGGTCAATTGGAAACTTTTTATTTAGTTGGCTTTATGCGACGTTTGATGATGAAATTTGTAATTTGTAAAGTACGTTTGGAATCAATTTCGAATGAAATACTTTTGTTAACGGGTATGACCACTTTTAACGACAGAGTCATAATGCATGTACATAGTACGGCATTGTTCGAGAGGGGATATGTTTCATTCGTCGTTTAATGCTAAAGGATCGACGACTGGAAGTCTGACGACTGGATGAGACATTGCCACAAAACGACAATTGTATACTCAATTGGTGACAAACCATATGATATCGATAATCAACCAACCAAACACCTGCACAATACTCTGCTGCGCGTTAAACTTGCGTTTGCTTGTGAATTATCCCGCTGTGATCTTTTCGCAACCCCATGGCGTCGAAGGAAAGGTGGAACGACGGGCTCTAAACATTTCGCCTAATATTGGTTAAATTCAAATTAACTAAAACAAGCTTGGTACGATTTTGCCAACAAACACCATCCCAAACTAATATATTTCCGGTCCCGCAGCGATTCCGTTCTGCAACGAAGCGATTTACAAAGCTCGTCCTGTCATCTCTATACGTTGTTACTCCCGTCACCGAGTTGCCCTCAAAATCTATTGTCGTACGGCTCAACGATGGTGAATTTGGTCCAGTTACGGTGACTTAGTGACTAAATAGGTCCAGTTTAGGGGCACCACATTTTGGATTGGTAGGCTTTCATTCTGTTGTGGCAGACACACGACGCCCACAAATTGTTGTTCTATCACTGCGGTTACGAATCGATTTCGAAAATGCATTTATCGTTTGTGACGGTCATCACTAGCGGTTGTTTTTGGGTTGATGGTCAACTTTGAGACAATCGAATGTTGCCTCATGTCATATAAACGACCAAGCAACTGTTGGACTGTCTCAATACTGTGCCGCCTCTCAACGCCGAGACTTCATTCATTCCCTTTCGTTGTATTTATAACTGCAGTGATGTGTTGGGAATGATAAGCAATAGCTTAAGCATCACTGAAGAGTCATAGGAGGACGAAACAGCTGTATGGTGCAGTTTAATTCATTTTTTCGGCATACTGTATCTATTACTTACGGCACAGGGATTCGACAAATGCAGGTTGATGAAGACTATGGGCAAGTTTTATGGTCGCCATCTTGATATCATCGAGAAATATTCTGTATCTTTGTGTGATATGAAGATGGACGTTTTTGAGTTTGCTTGTTAGTGTGTTTACTTGTTGTGATGACAATGGTGACTCGGCCTCATTTTGAGGATTGATGCTAACTTGGATGTGACCAAGATTTACACGGCGGGTGTCGTCGATGAAGCAGAAGACGCTTACTTTTCCGGAACACCTGGTCTTATTCTCTTGTGTTTTTACAAGAGTCTCTATGTAAATCTTTCCTTTGTTCCTATTTTGCCCCTAGTTTAATCAATTTTGAGTTCGGATTATGGTTTTGTTGACGCTTTAATATTCTCTGATTTTTTTAAGAGGTGCAGCATACATTGTATGTGTGTGTTACGTCATCTTTAGTTGTATAAATCATTCCGAACAATCTTAAGAAATAGGTGTCGATCAAGATCACATCTTTTGGAAACTGATTCTTATAATTTTATTATATCGCTGACAACTTACTTTCGGAACACTTTTACGAGAGTTTCCATGTAAATCTCTCCTTTGTTCCTATCTTACCTCTAGTTAATCGATTTTGAGTTCGGATTATGGTTTTGTGGACGCTTTGGTATTCTTTGATTTTGAGTTTTGATTATGGTTTTCTTGACACTTATTCTCAACAAAACCATAATCCTAACTCAAAATCAGAGAATACCAAAGCGTCAACAAAACCATAACTCGAACTCAAATTCGATTAAACTAGGGGCAAAATAGGAACAAAGGAAAGATTTTCATGGAGACTCTCGTAAAAGCACAAGAGAAAATTACCAGGTGTTCCGGAAGAGTACCCCGACCTATCTGATAAAGCAATGCCTGTGATCAAAACATTTTACATGGCGTTTACAGTAGTGAATGGTACATTTCTTATTTCTTGCGTTATTTTGCCATCATACAATTTTTTTTAAACGGATAAAAGTTTTGGCATTTAAACTTGTATTGGTTAGAAACATAATAATAAAACAAAATGACGGAATGGTGTAGGTATCCATATTTAGCAGAATAAGTATTTTAAACCATTAAAACCATGCAAAAGACAATTATTAAAGTCATGAATCATGTCAAAGAATTCCATATTCTCTACATATTGTTACGGCCATTGTAACACACATAAGATACCACAACTGAAATTAATGACGTCATCAATCATTCAAATGTGATTATTAACCGACACGTTATGTAAATACTCTTTGCAGCCATGACGAGATAAACTGTAGTTTTGTTTGGTAATCTAACAGTTGGTACATTAAACGTGACGTGATAATATTAACGACTCATGCTGATATACAACCGTCAATTACGAATGTAAAACTTATGGGAAAGGAAATCCCACTTCGACAGATAACACAATCCATTTGTAGGCATGTTGTGTACCACGTTATTGGTTATGCAACGAAGGCAGTGCGTTGACCTCTCGTTAGAATCTTAATGTGTAAATACTTTAATTTATTGCACTCTGCGAGGAAGGCGTTGACTGTTTTTGTCAGAGTTAAGAGTGAATCTATGAGGCTGTTTATGTTGCCTTTAAGCCATCAAGAACAGTTCACAAAGAGAAGATCGTGCTGTGTCGCAGGAATGAAGGAAACTGTATATGATAACAAAAATATATACTGGACAAAAACAGTTACGGATCATAAAACTAAAATAAGATGGTTTTAGATAATAAAGACATATGTTAAAGCATATCATATTTTAATGATAGGGTCATAGAGGTTCCACAACCCGTTGGTATTTGTTTCACTCGAGTTGGTTAATGTTCAAAAGTTCCAAAGGACACGAGCTTTAGCCATACCATATAAATACCATATCCAACAGCCACGAGTCGTGTGACCTGTTTCTACCACATTGTCAGCCAAAACCAGCAGTATTTCATTGAAATAAATATAAATTAAAAGCGGAAATATGGGAGTATACATATCGTTTAGTATTTTCCCTCCAAATGTGACCACGTCAACAATCAGCAAGTGACCTTGTTCCGGTGTCAATTTACACCATGTCAGCAAATCGAAATACGTTTAGAGTTTATTCAACGTGTGGTATAAATAGAATGCTACTCAACAGTTGTAACGATTATTTGATATCATGAGAGTTAAATAACACCCACCTTTAGTGGTAGAAAACAATTTACTGTATGTTTGCTTATTGATACCAAGAGCAGATAACCCGGATATCTTGGAGAATTGGAATCACAGGGACAGCAATAACTCCAGGGAATTACATCAAATGCTCAAGATTGAGTATGACCTCCGTTGACCTTATAACTGCCCTGCAACGTCTATTCATGCTATTTATTAGTCGTCGATGGCTGATCTGTGGGTTACGTTGCCATTGCTCGAGCTGACACCTGTTTGCTGCACGCAGTACCATGGGAGCTTGATTGGGTTCAAATCAGGAGAACGAATTGTTTAGTCAATGCGAACTATTATCTCCCTTTAAAGATAGGCATTGACTTTACCAGCTTGTTGATGACGAGCATTAACACCTATTAAGACAAAGTCTTGGCCGAACGTTTCCGCAATGGGCTTTACAATATGGTGTAGAATCTCATCTTTGTAGGATAAGGATAATTGTTGATGACGTTGAGGGGTGTACGTGTATATAAGTCTACTGACTTGCCCAAACTGACCCACCACCACAGCAGTCGTGTTATGCAATACAGAAGTCTACAATACGCTCACCCTGTGATCACCATACCCTTTTTCCTCCGACAGGAAAGTCAACACAAAACTTTGACTCATCTGTGAAGAGGACGGATCGCCAACGATGCACCTACCAGTTTGAATGCTGAGCAGCCCATTTCTGTCTCGCTTGTCGATGGACTGTCGTCAGAATCCCTCGTACGACAGGTCTTCGAACACTCAAATTAGAGGTGCAGATGTTGTGGTCGTCATCTTGGTCTCGTTTGGTGGTTTTTTGTATCCTTGTGTGGTTTAATGATAGGTACGTTTTTGCGGCCCTTTGGTGTGCTTTCTTGTTGTGTTTGTGTGTTGTGTTCTCTCTACATAGAGTTAATGTTTACTCGGATGTGACATTGATTTATCGACGGATGAAGTCGATCATGCAGAAGACGCTAACTATTCCCGAGCTTTGCAAATGTTGCTTTTGTTCATATTTTGCCTTTAGTTGGATCGATAACAATTGATGTCTACCATACGAATGAAAATACATTTCATTTCAAAATTCAACATAAAAAGGCGCCAAAATAGATAAACAAATGCAAATTTGTTTTCTGTGCTCTTAAAAAGAATGCATTTCTTTCTCAAATAAGTGCATAGATTGCGAAAAGATTGTCTATCGAAACGCGGAGTAATATCTGTCGAGAGTGAGTCAACATTTACGTTCTGTAAATAGGTCAAACGTTGTGTTGATATTTCTGATTGACAAGTTTTCTGGTTCAGATTGACTGAAATAATTGGTATGTTTGATCGGCTCTAGGGCCTCCTGGTACGGCAACAAGAGATTTACTGATACCGCAGAACCTTATAGTCCGGTACACCGACAGCAAATCAAATAGCCGGAAGTAAGATAGACAACCTAATCTACGAATAAGACGTTTGTTTTATCCGCATTTTCATGACTTACATAGATTTGCAGATTGGAAATTGTTCGTTGTCACTTCACTTTTGTCTTCTCATTTTTATTAACTACAGAACCCTTCTGTCAGACTGACCTTGGAATTTAGCCGTAGGTCATAATATCCTTAGATAAGATGGAAATCAAAGTAACTGTATTGAGCACTTGCGATAATGAAATTTTAAGAAAATTGTCTTTCACGCGGATTAAAAAGTTGAACGAAGAGATATTTATATTTTACAATTTAGATGAAAATAAGCAAACTGAAAAAAAACATGGCTGCTCATTAATCTAGTAATGCTTACGTATACCTCATCAATTCTTTCAAAAGATTTGATACGATGTTTGGATGATTGTGTGTTTTTTTTGTTTTAACGTTGCTGTTCACATCGAATGTGGCAATGGGTTTTATTTTGCCGCTTTTGTTTTATGCTATCAGAACATGTCATACGAAGGGCCAATTACAATTACTGAGTAATATATCGATTATGCTATGAGATACCATTTTGAATCTACATATCCATCCCAAAATGTTTAACAGTTCTACATGCTAGCACAGATTCGGTAGGATAAACCAACCATTAACTATATAACCCCTTCATTTGTACTTGCTCTAAATAGCTTTAGAGTGATAACATGACATTTATAACAGTCACAATATCACTGTCGATAACGTGTTATGGATTGGTCTTTTCAAGATGGCGGACCAGAACGTGCGAAAAAGGTAGTTACTCATCATTGAGTGATAATTAAATGGATACTGAAGATTCATCCCGAAAATGCGTATCGGCAGAATTAATGATGAAAGACAATTTTATCTAAATTTAGGAATTACAAGTTTACTTGGTTATCTGGGACCAATCCATAACCACATGATATGATTTTTTGGACCAATCCATATAATTTGTTTCTAATAAGGCATTTTATAACCTTATAAGAGGTCACTGGGGAAGGGGAATATTTCTGACTAGGTAAAGAGAAATTAGACCTATTATATAATTCGATATCGGCAAATTATCACGACAGATTCCGCCTCGGTTACGATTTCAACAATTTGACCAACTTCACGATGGATTTACAAGTACTTGGAAATGAACGACAGAAAAACTAATAATGTAAATTGAAGTTGACAGTTTTCTGAGTTTAACATGGCACTTGTCATGGTCTAAATGTGTTCACAAATAACTTATCCTGTAGGGGTTGAAAAGACAAATCCATAACACGTTATCGACAGTGAATATGTTTCGGTAATTCAGAGATCAGCTTTTATTGACTCACAGACAAAACCCCAATCTACCTGTCTTTAGTAAGGTGTATATATGCATTAGAAATATTAGCTGACATCCACTTGTGATATACAGTTAACCGTATGAAATTTTAGTATCAAAAACTTATTTAATAAACAATAATTCTCTTTTTTTTAATTCATATTTATTTTGATTAAAATGATATCAACATTACAAATTAACCGATTATAACCAAAAGCAAACTACAGTATTGTATATGATCTTTTGATTTCTAATTTCTGACTACTTCATCTGCTTTCAGCTGTATGTCTTCCTGACTGATCTTTGCTATAATAAAATGTCCGTGGATTTGTTTTCATCTATCAAACGTAATATTTATTGTTTTCGGATATCAATGTGTCATGGTATTTCAACCGTTTTAACAATTTATAGGGAAACACGTCTCTGGTGACAGAAGGGAATTACAGAGTGACCAAAGATGAATCTGGGAAATAAAAACAATATGTCTATCTCGGAATTCCTTTGAGAGAAGCAAAAGCGACTATAAATCACATCTTTATTTATTGCCATTCGAGCGAGAAGTACATGTAACACCTTGTAGGCTGTGTGAGGATATAACGGGCTTGATCAATGGTAGCGTAACCGAAAAGCTGTCAAACTCATCTGACAAGTTAATATGCAGTTGTTTGTGTAAAGGTGTAAACTCATTTTTCATTTCTGACAGCAAATTCATTTAACTTAAAGACGACGGTCCGTTTGATAAACAACGTGGAAAGCAATAACTACACGGACAGGGCGAGATTGTGGGGCCATTAATAAGTCATTTGCATCAATATTGGATTAAAAATGTTGAAAAATCATCAAATATAAAAACAATCCTGGAACTTTACAGAATATTTGGTTAGGAATGGATTTCCCGCTTTCTACCGCGATATCTGACTAGATAAATAAATGTATCATTCAATTTCTACCATATTAAGAATAAAGTAATTACAAGGCTGAATTAGAGACAGAGTTAATCAGTAAGGGTAACAAAAACCTTGACACATCTTTCAATTTCACCTTCAGCTATATCGACGATTTGCTGTCTAAAAAGTTTGCTGACCACATTGATAGCTTATACCCTTATGAACTTGAACTAGAGGACACAGTAGACCATTTTACATCAGCTGCTTACCTCAATATTCACATAAAATATGACAACTTAATAAGCTATGATGACGATTTCAATTTTCAAATCATGAACCTTCCCTTCCTTGATAATAACATATCTGCTTCTTCAACCTAAGGTGTCTACACTTCATAGTTTCTTCGTGATTTTAGGGGTTGCTCTTGATATCGAAATTTTCGTAATAGATGTCTGCTCCTGCTGTCAAACAACATACTACAAATATATTCGAAAGATTGTCGCCATCTTGGTTTCATTGAAAAAATATTGTATGATATGAAGGTGGACGTTTGTTAGTATGCTAATTATTGTGCTTATTTGTTGTAATTAAGAATGATGACTCGTTTCTCACATTTAGAAATTGATTTTTTACCTGAATAAGACCAAGAGTTTCATGGCGGGTGTAGTCGAGGAAGCAGAAGACGATTACGCTTCCGGAATACCTGGTTTAAAACTCTTGTAGTTCAAAAGGGTAATTATATCAATATTTCCCTTGTTTATAGTTTGCCCCTAGTTTGATCATTTTTAGTTTTGATTATTGTTTTGTTGACAATAATGTTTTTTTTTTTTTTACATACGTATGTTCTACAATTCGGAGCACCCTAATTGCTCCCATGGACGTCCTTACGACGGTAATGGTCATTTGGGAATGTCTGTACATTTGTTCTTGTTATTGATTTCGAGATGCTTACGACTGATGTGAATAAAGCACCCCTTTCCTCCATTAGAATAGTAATACATTATGCGTTGGTGTCGTGTTATGAAACTCATGGGTTAATGGAAATATAAATGTCGACCCTCTTTGAGATGGATTTGAAAATTCAAAAATGTCCTGACTTAAATTATTATTGCTGATTACCAATACCGTTATGGAACCCTTTCCTACGTTAGGCATTAAGGCGACCTCCGGATCCATTATCTAGCTAAAGGGTCTTGCTATTTATAGAAACGCGAATGTCGTCGCCATGGAATGCATTAATATCTTGTTAATCTGGCGGCGCACTTCACTCACTGGACAAACTAAGTCCATGATGTCTAATACGGCTACACATAACGGCAAATAGTACACAAACGACAAGTTATGAACCATCTCGTGTTAGTGTCGAGTGCTTCGGTCTGGATTCGGTGTTAGAACATAAGAGTAAGAATCTTGGTACTCGACTGCCGGAGTTAAAAAATAATCTGTTAACTCGAAAATATGTGAATATGAGAATCCTTAAAATAGTATATTCCTTGGTGTCCTACAGAGGTAAAATAATACAAGAGTTGGCAAGTAGCGAAACATGAAGATAAAAAAGTAGATCAAAGGAAGTTTACTTGACCAAACAAATGGTCGGTGTTCGATTATTTGAAATGGAGAAGAAAATCAATGCAATCAGATTTGTTATAAAAAATCGCATATATTGGGAAAAATAGGTTTCTGTTATTTCCATCAAGTGGAACACAATCGCCTATATTTTATTTATTCAACATTTGATAAACGGTTATACATTCATTATTTTTCTGACAGCATTTCTTCCCTGAAATGATTTATTAAAGACAGAGCCATGATTGAAATATAGTGTCAAATATGTCACCTGAATCAAAAACATCTATCACAATTTCAACTTCAACATTTCATCGGTTCCTTGTACTTTATCAAATGGAACACAATTTGTTTCATTTTGGTAATTCTATATTTGAAAAATAGGTTATTGCTTCATTATTTCTTGGAAATGTTCTGAAAACATTTTTTTCTGAAACTATCGATTTGCTGGATATATGACGGAAGTATAATTTTAAATATACCTGAATCAGCTTATCTATCATAATTTCAACATTGAAATCCATCCATTCTTCGTGTTATAACCCATTGTTTTAATAATATATCATACCTTATACCCTCATCCTATGTCTTATACATGCTGTATCAGGGGAATATAGTGCCAATTATAACCTGAATCAGGTCAGATATAACTCACTATTCTTGGCCCGGGTGTTGGCGCGCAGGGAATCTAAAATTAGAAAACTGGTGAACCTGGAGAAAGCCCCCATAGTCGTGCAGGTAACCATCTACCTTTTCTCGTTTTGAGTCGTTTAGGGATTAAGTTTTTTTTGCAAACCTCTAATTAGTAAAATAGTGAGCTTGGCATTGTTTTATCAATAAAAAAAAAACAATTTCTCAAGATAAAAAGCGTTTGTATTTTGTTTTTCTCAACATTTGTTCATCTTTGTTATAGCCACAGTATCCTGCATAGACCACGTCTGAATATGGTAGGGAAGATTTAGGATCAGCCGAAAGGTGGATATCTTTAAAACGATGAAATCCCCAAAACGCCAGCATTATATTGGATAGTTTCAATTGTTTAAGGAAGGCACTTCCAGGAAAACATCTTACAAAAGAAAGATATTGATACAAAACAACCATTGAGTTTGATTATGGTTTTATCATTATCCGAAATGAAGGGCCACAAAAAAGTCATCCTATTCCAGATGGGTTCCATGATACAGTGTTATCTACGATCACCCAGTGGAACGCAGATGGCCATGTGTAAATATTTCACATTCAGCGAATAGAGCCTGCAGTGAAAGTCGGTATACTGATATATAAGAAAACGATGTATAATAAAAGTAGAGAGGCATAAGGGGACAATTAATAAGGAGGTTGTAAATTAACAAGACAAAGATAAGTACTGCTATTTATGCAGCAAATACAAATTGCTCACATCCTTGAGTATTATACATCGTAACAAATAAAACCCCAATCGATTCTGAAAGGTACCTCGCATAAGTTGCCCTGGCATTACATAGGCTTCTTTCACGATACAGACTTGTGTTCTAAAGACAAACAACATAGTGGTCGTGATGGTTATTACTATACTTTCCTGTATGAGATACCAAGCCAAAATAAAGTTGAATGTCGCTGCGCATTTCATAACTGAACTAGAATTTCTTATTAATTCGGTAGGGTGTCAAACTGATGCTTTAACTTGGAATGTCCCTTATCTCCATACCAATACTGCCAAACCTTTATGGCTGTTATCGCATGTTTTGTTTGGTCTGATATGTTAAAAAAACCTCAGCCTTACATATACATATGCCCTTCTTTCATCAGCGAAGATAATCTTTGTTAGACTTTGCTAGTCGATTTTTCAATCCACAATCATCTCGTATAGCAGACCTGACATGGTTCATGTTATGCAAACTGGACTTGTAATCAATATAACCGCAACCCGTTATACTTTTTTAAATCGTATAGATAAGGGGTTTTATTCAAATTTCTTCTATTTCTCAATCAAGTTGGAGCAAGTTTTGATTTTGTGTTGCTCCCAGCAACACCTTTGCCTCCAAGGAGGATGGAACAGATGCAATTCATGTTTAACATACTGTACCAATACTACATTGTAAGGTTACTATCAAACGTTTGTTTAATATGTTCATATCTCTATTAAGTAACTCTGTCCAAAAGAGGTTTCTTGGATAGAGAAGTCTTTCCACAATACCTAGTGCGAATTTAATCAAATTTGAGGAGGCGGATTGTTACACGTATTTGGTGTGTTGAAAACGACTAATGAATTCGTGTTTAGCCTCGTACAATATTATTGTGAGAATAGTCTATCTGTGGATGGAGGTTTTGACATGTGAAACTCCGATAAAGAATATTTATTAATATTGATATTGCATACAAAACCAAATGCTGTCCACGATCTTATTTAATGATAATAATTTTAAAAATGAAACTTTAACGTTGCTGTAAACATATTCTAAATTACACATGAAATGGAAGCGATTCAGATTTAATCAAACATTAACCGAGATATTCAATCATTCCGATAGACTGACTGATTACAACGACCATCTAATTAAAAACGAGAACGACACAACGACCATCCAATCAGAAATGAATATGATTATCCCATCGGAATTCCTCTAAATCTGATACACCTCTGGCTGTTGCGAATGAACTATCAATGACGAAAAGGTCGATGATAATTGAGCAGGCATAGTTCCCATGGAGCAAAAATAACACCCCATATTTGATGTCTTTGATCTGTGTAGCAAAATATGTTTGTAATTCCTGAAAATGGTCACACATCGGTTTTAGAGCTGGAGATGAATTTGATCTATTTTATATTTGTGGAAACTTTAACAACATTTTATATTTACAAATATTTGCAATTTAGTGGTTATTTCTATTAAACGACCACTTACTTAACTGATGTATACACGATAATTCAATATTTACGGACAGTATTTGTTTTTCTGAAATATGGTGATATTTGCACGGTAATATTTCTTTTTACTGGATGATGCTCACATTTACATTGTAACACTCATATTTACTGGATATATACATCAACTACTCAGGTGTTGTCGATGAAGCAGAAGACGTTCAATATTCCAGAACACCTGGTTTTATTCCCTTGTACTTTTACAAGGGTCTCCATGTACATTTTCCTTTCTTTATATTTTGCTTCTAGTTTAATCAGATTATGGTTTTGTTGAGGCATTGGTATTCTCCGAGTTTTATAAAAAAAAAAATGACTGTGTGATATAACGTGTGAAATATTGATATTAATATTAATACTATATGATAATAGAAATTGATAATCAGTAAGATATTTATAACGACAGCTAATAAAACTTAAACTTGATATAAGCGACATGTCGGCAATTCTTGATGTTGAACTTTTATACAGTACTGCGCAATAATTCGAATTACTACAGAGTATAATTACACACTTTATATGAGATAACTGTACAATACATATACATACATAAGATAGACAACATCACAAATAAACTAAATATTGTATAACAGATAACAAAGTTTACAAGCAACATAAGTGCTACACAATCGATGTAATTACTCTACCGTAAATGTACGAAAGAATAGGAAAGATTACTATACAATGAAAGTAAGTACTGAACAATAAACAAAATTACTTTACAATAAAAACACATTTAAACACCTCATATACAACTCTTAAAAATGCTCAAAAACAGCACAAAAACAACAGCACAAAATCATTTCAAATAAAAAACCTCACCAGTCCAGAAACAACTCGCAAACAACTTTTAAACAGCATGCAACAACATGAGTAACACATAAACAGCAGCACAAAAACCTTTCAACTCATAAACAATTCAAAGGCTACAGAAAAAAAACACCAGTCCAGAAACAACTGACAAAATACAACAAATAACTCTCAAAAACTCTCAATCATCAAACAACTTTTTCACAAATAACTCTCACAAAACATACAAAAACCATGAGCAACACATAAACAGTACATGAAAAACCATTTCGCATTTCAACACACAGAAATGTACAGTACCAGTACACTAATAATCTACTTTATAAATATCAGAATCTGTAACCAATCAAATAATCAAACTATTACAGTTAACGAGTACTGTAAAGCTATGACACTTGAGACAGCTTCTAGGGCTCCATCCATCCTTAATCTAATCCAATCACCGAGCTGGTCCTCTGTTCTCTATATATGTAAAGTCCCAAGGATGCTTTTGTGCGTGGACTCAGTTGGTCATCAAAATCAACTTAAACTAGTTTTCGAGAAATAAAACGAATCGCTTTTCAGAAAGATTTGATTAAGTATTTTTTCTTAATTTTCTTTGTGGTAATTTGCACTCTGGCGGTTTTGGTCTTTTTTTTTTTTTGCTAGAGATGATAATAATATATATATTAAGCAATATGTCTGGGATATATTTTACCATTAAAAGTGTGTACTTAATGACTTGCATACATTTTACAAGACCAAACATAATATCATATGGATAAATATAGCGTATTGACAGATTTGATCGATTAAGAGATAATTATTTATAATCATCAAAGCAATTTTACAATTGGCGTTTTCATTAAAGTTACTCACCCAGAAAGAAAATTATTTATTACAAATTAGCATTTAACTTTTATCTGCCATTAACTACGAACACATGGCCCTGTTATCCTGTTTTGTGATACGTTAAAAGTGTGGTCGGGTGGTGCTGTTGATAACGCACTTGCCTTTCACCAAGGAAGCTGGCGTTTGATTCCTCAGTTTGACACAAAAATGAAAGTGTCACTTTTCCGACAACGTGGATTTTCCGGATATGCTGGTTTCATCTTAAAAGATAAGACCTCCCGCGTACATGGACATCCAGGCCAAAAGAGCGCTTAACGAACGTAGAACTAACTTGTGTGTTGTAACAATGCTGTAAAATCAGTGACGTTTTTCTTTTATATGTAATATGAAAAAGGGGTAATTCACGTGCCAAATGTTCATGATAGGTACGGCGTAGCGAACAGCATTATAGTGCCTCATTTTACATGTCGAAACAATAAAAATGTTATCCGCAAAGTTGTGCGTCGACCTGCCAACGCTAAGGACCAGTCTTGCTCCTTAAACACTGATTGTAAGGTTGCAAAACAAGTGACAACGACGCGAATTCGTAAAAACTGGAATTACGACTAACTTTGAAATTTCATGTCTATGGTTATCTCCTTTCAAATTTCCATTTATGTCTTTTATCAATCATAACGAGACATTTAAGTTCTAACGACATAGAAGCGACATCTAACTGTCTTCCCGAGGGGTTGTTTTACTGGGTCTGCCATATTGCTAGCAATCGGAAGGGGACCTAGTTTTACTCAATGCAACAAAATCACGAAACTCTAGTTTCATGACATTCCCACGATGAACATGTTAACATAATTTCTCCCATGAACCTGTAATTACATTGTCATATTTTTTATATAGTTATTTCTTTATTCAGGTTTTTTTTACAGCACATGACATTGAATTCCACATAACAATTCAGTTCTGCATGACTTGAAATCAAACACACGCACACAAAGTATGAGGACTCCACGCAACTTACATAACATATGGATCAATATATATGCACTAACATACACACACACTCATGTAGAGCTAAAGAGCAAAATTATCAGATATAATCATATTCCGCTCAACATTTGCATACACATGTTATCTGTTCGGCACACTTTTGCAACCCATTCATCATACACGCCATAAGCATGTCATTTACATTATTATATATATATATGTACATCTTCAAGCAATTTAAACTTACAGCGTGTAGAAATTAAGTCAAATGATGTTGTACATTGTCATATTTAACGAAAGCAACGTAGTTGAGTTATTGCCAACGGGCTTACCATTGGTACGGATGTTACGTGGAGACACGACCTTATAACAATATTAGGAAATTACAAACCAGGTCAACTGGTTCGGACCTTTTGGCCTGGTGGTACCGTCCTGGCTTCATAACCTAGAGGTCTTAGGTTCGCGCCCTGCTCGTCTCACTAGTTTCATTTCTGCTCTTTCTTGTAAAATATTTCCCAGGTCAGGATGTTTGTATTAATAGTGCCCCAAGTCTGGGTGTAAGCATGTACGATATGTACTAATTATCATAATGATAATTTCGTAAATATAATTACAGGCCCTGGTACCCGATTAAACGTTACGTCGTGACGTATCTGTTTAATTTGAATGCCTACGTCAGGTTATATATGCCGTCACGTTTTTGTATCAAGGGGGGAATATTTTAAATGTCGATTGTGAAATTCACAAGTCACAACAGATAGACATACTTATGGGGATGTAAATAGATGTTCCTCAGGGATACGAGTATAGTCTTCATCAACCTGAATCTCTCAACTCCACGTCCCGTAAGTCTGGTTATCATCAGCCGACATCTACCAGGAAATATTAATCTTGTGAATAAGCCCTAGAGTAACAAATCAACTGCGAAATGTAAGCATCATAAGTTGAAGATGGAAAGGTGTTACTATCAAGGAAGGACAATTGGAAATACTATGTTTTATTTTCATCGATTTTGCATTTTCCTTGTTATACGTATAAATTGTGGGTGAAGTGTTCACTTTTTGCGTAAAAATAGAAATTTAGGATTATCGGGAAGTAAATTAAAAATAATTATAATTATACAAGCCACGTTTGTTTGTGTTATTTATACTTTTAGGTCTCGTTTGACGAGTCATATCTGAAATGGTGGCTTAATGATGGCATTAACCGAAACCTAAACGGTTCACATGGGAACGTTAAATATATCTTAATGTTGCTTTGGTTGGTATTAAGGGTAGCGAGTTACACTCGATTAATATTGAAAGTGAATAATCTCTGGAGTAATGTCCAATATCAATTTACGGCGTAAACTATTTGTTATTTTATACCATCTTCATGATACAGACCAAACGGACTCATCGTAAACGTCACTCAGTGGGATATAACACTTCCCTCAATCTGTACATTAATCAACATTTAGATAGATTTAAGGCCTATCCTATAATTGTAATTGATAAAAAGTGGATTATTTATCAAACGAATCAACTTTGCCGTAGAAATTGTGTCTGTAATTATTTTCATATTTTTGTAAATCAAAGCCGTAAATCCCAATGATAGAATCAGTAGTTCTTCCCTCACAAAGTCATTGTAAGTGTAAACTAAACTCCCCACAAGAAGGAGCAACATCTGAACGGGTTTAAGAATAGTCAAATAGTAATAATGATTTTTATATGTCGAAAATGTAATTCTATCGCGAACGTACATTCCTGCTATTGATATTGGGAAAGCGGAAGATAGTAATTGAAACTAAGCATTTTAAATTACAATGGGTTAATACAATCTATTACCTTCAACTGGATGATTTTTTTTTCCCCATTTTATTTATAAAAAATTGTTTGTGTTGTGACAATATCGTCTGACCTCACAAAGCATTACAAAACTTGTCAGTTTAGATTCTATTTCATCTACACTGAGATGATGTCTGATATCACCAGAACGATGCAAATGGAGTTATTAGCGCATGGATGATTGCATGAACATCGCCGTGAGAAATTTATGAGAGAAATGACGCGGAAAGGTGCCAGACAGATAGTTCATGATACCAAATCTAGCAGGAAGGGTCATCGATATGGACACGTTGACGGGGAATAGTCGACACATCTTGATAACGACACATGTATAGTTCACTATGGTAGACATCTCAAAACAACAACGCTTCAATCAGAAAACAAACTCGTTATAGATATCGTGTTCTGAAAGCTGTTATGGTATCGGTTTTGAAGACATATTTCACGCCAAACACACACATATAGACGTTATTTGATATTCTGTATGTAACAAGACACACCATTTCACTGTCTAGTCAAATCACGTAAGAAATATATGAACCCAACATTACACAATTTACTTATTTGCTTTTTTTTGTATATCTCATGATTTGGTTATTTAATATAATGCAGTTCACTTGTGTTTGTTTTATTAGTTGATTATCTTAATACAAGAGCACATTATCGATAATACAGCAAACATTTTTAAACAAAACATTTATTAACGGAAACACTGCATAACGATATGAAGTTGTTTTACAGCGAGTGGTTTTGAGATATGTTATTTATTTCACTCGAACTAGTCAATTTTCAAAAGTAACAAGAGGCACGAGCTTTTGCAAGAATCGTTTGTAACTTTTGAAAATTAACTAACGAGAGTAAAATAATTACCAAATATAACAACCACAACACGTGCATTTCATTGTGTCATATTGCACGGAATGATCTTTTGAGGTACTCCATTCTCCTTTCATATTTATTTCAAAATATTTCATATACAAAACAAAACAAACAAAAAAACAGAAAATACCAAAGCGTCACCAAAACCATAATCCAAACTCAAAATCGATTTAACTAGAGGCAAAATAGGAACAAAGGAAAGATTTACACGGAGACTCTCGTAAAAGCACAAGAGAATAAGACAAGGTGTTCCGGAAGAGTAAGACACGTCCAAACAATAAGCAAACATGAGACGGAGGTACATGTAGTATACGCTTTTGTGGTAACCTTGCTTATTCATGAGAATGGCTTTTATAATTATATTTGAAAAGAAAATTTTGTCAACAACTGATAACGAGAATGACCTTAACAACTAGACAAGACATTACACTGAGATACACTGGAAACAAAAGGGTCATTAACCAAGCGTGCTACAGTTATACCAAATACCAAGCATAAAGGAAGAGATGTGATATTACGTTTACTAAGTCTTAAACAAAAGATCGGAGCAGTATTAAATTTACCATTGTATTTAAGTGTGCACTTGTAACTTTGCACAATGCGATATCTGTTTTTAGACAAAGTCTTCTGTGCCCGTACAGTCTTGGAATAAATAGGGTTTACAAATACGATGCTTTGTATGGTGATTGTTTTAAATCAACTTCCTTTAAACCAGGTGCCTTTCTCCGACACAACTTCAATTTTCATTCTGACTACATTCCTTTATTCCGGAAATGATAACTAAATGAGTTTATCAATATTCTTATTTTATTTTAACAAAGTTTACATACATTCGTGTAAATTCGGATGAGAAAACAAGATGAAAGCTTATGGTGATTCTTAAATCGTACTTTGCAGGTTATAAATATGCAAAACATCATCTTAGTGTTCTAGGTATCGACATACATCAGCGAAAGTGGAAATTAGTTTGAACTTTTGACCTCTTTTTGTTATACTCTCATTACAGACAGAATAACCTGAAACAGAATATGAGTTAGCTCAATCGCATAAGCGGAATCTACTTATACTAGACAAAAACACGTGCAATGGAAATGCAATTCGTTGAAATACACTAGATCCTTACTTTTCACAAGTTTCCCATTGATTTAGATGAGATTTATTAGTTTTTGTTGAACAAAGACAGGATTTAAACACCCTTTGCCATGCTTTTATGTCACCTGGCAGGAATTGTGGTAATAGTTCAGTCAGTTAGAGAGACAGGCATTGTAATACGTTTCCCTGATCAACGATAACTGATACTGTCGATCATTCATAAAAAACAAACAAAACCATTCTACTCATACATGTATAGTATACACTAAATCAAGAGAAACGACTGAAAACAGTTATTATGCAATTTATGGTCAAAATATGCTAGGTCGGTAAGCTAGTCCATCAAACTGGATTCTTCGTAATCTCAAAGAACCCGAGTACCGGAAGTGTTTTTAGGAAGCCTCCGGTTCTGACCCCCAGGTTCTTGGGATGTGACAACTGGGATACACACCTGAGACACAACGCTAGCGTTCACAGTCATGTGTTGCTCTCGTTATCGCCAAAACTTGACGCTCATAGACTATCAGATAACTCCGAGTCTTGTTATTACTGGAGGCACGGCAGACACAATTGACCTGTATTTGTTCTGTAATGATTTACCTGCAGTACATGATATATATACGGGGACACACTAGAATTATAAAATAAAACACAAAGAACAACAATAAGCAAAGATATCCCAAAATAATAATAAAAACACTGACGTGTTTCGGCAGTCGAAAGAGCAACAAGTTTTGAAGGTCCGTTGCCACATCCATGTATTTGAGCTAGTGTCTAAGGATATCAGAAACTGACATATTGTACGATTCGCTTTTGCGTTACAGTGATACCTGCGACCAAAGAACACAGTACGTTATACTGACCGAAAATATCCGATGTGTTCCTTTTCAATGATGACTTCTTATGTTGAAGTTTTAGCAGAGATATAGAAAATGATCGTATACTATAATAAAATACTGATAAATAAAAAAAAAATGTAAAATATTTGAAAAGAAAAGCTCACTGAAAACAGCAGTTCTCTAGGATATGAATATGTACATTCAAGTCTCTTTGAGGCCTTGTGTATCGATCTGAACGACCTGCTTTTAGGTTCAGTTGTACGAACACAGTATGTTTTTTTAGGTTATGTTTTCTTGTTTCATTTTATTATATCAGATTCATCGGTAGTTTGTTTTGTACGTAGACCAGAGGAGTTTCAAACACATCACAATTAAAGCCAGACAGGACTGTCACAAACATGCCCCTGGTGTCTAGACGACCTTCCCTTCCACGTAATTCCATTTACTTTATGGAGATATTTAATTTTAGGTGACAAGAATTGATGGTATAAGAACTCTGTCTCCGTGGTGGAATGATAAGAACATCTAACAGTGTATTACATGTCTATACTGTCGTATACCAGTACGCCCACGATACCATACAAATGATTCTCGTCGGTCATGGGCGCCTTTCTTATAATAATAACAAAAATTGTAATGTTAATGCTGACGTTTACAGCGGGATATATATCTTGTTTAATGAATTGTTTAATCCATGTTTGATTACATCAACTTTTTGTTGGTGATAACAGTAAACGTATCAAATATTGTGCATTCAAATATTACAAAAAAGCGCAACTATGACTTGGCGCACCAATAATACTGGTTGTAGAAAGTTATACATATAGACTAAGTTGAGCGCAACCATAGTGTTGTAAGCTTACAATAGTTTCGTTAGTATTGTGATATTGCATCTCAACACTTTATAAATGTTACATGATGATTATTTAACAAAATCAGAGAATACCAAAGCGTCAACAAAACCGTAATCCAAACTCAAAATCGATTAAACTAGAGGCAAAATATGAACAAAAAAAATATTTTCATGAAGACCCTTGTAAAAGTAAAGAGGAAACGACCAGGTGTTCCGGAAGAGAAAGCGTCTTCTGCTTCATCGACGACAACCGCCATGTAAATATTGGTCACATCCAAATAAACATCAATCCTCAAAATGAGAACCGAGTCATCATTGTCAATCAGAAGTAAGCACACTAATAAGTAAACTAAAAACTACTATTAAAAGATTACATAAGATTCAATAAGATAACATCATGTTTGCCTTATCGACACTCCATTATCCTGGAGGGACCGGAAGCCGACATGTTTAACTTTGTTTGACTATGATTATGTACATTGATGATAACCTACATTTTGTCGTTCGGAACATTTTACGCTATCGTCACACAATCATTGCCCACTGAGTGCAAATGTATATATTCAACAATTTGGAACATTATGTAATACAGATTATCTCTGAAAAAAGGACCATACATTGTGTGTACCATGATTTTCACGAATTGTGCTGGATATCTTTTGTCTGAATCAAAGCTTTTTTTCGCAAATACATGCGTTGACAATGTACTATCAGGGAAAATATCAGATGTCCTTTAGGTCAAAGCATAAATCCCCCTTCCATTTACAATAAAAAGCATCTTTTATATTCACGTTTCAGTACATACAGGTGTATTGACAAAAAACACTGGGGATACATTGAGTTTTATGGAAGTGAAATAAATTATATCGGTTGATGCAAAGAATATAGATCACCGTTTTGTATTGGTTTCACTTCAATTTTGAGGTTTGCTGCTATTATCTATTCAGAAAAAGTATTACTTTATTGTGTTGGTTTGTTAAAACAATCATCTATGCTGCGACAAAAGTACACAACACAACTAGTTAAAACTGAAGACCTTACCAGAAGACACCATGTACTGTTCGGATTGGACAATGTTGGGAGTGATGTCTTCACTTATGCAAATATTGATAAATTTATATTTTTACTGGCATGATGACGCACATTTATCGATTGAATAATTTATTATATTTCTTTAGTCACTACATTTTCCATATACATTTCAAAATGACAATGATAATATAATTCTATATCATACAGTATATAACTAGAAAGTTCAGAAAAAAAAATTAGATACACCATTTCAATGTCATTTGTCAGACAAAGTTTTTGTGTCAGTATCTAATTCACCTGGTTCAAATGGAAACAAACAGTTGCTTTCAATGGCAATGTCTCCCTGATAGGCGTTTGAATCGTTGCTGTCCAACAATTTTGTGATTTCCAAATTAGTATGGTTCATAGAGGCCCATTGAAACAGCATTATAATGATTCTCATCAGTTATCCGCTATTCAAAACACAATATAGGTACTCGGGGGTCCAACTACTATGCTATTGTCAAATTAGTATGGTACATAGAGACCTAGAATCAGCATTACAATAATTCCCATAGGTTATTCGCTGTTCAAAAAAGAATACATCTTAAGGTAAAAGTTTTTTATGCCAAATTTGAATGAACAAAATAAATTATGAGCCATAGGTAGAACAAAATATGTGGAAAAATATTAATAAAATGTATAATGTCATACAATTCACCCTCATTACTCGGTGTCAATATTATCAGGAAGGATAAGCGGGCGTTTATCTTCTCTCTGAACTCAATGTTGTACTGTTTAAGTGTCATTGATATCATGATGTTTACCGACATGAAGTCATTGCAACATATTTAAAACACTTTGGTGAATCATATTGATACCATATAAGACCAGCGGCTTTGAACGAAATAGGGGAAACAAGTTAACACGCTGCTTCGGAGCATGTTTATGGATAGTTACGACATTGCTGGCGGAAGTAGGGAACGTGTGCTTAACCCATTTAAGAAAATGGACATGTTATTTATAAAATATTGATTATACTTTGATTATAATCTTATTCGATTATTTTTTAGGAAAATGAGAGAAATATGACAAAACCGTAATGTTATATAAAATAAAAAACCCAAAGGCATAAAAGACAAAAGCTAAGCTAGTACATTTGTACGACATGGCGTCCAAAGGTAAACAGTCTTTGAACATCGTCTTTACAACACAGACACCATTAAAATCTAGGTCATAGATTATACCATAAATATGTCATCCTATAAATACATATCCAGGAATAAAATATCAAAAGCGATAAGATATCATCGCAAGAGAAAGCAGGACAAAAGAGAAAGCAAGACAAAAGGAACGACATCAAACAAGCTCACTCAGGGCGAAAGAAGCACTAATTCCTCGGAACGGTGGACATTTCTTTCATCTCACCAATCACGATTATCTCCATTAAATTCAGGAAAGATTATAAATAATTGATGACGTTGTACTTTGACGTAGTTTCGTGTTATTGTATGTGTACGCTATGTCCAATACTGGCCGTATTCTGGAGATCTTGTGACACCTGTCAAATGTGATAACGTGTATCTACATTCCGAACATACCCCCTACCCTAACGTTTAATTTATTGATGATTTAGTATGTTATTTATGTATTGATGCTTCTTCGATTTCTTTTGCTGACAGGATTGAATTTACTTTTATGTGAAAGCGTTCATGCTTCACAGAACAAACTGCTGTAATAAATAGTCTAATGATAGTGATCCCGTACGGCTAACGATACAATTTGATATCAACAGATATCAATTTTCAAATAAATAACAAAAAATAAGGGTTTTGGCGTTTATTCATTACCATTAATTATTGTGTTTATTATTACACACTATTCTAGGAAATAATATGGGTACATTCGTGTCCAATTCATGAAAACGGAATGGGTTTAGTGTCACGATTTTGTTGTATAATGTAACTTTATCGTTTAACTTAATATCTCTAGTGAGATATCATTAACAACAGGTACTTTTTTTATCGAAAAGTGTGATTTGTAACGTATACAATATTGAAAAAAAAAAAAAATCGATAATGATGTCCCTCGAGATCCTAACGTTATCATTTATAACTCTCAGGACTATAAAGTGACGACAGAAAGTATCTTTCATGGACAAATTGTATTCTTTGACTTTTTAAAGTGTATAAATAAGGGGTTCCATTTTGACACCGCCAACTTCCGAAGCATCACCGATTACTACTAAAATGAGGAAAATGTTGTATGAGGAATTAATTGTTTTCCTTGCATACTGTATCGATTACTAAATTGCTATAAAATGATTATCTCTCAAGTGCAGATACATGTATCCAGATACGAGGTGGTATACTTTGTTGATGGTGTTTTGACATGGAGACATGGAGACCCTTGTAAAAGTATAAGAGAATAAGACCAGGTTTTTCCGGAGGAGTAAGCGTCTTCTGCTTCATCGAAGATACCTGCCATGTAAATCTTTGTCACATCCAAGTAAACATCAAGTCCTCGAAATGAGAACCAAGCCGTTGCCAATCACAACATGTACATATATGTACATATCCTAATGAGCGTACTCAAAAACGTCCATTTCCATACAGTGTATCGCACAAAGATGGCAACCATTAAACTTGCACATAGTTCTGATCAACCTGCCTCTCTCGAATTCCTGTTCTTTTTGTTTGTCAGCAGTCAACAACGATCAACAGTATCACGATATTTAGAGCAAGCCCTAGAATAATGAATCAATACGACTTGTAAACCCCATAAGTTGGAGAAACAGGGATGTTATTATATCAAAAAAATGGAAAGTTCCCGATCGGAAATTTTAATTTGTCGCGTTAATTGTCAGACTGACAACAACTATATCAGTCTAACAATATTTATGTCAGACTAACAACATTTATGCCAGACTAACAACATTTATACCAGACTAACAATATTCATGTCAGACCGACAACAATTATATCAGTCTAACAATATGTATGTCAGACTAACAACATTTATACCAGACTAACAATATTCATGTCAGACCGACAACAATTATATCAGTCTAACAATATTTATGTCAGACTAACAACATTTATACCAGACTAACAATATTCATGTCAGACCGACAACAATTATATCAGTCTAACAATATTTATGTCAGACTGACAACAGTTATATCAGTCTAACAATATTTATGTCAGACTGACAACAGTTATATCAGTCTAACAATATTTATGTCAGACTGACAACAGTTATATCAGTCTAACAATATTTATGTCAGACTTACAACAGTTATGTCAGACTGACAACAATTATATCAGACTAACAACATTTATACCAGACTAACAATATTCATGTCAGACCGACAACAATTATATCAGTCTAACAATATGTATGTCAGACTAACAACATTTATACCAGACTAACAATATTCATGTCAGACCGACAACAATTATATCAGTCTAACAATATTTATGTCAGACTAACAACATTTATACCAGACTAACAATATTCATGTCAGACCGACAACAATTATATCAGTCTAACAATATTTATGTCAGACTGACAACAGTTATATCAGTCTAACAATATTTATGTCAGACTTACAACAGTTATATCAGCCTAACAATATTTATGTCAGACCGACAACAATTATATCAGTCTAACAATATTTATGTCAGACTGACAACAATTATATCAGTCTAACAATATTTATGTCAGACTGACAACAATTATATCAGTCTAACAATATTTATGTCAGACTGACAACAATTATATCAGTCTAACAATATTTATGTCAGACTAACAACATTTATACCAGACTAACAATATTTATGTCAGACTGACAACAATTATATCAGACTAACAATATTTATGCCAGACTAACAAACAAGTTATATTGTCCCCATCTTTGTCACTTAGAGCAAAAGTCTGCAACCTTATAATGGTATGAAGGTGGACGTTTTTGAATATGCTCATACGTATACCTACATATTTTGTTTGCGAATAATGCCCCAGTTCTCACTTTGAGGTCATGATACTTACTGATAACATACCTAGACATACATGACGGGAGTCGTCGATGAAGCAGAAGACGCGTTCTCTTCAGGAACACCTGAAATTATTTATCTTGTACTTATTCAAGACTCTCCCTGTTTATCTTTCAATTGTTCACATTTTGCTCTTGGTTTAATCGATTTTATGGTTTTATTGACGTTTGGTATTTCCTCATTTCTTTTCCAACGATGTCATGATAGCGACCTTAAAACTTGCCTATGGTCTTAATCATCTTGTATCGGTCGACCCCATATGTTGTAATATTGTTCGTCGGCGGCTGAATAGTACTGCATGTACAATGTAACAAGATCGTGATCTATAACCGATGAAGATATTGATGATTGTTATGTTAGTTATAATTATCATTGAACTATACAGTTAAATACGTGGGGTTCAAGTTGGTCGAGGTTTGGTGCGAAATTTAAATGTAACACATTGTCCATTTCTCCTCCTTCACAAAGACTTCGACCCCGAAGTCAACAACAATATTTATAGAAGAACCATCGTTTTACGCATAGCTTCTACCATTGAAGTGGTCAATGGTATTGCTTTGGTAGTAAGAAGGAGATTGAAAAAATAAAAAGAAAGAAATAATTGTCCCCGCCAGGTTTGTACTAGCGAACCTTCGGTCTCTAGTAGGACACTTTGACTAAAAATGAAATGCCCAATAGCTCAGGCTAATAAGGCGACCTGCACCCTCTCTCTCAACTTCTACACATCTATGCCCTTTAAAGTGTGTACTGTTACAGTTTTAATTGAAATAAATGTAATTAATAATACAAAGCGTCAGTTTTCATATCTTCCATAAAAGGTCATCTGGATTAATAAGTCAACGTAATAAAACTTGAATTATTACTCGTACATAGCCTCTGAAGTTATCATAAGATCAATGGTTTGCTTAGATAAACCTGACGGGAAAGTATGGTGACACTCTTCATTTGGTCTGCAATCAGATAATCAACTGAGTCAACAATGTCTACCCTCCTCTATCCTCTGACGTATTGGGAACACGTCTGAAAGTGCTGCCGACCTATACGATATATCTGGAGAGCTGATTATTGACTTGTAAATACAACTTTGATAGAAGTGATATCAATGTTCAGGATCAAACTGATTATATCTTATATCTTTAGTAGTATTGGGACACGTTTAGCATTGGACATAGACTGTGCTCAATATATAAAGGGATAATGTACGAAAGACGACACAAACATACTGAATATTTCTCGATGATATCAAGATGGCGACCACAAAGCTTACCCATAGTCCATAAAAAACCGACCAATACAAATAAGTTACAAATACACGATAGCCATGTCTTTCCAGACGCTTATAACAAATTAAATCCCTTTTAAAAAAACGTTGCGCGACATTCGTCCAAATGTACTTTAATGCTGTAATAAGGGGCGGAATGGGTAAACATCTTACCCGTCCCTCTGTCTACCTGCAGTATTAGAGTACATTTGTTTTGACAGTTTTTGACAGCTGACTTCTCAAACTCGCCCTATATAGGGTAGTGAGCTGATTTCAGCGGTCAGAACACCGACACTCGGCTATTGGCTCTTTGCTTGACAAAGGGAACGGACGTTTTCGAAAGCTCGCAAATTAAGTTTTCAATTCCTGTTTGTGTACAAAACAAACCTAGTATATACTAGAATGAATATGCTAGGCACTACATCATAGTATGCATAGGGCCACAACACGATAGTATAAATCGTATTCCTGTTGAACAGAGTACATGTCGTGTTGAGCTGAAGATTTGATTTGACGAGTGTACATACGTCATGTGGAATGAGAACGACCGATACGCCCTAACTTTGTTAGAGACATATGAGGTCACTTGTCATACAAGGCGCCTTGGGACGGGTCATCTAATAATGGAAACATTGACAGATCACTCCGGTTCCGGAATCACTGATCTGTCCATTGGTGTCGAAAGATGACATATATTTCTGTAATAAACTGGTATTGAAGGAATGAAGTGACCCTGAATACTGAATCTGGTAACGTTTCAGCGACAAGATAATAGATACAACACAGTAAAGTGTTAATAGAGGAGACCATCATCTGCAATATACACAAAATTAAAACTACAAACTGGAAAGACAACAATAAAGAATAATGACAAACCATGTCCAAATTATTGTAAGCAGGGTGACACTCTGCAATCGAATAACAACCTAAATACACAAGCACTGCGCCCTTAGAATGATGTACTAATTGGGGAAACACGTGCTAGAGTGTTGTCAACGTACAGTTGTACAGGAAATGTATGGAGAGCTGAGTGCTGACTTATCAATTCGACCACTGATCACAAACGCTATCGGTTTTTCGAAATTATTCTCGGGGTATATTAAACATAGATGTTTCAGATGTGTTTCTGTTATGTACCAGCAGGAATATTGTGTAATAAAAAGTTCGCCCTCATTGAGAAATATTTCGTATCCTTCTATGTATCTTTTACTAAATCTAAAAGGTGCAGCACATGTGTGTGTTACGTCATCTTCAATAATATGACATTGGACGCTTTTGAATTTGAGGACATGATTTTGCCCTGGGTTAGAGCTAGGTTTACATTGCGGGGGTTGTCGATAAAGCAGAAGACGAAGGTCTGTGTAAATCTTTATTCTGTTATAGTTTGTCCCTAGTTGAATCGAGTTTGGTTTGACTTCGAATCATGGTTTTGTTGACGCTTCAATATTATCAGATTTGTTCTTGCCAATGCTTCTTTATAGAAAACACCATATAGAACGGGGCGAGCGCTTAAAATAATCCGTTCATACATGTAATCAATCATTCAGAAAAAACACGACAAAGTAGTTCAATTAAACAGTAGGCATGACTTTTTTACAGACGTTTTGCTGAGTATAAAATTATTTGGTATCAAATGCGTTTGATTTTTTTAATGATTAAGTTTACTATTAAAAAAGAAAAGAAAAATGTATGTATGATAACATGTCTAAATTCACTTATAATCTAACGAAAAGCCGAAAACGGAAATACGAAGCCCTACATCATATCACGAACTGGGTTATGTTACTAATCCAGTTGGACAGAGTATATGTTGTGTTAAGCCTACGATTGGGTTTGACGAGAACCTACATACGTCATGTGTGATGAGGAACGACCGATATGCCCTTACTCTTGTTGGAAGTCTATGAGGTTACTTGTCAAACAAGGCGTCTTGGGACGGATCATCTAATGATGAAAACAGTGACAGATCACTCTAGTTCCGGAATCACAGATTTGTCCATTAATTCTAAACATGATATCTATTTCGGTAATAAACTGATTTTGAGGCAATGTACTTGCCTGACCTCGAGGGCCGCTTATCTCGCTGACTTCCAGAGACCAATAATATATATGCTTCCTTTTTCTATTAACGAACTGATATTTCACAATGTTTTAAGAGAAAACACAAATTGCTTGATGTTCGAACAAAACGTCGAATTATATAGCATTCACATGTTCGCCGTAGTTAACGGGATTCCGTTTGATTATACAGGGTAACACTAACGTGGCAGAATAATGTTCTCGTGTTACTAGACTTGAATAAAAGCTGCGGAGATAGAATTAGTAACGGTTGTCGCGTCGACACATATTATACAACGAGACACTAGATTCGTATAGCAAATGTACCTCAACATCGTTATCAATAAGTATGCACCGTTACTAATGTAAATACACTTCATGTGATTGTGTGTCTGAGGGCATCGAATGTCAACTCATAACTGCACTTAGGATGACTTTGTTGAATTAGGAGGCCAACCAAAACAAATCAGGACCTCGAATCACTAACAGAAAAATTGTGTATGGAATCTAAAAAAATACCGCATGAATTTGAAGAATATTCTAAATATGGAATACTTTAATCAGCAGTTATATCGTTACAAAACAAAAAATGGGCATAACAGATACATCAAATCGACCGGAAGTACACTCGGAAACATGAACGTGATCTAGTACGAGGTGTCCCGAAAACGTAAATCATGTGAACACTTGCCATATGCCATTATTTCGGTTGTAACATCACGTTAATTTAGCCGTCATGTTTCTGACGTGATGCGTACATATTTTTTATTATAGTACAGATTAAAGGTACATGAAACAGATCTGGCGGACAAAGTAGTGCCTCCATCAGGAAATCAACAATGCTGCGTGAACCTAAAGCAAAGAATAGCGATCGATTGAAATCGGATATTTGCCAATCATGATCAATTTGTTACGAGCATTACATTTTTTATGGCTCATAGTTTGTCGGTCAGCTTCCCAAGACGAAGAGTGCGTAGGGATCATACTTAAATAACGGTGAGATAGGCGAAATGCAGCTATATTGTATACGTAATGACCGGGAAGTGTTTTCTCTAATCTAGTAAACATCTACCGAGAGGTTAAATGTGATCTTGATAATCAGGAAAAGTAGAAATACATATTTACTTTGATGTCGAAAATCATATTTTATAATGCATTGTGTTTATCCCCCCCCCCCTCCTTAAAACAAAAAGAAACAAATAAAACATCCCCGCACGCATCTATTAACAAGCCCGTTTTTCTGTGACTGTGATTACTATCTTACATGTAATTAATAAACAAACACGTCTCTCCGTGCATTGGCCTTTATCATTTGTAATGTTCAAATCGATAAGGCGAAGACAATTCCAAGTTTTCTTATTAGGTCAGAGTATCTACCACGCTTGTCAAACCAGTGAGAATAACCCATTTTACAAATGTAAAACACCTACGATACTTGTATGGAATGAAATATCTAATATTTCATTTCAGCGCATGATTGGCTAAATCAGTCGTGTCTAATTATACGTACTAGTGTGATGAGTAATGCAGTCCCGACAGCGGGACCATCTACTGTCTCCGTTACAACTCATCCCACCCATTACAAGCGCCTTACTAGCCCCGATTCTTTGAAGGATCGATCAGTGTGCATCCTCCTTACGACTATCTGTAACAAGATTATATCATTATATCAATATCAAGAAATATCAAATTAAAAAGCATGTTGACTTTCGACTTAAGTTCCATGTTTGGGTGTCAGCAAGTCAACATAATGCGGCGGCAATTTTCAAGGATTAATCCATTTATAAGAATTCGAATGCATTACAGCAGATAAAAAAAGAAAATATCATTTTTCACCGTATTTTTTGCTTATGGAAAGGTTGCTCAGAGCAATATTTTTATATCACTTAAATCATTTTAAAACTGTTTGAAATTAATTTCAAAAGCTTTCATGTTTCATCACCGATGAATGAATGTATTTCTTGTCGAAATTCCGTTCTCTTGATGAAACTTACTTGATATAAATGATCTCTGGAAATATTTAACTAACCATGCTTTGAAGGCTTGCGTCTATTGGGCATCATATACTTGTATACAAACTGTGAGAGTAGCTGTAATAAATGACATAATTTACTGATTTCCTTAGATTGTAAACAGTAGCGATATTTTATTTGCATGTGGAGATAGTTACAATGGACATCGGACAAATTTGAAAATCATGAAGTTTCATAAGATGTTAGATACAAGCGTACGTGCACGTATCCTTAAAGCTGATAATGCTTACCACATACAATGAAGGCTAGGTTGACATTATCGAAATATACATGTGGATTCAGGCATGCTATATCACATCAGAGGCATCGCCTGTCTGAGAGATCTCCTGACAGGTTTTACAGAAGCAGGGAAGTACAGGACGGCTCCAAGTGCACCGAGGCAGATGACGGTCGCAAATAAGCGTCAAATTGGCAACTGCAGTCGGGCATGAACACTGTGCACCAGGAATGATATGCGGATTGTTGTGATTTGGTTAAAAGAGATATCCTATGCGGATTATTGTGATTTAGGTAAACGAGGCAAAGATTGCGATAACAGTATTAAATAATGCTTTGGGGTTGATGTGATTGACGTAAACGAAGCAGGTTAATGGTGGCACTTTTAACGGGTGTTATGAAGATACACTGTGTGTTCGTCGTACTCCTAAAGGATTCACACAACTAAATCAGCCTATCACGAAGTGTTTCATACGTTTGTAGTCCCTACTGAAAATTTGTTCCGGCTAAGTACAGTAATTCTGAGTAATTTGAATAGGTAATTGTTGACTTATTCTGCATTGAATGAAATCTATAGGTATTTGACTTTACAAAAAAATATACTTTTGGTAGATTTTGATATGTGGTGGCGGATTAATATGGGGTCAAAAGTCAGAGGGTGTTCCCGTCCCATATCACTAGTGTGGCATGTAAATTTCCAGTTGTCCGAGGTAAAATGCTAGTAAACTCCTCATTAAATGTTTTGAAGCCTCTGTCATGTATGTATCTGTGAATCTAGGCAGTTGTCACAAGTGTTGAACTTCAAATATTTAAGTTATTAGCTCGAATGCTTAATAATAACATATAGTAAATTATTTGGTTGTGTGAGTCCTAAACAATTAGTGAACACATTATTGGACAGTCGACTTGTATGTATCTGTTCTTCGAAAGATTAAATATGTTCTTATCCATGCATAGAATATAAGCCTAAATGACAAACATTTAATGTATGGATCCCTGCCCAAGTATAGGTAATCCATCAAACATTACCACAATGTTATTTCGTATATAGGATACACCTCCTTTAAATTCGGTTTGAAAATACGTTTGGAGCGACATTTTCAGTGAGCTACTGTTGGACAGATTTATTTGTAGCCAGGGGTTCGAATCCTGGTCTTTTCTGATTGTATTCTTCAACAAATACAGTCTACGAGTTTTATCGTCGATTTGATTTGACTTTTTTTTGTTTTCAAAACCGTTATCTTAGTTCTTTAAAGACATAATAACAAATTGTTATAAGTATACTGGCAAAGCAACCGATGCATTGGCAATCTATACCAGCCAGAGGTACGGATATTTAAAAAATAAAAATAAAAAACTTTTACTTTAATGCATGAAAGCCACAAAACGCAGAATGATGGATGAAATGCGATGAAAGCAAGAAGCTATAAGGACAGCTGTGTACCATTATCATTAAAGGTGCAATGCTGTGTTAACGACGAGGAAAACTAACGTACGAACCTCGGGTCGTATTCTTATAAGGCTATAACACCTCATATTGCAAATAGCACTATGTTCTATGGCTTCGAGTGTTCCGAAGGGGACAATAAAGGAAAGCTTTGAAAACGAGTAACTGTATTTTTGCGCTTTGTGATAAAAAAAACAACAGGCCCTGCAGTAACGGAATTCAGACTGGAAATCGCGAAAGTATTTCTTAATGATTTACAATGGTATCAAACCTTAGCTGTCTAGATCAGAACACCACTGTATTACTGCCTTCGGGACATTGTATTATCTATATACCATTATACAAGTAACAATAATCAAACGAGTTCATGGAACACCGCAAAGGAAACGCTGAGTTTGCAATAAGAATAACGTCATATGCGGCTTCAGTTGGTCTGTTTAGGCACTGTGTCCTTCAGGTTTAGGAATAAGTCTTAAAGCGCTGTCAGAACCTAGAGCGCTTAGTCAGGAAACCGTAATTGTGCTCAGTCATGAACTTTTTTTTACGCTAACAATGATGACATGTCAAAATATCAAAAGTTAAATGCCAATACTGAAAATGGTTTTGGAATTTAAGCCTTTGTAATTCTTTCGATAAAATAAAATATTTTTCACTGACAGTCACTCGATATCCATTGTTCCACACACCATCATTATCACCTCATAACTGTACAAAAACACTTGCCAAAATTCTATTACGTCGACAACTGTACATATGGGCTGAGCTCTGCGAATCCTCTAGTTTGAAAAAAATGTGTGACGTCACCAACAATAAACTTCAATAAACGTGGGCGGAGCTAAAAACGATTTATGTAAATTTCATGCTGTTACAACCAACTGACAAACTTCGTCACAGCTCCTAACAAAACAAGTTGTTTCTCTACGACGCCTAGCCGAGAAATGACGACAGTGGCTGCTAAAGCGTTGTCACCTCCCTACCGACAGACTCGTATACAAATCATTTACTGGGAAAATAGTCGTCTTGACTGCAATAATGAAAAAAATATATGGACTGTACACTGTTTGAAAATCAAAATTCAAAAACACCCAGAAACCTTGATTTGAAAGAAAGCGTTGTTCAATAAAAATGAAAAAAACAGGTGGCGCTTACTATGTATCAGATGTTCAGGATTAACCTTTGCCATTTATCACAATAAATACAGAATAAATCACTCTTTAATCTCATACTTATGTATGATGCTTATTTGAAATGAATAATCTAGTACACACCGTTCCTTGTCCTTTATGTATGTTTTGAAGTGTTACAGAATAAATTTGCATAGTATGCATTGTAAGATTATACGAAGGAAATTCTAATTGTTTTTTTCTTCGTCGTGCATAAAACATCTTGGTTTCAATAGTAAATATTGATTAGCGTTAAGCCGCAAATCTTGAAAAATGATATAACCCTGTAATCGACATGTAGTTTTAGTATTCCTGTCGAAAAGTCGCGCAGTATGCTAGAGTTGTCTCATTTGAAAGCGTAGTCGCAATAACACTTACTGATACATTGTGTGAACAAGTGCAGAAAAAAATATCAGAGAATACTGAAGCTTCAACAAAACTATAATCCGAACTCAAAATCGATTAAACTAGAGGCACATTATGAACAAATACAATGTTTACATTGAGACCCTTGCAAAAGTACAAGAGAGTAAGACCAGGTGTTCCGGAAGATTAAGCGTCTTCTGCCTCATCGATGACATCCGTCATGTAAATCATGGGGAAATGATGCTATAAAGTATGATAGTAGAAAAGAGAAGATAACAAGTCTTTCCATAATCACTCCAGCCGGACTCGTTAGCAGGAAAACTCATGTTTACAGCCGACGCGAGACTCATTGCATGTCGATGCTTAGTGTATACAACTATACCAGATCCGACGAAAGCAGACTGTTCCCACTCTACAGGGAGTTATATTTATACACCCGACTTTACCCATAACCAGAAAGTCCGCCTGAACTATAGTTAGGCATTAGCGACAGGCATTGTCTGTTCCTAATCCATATTCAAGTATACAACGTAAGAATACTGCCCCATTACCCTTAACGGAAGTTTAAAACTAGAGTTATTTGATAACGTGGGGTTGTTTTCTGCGACAATACACTCTATATAGCTTTGGTAGTGGTTAACTTATTTCCGTTGTGCTATTCACAGCTGCTCTTTTTATTTTATTTTATTTTTTTATGTGAATGTACTGTTATGTTGTTATGCTTGTGAATATTAATAAAACATGAAGTTCAATGCGAAAACCAAATTGTGTTGTCCCTTGTACACCTTTATAATTCAGAATATTATTAAGACACATTCTAGCAAAATAATGAATTAAACTGCACCATACAGCTATTTGATCCATCTGGTACTCGTCAGTGATGCTAAGCAAGAGTTTAAAATGAAGCCTAGGAGGCGACTAACAAAACTGGCCGAAAGAAATGTCCGAATGCATAAAGGGAGATGCACTAGCCCCACTCCGCAGAAGAAAAAACAATTAGCTGCTTATCGTAAAAGTGAATATTTTCGAGTTCACTAAATCCAAATGACAAAACCCTTGATGCACATCGTCGAAAACCCACGGCACACCTCTCGTCAGAGAAGTGTACCGTGGGTTTCCGACGATGTTGATGCAAGGATTTTAACAAACTTCAAAATATATATTGCTCGAAGATTCACATTACGAATAGTTCATTACTGCAATTGTTTCAGTCATGCAGGTACATTGTTATTGTGTATGACTTCTCGCAAAATCTCGATTACCAGTGTCTCGTTATGATGGCATGCATTATGTATAATATGTATCTTATTTTTAACTCATTTGCATTAAGAAATGGATTCATTTCAATAAAGTCTTTCAACAATGAATTACCAAATAAAAAGCATTGGCAATAAAATTGTCTTTTATTTTAATTTCAGGGACATTGTGATTCTAGGCAGACTTCAATAATTGGCAATTAAACATCTGGAATGTTTATGTTAAATGTTAAACAACTTGCAAAAACAATGATACATTGACACAAAACAAAGGCACTGTAAATTGATTTCCGATTAAGTTTTATTTCATAGAATTGTTGATGAAGTAAGCGGAAACGTGCCGTGGGAGAATTGATTGGTGAAAATGATATAACACATTCAAAACTAGGAAAAAATCTCAAATAAAATACAGACGTCAACCTTGCAAACACACACAGTGTCTGAGCATATACTTATTTATAAGACATTTCAGGAGAACCAATTGACTCATTAGCATTTCCCGGTTTTCGGAAAACAAATTTGCATTGGAAGTAGTATTGGAAACTCATATCTCAGAATATACACAAAAATTACAAATCACGTTTAAAGAATATTGCCAAACACGAAGGAATTGAAAACAGATTGAAGAACAGCAGCAGCCAACGCAGCAGCAGAACAAAACAACTAGTATATAGAGGATCTTACACGAGAGTTGATGTAATATGGAAGTTACTAAACGAGTTAGATAATTTAATATGTTATGAGCCTTTAGTCGAGTGACATATTCAATTATTTAACGATTTTAATAAATTCCATATTTCATTGTATGATTCTACTTTCACATATTTAAATTTATATTTATGAACAAATACACAAGAACTCTCAAATTAATTCTCTATTAAAAAGGCAAATTTCTTCTGTGACCGTACACTTTTCACTACACAATAGTGTCATTGTGCGTGTGTAATACTATTTTTATGACATGGCCGTATAACATGACTGAACGGGTCAGTTACGTGATAAATTGTTTTATGCAAATATCTACGTTTTAAATAGATGCAAATGATCCATAGTTTGCGACAACACTTTCCTGGCCAATCGTTGTCTTTACCTGCATCTACATTTCTTTTATTGTATACAGCACTCTCATTCTTCTACTTTCGGCAATTAACAAATGAATTCAGCATTATCGGTACTTTAAACTCATTATGTTTCAGGAAATTATATACGCAGAAAGATCATTGTTAATTAAATCTAGTCTTTAGCCAAACCTGGCAAGTCCTTAAATGACCCTGGCTGTAGATAGGACGTAACACTAAATAAACCAATTTTTTGCCAGTCTCAATTATCTATATAATTGGAATCAATGTATTTAAGTAAATTATATTTTGTTTATGACTTCTTTTAATAATTTCATAGAATTTATCAAAACATGTATTCGAATCAATTAAGAAATACACAAAATAGACCTACAATATATCTCTTTAAACCGTAGTTATTGTCACAATATAGATGGAGAAACCCTTTTGAATGAGCATATAGATGTCTTAACACACACATATGCTGCACTTCTTAGCTTTAGTAATAGATACAGTATGCCGAAAAAATGAATTAAACTGCATCATATAAAATCCCACAATCAGTTGCAAAGTCATATGAAATCATCTTATTCCCTTCACTAATACGTTCAAATGTAAACTTTGATAAGTAAGTAGAATAAAATAAGAGAATACCGAAGCGTCAACATAATCATGATCCAAACTCAAAATCGATTAAACCAGGGGCAAAATTTGAACAAAGGAAAGATTTACATGGAGACCCTTGCAAAAGTACAAGAGACTAGGACCAGGTGTTCCGGAAGAGTAAGCGTCTTCTGCGTCATCGACGACACCCGCCATGTAAATCTTTGTCACATCCAAGTAAACATCAAGTTCTCAAAATGAGAACCGAGTATCATTGTCAATCACAACAAGTAAACACACTAATGAGCATACTCAAAAACGTCCATCTTCATATCACTTAAAGATACAGAATATTTCTCAATGAGACAAATATGGCGACCATAAAACTTGCCCATAGTACTGATCAACCTGCATCTCTCGAATCCTTGTGTTGTTAGTTAGTTTGGCAGCAGTCGATATCGATCACGAAAATCCCGATATTTAGAGCAAGCCCTGGAATACCGAATCAACTGCGACATGTAAACACCATAGGTTGGAGAAGCAGGGATGTTACTATCAAGAAATGGAATGTTAACGATCGGAAAATTGAAATCATCACGTTCATCGTATAGCTTAGTAGTAAGCTGTCCATGTTGGTCGTAGTTTAAGTAGAGATCGAGGTAAGCAGCTGATGTAGAAGAGTCTGTTGTGTCCTTTATTTTAAGTTCAGAAGGGTATATTCGATCGACGTAAGCAAACTTCTTGTTGTTTATAGACAACAAATCGTCGATATATCTGAAAGTGAAATTAAAAGATTTGGCAAGGTTTTTGTTACCTGTCATGATTAGCTCCTCTACAAATTCAGCCTCGTATGAAAACAAAAACAAGTCAGCTAAGAGTGGGGCACAGTTTGTTCCCATGGGAATGCCAACAGTCTGCTGGAAAATCTTTCCCCCGAACTCAACAAAAATGTTGTCGACCAGGAATTCAATCATCCGTACTTTATCTTCTTCAGTATATTTTCTCTTAGCTTTTGTCGTGTTTTGACAAAGTATGCTCCGGGAAGTTTTAGCTTTACATTGCTGTTAGTAAACCAATACTATGCACTACTTTATATCAGACTTCACGATGAATAATATATAATATACACATTTTCGTAGTACACTATTTGAAATTAAACAGAACTAGTTTAATTTTACTTCTAAATTCATAAATTAGCATCACTGAAGAGTCCTGGGAGGACGAAACAGCTGTATGGTGCAGTTTAATTTATTTTTCGGCATACTGTATCTAATACTGAATTTAAAAGGTGCAGCATATGTGTGTGTTACGCCATCTTCATTTATATCCATAAAGAAACAAATTCCTGATATACATGCCTTTACCATACACAGTATATGCATTGTATATTGTGACATAATACGCCGTTTCGGAGATACAAGAACTCTTTGGAAGCGGAGTAAGAAATCGGTGATTTGATCATGTGACCGCGAAAATTTAGGGCACTTCACAATGGCGACATTGACGACCGAATGACAGCTGGATTCGGTTCGATTCGTCATGCTGTATCTGTAATTAAATTTAAATAGTTCAGCACATGTGTATGTAACGTAATCATTCAAGTAATATACAGTTTTATATAGATATATAGTTTTATCAACCCTTTCGTAGTTCTTTAGCCAACAGGTTTGGGTCTTACTTAAAATCGCATCAATCTCGCCCTTACACGTGGCTTGTATCGCGGCTGCCGTATGTGTAGCAGATGAGGTTTAAATAAAGTAGGGATTTACAATGAGAGTCCCCAATTCATTTAATTTGGCGACGTGCTACAAACAGTTGGCGTGTTACAATCTCGATTGAAATATGTGAGGATATCTAATAAGTAGAAACATGAAGAAAATAGGAGCAAAGAGACAAGGATAACACATTACATCATTACTAGGCGAACCGGGCAGCATGGGAGAGACAAACTGAACTCGTTTCTAATAGTATGTTACCATCGATACAAATGGGTATACCTATGTTTTATCTAGTAACGTGAATATATATAATATAATATGAATATGTAGATTTCCGTAAGAAAAAGAACAATTGGCAAATGCAGACCTAAATGTGAAATAAATCACCCATTATCAATTATACCTCACATAAAAATAAACGCCGTTAGATAAAGGGTATTCACGCCGAACTCCATTGGGAAGCTTTTTTAAATAAAACGTTTTTTTGCTTCCTACACCATATATGAAATATTGTTCCCCAGAGGCTTGAGATATCGGGCACATGGCGTGTGCGTAGCATTGCCCGAGACCTTCATATGAAAGATCATTGTAAGCTTTGTTCGCTGAAAAGTTTTGTTATAAATTATTTATAAACAAGGAATTGCCACAGTGGATTGTTTACAATACTGCTGGAAGCTGATGGTTGTGGACTGATATCGTTTTTGGAACAGTACAGGATGTGGCCAGTTAATGTGACAAAGAAAATCAAACCGACGACTGTGAAGTACATGAGCTTGCTTGCTTGCTGTCCCGGTGGTGTTTGTGTGGTATCAGTGTGTGCTTTGCTCCACTGAAGGGGCATATGATCAGCACATGTGATATCTCCATATCAACACAATATAGTTAACATGCTTTATGTTACAATTATGTCACAATATAATACTGTGTTGCATTAAGTCATGTATTTTAGGAATTTGTTTCTTTGTTGTTATAAATGAAGATGGCGTAACACACACATATGCTGCACCTGTTAAATCTAGTAATATATACAGTATGCCGACAAATGATTAAAACTGTATCATGCAGCTGTTTTGTCTTTTCAGTGATGATAGGGGCCAAAAGGTGGGAATCCAACATTTCTAAACTAATGTAGAAGTAGAAGGGTCAGAAGAAAAATTAAACTAGTTCTGTATAATTTTAAATCGTGTACTACGGAAATGTGTATATTAAGTACCGTGCCACTAATCAAATGAAGCAGATATACTGATACAAACCAATGTAGGTACTGTAATAGATGTCGATGATTTATTTTAAAACCACTCGCCATTTTAGTGCAGTATCATCTGCTAGAGGCACGGTTGTCTAGTGGTAGGACGAAAGGCTTGTGATCGAAGGGTTGCGAGTTCTAATCCCGGTCACTGAACGGCTCTTATGTTGTATCCTTGAACAAGATACTTTACTCTGCTTGTTCAAGTCTACTTAGCTGTACGTGGTAGGGTAGTGCTAGTAATTGTGCACGGAAATGGCAGCACCGGTTGTATGTCCCCAGGGAGTTGAGAACGAAATTGACTGGTTGATAAGGCCCTGTAACCACGTATACTAACTCGTGAACCGCTTTGAGGCGGCCTTTACGGTCGTGATAAAGCGGGATATAAGAACATAGAATTAGTATTATTATTAATGTGTGATATATTTAACAAATACACCTTTTTGATGCGCTACTAAACTGTACTGATGGTGACATCGTAACCAAAAACAGCTTTGTTGACTTTACTGAAGGTAGAGAACTAATCACGTCCTGAAAATTGAACAGACAAAAATCGAGGAAAGGAATTACCCGACGAAAATTACGACTACTGCTGTCTGAAGAAATTCTGCAGACATATTTAAATTACAATTTAAGAAATAACATTCTGCATAATTTTCAGTCTACAGCAAGAAGGTTGCAGCTATAAACGAAAGTAAAATTGAAATGACGCAATAGCATCATTACAAATGGATGATCATTGAACGTCAGTAATATAATCAAAATGAAAAGCAACCGAAATTGTCAAACAAAAAGGTATTGGTAGACGTTCCGTTAACAATCAAAAGGCATTTTACAGATAATTGAACACCCTTTAAAGTATCAGTTTACCAAAATTCATAGCATAATAAATTACAAAGTTATGTCTTAATTCAAATATATGCAAGAATGACATCTTTTTATTTATATTTTCCTGTTTCAGACTGTAATCAACTGTAACACAACACGATAGTTTATCGGCAAGTGACTCTTAACATACTATCTAACAGTGGGTGAAAAATAATAATACAAGTTGTTGTTCTTTTTCTTCCGTGTATAAAGCAATACATTAACATTAGTCAAATGAACAATCAATGGTACACACTATGCTATTAGTAACATCAAATATCATATCTGCAGCAATAGCTTGTCGCTGTGAATGAATAATTAATCTGAAACCATATCCTCTTTCCTGTTTCCTGCTTATTTAATTAAACATCATTGTTGAAATGACATATTTATTTTACAGATGTTTTTTTAGCATGCAACGTGTACTGTTCAAGTCGTCAGGCTTTTTAATAAAATCGCAATGGAGCTTTGTTTGTTTTGGGTTCTACGTTCATGTAACAACAACGTCATATGATGACATTACTTTGGGGGACTCATTTTGGGAGAAAACATCAGGAAGTCAGAAAAGAATATCATAGACCTCAAATTGGAGGAAATTAATTTCGGTTTCTAAATTTTTTTTATTAGAAGCCAAGAAAAAAAAACCGGTTCTGCGGAGGTTGATAACAGAATATCGCAGGTCATTTTACCTACAGGAGCTTACAGTTATTTTGTTTATAACCTGAGCAGTTTTAGTATAAACAGTCTTTATTTTTTTATCTAATCTCACAAGTTATCACAAACTATATCTGTAAGTATTCTAAAAAAGACAATAATATTACATTGAGAAGTATTACTCTAGTATTCTAATACAGTGTCAGAAAAGATGCCAAATTGATGATATGAAAGAATACAAAATAACAATTTGAAAATACATCTATTGAAATATAAGAATGAAGAAACGTCCATGCTTGAAGGGTTCTTTTCTGTATCAAAGGCATTTTATAACCAATTGTCTTGTACTTGACTAGACTTGTACCTATATTCAATAAATGATAAACGCTTTTTCCTTTTCCACTGAGCATATTGCATTTAGGTCCAAAAATATGTTTGTAAAAGCAGATAAAATTAAAACGAGAACAAAGTACAGCACAAAAAGGAAATAGAGGATATCCAATGGGTTGCTGTTTAATAGCAAATATTTTTAATGAGTATGGCAGATTTTACACACAAGTGAACATATAAAAGAAACTGCAATGTAAGTGAAATTCAAAAGAAACCATTGACTTTTCTTTTTTATTTTGATACGAATAAGGCCTTAAAATGCTATTATTATTTATTATTTTGCTTTACTTGCCTACTGGAAAGTAGCTAGGAAATGTCGAAATGATCGGGATAAGTTGATCGAAAAGTTGAACCATTCTGATCTTCCAATCCATTACTGATCAAATTCTTTGTCTATATGGATGATGATGATGATGATGATTGCCTATAGGGATGTCAATGATGATGATGATGATTGTCTATATGGATGTTGATGATGATGATGACGATTGTCTATATGGATGATGATGATGATTGGTTATATAGATGATGATGATGATGATGATTGTCTATATGGATGATGATGATGATGATGATGATGATGATGATGATGATGATGATGATGATGATGATGATTGTCTATATGGATGATGATGATGATGATGATGATGATTGTCTGTATGGACGATGATTGCGATGATGAGTGTTGATGATGATGTGATGAGTATGATGATGATTGTCTATATGGATGATGATGATGATGGTTGTCTGTATGGATGATGATGATATGATGATAATGATGATGATAATAACGATGTATTGTTATATCCATGTAATGTGATGAAAAATAAAAAAATAAAAAAATAAAAATTCTTAAGAAGTACCTCATCAATAAGTACCGCTGTTGCAGATTATCTTTCCCCAATAGACAGATCCTAGCATGGACAGCAATGCAATGGGGCAAATGGGAGTTAGATCAAGGGGAACAACTCTCACAACAGGAAAGTAATTCTGGCAAAACCTTATATTTTCACTACAAAATCTTATTGTTTCACGGCAAAATCTTATACTTTCACAGCTCATCACGTCAGTGAAAATATAAGTTTTATCAGTTTGATGATTTTTCTATATTTCACAGGCAAAAATGCTTTAAAACCGGATGCAGCACATCCCTACGTTCGTTGAGAAATGTATTGTCATATTTTGTTATTCATTATTCACACTTCGTAACATTACTAATAATCACTAGTAAGCAGTTGGTATAAAAAGAAAACATTTGGGCAAGATTAGGTGGAAGAATTATGAGAGAGCAAGAATATCTCCCGAATATTTCATTTTTGCTTCCTTTAATGTAACATCCAAATTGAAGATGTGCATGTCAATCGTTTTAACATTTAGTCCCACCGTTCATCTGTTCCCTACGGCAGTATAATGGTAAACGACTAATAACATTACAAACATTGTAATAGTTCCAGGACAATAGCATCTGTTTCGAAATCAGGAGCAAGACACGTCCACAAATCCTGTTAGTGCTTGATTGATTGATGACCTTCTTTGATAGTTGTCTAGGATCCCCTCAAGACATGGGCGATCGCAAAATATGAAGGACATGGCGATTTTTCAGATACCGATTCATGTGTAAGGATTTTAGTATGCATTAACAAGCATAGTTAACATGATCAAAATTCCATTCGAGATTTTAAATATTTATTTTACAGTGGCTTACGACATCAAACAGTTAGGCTACATATTGATGGCATATCAATACTTTGAACATTGTTTGAACCTAGTTTTATGGGTGCACAATCGAAACAGGGTTACGGAACAGGGTATAACGGAAAACAAACTTAATTATTGATCTAAGCTATGTTACTGTTTTGTGAACTTGATGTTGACTTGGATGCGACAAAGATTTAAATGGCGGGTGTCGTCGATGAAGCAGAAGACGCTTACTCTTCCGGAACACCTGGTCATTCTTTTTTGTGCTTTTATGAGAGTCCCCGTGTAAATCTTTCTTTTGTTCTTATGTTGCCTCTTGTTTAGTCGATTTTGAGTTCGGATTATTGTTTTGTTGACGCTATGGTATTCTTTTATTTTTTTTTTCTTTTAAGGAAATTTAAGCCTCGCCATGTTTTTAATTTCAAAGTTACGTGTTTATAACAAGTGTTGAAAACTTTCTTTCCGAGTAATGAAACCATAGGCTGTGTTATAGCGTGTGGGCTCAATGCTTTCGACCAGAACAAATACACCTACCCTCTCTCTGCCAACCCCACCCCCTTAACATATTTACCTTCAGAAAGTCAAATGCCGAACGAGGAATTCTAAGCGTTACAAAATCTATCCCATAATTTACGATCGTAATGTACATTTTTAATAGCAAGGGCTTAATAAATAAAACATCTAGGATGCTTTAAACAGTAATTATACTTGACACAATATGTACCCGTTCTATTTTTCTAAATAATGTAGAACGATGATGTTTGCGATAGCAGTAAGTCACCGTGATTGATGCACATGTATATTTCATGCCTGTAGGATACACACTGTGGAGACAAAGCTAAGGTACTAGTGGTGTATACTAGTGCAGTAATAACCTAATCAACTCCCAGGTTTATCAGTTGACTTCACACGGAAACTGTATGTACATATCTAAGTGGGTCATAAAAGCGCGTGGGAACGTAACTAATTGAAAATATAGATTTGCTGTCTATATATCACAATATGAATAGTTTTTCGGCACTCTTGATATATACCGACGATGTTCATTATATGGCATCACTGTCCGACCGGATGTTTTCAGCAACACAGGGGATAGAGATCACCATGCCAAGCCCTATCACGTCATTTACATTCAAACTTCCATACATTTGCGTTGAAGCGTTATCACCAGAGTTTCAACGGGACCCAAATAGATACGATACTTGCTTGGTTTGACTAATTATTTATATCACGACGGAAACAAGTTCATAGTGAGGACCAAACTTATTTTCTTTCAATATATGTCTCCAATCAGTTTTTGGGAATATGTTTACCTGCAACATGATTCCATCCATTCGTTCTTTTCCACTAAGTAACAAATATTTTCGACCTTTCGAAGGACGGTATTTTTTCACTCCGGCTAAACGTGTAATACACATACAACAAATTTGTGAGATCTGAATCTTTGGTTTAATTTTTTTTGTTTAGGTTCTTTTTACAGCTATATGGTCAATTATAAGGACATAAGGTCAGGTTTTGATGGTAGGAGAAAATAAAGTAGTGCCTTAGTATGTTTTTCTAGGTGTCCGTGTAAATGTTTCCTTTGTTTATTTTGCCCATTGTTTAATCGATTTTGAGTTTGGATTATGGTTTTGTAGACGCTTCGGTATTCGATGATATATGAAATAACACGTCAGTTATAAATAATAAACAGTCATTATATGGAATACATAACACACCTGACATTACAGCAAGTCTTGATATACCGTGACAGTGAAGATGCAGGTGTGTTTATTGGTATGTTTTGATACTACAGCTGTAACATAATCAGCAGGTCACGACTTCATCTAGTTTAGCTAGCTAGTTGTTTTTCTCGCTATCTCCATATGTAACACGATCGGAATAAACCACTCGTTGTATTTCTCTGCGTAATAGCCCAGGATTCAGACCAGACATCATATAATGCTCTCGAAAGGTCCCTGAACAGTATTGAAATCGAGCCCCATTAATCGTAATACCATTGTTACAGTATAAATCAATCTAGACGTGACTATTTGAAGCTAGCGTCGGTACAATCTAGGCCTTAACCCAGATAGTTAGTTTTACATGTGTCCCTACATATTTACCTTGTTCCATGTAACAGTTTGACTCCATTGTACTATCTAGCACTACATGGATGACATTGGCATGAAGGCTATTAGAATGTCCGTCAATTCTGTAACATGTTAAAATGTTTTGAAAAGAGGTAAAATCATTTTTTTTTTTTTTGCATTTCAGGCCAGTAACTCCTAATTGTATAACAATTTTCAAAGCGAAACATAATGACAAAGGAACAGTGATTGAAATGGAATTTTAATGACGATACCCGGACGTACGGCGACAATTGCAAGCCGGAAGTTGTCGGATATACCAAGTTATGATAATGTAACCAAACAAGATGTTCTGACAGCTGTGATGTAAATAGCAACACCGTTACCGACCATTGATAGCATGACATAAACAAGATCAAAGATACATGATTTGTCGATATCAGTAACAAGTGCTAATTGTAATGGGGTACCATTACAGATGTTCCCCAAACTACCCCTTTGGTCGGAACTGATGAGCCCAATGAACTCACAATGGAAATATAGCTGACACCCCATATAGGAAAAAGCGGCCATGTTGACGAATCACGAAACGGAGGTTACGGCAATGTCCTTGGTGTCCTACTACAGTTATATATAAAATTTCATTGAAATCGGACAATATATAAATTTCGACCAATCAGAAGCCAGGAAATAGCGGCCATGTTGACGAATCACGAAACGGAGGTTACGACAATGTTGTTGGTGTAATACTACACATATATATTAAATTTCATTGAAATCGGACAATATATAATTTTCGACCAATCAGAAGCCAGGAAATAGCGGCCATGTTGACGAATCATGAAACGGATGTGACGACAATGTTGTTGGTGTAATACTACACATATATATTAAATTTCATTGAAATCGGACAATATATAAATTTCGACCAATCAGAGGCCTCCATTTTCGTTTCGGTGGCAACCAAACTTTACGAAAATGTTACCATGTTATTCAGCATCCCTTAAAACACCCATGTGCCAATTTTTACTGAAATCGGAGACTGTATTTTGAAAACCGGAAATTAGCTCTGGCGGCCATCTTGGACTTCCGGTCGCGAACAACCGGTTTTTACACACCCTGCTCCTAATGAGTATGTGTGTGAAGTTTCGTGAAGATCAGTCCAGTAGTTTTTGAGAAAACGGTCGGAAACCTCCGCGGCGGAAGAAAGTGGAAGAAACAAGAATAATAATAATAATAATAAGAAACCGAGCAAAAACAATATGTCCCCCCACTTCGTTTGGGGGACATAAATATTGTTTGTACACCTAAGCATCCTACACAAAATACGCACATATATTTGTGACATTGATCATAAGGACAAATATGTCTCCTCCTTTATTTCGTCCGAAATGTTTTTTTAGAACCTAGGCAACACATTCATGGAGACCGAATAAGGGACAAGGCAAAAACAGCTGTTTCATACAAAGACCTCATAAGACTCGACACATTTTGAGGGTTGCTTGCTGGAGATAACTGTACATGATAACAGTAAAATTATGTTAGTTATCACCATGAAATAGATTCAAGGCCACTGCTATTCACAGTCCATTACCCATCGAACTCATCTATATATAACCTCTGTATAGACATATTTCTGTCTATTGATGGTCGGGTGAAATATGGGACATAGATTACCGTGTCTACTGTAAATGGCTGTGGTCTAGTGGTTGCCGATCCGCAATGTCGACTTCAAGTGCTCGGGGGCGCGGTTGCCATCATTACCTTTCCTTCTATGGGTCACAAATGCGGGACAGTTGCCAGGTTTTGGCCGCTGACTAGTTTTTTTTTTTCTTTTACGGGAACTATCTTTTTCGGATCACCTGATCTTATTATCTTGTGCTTTTACGAGAGTCTCCATGTAAATATTTCCTTTGTTCCTGTTTTGCCTTTAGTTTAATCGATTTTGAGTTTGGATTATGGTTTTTTTGACGCTTTGGTATTCTCTGAATTTGTTTTTCTATCATCCCAATCTTTCTTTAAAAATATAGAGAATGCTTAAACGTCAATAAAACCATAATCCGAACTCAAAATCGATGAAGTAGGTGCAAAATATGAACAAACAGGAAAGATTAACATGGAAACCATTGTAAAAGTACAAGCGTCTTCTGCTTTATCTGTTGTTAATAAAAAATAATTGTTATTTTTAGTAACTGGCTGTCGTTAAAGGTTGTTAATGGTAGTAATCTGTTGTTGATTATGATTATCAATTTGTCGGAATATGCTCATTAGTATGCCTGCGTGTTGTGATGGAGAATGATGACTCGGTTCTCAAATTGATGACTTGACGTTAACTAGGATATATGACAAAGATTTACATGGCGGGTGTCGTCGATGAAGCAGAAGACGCTTACTCTTCCAGAACACCTGATTTATTTATCTAGTACTTTTGCAAAGGTTCTCCATATAAATCGTTTCTTTTAAGATTATTTTGAAATATAATTATGGTTTTGTTGACGCTTTGGAATTCCCTGACTATGTTTTAACTATCGATAGGATGTACAAAACAGCACTAAAGCATTTGCGTTGTACTGAGTATGCTATACAAAAGAGGAAAGATATAAAATAATACTGAAGCTATATGCTGTCGGAAAATGTTGATAATCTTAGTTATCTGTTGTCAATAAAGGCTGTTCACTCTTTTACAATAAACTATTTTACAAATATCACTTGCTTTACGTCATTGCAGTATTAAGCATTAATATATTACCGAATTGTTGTATATGAACGCATCAGAAAAGGAAAACAATGTTCGTTGTTTAGTAGATGTTAGTGTTATGTCTATACGCTGAAAGGCATTGGCTTCACTAACTTTAACAACTGTCAATGTAACTAATGTACCGATTCCGTACGTCTATAAACACAACGGAACGTCTCCACGGCTTACAGCTAACATAACGGCGATCTCAGTCAGTGAACATGTTTTCTTCTATTTAACTTGTTCCAACATACTTCCTGCTTTCCTTCAGTATTCATCATATCAATAAGAAAGTCAAACCATTTTCCATTATTATTTTTTTCCTTTACCGAAATTTAGCACCAATGACATCGCTTTGCATGTTTTATAGGTTGAATAATTCATTTTTTTTTAAATTATTTATTTCTCAATTCAACATAATTTTATTGTTGTGAGTCTTACTCATTTTTAGTTTGATTGATTGTTTGTGTTTTGAGTCTTATTCACAGCTAAAGACCGTGACGAGTTTAAGTGGTAGACGACGATAGCTGAACTCTCCGGTGAACTGCACCGACTTACGGCCGGTTCCTGGCAACTGCCAACGTAGGCTTCGAATTCGTGATCCAGAGGTGGAGAGCTAGTGGTACCAACTTTGTTGCCAATCCTTTATTTAAATGTAGCCACTTAACAATATTTTACAGCTTGTTGATAACAACTTGTAGAATAAATGTGGTTAATGGCACTGCGAAACAAATTATCTACGACACAGTTTCAATGGATAGCGTGCCTTATGTAGGATCACGTAAAAGCCTACGTCTAGGAAAATGCGTTAAACGTTATATAAATGCATCGTCGTACACACAGGACAGTATACCAGTAGTACAAATGAGTGCGTTTAGTTTATGAGACTCGTGAGAAAGTTTTATGGCCGCCATCTTTGTCTCTTTGAGAAATATTTTGTATCTTTGTTTGATATTAAGATGGGCGTTTTTGAGTATGCTCATTAGTGTGTTTACTTGTTTTGGTTGAAAATGATACTCGGTTCTCATTTTTGAGAGCTTGATGTTTCCTTGGATGTGACAAAGAATTACATGACGGGTGTCATCTATAAAGCAGAAGACGCTAACTCTTCCGAAACACTTGGTCCTACTATCTTGTTATTTTTCAAGGGTGTCCATGTAAATATTTAATTGTTTTCTTATTTTGCCCGTAGTAAAAATAATCGCAAATATAACAGATAGTTCGTTGTACAGAGATGCTTAAGGGTTTGTATAACAAATTAAAAGTAAAGTGCAATTAAACATAGCCAAGATAAATTTAGATTAACCTGAATACTGGTATATCTGCCTCTACATTTAGACAAAAGTCCATACTATGCATTGCTCTGATTTTATGTCGAGGGGAAGAATGTCCCATTGGTGATTACTGTAAATACTGTATATTTTATGTATATTTGACCAAAAGTAAGACGAGTCTTTAACCCAATTTAGTATCAAGTATAAAATGAAGACTAATATTATTAGTATCAAATTAAAATAAATTTTGATAAGTAATGATGGCTATTTTTAATCTGTCATACTTTACCTTAAAACATATATCTTGACATTATAAGCAAGTGTAACGCGTGTCATCGTTTAAGAGTTATACATAACACATGAGCTAATAAACAACTATGGTACGGGATGGCTCACCTTTTTCCCCGTATGATATAAGTGGCTACCAATCAGTGTAAAAAGGGTAATGTAGCACTGGCCGAGATCCGCCCTTAATACAAGAAACCCTAGGCAAAGTGATGTACGTCACAACTTGAGGTGAGGGAACCACAATTGTTATAACGACGAATCGGAAGCTTGATGTTATAAAAGGAACTTTTTAGAACATTAATTTGCGATCCTGAATTATGTGTTAGGAGTCCAGGGATGCTACAAGTAGTGCTCTCAAACATTCAAGATTAAGATTGTGCCAGCATCATAGCGGTAAATAGGGGTATTATCCAGCTGGGTAGAACGGAAATAACATGACGAATTTCCTCCTTTAGGAGCAGCTAGGGTTTCTCCCAGTGTGATATACAAGGCTAAAAAAGACGTGCGCTATCGATTAGATGTCATCAATCGCTACCTCCAAAGATGATTCCTTTGTTTTGTGCCGAGAAGAAGCCATGCGGCCCGACTCGCGGTCCCGTACGTCGATAGTTTATTGTTTGTTTATATTAGTTTGTACCAGTTCATCTCACGAACATCTTGATTACAGGACGTTTCTTTATACGGAATTTAAAGAAAAAAATTAACTAAAAAATGACACACAAGCAAAAACAAATGATGAATATATAAAGAGGATTCATAGATGATAAATACACATAATTTGGCATTCCTGTTTATTATCTGATCGATTCTAAAAAGTTGATTGAGGACCATATATATCTATTTTTTTGCATTAGGAACGATTCGAACAGAAACCCCTTTTTCATCACATAAATAAACCATATCCAAAACTGATATTCAGTTATTCGATAAATTCTATAAAATATGTAATCACTTATTATACTTTCGAAGGAGATAACAAGAAGGACAAAAAACATCTTTTGCAGTTTTGTTTCATTATGTCGTTTGCTATTGCTAAAATCGGCCAAGTTCAAATTAGGACTGTTTATCTATTAGCTATGTTTAGTGTAATAAGGTTCGACAAGAACGATGTTGATAAAGTCAAAGGTAAAAATGTTAACTAAAATCAAAAGAAATCTTTAAAAGTGGAAATGATTTTTTGGTCGGTTTCAACATTCCCATATTACTGCAAATTGAAACCTATATGAAACTCACTATTTAAAACGGCAAAGTGTTTCTTTTTATTTCAATTTTCACGAACTCTTTATTCTGATATATATACACATAAATGTACAATGTATACGCTTTTTAGATATACCATGAGCACAGTGTCTCATATACAGATCAAAAGGCTTTTTTCAAAGGCTTGTATAGATAAATCGTAGGTGACTGAGTTAAAGCACATGTAAACTCACTGGTACTGGCACTGGAGCTGTTCCTGATGGGAGAGTTATGGTAATTGAAATAATAATGATTCAACAAGAATTGTAAGAGATATGTTGTCATTGGTGTCAATACATTACATGTATACACACTACTTAAGTTGACAAGAACATATTAGTCCGTCTCAGTTATTTAAATAGCTTTATTTATTACCTATTGGTGGTGGTAATCATTCAAATGTACTGGATAGATACCATTCATATAAGCTAGCACGTGGGGCGCTTTGGAGAGGCGCTAGATGATTCATGTGAGAAAATGAAATACTGAAACACATCTTCAAATAATTTAAAAGACAGAAACAAAGCAAACATTATACGATGTCGTTTTCGTTCCGTTTTTCAACATATTCAGAATCACAACTTTATACAAAAGCTCATATAAAGACAGTGTTACGTATTTATAACTATCTGGTGACAATAAAGAAAACTATTTTTGTATATCATGTTGTATGGTTCCTATTTTTTAACATCTATTTATGTTGCTAGCTTGTACTATTCATTTTGTTTCTTAGTATATAGATTAATTTTAAACATCTGTTTATATACATATACCTTGATGAGTTTCTTTCATTTTTAATATTTTGTATCCCTGTGTAATTCGGCTTTAGCTATTGGAATTGCTTACTGCGTAGAAAATTTATTCGTTCTGTTTGAGAAATAAACATTCTCATGGGGGCATATGAAACCAAATTTACTCAAAACGCAAACATTTTACTTCGTAAATATGTCTTTTTTTACAGTTTATAATCCATTGATGTTTTACTAAAGAAGTTAAAAGCTTTATTTAAAACAAGTTGTCTTTGAAAGTTATGAACAACAACCTTGCATGCAACACTGTTGGGGAGTCTGTTTTATGTCAGTTTTGAAACGCACGCAATCTCAGATAGCGCAATTAAACAAGAACATTTCATATGGCACACTTTGTGTAATCCTCATGTCATCGAGCTATACAAAACACAAGTAATCCACTTAACATGACAATCCAGTTTTCTGATTTTCAACTCAAACATGAAAACACATTTTCGATACATCATAGTTCGTAATCTAATATAGTTTCATTTCGAGTCATGTCGTTAGACGCAAAACGTTTTACAAAGTTGTGACACAAAAGGGAAGAGATACCATCCTTATTATTGTTACTGGCATCGGTATCATCATCACGGACATCATTTTGTTCACATCATATGCGGACAAGAGTTTTACAGGTCATGTACCAAATACGCTAACGTATGAAGACCCGCTTACATATGCATTCGCTGATGTTAAAAACGTGCTTATTCTCAGAATTATGTAGGTTTATTTATTTCACTTTGGCTTCACTCCTTCTACCTATTTTGGTTTGTGTGTTTGTGTGGATGTTACGGCCCATCAAGAACTACAGTCATTTAAGGCCAAGCGTTTTTTTTTCTTCAGAGATGGTCGTTTTATCAAAAGACGAAAATAGCTTAAAACAAGAGTTCCATATTTTAAAACATAGCCAACAAGCAAATGACATTTAAAATGTATCTGGGGAAATACAACAAAAGTGTTTGTATCAAACCTTGTAAAAGTTATTACAGTTCATTAAGATTGCAAAATTGATTAATAGTAATGGGACAGTATAAAATGTGACGAGATACTGTAACATGATATTGATGCGTGTCATATTGCCAGTAAAATTTTGTGAAATAAACATTTCTCATTTATATAGCCAAAGAATATGTTTACATTCACGACACTGAAAAGCGTTTTCCTATCAGAGATATGGAAGTACTTATCAAGAACATGTCCAAAATCGGCGCATATTCCATTCCAAAGTGTTCTGCTGTAAAAGAGGAGTCGCATGTGTGACATTTAGGTGGATCCCCCCCTTTCAGCAGATACACATGGGTGATGAAGGTATGTCCAGTTTGGAGTCGAGAGAGAACAACTTCCTCTCTGCGATCTCGCCGACTGGGCAAGCATGGTTTACGTTTCGGTTGTATTTTTAAACGTTTGTTTGTAGTTTGTGATCCATTTTTGTTGCGATTGATGTCTGACTGCATAATTGGCTTTATACCTGTATATGACAGCTTGAAATATGTCTAATTCATTTTTTCGGCATACTGTATCTATTACTAAATTGAGGTGCAGCATATGTGTTACGTAATATTTGATCTACCTTAAAAGCCATTTCTGTAGCTTTGTCAACTGTTTCATTTCCCTTTATGCCAACGTGGCATGGGATTCATAGAAATACAATTTGACATTTCTCGAAAGTTCCAGATATTCGAGAGGAAAAGTTTTGGATTTAGGTGTTTTTGGGTTCACGTTAGTGTAGACTTCTGTGGACTGATAGGGAATCAGAAGATATGGCGGCATTTTCATTGCTGTATTTATCGATATGGTCAAGGGCCAGACCGATGGAGAAAATAGAAGCACTATATGGTTATCGAATTGAAGAACAATGGTAAATAGTGCATCTTTTTCGCGTTCTTTTGAGCCATCAGTATATATCTGTATATCATCAGGGAAATCTACAATGAGATGCAATGGTGTTCTTCGTTTAATGCATTTGCTTTTGCCCGCTCATGAAATGTAAAATTAATATCGGGTGCTTTTACAAGCCATTTTGGTTTATCTGGTAGTGTAAACTTGGCTTTGTTGTCTAAAGTTAGTATGAGTTTTTTTATTTTGAGTGAAAATATTTCGATATCGTGGATTGAAGACCTGGATGAAAGCTGGATTGTTAGGACTTTACTTTTATTGAACAGCAAATTGTAATGATCTTGTAGAGATAGTTCATTCGCCTCTACATAAAGGCGTTTAGCTGGTGTTGTCGGATAAGTTCCAGTGCTAGACGAATGCCTTGGTTCTGAATAGGATCCAGCATATGCAGGTAGGAGCTGCGTGCTGATTTATAAACGATCGAGCCATAATCAAATTTTGACCGAATAAGTGACCCTTACAATCGTAAAAGCAGTTCACGGTCTGCACCCAGTCAGTATAGAAGAGAACACGCAAAATGTTAAGCGGTTTTGAGTATTTATCTTTCAGATGTCTTATATTTGGAACAAAAGGAGTTTAGAATCAATTATTAGTCCGATATATATAATAACCTCCATCCCTCATCAAAAATGAGAACATGACATTGGATACGTGTTAGGCATATATCATACTTTAATTCTTAATCAAATATCTATCTTTCAATTATCTTATATTAAGTTAATAATATTAAGTTAACATACAAAATGTAATATATTACGATATTAATCATTCATTCCTTATCCTTATTATAGCTCTAACAAATCGGAGAATACGGAAGCGTATTTCCCAATGAGACCAAGATGTGTTTTCAACCTGCATCTCTCAAATTCCAATGCCGTAAGTTTGCTTTTCAGCATCGACATCTATCAGGAAAGTTTCAATGTTTACAGCAAACCCTAAAATAACGAATCATCTGCGATGCCCTTTTTGTCGGAAGGTCGGTACAATTTTGTAATTTTATTCCGACACGGTGGTCTAGTGGAAGGACACCGGGCTCGTGATCGAAGGGTTGCGAGTTTGAGTCCCGGGCGTGGCACTTTTGTTCTATCCTTGAGCAAGATACTTTACTCTGCTTTTTCCAGTCTACTCAGCTGTATTGAGTACGTGTTTGGGTATTGCTAGAAATTGTAGAATACTAACTGTGAGCGCCGACATGGCAGCACCGGTTGTATGCTCTCGAGGGAGTCAAGAACGATATTGGCTGTTTGCTAGGGCCCTATTACCACGGATAATAATTTGTGAACCCCTTTGAGGCGGCCTTAAATTTAAGGTCGAGATAAAAATGGTATTAAAGAACCTAGACTACTTATTATTATCATTATTCAGTTAATGTACATAGGTGGTTACGGCACTACCTTTGTTGTGAATTCGAGGACGTGACGTATTTACTTTACATGGTTGGAGTCTCTGATGATGCAGAAGACAACAAGCCTTCTTAAAACTTTGTTCTCATTACTGGTAAAACATTTCAATATGTGTCCCCTTTGTTCATAACATATAGCACATTTCAATCAGATTTGAGTTCAGCTTACTGTTTTATGACACCAATGTTTTCTAATGGTGTTATTTGACAGTTTAAATACACTTTTATTCCTTAATAAGCCTTCCTGTAGTGTACTTCAAACCCAATGATGTTGTTTTGGGTTTCCATTGACAGTGTTCACAGTTAATTAACCAACCGCAGGGCCATCATCTCGCTTAAACGATACAAGATATGGATGGAAATGCGACGCTTTATCCCGGCACGTGACACTGAAAAGGAGTAAATTAGTGTCAACCGACATTATTTTATTGCAGAACGTCATGTAGAAAGAAATTACATTTTTTAACATCCTTGATACTCCAGGGGCGACGCTGAAATTCGCTCTCTGCATCCCTCAACTTAGTCACAGAAACATCAAACTAACTGCAGTATTCCTCCATTTAACGGATGATATAAACAGAACAGTTTGATTCTTTGAAATGCAACGAATAAATCTGTTGATCACGTAACAGTAAATCATACAGCTTTGAAGTCTATCCCCTGTTAGCAGTCGGTCGATTGGTTAGATTGTATTATGGCATGTTCCATTGGTTCAAGGGTAAACGTTTTACAATTGTAAGGACCTCTATGACGAGCCCTCAACACTAAGGTCATGTTTAGTTTGGTTTGATTTGATTGTTTTTATGTCCTTCTAGAAGCTAAGGTCATTTAAGGACGCCAAAGTTAAAAACAAATTGTGTCAGCGATCAAAATAGACTGTGAAGAGTGGAGAATAAGACCCTAGATATTGTAAAGGGTGAACCGATTTAAGATGGCCTAATACATAACAATCTCCGTTATGCTATATACACTCGTCTGTGATCATCCTATCATATGTCCTGTAAGTTTAACCACATATTTATACTGCATACACAATATCATATCCCTGTAACTGTGAAAGTTGATATTTTTGCGTGTGGAATTTTTCGCTAAGTCAGCCTCCAAACTGTTCGTGGTGTGGAACTTTTTGCGCTTTTAGTCGTGTTATTTTGTACTGTGTGTTTATAAGACTTTAAGACACTGACGAGTTTTAATGCTGTGAAATATATTCGCGTGTGGAAATATTCGCAGAGATTTAATGCAAACGAAATAAGCGAAAATTTCCATTCCTCCAATAATTTCACTTTTCAGGTAACTCATTCACCTTGAAGACATATTTGAACTCTTCCAATTCAAAGTTCAATATCAGTTGGAACGGTCCATTATACAATTTAACTCGAATCAATATAAGAAACTGAGCATTTTCTCGACATGATTAAAGCGTTGGAAAATAACTTCAGACATTATTGGACTTTCAAGAGACATAACTATGATGTATTAAACAAAGAATAATCAACAAAAGAACTCTGATTTATTAGTTTAGACATTTTGAATTCCCATCTTTTGGCCTCTAGCATCACTGAAGAGCTCTAGGAGGACGAAACAGCTGTATGGTGCGGTTTAATTCATTTTTCGGCATACTGTATCTATTACTAAATTTACAAGGTGCAGCATATGTGTGTGTAACGTCATCTTTTGAAAGATTTTCGGGGTGAGACCGGGGGTCGAGCCCTTGATTCCGTCTGTTTTACTATCATTTTAACCTGCTGAGCTACCTGTTAATGAAGGAGATCTGACAAAACGTCGCTTAAATTTCCTCCGAGACAAAACACAGGGAGTGTCACTGTAGATAGGAAACACTTCATTGTGTCCAGTCAAGTATAGTTTTTTTTTAAATGTGGAAAATAATAATTACTTTACTAAATGTAGTTTAAGAAGGTGTGTATAAAGTCCCTACCACTTCTAGCACGCGCAAACCCCTTATTCTTACAATTAAGTAGCTACGATGACCTCGATCTTGCGGTAGAGGGAAAGTGTGTATAACAATTGGAGTACCAACGCTGACGCAGACTCACAGAGACCGTGTGATACTGTATGATTCACTTTGAAACGAAACCTTCTTCAATGTTTTCCCTGTTACGTTCAGTTTAGATAGCTTTGTTGATTAGTAAACACATTAGCGTGCATTCCCTTAGATTAGACAAACGATGTGTAACTAAATTAATCAAGTACAAACTATCTCGACTAATTTTGTCTACGTGGTCCATAATTAATGATTTAATGTCTTTAACAGTGGTTTGGAGAGTTACAGATAAAAGCACTACCGGTGTGTGTTTTATCTTAATACACGCAGACAGTTATTGCCTAGCTCTTTACATTCCATCTGTATAACACTGAATCTTAAAATACATCATGTTAAGACAGACTGTAAAATATCTCATAAAGATCTGCTAATTAAGCGTTTGCCATTTTCATATTTTTTAACATATTATATGATTTTAATAGAAATTATATATCTCAGGCCCCGGTTTCATCAACGTTCCTTAAGTTTAGGATTGTTTTATCTAAAATATCATTATAGAATAGAATTACACAAGCTAAGGAAGGAATCTTAAGTTAAGGAACTTTCTTTAAGCTCTGTTGTGCTTTCATATGGAGATTTTAAAGTTAAGGAATGTCCTTTAGTTGAGAAACGTTGATGAAGTACAAGTAAAAATTGACACTTTTACAATATAACAAATGCCGCCACTTTTTATTCCACATGAGGCATGGTGGTCTAGTGGTAGGACGCCGGGCTCGTGTTCAAAGGGTTGCGAGTTCGAATCCAAGTCATGGCACTTGTGGTGTATCCTTGAGCAAGATACTTTGTTCCAGTCTATTCAGTTGTAAATGAGTACGTGGTTGGGCAATGTTAGAATTGTAGAATGCTAGCTGTGAGCGCCGAGATGGCAGCACCGGTTGTATGCTCCAAAGGGAGTTGAGAACGATATTGGCTGGTTGCTGATAAAGGCCTTATAATCACGGAAAATAATTTGTGAACCGCTTTGAAGCGAATTATTATTAATTATTATTTATTATTGACGGTGTTTATGGATGTAATTTTTCTTTTCTGTTTAGTGATATGTTTTTTTTTAAAGTTTGAAGGTTAATTGTCGTATTTATATTTCAGGATGCAAGGTGGTAGACTCTGGTGGTGGGTTGATTAGTCCTCATTTCACCCTGATGTATGGGTCTATCTTCGTTGTTACCGTTGGCTATACGTGTAGTATTTGGGATTGCTACAGGCTATAGCTAACGTTTTTGGGTAGTGGCGTAAAAATAGATATTCCCTAAATGTTCAAATTCATAATTAAGGGGTATGGGAACTTTCTGTGTCGTCACCACAGTCTTTTAAGCTAGACGGATTCTTGCTTATATCATATATCACGCTTGTTTATAACGTTCATTTTTATACTTTGTTACGTATATTAAGCATTAAGTTTATTTGTAAGAATGCCTACTAAGATGAAATATACTAAAACAAAAAAGATACGTAACGAATTATTATTTGGAGTTTGGAGGAACAAATTTCCAGCAGACTGTTGACATTTCCATGGAAACACACCGTACCCAAGTCTTAGTTTACTTATTTTTGCTTTCATACAAAGCCGATTTTGTGGAAGAGCTAATCAGGACACACAAGAAAAACGTTGCCAAATCTAAGCTATACGATACACGTGACGTCTTGCTATTTACATCCTTGCTTTTCCGAAATTGGTGTTTACATGTCGCAGTTGATTCTTTATTATAGGACTTGCTCTAAATATCGAGATGTTTGTGAAAGATGTCGACTGCTGACAAGCAAAATTACTACACAGGTTTCTAGAGTTGCAGGTTGTTGAGAACAGAACTATGACCACGTTTTCTTGTCGCCAATTTTGTTTTATCAAAAAATATTGAGTATCCTTCTATAGTATGGAGATGGACGTTATGAGTATGCTCATTAGTGTGCTTACATGTACTTTTGATTAACAATGATGTCTCGATTCTAGCTTTATGGATTTGACGTTTACTTAATATGTAACCAAACTTTTGCATGGCGGGTATCGTCGATGAAGCAGAAGACGCATACTCTTCCGGAACACCTAGTCTTATTCTTCTATTTAACAAGGGACTCGGTGTAAACCTTTCCCCTTCCGAATGTCTTAATCGCAATAAGTTTACACGTACAAAAGACCCGTAACACGGCTTTTTTTGTGTTTGTTTGAACACAGCTCGTTCTGATATAAGCATACAAACTTTTGAAAACCAATGGTTGACACAACACAAGCATCTATATCCAGTTTTCAGTACAAAAACGACCACTTTAGATATTTCAAATCTTGCCATCATCCTGTATACAATAAATGTTAAAAATATCATTTTTGCCGACGTTCACATTTTTATCACGCAGTTGCAACAGATGCAAGTTCGTAGACTTAAACCCTGTTCTCTGCAATGTATATGAGGACGCATTTATACATAAACTTGACACAGACTAGCATTGCGAGAGCTGCTGATGAACAGATTACACTTACCCTCCCAAAACACCTAGTTCAACAACAGTAACTGACATTCACTTCCGTGCTAGAAGTTATCTCCCCAACTGTAACTGCATTTTACTGACAGTTCAATATCGGGACATTGATAAAAATTCCATTTAACATTCCCAATCTGTTTACAATATTGTAAGAATTCATCTTTTTCATCTGTACCAACATCTAGCTTGATGCAATGTTTAAACTCTAATTTTTTCGTTTATTACTGCAATTTGTTTAATGTTAAATCGACTTACTATAAGATATATCCCAAACAGCCGATTCATTCCCCTAGGGCGAGGGTTAGAGGTTTTTGAAAAACAAAAACTACTTTGAAATTAGATTTTTATCTTCACAATGCAATATCTTCCTAAGTTATTTGTTTTAATCTGATATTTATAGAACATTTAAGCTTTATATATTTTTTTCTTTCGTGTATGTTGATGTCGATCTCTTCGAAATTTGTTTATGCAGCTTGATACTTTGAATTATTGTTTTAAGATACTGTAGAAACGTGCAATCCACATTTAAACATTATTCTATGTAACAGAATACGCCTTATTAGTCTTATGGTTGCGTGTTTAGGAAGTATCACGTCGATACAATTTACGTTACCGATTGTTTCATAGACATTTGTCAAATTGTTTTCACTTTTTTTTTAATTTTCATTTCAAATCCGCACGAAAGCTAGAACGTGAATTACCAATACTAACTCTACAATTTAGAGTTATTACACGAGGGATATATTTTGTTATTTCATTTACCTCCGAAAAAAAACATTTGAACTCTTCCAATTCAAAGGTTAAAAAGTCCTTCAAGAAATTTCAGGAATGAATATTACACTCTTGTGGATAAGTTGAATGGATATCGTTTTGTTTTTGTTTTAAATTCTTTTTTTGTGTGTTTGCATTTGTGAGTATATGTATGTATAATTCTCATGAATATAACGAAACATAAAATAGCTTCAGTATGTATATGTATCTACTGGAGTCTCATGAGTTATATATGCTTGTTGCATCTCCCTGTTGGGTTCTGTGAACAGATAACCTAATTCTCGTGTCGGAACGAGATTTAATTGTCTCACTCCAGGGCTCCTTCTCCCCAAAACCCACACTAAAATACAATCTGAACTTTTGACAGGAAAACAAATGCAAGTTCCATTGCTAACTTATAGTTTAATGTAACTTTATAAAATACAAATGAAGTCTCGTGTAATTTATTTGGTAATAAGCTTAATACACAGATATAAAGACCTAGAATATTTGTCACAATTGAAATAAATGGACACATACAATTTCAACAGTGCATTGTGATCCCTCCCCTATTCCCCACAGGGTTCTGATAATTTGTTACAACGTCTTGGACCTAAAGAAAGGTTTTCAGAGCGTTGTCGTACTTTTGATGTTCAGATCTATGTATCGTTGAAAATGCCCCCCTCAGTGGTCCTATAAACTGTATGCCTTTCTGAATTTCTTACTATGTCCCTCTGCTCCATCACAAACATTTTCCACACCCAGTTTTAACACCAGGCGGACTTTTCCAGATCTCAGCCTTGTTCTACCCCTGAACTAATCCATTACGCCCAGTTTTAACACCAATCGGACCTTTCTAGATATCAGCCTTGTTATATCCCTGAACTAATCCATTACGCCCAGTTTTACACCACCCGGACCTTTCTAGACCTCAGCCTTGTTCTATCCCTGAACTAATCCATTACGCCCAGTAGATTCATAAATATATTACCCCAGATCAGTCAGCCGGAAAACGTTTTCTCACGTAATTAATTATTGATACACCAATTCACCTAAACGCTATTAACCTAACGCTGTAGCGTGGAAATTACATCGGAGGCGACGGAGGATGGGAGGTTTCAAATTATTAAAGCGGCGGATTCAACCGACAACGCTTTGTGTATCAGATAAGGTTTTGCCAATGCAAGCATTTTAATACGTGTACACGTACACTGTATATCAATAGTAATACTATAAGACTCTTTCATATGCGTGTATGTAGGATAGGGATATCCCACCCGAGGGGTCACAAAATGTGGTGAAACCCGAGGCTTGCCGAGGGTTTTACCACATTTTGTGATCCCGAGGATGGGATATCCCTATCCTACATAGACACATAATGAAAGAGTCTTTTTCTCTCATATCAACTACCCGAATAAGCTCAAAAACCATGAAAATATGTTTAAACAGGCTACCATTTTGAAATTTTCATCTTTTTCCTTGAGCTTTTTTAAGAAAACGAATTAGACAGCGAGTTTAAGCATACCCTATATTTGCAAACAATGTTTGCGCAGAAAAATTAGTCTCCTCTTCCTGGTGTTTATGGTTAAAATTTTGTGAAAGGTTTTAATTTTATCACGCCGTCGTTTTCTCTTTCCGGCATCAGAGTTTACCGTATTCGTGACGTCACGTCATTGTTGAGCCATTGTGACGTCACGTCGCGTGAAATGCTGTGTAAGATAGATTTTTCTTACATAGCTTTCTTACATGGGCAAACTCTATCCAACATGGCGAGATATGAGAAAAAATACATTTTCTACCCCGGCCACCGGACTAGTTTTTTGGGTAGACCAAATATATTCCCTATACCTTAGGGTGGTCGGGTGTTGCAGTGGATAGCGCACTTACCTTTCACCAAGACCGGCGGGATTCGATTCCCCGACCGGACGCAAAAAGGTATGGGTTCACCTGGGTTTTCTCCGGGTACTCCGGTTTCCTCCCACATTAAGACCCCTCACGCGTTAACATCCGGAACAACACGAGTGATTAATATTAGTTGCAAAACTTGTTTCATAATTGTTGTCAAATAAATAAAGTTTATATTCCCTATACCTTACTATATTGGATCTTGCATTATTCGGACATAGCGTAAAATGTCAGAATCGATCGTGTCTGTATTTATTTCTTAAAGTCTCAACTGGTGTCCATACTGAGTTACTTCACTTCGAACAACTCAAATGTCTTTACCGAAAACCATGTATATCTGACAGAATATCTACAGAACCTAACATGTTTTGGGATATATTCTTCATATAAAAACTCAGCGTCAATCTTTATATCACCAGAATATCCCAGACTACTTAATACCCCCTTCACACTAGGGCCACGTCCGTATTCATGTATGTCCTCCAAGTCCTGTCAGGACGTGTCAGGACAAGATGAGAACCTGGACGTGCAAGGACGGACGTGATGGGAACTTGATGCGCGTAGTAATGACGTAGTGAGGACCTGTAAAGACAAGACGAAGTCTTCATAGACGTAATTGACGTGGCCCTAGTGTGATGTATATTTTATACATCGTTCTTTTGTATCAGAGTGTGATAGGGGCTTTACTGTTAATACCGCACATGCTTGTTTCATACATCTTTTTTTTGTATCATTGTAAGTAATTTAGAATAACAATAGTCCAATGCTTAGAATACATGAAGGATGATGTAACATTTTGAAACACACATATCTGCACCTTTAGATTTAGTAATATACATATAGTATGCCGAAAACAATGAAAACAACAGCATCATACAGTGATGCTAGGGACCAAAAAGTGGGAATCCAAAAGTTCTTAACTACTGTAGAAGAAGAAGGTTCAGGTGCATACCACAACAGCATAATTACTACATTCCAAAAACTCACAACAAAATTACAAAAAAAAACAAAAAACAAAAAAATAGTATTACTTGTTTTAAGATTGTAAATATAACTTTATATGACAATTGCGGTCTCTAGACATTTTTGTATATCTCCGTTTGCCCAAATAGCATCTCTGTGTGCCTTCAGTACGGTGTTGTAGTGACATAGAACTCTAAATGCACCATCTAATCGGCGCTATCATACAAAGGCAGATATATCGGCATACCCTGTACCTGGCTCTAACACAACAATCATTAAGGCACGTCCTTAAATGGCATTAGCTGCGAATTGGACATTAAAAAAAAACCTAACCCCTACCCTCTAAAGGTTAGGTTCGGTTATATTATTGTGCATGCTTAAAGTCCCATTTATGTGCAGGATGAATTTGTTCGTTTCGACGGAACTGTAGCATGTGCCCGTTACCAAGTTATATACATGTTTTACCGATATTTTCTCTACTGTATAATTGCATAGAAAAGTGGCATAAATAAATTCTGCTTAATTTTCAAAACAAAAAAAAATACGAATTAACAAATTGTATAAAACATTCTTGTTGTCTCGGATGGTTAACTCGCACTGGGTGTTTTATTGAGAGGACATTCGGAACTCTTCGGTCGATTTGCTAACCGATGGAACAAACTGTGTAGTCGGTATGTTCCGAATGAATAAAAGTGAAAACCGTAGTACCTGGATGAATCCCACGTGGTAAAGTTGATAGCTGTTTACCTTTCCTCGTAATCGGTGGATCGAATGTTCGTTATTAATTTAAATGACTTAACAGCATGAAATAATATCATAAATTCACCATGCTTTGTACAAGCATAAGACCGTCGTCTTGACAAACCTTTCATTTGTATTTAACGCTTATGTGCATACATGGTGAATAATATGCTAACAATTAACTGATGGCATCGCAATTTACTGATACTCCTACTCAGATTGGGCCGTCTGATAGCCTCGAGGTCTGACAGCCTCGAGGTCTGACACATTTATATACCCGTTATAGGTGACTCATGTGAGAGTAAGGTCATCTAGTGGCCCCGGGGAAGAAACGGGTAAGGTATAGATACAAGTGTGGTAAGATAATTGTTATAGCACTTCGTTGATAACCTTCAATTCACCTGGTCTATATTCAAATACGTTGTGTGTATTGTCAAATATAAGTTAGACACAAATGGTTAACATATCGGTTCAGATAACACAGGAGTAGAAGTAAAATATGTGTGAATATTATCTCAATACATATATAAGGTTGTTGGCGTTCGTAAATTGTTAGAATTGCTGAGGCGAAACACTCAGGGCTAGGTATTTACCACTTTCGACTATTATACAACTTGCAAAATACGACAACAAATTAAGTTGCTGCAAATCTAGAAATGAAAAGTGTTTCTGCTTATCATTTGCGTTTATTCGTGGGATTATGACTGGGGAAACCAAGTTGACGAACAATTTAAAGAGCCAACCTTTTCAGTCGGGAATAAAAACTTTGAAAATGCTTTTGCTGAAATCATTATGATTTTTTTTTTTGTTTTCGAAGGGCTACAATCAAAACGATACTAAAATAGTGTTTTAGCATCATGTTGTTTTATCACGTTAAGTGCGAATCCGTGTTTGGTGATTGATACAAATTATATTAACAAAATAAGGGAAAACTTTGCAAAACCTTTTATGATAGTATCTATAATGTAAAACAATAAACGAAATATCGCACATTTTCTTTTCGAATTTGCATGCTCATGAAACAGTCAATGTATCTAGTTGTTCGTGTACTACCATATACTTTATAGTTTGTGCTGTGTGGAAAACTGCATTTGAGGGAACGCTTTCATGCAAAATTGCACATACAAGGAGTTTAAAATATACCGACAAATTAGTAAGAATTATTAGATTATTCTTACCTGCCAGTAGAAAGTTAATCCGGATTTCGTTATATCCGTTCCATTTTTACACTCATCCGGAAGTGACGTATTCCACAACTGTGTAGTGTTCATCATGTAAGGAACAGAGGCTGTTTCACGATTACTGTCCACAAACGATACCATCGGACTGGCCATTGTCGATGACATCATTAAAGCTTCCAAAATTAAAATGTAATCAGATCACACGTCAGCACAATCTAATCGTTAGTCAGGAATCTTCCACATGATCATGTTCACTTTGCCACGATTCACACGATCAGCTCCGTAAGTGTTCCGCCTGTTGCTACGTAAGGTATAAACGCCGGACTGTTCAGAACCAAATATGTTCCGGTGTAGTCCTTGTCATTGCCAGTAACATTCGTCCGACAAAAACAAAAACTGTCTCAAGATATGCTATATGTCCGAGTTGAAAAGAAGGAGGAACATAATTAAAATTGCCGTTTAGCTTAAAGAATAAATGAACTTAACAAAAACACTGTCAGAAGATCAGACACTGCAATAAGGATGTTTATCATCTGACGTATTCACACCTCGCGTCCTTAACTTCTGTAGAAGTATCACACTTTAAACCGATAAAGGTCATTTTCAAAATGCCTTCTCTGAAATTAAATGTGCTCCACTCCAATAATCAGCTAAAATAAGAACGGTAGATTACTTGTTTCATTTGTAACAGAATCCTGCAAGTGCTACATTTCGCATTAAAATATTTTCTTCCCTTAAAGCCGGAAATTAAGTTTTCGAAATGATGATACCGATCCCCCTCAGTTCTCGCGTTCTGAAGCTAGAACGCGACATAACTTTCTTATATAAACTAAGGAAGATAGGTTATAGTCCAACGGCGATATTAGCTTGAAACATATCCTCGACATATTCATCATTTCAAAAAAATATATTATAATTTAACGTCTTGCCTGAACATAATCAAGTTCTATGTGACAAAAGTGTCTGATTAGCCTTCTCGTAAAAGTCTTAATCATTTCAATGAGCAACGTTTAAAAATAGCCTCGTCCTGCAAATAATATTAAACAGTCTGTGCTGAGTCGTGCAGTATTCCCTGTAAATTATCCTACGCCTTGATAATTACAACGTCATAACATCAACTGGCGTTCTTCCGACAATAGTAGAAATGATATAACTCATGCAACTAGAAAACACACCCGCGTGAATTAGTGTGACACAATATAATTTCAAATGATCTAAAGTTTCAAATTGAAAATAAAACTCGATTCTTCACGGTAATCCGTAATATTTCCAAAAGATGAGCTGACGTTTTTTCCGGACGGTTCGTTCTGATGAGACTGCGCTCGTAATATTGCGATGTAGTCGGTGTCCCGCTGTCTACCGCTCCCTTGCTATACCCACGGCCTTGTTACCAACACATGAACCATATAAAATCAATAAGCCGACTTCCCCGGGCTGATTGCCTCGGTAGGCCTATTTTCACTTTCCTTATATTAAATACGGCACTCTATAACGCAGCCTGGCCATTACATGCAATCGTGTGAAAGACCAGGAATTGGTGGGGAATCTTATTCAATTAGAAGTTTCATGATAGATACTAATTTGCTGCAGACAACTCTGTATTGAAAGCCTTTTCGTGGCCGAGAAACTAGTTTATACACCCATTTGGTTTGTAATTCCAAACCGCCTCAGGACGTTCTAACCGAGACTCAGATTATTTCCCGAAGTGCTTAACTTCGAATTATTGCAGAACTTTTTTCACCAAAGGGTAAAACTTAGACCACTACAAAAAGATTGACAATAAAGAGTGAAGGGCTTTGTTCAAAATCGCTTATTATCGCCACTGATAGAATTATCGCTCCAAGATGTTTCTCAGGCTCAGCTGTTTTCTTTTTTAAAAGGCTATTTAAGATGTGGTCTTAAGAAAATCATCCTTCGTCTATTAAATGAGCAGACATTTAGTTGAATCTATGATGTCTAGTTAAAGATGTATATTTTTGGATTCAACGAAGCGTAAAACCGATTGTCTCTACCTGCTAACAATGTAATCATGTACAACTCACAGCTATGATAAAAACAAACAAAGCTTATGGCTATGCTCTTCTGCTTTCTTAGAATGTTTTAGACTGACTCACGACAACTATACATATGTATATATTAATCAAAGGGTTGATCGGCATGTTGTGTGTTTGTATTAAGTCTCGTTACATTAAATATTGATGTGTGAGCTGAAATCTATCAGGGTTCCTGGCTATTTATCGACAACCTGATCTTAAAGTGTATTACACTAATGGTCTTAGTACCTCTGATCACGAAACAATAGTAGTTCACCTGCACGTTTTTATGTGTATACATAATTGTCGACTCTCTCATGATCCTATTGGTTAGTTCTGGGCGAAAATATTCTCATTTAAGAGTATCTGGTATCAACTCTAGAGTGAAATCTTCCGGAAATATCCAATGAGTAAAATGTATAAAATATTAGACAAAGCAATTACCATGTGCCATTATGTAAGCCATTTAGGAGATCCATTATCCATTCCGAAAGAAAAACGAGTTTGACATAGCCATTCATTAAAATACATTTTAGACGGAAACATACTTGTTTTAAACACTAATGATAAACTATTACAATTTTTGCGAATATCGGTTAATGACGGAATTATAGAGCTTTGTTCTTGATTGCGAAACTTTACAGGAAATCTTATAAACAACGTCATATCTATGACTTAACAAGTCTCTCGGTGTTACTGAAATCTATTATCCGATCTTTCTACCTCCATCCGTACACTCGTTGAAGATGTGTTACCATGCGTTGTAGTACAGTAAACTCTAGATGCGTATTTCAAAGATCGTGTGGTTTTTGTCGAACAGAAATTGTGTTAGTCTTAACAACCCAGAAGTAATCATACCAGCTCAAACGGTCTAGTAGAACGGGGAGAGTAAATCGTAGGGCGATTTGATTCACATTATCTCATAACAATGTGTCCAATATTTATTGCCGCTTTTTGTTCATTCGTGAGATAATTCACATGCATCTGATGAGTAATTAACTATGTTTCCTTCCATACAAGAACAATAGCATATTATTACGCTCATATCGGTCAAAGACAAACATCGATTAAAGACAATCTATAAAGGACAGCAATCGTTCAAGGACAAAAACAGGTTAATTTACATAAGACGCTAACCGAGATATTCACTTAAGAATACCCAGCAAGATTTGCTAAGCTTTGAACTGTGAAATACATCTATAATACGAAGTTTATTGGGTTTGTTCCGTAAGTCATGATTCCCGCCATGCGTCGCGATTGCTGACAGGCATACGTAAAGCAAAGACATGAAGAGCTAGTGTCAAGTCATTTGAATACCAAGATTATTGTGATGTTGATGCCGTCGTTTTGATCAAGTTTATTGGTATGATTGGTTTTCTTTTCTTTTTAGTTTTTAAGGTTTTAGAATATCTATATAGCTAAATACAGAGTGTGTCGCTGAAGAAAATATGCAAAAAAAAAAAACAACATATTATTCCCTTTCCGAAATACAGGAAGTTGTTTCCTTTTTAAAAATCTCTCTGAAGCCATTGTTGTTTTATTGTGTTGTTGTGTTGTTGAAGTAATCTGCGATCAACTAATGATGTACATCCACAGAAAATAACGTAATACTTGCCAATGATACGAAAGTTGATCAGTAGATCATAGAAAATGATCTGCGGATATACCAAGGGAAAATATGTTTACATTTTCCTTGGCATGAGCCAATGTATTGCAAAGCCGACTTAATAATTTTAATTACAAAGGCACACAGATCACCAAAGCAATGCTGTATTTAGTTTCAATAAATATTGATTATATCTTTTCCATGTCATACATTTTAATGTTTTGGAAAAAAGGACTTCATAGAATTCAATTTGGAAGAAACAGTCAAATACTTCATTGAGAAGAAACAGTAAAATGAAAACAAGGAAAAGAACAAAATACATCTAGTGGTCTAAACCATTTAAATCTATATGGAGAATCGATGCAAACTAAGAAGCAATACGCAGGTTTGCAAGGCGCACTTCAGAGGAAAACTTTTAGTTTGTCTACTTGAGACGCCTTCACGTTTCTCTTCAGACTGTATAACGCAAGGTCCCTATACAACATGTTTTAATTATGTAGAGTATTTACTGATAAAAACAATTTGAACAAGCTAGTAGTTAGTAAGCTTCTCGAAATTGCTAGCCGGTATTTTCATTGATTTAAATACCAGCATCGATATTTAGAATGAGTATTTAAAAAAAAAACGATTTATTGCTAGCTTTGTTTTTGTTTTTGCGAGTATTCAGATAAATCACACACATACAAATACGGGAATACAGGATAACATGATGTCTAACGGTTTGGGCATTGCGTTCCTTTTGTAGATTATTTTCCAAAAATAAAAGTCTGTCATTGTTTTATGCGTGGACTTTTTAAGTACAATGATGTTTTATGTCATACTTTTCAAGCCAGATACATGTTTCAAATTTCCCCAATCTTTGTTAATGGAAAGATAAATTTGAATGTGTGAGTAGCCTAGAACACTTATCGAATAGTCGGTAATTGAAGCATTCATTGCGTCTGTTCAGATTATCGAATTAAGACCGGTATGAACAAGTGACTTTTACAAGGAATTATATACAAAGATCAAATACTTTTCCAAGGGTCTCCATGTAAATCTTTCCTTTGTTCATATTTTGCCCCTGGTTTAATAGATTTTGAGTTCGGAATATGATTTTGTTAACGCTTCGGTATTATCTTATTTATTTATATAAACAAGACCGGTTGTCAGAATAGACAGAGGCCGGATTACATAATTTGTAATTACTATAAATTAAGAGGGATTATTCCGGGACCAAATGATAAAGCCAGAATATATAGGAATCCGGATTAGATAGGGACCGGTTTTGACAAGTTACACTTTACATGTACAAATCGTATAATTACACACTGAAACTGCTTTGGGTTATATTATTCGGGACCTCTAAAAAAACAAACAATGACAGCATATACCATCACATGCGTTGTTTTGGCAACGTAGAATATCCCATTACAGACATACGTGTTGAAGTCACTGAATATAACATCCATTCCGTGAACAGACTGCTGGTCAAATATAGCAAGTCTTGTTTCTAACGCCTTTCTATATGTTATGTCTAGTTGTGAGACAAAAGTTAAAACCGACAAGGAAGAGTTCTCACAAGTACTGAAATGTCACGATATGTATTTGATCCTGTCTGGGTTCCAATTTGTTATTTTTTGTGTTCTTGCTAATAAACGACGAATCGTTTAATGCCATTCATGTGAATGCGTTATGTCTATTTATGGACCAATTCATTACGTTATGCATATATATATGTTTTCGACGTAATAAAAGGCCACTTTGACGTTACTCGGACGTCATCAAATCACCACATTTTATAAGAGCGTACACGTCACGTTCGGGCGTCAAACAGGGAAGACGCCTGAGTGAGTAACTAACAGGGAAGACGCCTGAGTGGGTAACTAACAGGGAAGACGCCTGAGTGGGTAACTAACAGGGAAGACGCCTGAGTGGGTAACTAACAGGGAAGACGCCTGAGTGGGTAACTAACAGGGAAGACGCCTGAGCGAAACTCTTTAATGGTAACGCATGTTTACGTAGGCATAGTTGAATGTCTTTTCTACTTCATTACATTTGATTTTGTTCGTTCTGAAGTAACCCCTCAGCCTTAATCGGTTATTTCCAAAAAGTTGAAAAGTAACCGATACGAAAGTATTTTATTTTGGGGAAAATGAAAAGAAAAACAGAACAAAACAAAACACTCACATAGTAGTCTTAAACATTTGATATACCTGTTGTGCAGAATCCTTGCAAATTTGTAAGAAACGAACAGGTTTGAGAAGCGTACTGGAGAGAAATACAACTGCTAACGTTTCGATTTGAGACATCACCACACAAGTTTGAGAGGCGTACTGGAGAGAAACTAAACATTACTGTTAACGTTTCGACTTCAGCCATCCCAACACAGGTTTGAGAGACGTACTGAAGAGAAATACAACTGTTAACGTTTTTACTTGAGACATCACCACACAGGTTTGAGAGGCGTACTGAAGAGAAACACAACGGCTAACGTTTCGACTTGAGGCATCACCACACAGGTTTGAGAGTCGTACTGGAGAGAAATACAACTGCTAACGTTTTTACTTGAGACATTTTCACGCATCTTTTCAGGATCAGGCTTGATTTGTAAAGGTCCCTTCTACAACTTGTTAAGATTTAATCATGTAGAATATTTACTGAAACAGAAACTAATTTAAGCAAATCAGTATTCTGTACGCTTCACGAAATTCTATGTCGCTTTTTTTCATAATTGGATATACCATCATAGATCTGCGTGTGAATGCTTTTGCCTTTTATATGCATGTATTGTAAAATCTTCAAAATTGACATAACGATGCGGTTATGCGACCTTTCCCATGTTTTGCCTTCATTTTAATATTGCCAACGAGATAATTGTATTAAAATAACAAACAACGTGTTTCAGAAACCTTTTTCTATGACACACCGGTCGTCTCTAGGATCACCTACAATTTCTTTATATACGATGTCGGTCCTGTTGTACCAAAACTTCAAGCTTCTCTTCATTACGATCAAAACTCATTTCGACCATGTATAGCTTGTGGAATACAACGCATTATAACAAACAGACGTTATCGTTGGATTAGAGAATATGCATCGATACATGTCTCAATGGCTTTGTTACCAGTAAAGCACGTGCACGTCCATGAAATTTGCACTTCAAATATTTAGGAAGCTTGTCAACACCTTCTTTTGTCTAATTTCGACTCGATTTCTATCATTTTCAATCACCGATACTCAAGATCGAAGCCGTTTACCTGACTTCTTGGCTCATTTGAAACTGTTTGGAGATCCAACAGACGACTTGAGTGACAGCATCTTAACAATTGACAAAATGGCAAAATATACACACGTAACATTCTTAATGCTGATATCAACAATCATAATCCCGTATTGTTGTCAATATGATTCATTGTCGTCAAGTATACACGTCTTTGTAGGCAGACCTCATGAAAAATGATACATGATATATGACAGACTGCTTATCATCCAAGCTTCGATAGGAAATCCCGAACGTCTAATACAAATATCCTGGTACATCCTACACTCGTCTACATTTTATATGTAGTAAATCGTGCTAAACGTGTCGCAATATCGTGTACACTGTAGGAACGAATTCTCTCTCAGTACAGTATACACTAATGTAAACTATTCTCAATATGAAACTTCACTTATACAGTATAGTGTCTTATCATACTGAGAAACACACTCAGTAGCTGTCTTCAACGATTAGAAACACCACTTTTGGCAAATTTAATATTTTCTAAACATCACAATAGAATGTTTCTTTGTTTATCTGGTAGGACCTTTGGCGTCCAATCAGCCGAAGTGATTATTTGCAACATTTAGCTTTTAAACCTAAAATTGTTTCATGTTGTAAGTATATTCAGTTTATGTGATGTAACTTGTATTTTATGTCTCTTGATAAAGGGGAGGATAACCTTTGAAATCTGACAATTTATCTGTCCGCACTGTCCCTATTACTTCCACGATCGCATATTGTCTAATCAGATATATTGATCACATAATGGCGGCCAAATTCAATGTACATGTTCACCTCGTATACTTACACCATGGCACTCCTCTGGTTATATTACCTTTATTCGGGACCTCTCTAGAAATAAAAAAAAAACAGCATACTCAAAACGCACAATGTTTCTGGCAATGTAGAAAACCCCATTAAGAAACATAAACGTTGAAGTCCCTGTAGGGAACATCCATTCCGTGAACAGACTGTTGGTCAAAGATGTAATGTATTGTTTCTAACGCTTTTGTGTATTTGATGTCTAGGCGGGAGACAAAAGTTAAAACCGACATGGTAGAATTCTCACAAGTACTAAAATGTCACGATATGTATTTGATCCTGTCTGGGTTCCATTTTGTTATTTTTTGTCTTCTTGCTAATAACCGACGTATCGTTTAACGCGCATCCATGCAAGTGTGATATGTTTGTATGAAACATATTGATATACTTTGTGTCCATATCCGTGTGGTTGACGTAATAACAGGCCATTTTAAGATTACTCGGACGCCATCAAAGTGTGTACACACAGCTTTCGGGCGCCAAAGGGCAAGGACGCCTGAGTGAAGCTCTGAATGGGTAACATGCGCGTGCGTTAACAGAGGTTCTTGCTCTTGCTTCATTCAAACGTTATTTCTTGTACGGAAGTAGCCCCTCAGCCTTTATTGCATTTTTCCAGATTGGAAAAAATAACGAAATATTTCAGATGATGTCCGTTGAATTTATCTCTATGTCGATAATTCGATTTTTTTTAGAGAGATTTATCAGTTTTTTTTGTTTTGTTTTTTTCTTTAATATTACATTTCCAATTCATTAACGACATATGATTAGAATGTTATCTGCAATATACATAAAAAAGACTGTTACCCTTCCTAATCAGAAGATATTTTTTATTTACCTTTCAAAAGCTTACAAAACCATTCGTTTCTTCGCACGTTGTAATAATTGCACACATATGGCTTTCAGTCACAGATAACGTAATTCTCCACAATTTTTCGAAAGGTATTCATGTATTTTGTAGAATACGCCCGATAAAATATATTTGGAATCATTTATATGAATGATTTTTCGTCTGACACTTATGTACTGCACATAGCTGGAACGTGTAAAGTAAACGATACATCCTGGTTTACTGCAGACGATTGCAGCGAAAACGAGTGTATCTGTCATTTTGTGAAGGCGAATTTATTTAATTATCGTCGAAAAATGCACACAAACCATTTTGTCTGTTAAGATAATATTTTATTTCATTTAATTTTTTCCCGTTTAAAATGGATACCCAATAATGCTATTTGGTAGAAATAATGAAACAAAGAACAACAAAAAATAAAAAAAAAAAAGCAAACAAAAATCGAAGAACAAAAACTAAACAAAACACTACATTAATTGGTCTAAAAAATTCCATGGATCCGTTGTGCATAATTCGTACAAACGTGGAAGTAACACACAGATTTGAGAGGTGTACTAGAAAGAAATACAACTGTTAATTTGTCTACTTGAAAAACCTCTATGTATGACAGTCGTATCTCCTCATGTTCCAACTGCACTGCTAAAGATGCCCCTATACGACATGTGAAAATTTAATGATGTAGAGTTTTTACTGAAATAGAAAGCAATTTTAACAAATAAGTATTTTGTACGTTTCCCGAAATTGTGTGTCGGTATTTCCATAATTATATATACCAGCATCGATTTGTTCAATAATTACATCACACAAATTATTTGTTGCTTTTGCTTTATGCGTTTCATATGAAATCTTTGAAACCGACAAAAAAATGTTTTAATGTTTTTTTTCGTGTTTTGCCTTCCTTCCTATATTGCCAAGGAAACCATGCTATCAACATAACAAATACATTTTCTAAGAAACCATTTCTATGCCAATCCGTCGTCTCTAGGAACACCTTCGAATCCTTTATAAATGATACAAGTATCGGTCTTGTACCAAATCTGCAAGTTTCTTTTCATTGAGGTCTTATTCATATCAAGCATGTACAACTTGCAGAACGGGCCGTGTGGCCACACACAGTCAGAATATTAACTGTGTATTAGAACATGTAATGATACATGTCTTAATGGCGTCGTTACTAGAGATGCACATCCACATCCATGGCATTTACACTACAAGTACAATGTATCTAGGAGGTTTGTCATCACCTGATGATGTCTAAATTCGACACGATTCCTATCGTTTGCGATCCTCGATATACTTGGGGATCAAAGCCGTTTACCTGACTTCTCAATTCATTTAAGGATGGTCGGAGATCCGACAGACAATTTCAGCGGCATTAACTTATCAACTGACAAGGTGGCAAAAATAAATGCACGGAACTTTCATACGGCTGATACCAAACATTGCATCTCCGTATTATGTCAAAATAATTCACCGTCATCATGTCCACGCGGCTTTGTAGATAGACCTCACCCCAAATGTTACATAATATGATGGACTGCTTATCATCCAAACCCCGCTAAGAAATCCCGAACGTCTACTACAAATATCCTTGCACATCCTACACTCGTCATGTTTACAGTTTATATTTAGTAACACGTGGTGAACCTGTTTTTACATTGTGAATATTATAGACATGAAGACTTGTTTAGTATAGAATACACTTTAGCTAAATATTCTCAATATCAAACCTCATTGATATAGTTAAGTGATATATTGATCACATAGCGGCGGTGACATACACTTCGTATACTTACACACTGGAGCTTCTCTAGATATATTTTCCTTACAGCATACATGGTACGTGCAGCGTTTCTGGCAATGTATAATCTCCTATTAGAGACATACGCGAGTACGAAACCCACGTGGGGCAGTTGCCAGATACTAACCATAGGTTGGTGGTTTTCTCCGGGTACTCCAGCGGTCCTCCACCTCAACAAAACTTGCATGCCCTTAAATGACAATGGCGTAAAGCGAAATAAACAAAACCAAACATACGCATTGAAGTCACTGTAGAAAGCATCAATTCCGTGAACAGACTGTTTGTAAAAAAAGAGTATGTGTAGTTTCTAACGCCTCTGCATATTTGATATCTAGTTTGGAGACAAATGTTAAAACCGACATGGTATGTATTTTATCCTGTCTGGGTTCTACATTACTTTTATTTTGTCTTTTCATCAATAAACGCACATCCAAAAGAATGTGTTATGCTTTTACGGAACAAATCGATTAACTTTGTGTACATTACATATAGATAGTATGTTAGAAGGCAGTATTCAGATTATTCGGACATCATCAAATTAACAGTATTTAAAAAAGGGCGTAACTTTCGAGCGCCAAAGACCGAAGGCGACTGAGCGAAACCCTTAAATGGTAACGCATACTTGCGTTAACATACCCTCTCCGCCTTCATCGGTTATTTTCGAAGGGTTGAAATCTTGCACCTTTCATCTGATGTCCGCTGCATTTATCTATTTCCTGGTACTTCGACACTTTTGATAAGATTTTGTATTTTTTTTTTTTTTACTTTTACAATATTAGAATTTTAGATGATTAGAACTGTGCTTACATAACTTGGCGTTTTATCCTTTCAAATTACCAAATATCTTTCTTTAATCTTTGAAATGTTCACTGAAGTCACTCATAATTCACGTAATCTGTAAACAAAAAAAAAACGCCTGATGACATAGATTATGAAGCATTGAATGTATTTTTTGGCTAATGATAATTTACTGCAAGAAACGGGAACGTTTTATGCAAATGAAGCAGCCTGTGAACCGCAGATGTTGCAGCGAAAACAATGCTGTTTAATGCTTATGTGATGGCAAACTCGTTTCCATTACATTCGAATAATGCATCAAAACCGATATTATATGTTGTTAATATATTCTATTGCCTTGTGTTCTTTTACTGTCATATTTACAAATGCATATAAATATAAATTTCAGTGGAAGCTATACCAAAAAAATATATTTGTTAAAAATAAAATAAAACACTCACACAATTAGTGGTCTAAAAGATGATGTAATACACACATGTTGCACCTATAAATGTTAAAAGTTAAAAGTAACTAGGAGGTCTATTATCACCTTATGATATCTAATTGGATACGATTCTTATCGTTTGCGATCCTCGATACTCCAGGATCAAAGCTGTTCACCTGACTTCTTGGCCCATTTGAAGATATTCGGAGATCCGACAGACCAATTGATTGTCTTAACAACTTAAAAGATGGCAAAAAATAATCACATTACATTCCTTATGCTGATACTTATACGTCTCTCTTCCGTATTATGATGCATCATGGTTAATGTCATGAAGTTCACCATGGCTTAGAACATGTAGGTATACCTCATGCCAAATGTTACATTTACTTCTGTAAGCAGAAGACTCTTAATCTTCCGGAACACCTGGTCTTATTCTCTTGTACTTGTACAAGAGTCTCCATGTAGATGTTTTCTTTGTTTAATCGATTTTGAGTTCAGATTATGGTTTGGTTAACCCTTCGGTACTCTCTTATTTGTTTTTACATCATATATGATGGACTGGTCATGCTCCAGGACCCGCTAAGAAATCCCCAAAGTCTAATACAAATATACTGGTACATCATGCGCTCGTTATGATTTTATAGTGTATATTTAGTAACACGTGCTAAACGTGTTTTTATTTCGTGAACATTTTAGAAACTTCGACTCGTTCGGTACAGTATACACAAAAATAAAATATTCTCAATATAAAACGTCACTTATACAGTTAAGTGTCTTATTGGATATATTGATCGCATAGTGGCGGCCAAATACATATCGTGTACTTACACACTGGAACTTCTCTGGTTATATTACCTTTATTCTTCTTATACCTTTTAGAAAAAAAACAACAAAGACAGCAAATTCAAAACGTACAATGTTTCTGGCAATGTAGAACATCCCATTAGAGACATATGCATTGAAGTCACACTGAAGATAACATCCATTTCGTGAACCGACTGTTAGTCAAAATTATAATGTATTGTTTCTAACGCCTCTGTATATTTGATGTCTGGTTGGGCGACAAACGTTGATATTAGCAATGGAAGAATACTTACAAGTGTTGAACTGTCACAGTATGTATTTTATCCTGTCTGGGTTCTTTTTTTTTTTGGTTCATTTCACAAAAAAATGGTGAATCGCTTTATGCACATCAATACGATTACATTAATTTTTAGATGACAAAATTTTGTAAGATATTCATGAGCGTAGCTTTCGGGCGCCAAAGGCCGAAGGTGCCTAGGAGAAGCTGTTAATGGTAAGACACGCATACGTTAACAGCATTGCTTGCCTTTGCTTACACCTTAGCCTTTATATATTTGTACTGAAGTAGCCCCATGGCCTTTTTCTAAAAGGTTGGAAAATAATCGAAAGATCTTTCATCTGATGGCCGTTGCTTTTATCTCTTTGTCGTTGCTTCAGGACTTTTGATAAGATGTTTTTTTAGTTTTTTTATGTTTTAGATAATTGGAATTTTATCTCCATAAAAAGGACTTTTATCCTTCTAAATCACAAGATATCTTTTCTTTTACCTTTTTAAGCCTCCCTGAAGCTATAAGTTTCTTCACGCGTTGTAAAAATTACATGCATTCTCTGTTCAACGTATTTTGATTTCCAGCCCAAGAGACTAATTTAATTCCCGTCGTTGTTTCGAAAGGTGTTCACGTAAATTGTTGAAAAGCTCTAAGGGATATACATGTATAAGACTTTTTTTTATATTAGTGTTTTTTTACTAATGATGTTCTACCGCAAACAACAGGAACAATTTTGAGTAAATTATACAGTAGGTTAGATCAACGGTAGTTGTACAATAATTTTGTAATGGCAAATTCCCTTTTAATTACCAGCTTGAAATTCACCAAAAGCCATGCTGTCTGTTAGTTAGATAGTAGCTCAACCAAAAATATTGATTTGGTAGAAATTAAAAGAAGAAAAGAAAAAAACAAACTTAGTGGTCTAAAACATTTGATTGAACTATTATAAAGAATCCATATCAAGTTGGCGACAACACACAGGTTTGAGAGGAGTCCTGGAGAGAAATTCATCAGTTAACTTTTCTTTTTAAGACACCTTCACGTTTCTCCTCAGAGTCAGGCTTCATTACTCAAGGTATCCTATACAACATGTAAATTGTTAATGATGTAGAATATTTTCTGAAATAGAAAGGAATTTCAACAAATTAGTATTTTGTACACTTCTCGAAATTGTGAGTCGATATTTTCATAATTAGATATACTAGCATCGATCTTTTCCTTTTCCGACATTTTTTTGTTTTCTCCCTCTTCTCATATTGCCAACTAGACCATTTTGTCAACATGTCTAAGAAACCATTTCTATTATATATCCGTCTTCCCACACATAAATGAAGCAAGTATTGGTCTTGTTGCGCCGAATTATCAAGCTTCTCTTCATTAAAGAGCATTGTCACTCATATCAAACATGTACAACTTTTGTGATTGACGGTATGGCCACATGTAGTCCGAACCGTTATTGCTGTGTTAGAGCACGGTATAATCCTAGATGATTTGTTTCGATACATGTCTTAATGACATCGTTACCAGTGAAGCACGCACACTTCCATGACATCACAACTACAAATAACTAAGAAGCTTGCCATCACCTTCACATGTATTAACTTAGAAACGATTCTTAACAATACTCAAGGATTGCTGGAACTGCCGTTGACCTGATTTCTTCGTTCATTTGAAGACTTTCGAAAAGACAAACTGAGAAAATGTCAAATAGTTATATACTCACATGACACTCATAAGGCTGATACAAGATCGTCACACGTCTGCATCATTGTGGAAAATAGTTAACTATCATCAAGTCTAAATGGCTTTGTAGGTAGACCGCATTCCAAATGCTGCATGACAGATGATAAACTGTCCTTTCATACTTCACAATTGTATCTCCATTGTTGCTAAGGAAACGATACACCTGTCTTGAACTACCTAGATCAAAACAGCTTACACAGTCTATTTTTTTTAAAATGTCATTATTTCATCATCAGTGAATGCAGTGTAACCAGTATAACGTCATCAATTGCGTCACACATTGCACCTGTCATTGATGATAGCGTAATACAGTTTACTTTACACTATGAAATCATGTTAAAATAGTCATCTAACTTTGTTTAACGAAATATGACTGATGATTATGTGCACTTGGCAAAGCCTTGTGCTTAAACTAATAAATCTTACCCTCGGGTTGATATTTCCCAGTCTACATTACACAGGGGTGACATATTCTATAACTTATAATCCAGGCCTCGCTAAATAATCTTACCCTCGGGTTAATATTTCCCAGTCTACATTACACAGGGGTGACATATTCTATAACTTATAATCCAGGCCTCGCTAAATAATCTTACCCTCGGGTTGATATTTCCCAGTCTACATTACACAGGGGTGACATATTCTATAACTTATAATCCAGGCCTCGGGTTGATATTTCCCAGTCTACATTACACAGGGGTGACATATTCTATAACTTATAATCCAGGCCTCGGGTTGATATTTCCCAGTCTACATTACACAGGGTGACATATTCTATAACTTATAATCCAGGCCTTGCTAAATAATCTTACCCTCGGGTTGATATTTCCCAGTCTACATTACACATGGGTGACATATTCTATAACTTATAATCCAGGCCTCGCTAAATAATCTTACCCTCGGGTTGATATTTCTCAGTCTACATTACACAGGGGTGATATATTCTATAATTTATAATTCAGGCCTCGCTAAAAAATCTTACCCTCGGGTTGATATTTCTCAGTCTACATTACACAGGGGTGATATATTCTATAACTTATAATCCTCGCTAAGTAATCCCAAACGTCTACTACAACTATCCTGGTGCGTCCTACGCTTGTCGTGGTTTACAGTGTATATTTAGTAACACGTAATAAACGTGTCTTTATGTGGTAAACACTATAGGAACGAATGCTCTTTCAGTATAGTATACGGTAATGCAAAATATACATAATACTAAACGTCAATTATAGTGATCACATGGTGGCAACAAAATAAGCATCACCTACTTAGGCACTTGGTGTTTTCTGGTTAGTTTTCAATTATTTAGAGACTCCCTAGAAAAATTAAAAGACAGGAACATCTGAATCAATTTCTATTCAAAGCAACAGAAACAGAAATGGTCTGGAATTTTCTCTAAGAAGAGTACTGTTTCCATATAGCAAATAGATTAGAGAATACAGAAGCGTAAATAAAATCATAATCCTAACTCAAAATCGATTAAACCAGGGGCAAAGTATGAACAAAGGAAAGCTTTACATGGAGACCCTTTTAAAAGTACAAGATAATAAGACCTGGTGTTCAAGAAGAGTAAACGTCTTCCGCTTCATCGACGACACCCGCCATGTAAGTCATTGTAACATCCAAGTAAACGCCAAATTCTCAAATGAAAACTTCTCAAAATGAGAACAAAATATACTGAAACGAAAAAGAAACGCAACTTCAAATTGTAGGTTTAATAAAATAATAATTGTGAGCATTATGTTTAAATTTCATATGTAATAGTTAATATTGAATATTGATGTAACATCCTTATTCAATATTTAGAGATTTTTAAGAACAGGTCACTTTGCTAGAAGGTCATGATTGGTAGTACCCTACGTGAATCCAAGTTGAAATGGCAGCAGTTTTGAAACCGTGCCCTAATATCGTGTGTGTCCTCCTCGAACAGTTATCACATCTCTAATTCTTTGTTGCATTGAGTTCATCAGGGCATTGACTTTCCGTATTGGAATGTTATTCCATTCTTGGACGAGTGCATTTGCTAACTGAGGGAGGGTATTTGGGGGGTTACGGCGATTTCGAATTCTTCTGTCTAATTCATCCCACAAATGCTCGATTGGGGACAGGTCGGGGCTATTTTGAGACCAATCTATAGGAGCAATGTTCTGTGTCGCAAGAAAGTCTCTACAGACTCTTGCAACGTGTGGTCTCGCGTTATCTTGCTGAAAGGTTAGATGATGCTGCCTAACAAACGGCACAACATGGGGCCTAAGGATCTCATCCCGATAGCGTACGGCCGTTAAATTCCCATTGACTATCACCAAAGGCGTCTTCAAACCATGGGAGATTCCCGCCCAAACCATAACTGATCCACCCCCAAATCGGTCGTGTTCCAAAACACAGGCGTCAGCAAAACGTTCGCCTCGACGCCGGTACACACGTTGACGGCCATCTGCTCGAAATAACGTGAATCGAGATTCATCGGTGAAGAGCATAGACCTCCAACGTCTCATAGGAAAACGTCTGGGCATATGTGCCGTTGCCCATTGCATACGACGTGCTCGACGTTGCGGTGTTAGTGGTAAACCAACGTACTGTCGCCTTGCACGCAAATTAGCCTCACGCAGTCTGTTGATCACTGTTTGGGGATGAATTCGACGGTTATGATTACCAATCGTATTCCTTGCCGTTTCAGCGGCCGTTAATCTCCTGTTACGCAGGTGTGCCAACCTAAGAACCCGGTCTTGACGTCGCGACGTTACGCGTGGACGTCCTGATCTCGGCTGGTCATCGACTCTTCCTGTTGCGTTAAGACGTGAAACTAATCGACTAATAGTCGATTTGTGAACTCTGAATTGTCGAGCGACGTGAAGTTGCGTGTTCCCTGCCAGAAGCATCGCTATAGCACGTCCTCTATCAACCTTTGATAACCGTGGCATAATTGTAAAAGGAATTATTGTTTGCAAAAGTATTGGCGATGATGTGGCTCAATGTTAGTGATGAATTGATACTGGTTTGAATGAAAAAAGAACGCATATGTTTGTACAGGCACGGTTTTTGATGTTTTTACCGCGCCGGAAGTGCAAAGGTCTCTAGTCACACTTGGGTGATTTTGAAGATTGGTATGGGTGTTAGGCAGGTTGCATGTTTATATCGGCGATTTTTATACAGATATGTATATTTAATACAAAATTAATCACAATTTTCCATGTTGCGTTTCTTTTTCGTTTCAGTATACATGAAAGTGTGTTTTTTTTTTTGTCATGGTGGTAGACAAAGATGGGTCAATGTTTCCTCTTGGTTAAGTCAACAATAACATCAAATGCATACAAATACCAATACATAAACATATTAGGAAGAAGAAAATATTGTCAGTGATACAATGTGCATCACATGTATGTAGCGGATTTCGATTTATGCCCAAGTCACGTTATTAGGCTCAGTACAATTAGAAGCTTACAGTACCTTGTGTGCACGATCCGATTTTTAATAAAGAGACGTATGCGTTGAATGTTCGATATTCCATTAAGAGACATACGCGTAAACTCACTGAAGATAGAATCCATTCGATGATCAGACTGTTGGTCAAAGATATAAATATTGTTTTTAACGCCTTTGTATGTTTGATGTCTAGTTGGGAGATAAAAATTAACATCGACAATAGAAGAATTCTCAGAAGTGTTCAACTGTCACGGTGTGTATTTGATCCTGTCTGCATTCCGTTTGTTATTTTTGTCGTTCCGCACATCGACGGCGTATTGATCTATTTAATATGAAAGTTCTAAGTTTATTATGCAACAATTTGATTTACTTTGCGTCCAAATAGATGACATGTGAACCTACCGTGAAGCCATGTAAAACCTACTCAAGCATATACTTCATCAAATTACCAACATTTCTGTTTCTCTCGTTTCTCGTGTATATTGTACAGCTGTCCAGGGTAACAAGGGTATGAGGGAAATGCCTATCTTACAACCAATTGCACGTAACATGATGTGACAAAGGCTGGTCAGTGACGTAAAGTCCTGAATGTCCATGCCGGTTGAGACGACTTGATGGAATTGAAACCTTTTTAGATATATATAAGGTACACATTATAAATATTTTTAGAGAATACCGAAGCGATAACAAAACCATACTCCGATTCCAAAACCAAGGGCAAAATAGGAACACAAGAAAGATTTACCCTCGGAGATCCTTCGGAAAGTACAAACAATAAAGACCATGTGTTTCGGAAGAGTAGGCGTTTTCTGCTTCATCGACAACGCCCGCCATTAAACTAAAGGTCACATCAAATTAAAAGTAACGTATGTATCAATGTCAATTCACAACAGGTGGACACATTCTAAATCGCTAATCCTTACAGCATACAAGGAAGCAGGATATCTCTTGATAAGACCAAGATGGCGACCATAAAACTACTTGCTCAGTTTTCATCAACCTTCATCTGTTGAATACCTTGTGTCGTTAGTATTCGTCTATCACGAATATTTCTGTATACAGAGCAAGCCGTAGAATAAAGTATGAACTGCGACGTGAAAGGCAAAACATTTGGTTTTACCAAATTTGAAAACCCCTGAAGTGGTCTTTCAACATCTTAAACACCTGGTCATAAAAGTTATTACCGTTTACCCATATTGTTACTTTAATAAAACAAACAACTTCATAAATGGATGAACTTACATGAGTGTTAATGTAATATTTCAGATGGAATCAATAAATGGAAATATGACAAAAAGCATGCCTAATTCAACATATATGGACATGACGTTTAGATTGTATTTATTCTATAACTCGTAAACCATACCAGAGTGATGGTGGGTGTTTTCGTACGGAGTGTAATACATGTAATCGGAAAAAAAAGCATTTTTATTAATCGACTTATTACTTTATAAACGCATTTGGTTTCTCTTTGAAGGTCAGGCCCGAGATCATGAAACAATCTTAGACTTATGTTTGCCAATCAGGTATGACGTTACTTTTTATTACGCTATTTGTGATTGGCTAGGTCCAAACTTATGACAACTTTAGACTTAAGATTGTTTCATGATCCCGGGGCCAGGATAGCAATACTGATTAGAATACGATTGCGTATCATACACTTTGAGATGACAACTCAAGTTCTTTGATAACTCCAAGTGTGAAATTGATTCCATTATGTTTTCATTGAACCGTGGGACTAATATATGAGATGCAGAACAACATTAGCCACATAACCTCCACTCAATTGGCATCACATATATACATGATGTTCTCTTAGCAAGAAAAGCGATATTTGCAACTAAACCACATCATATCAATATTTTCTTGAACTGATGTATTTTTATATACAGTAATGGGTTTAACAGGATAAGAGAAAAATAACCATCCACCCCCTCGAGAGTGTGATGGGGATCTTAAACATAAAAATCGTATCCCTCACGTTGACATCATCCTGTCTCACGGAAAGTGGGTGAACGATTTCTTTATTCTCTACTCGAAATAAATAAATTTGATTAAAAGGTTTACCGACATACTGTAGCTATGAACATGTGGATGCAAGAAAGACAGAAATTACAAGTGACACATAAATAAATGATGCCTAGCTTTGGACAACAAAAGCTGAGTGACCTTGGTGGGGTGTCATGAAGACGTGACCGTTCTTCCTAAGGTCATCAGTTAACGGGTTCAAGGAATGTCATCGGTCGATATGTAATCAGGAAAACAATACACGGACGTGTGGTTATTTGGTATTTTCAGCGCGAGTTTACAAATGTGATTTCTATCATCTTGGGAGACATGTAATTTGATTGAAAATACACTTAACGAACAACAGACCGACAAATTGGGTGTACCCCTATGCCCTTATTCCTTGTTCCAATATGTCTAACCAACTGCGTTTGGCTTTGGGTTTAGATAATGATGCACTTTTTCCCTGAAGGCTGGTATATCTCACTCCTGGGTAAACAAGGTTTTCAGTATTTTAACCGAGCAGCTCTACAAATGTCATCATTAAATCTAATTTACGATGAACAAATGCATTGTCGAATTGTCAAAACAAATTTAAATCATTGCTCAAGCATAAATCTGTTTTTCATCTTATGTTTTTATATCTAATTTATTCATATTTAAAATAAGGTGGCCACATCGCGAGTAATAATAATAATAATATGATAATATACAACATTTGATATAGCACCCTATCTACATGTAGCTAACATAAGCCACCCTAAAGCGCTTTACAGTACATAGATATACGATTATAATACAATCAATACAAATAACACATATTATCATAAACAATTATGAGGAGTTCGCAAGAGCTGCCTTATCAGGCGCTAACTACTTGTCCTATACCACCTGACTAATATCTCCATGTGTGTGTGTATGTTTGTGTGTGTGCTGGAGAAAAATTGTGATCTGTTTGTAGTGGGACCGTGTTTCCAACGACACCTTTGAGAGTGCCACCTCACCTGAATGCTACAGCAACAGAAACTGCAATATCAACCCCAGACCATTTTATACTCCAGCTGGGTTGTTGGAGTTGTGTAGGCAGGAGAAAAAACACTTTCTCTTAATGTTCCATGCGTATGACGATTACGGGGTTAACACTCCTGCCGCCTGCATGGAAGGCTAGAGTGTTAACCACTTGACCAATCCGCCTATAGAGTGAAGTGCAAAACTGATATTAATATAATAATATAAAGAGAATCCAGCTACCTGTCCGTACACAAATATTTGTTGATTATGCAAAATCATTTTCAGTTAATAGTCAGTTTTTTATGAATCGCTAGATAAGTAGCAAACATTTTTATTGAAATCAGTCGATCGTGAAATTCAATATACAATGTAGTCTCATAAAACCAAACAAATGCCTTCACCTTAATCGAGAATTGTACAGTTGGGTTTTGTAACTTCCTTTTTGCACTAGCTCAAGACCTTGTTCACATGAAAAGTCAACATTTGGTTAAACACAATGCCATATCTGTCAGAAGAAAGAGGAGAAGGGAAGCGATATTGGCATGTTCTAAGCTGGCATAACGCAAAGCGAGGTCAGAAGACGGTTTGGGTATAGCGAAAATGTAATTAATGGCAACGTTTTAATGCAACCACTTCAAACGTTTTGACATTCTAAGGAAAGCCGACCATAACTTACCGTCCCTTGTGAAAACCGTCTTATACAGCTGCCGCATCTTCGGGGCCGCTTTCTTCCTGCACCCCTAGCAGCAAGGACTTTCTTAGGGTACCGATAAGCAGGTAGACCATCTGTAACAGGCTTAAATCGAATGTGAGCGTGAAGGCTTCACACAGGTCCCTTCTTAGGCGACAGCATTGTACCTATAACCTTGACGGGGCTCCGCGACACCGACGGTGACTCAACCAACACCATCGAACCATAACGGAATTTGTTCGGAATTTCAATGTCCTTTAGCAGACATCCTACAGACTAATTTGACCGATCTTATACAATGATTCACTGAAACTTGACATAGCCGCCGGTACAAATCTTGCCAGTCCTTCTTTATCTATTTAGTACATTTACTTAGTTACATGCTAATGTCTGTATTTTGACGGTACTACAAGACAATTCAGTTGATGAAGGTGAGGATATTATAAATATATTTACAAATTCTTGTCAAACCATTTTTGGTTTGGTTTTGATCTATTTAGTTTCACGTCGTATTAAAATATAAGGTCTTTAAACGGATGGTTCGTGAATGTAGGCGATGTGAGGGTATGTGCTGAGTGCGCGTGCAGATGTACATGTATTTCGGAGGTTGCTGTTAACTTGAGTTATTCTCCCTGTGATAGCGCTGAGCTTGTGCCTATTTTTTCTGCTACATGTACCCCTTTAAGTATACGGCCAAAAGCCCCGAGAAGAACATCCCACTAGGTCACATTGAACTGATCACGGCAAACACGTGGTACATATGTACCACTGTCATAATGCTGAACGTCAAGCAGGATGTAGTAACTACCATTATCACGGACTATGGCATGTCTTGGTCAGGGTACCGATTCCAAAGTCTTCCACACAAGGGCCAACACTAATTGCCATAAGAGTGGCAGTGTAAAGCACGACATTAGCATTAAGAATTTCTAAAGTAAGAAGAGAAAAGAAAATATCCTAGATGTTGTCGCCTCTTACGATGCAAAGGGAGCAGCAGCAGCAGACTAGAAACGTATATAAACAGAATTAATGCCCTTGGTTTAACCGTTTCTTTTACTCTAATGCTTAAACGTAATTTAAATTGTCCATATTACATATAACTGATCCATAGGGACCCCATTGAAAATAAGTCTTTAAGGCTTGATGGGCTATCCCAGGTGAAAGGATGAAAGAAGTCAAAATCTGTGATTTTACCATCTGTGATATTTTAAAATCAAATTCCAATTGTCCATCCAACGATTGCCTCATTTTATGTATTTGATTGTTGCTTTTTACCTGAATAAATTTTAATCTTATTATTATCATGTTTATTAATGCGATTGTTAAAATTACTCTCTTATAATCTTTATAGTGGTTAGAAATATCCCATTTTACGTCATCTCTAAAACGCCATGCGTATAGGTTCACATGACAGATGAAGCAGAAGACGCTTACTCTTCCTGACTTTCTTATCTTATTATCTTGTACCTTTTCAAATGTTTCCGTGTTAATCTTCCTTTAGTACATATTTAATCTTAGTTCAATTGGTTTTGAGTTGGATTATGGTTTTGTCGACGCATTGATAGTCTCTTATTTATTATATACTATACATTGCCTTGTTATTACATGATCCAAACAGCATTTTACATATATATGTTTACAGAGTTGTGTATTGTACATATTACGTACGACTAAAACAGACAAATTATCAAAGAAAATCCTTCTAATGAAAAAACGTTTAGCTGTCTTTATTTATTTTGTCCATACATGTTCAGCATTCCTATATATTTTGTTTAGTTTGCATGTCGTTATACAATTTACTTAAATCTACCTAATGCATTGCAGTGAGCTTTATAATTTTAACTTAAAGCATGAAAAGGAAATACATGTACTCTGATGTCAAATGTGGGGCAGTCTATGATGTACAACACCACGAGGAATTACAATCTAGCTCCATCAATGATAAAAAACCTCTACACATTTTCGAATAATGCGACATAAGCTACTGAGGAGGAAATAGACGCGTCACTCCTCGGGCAAACATGTCACAAAATATTCATATATCCCACGTCATACGGCGCTGATTCTTAGGTCACCACAGCAGGTTGTGGTTCACATCAGTGTTATGCAATCATGTCGGAGGTTTTCTGGCTACTTGGGGTCAGTTAAATGTATATATGATTTTATTCAAACATAAATGAATAAGACACCTACACGTGTTGATTTTTATAAAGATGTTACATTTTATCGTAACCAATGACTTGATTAAGGAAAGTGTTGATTTTTGATAAAGATGTTACGTTTTATCGTAACCAATGGCTTGATTAAGGAAAGTGTTGATTTTTTATAAAGTTGTTACATTTTATCGTAACCAATAGCTTAATTAAGGAAACCTATGCAAATATACATCAGGTGTATGGAAGTTAGAACTTTTGAACGTTAATTTGCATACAAGTTAAAGAGAAGTGAACTTCGAATCAAACACTCACTTCAATCTATATATTCAAATTGGTTTATTGGAAAAAAAATGCAGTCTACGTTGTATTGAATGTAGATAATGTTTCTTTCCTGACTTTGTTTATGACGTTACAGCTCTTATAACCTATGACGTCATCTAAATTGTCGACGTCTTATATCCCGGCGATTAAGGATTGAATCCTGTTTTGTTGAGGTTAATGGGTATAAACCTCAATGGGCCTTGGGACAAATGTAATGGACTGCGAAGTTCATTTAGGTTTATAGATCACAAACCTCAACAAACAGGATTCAATCCTTATGTTTACATTCAATTGGTTATGATATTTTGGGGCAATTTATTGAATATTTGACTTGTGCAAGTCTATGCTGCGGAAGGTGACAGGACGTATGATGTCATCACTCACTGCATGACGTCATCCCGATGATATTAATTTGAGTAGTAATCATGTCATACAGAAGTGCCTGTAATTATGTTATTACATCATTTCATTGTGAAGAGATAGTTTGCAGTAACATTTAGTGAATCATTTGTAATTTTGTTAATCATATTTTTTTATTTCATTTTTTTCAAACAATAAGTTAATTATAACAATTTCATTGTGAAGATTTCAGCGTAGATTGAAAGTTAATATTGAAAAGCATGCATTATACAAACTTAATAATACTCGGTGTCAAAGGTCAACATATAGCTTGTGCCATGTTTATAATGTAGTTTCACATATTTGGTTGCCATGGTATCAAGATGTTGTTTTAGATTATTGTTGTGTTACTTTAATCAGCATTGTCAGTACATATTTCTGTTTGTTTGTATACTGTAGTTTTTCACCCTCGGCTCATGTCAGTCACTAGAGAAACAGACAATAAAGTGGATCAAACATGTGCAGACAAAGGATTCCTATTCCTTTGTTATTTCACAAATATTGAACATTCGGGTTAGGAAGGGAGTTGGTTTTGTCTCCCGACCCGGATATACAGGACTATACCAATTATTAATTAGTAGTTAATACCCTCTGCGCTACGTTCAGCATTAAGAGGTACATATACTGGCAACAACTCCTTCATATGATGTCAGTACAATATGGCCGAAGGATTGCTGTGCTGGATGTCACGGTGTATCAGAGAGACAGCGCTATCGTGTTTGCACAAGATCCGTCGTATCACAAGGAGGCAAGTAAAACAAGTAAACACACTTACACAACACAACACGGGGATGCATGTCATGAAATGGGACATTAAAATAAAACCATACTTAACCAATCATTTCCCCTTAATTAAATAAAAAAAAATTAAAAGGGCTGGGTGACCTGAACAGGAAATGTACATGGTAACGCACTGTCTGTATCTACTAATATTCAATAATAACATGTTGTTACTGTTTCAGTATGCAATCGGAAATAAAGTGCATGTCTTTTGATTGCACAACATAAAAAACAGAATTCTTGTTAGACAAAGTATACCTTACAAAACTGTGTTATACATACAAAGGCGTCGTGCCAGCTAGGAACGTTGTCGTCCCTTGTCTAACCTGTAACAATAGCACGATCCTCTACAGTTATCTGGCTTCGACATCATATACAACAGCTTACTGGTATGGCAGCCGTTAAAGCCTTTAAACCTGTATAGCCAATTGCATTTCATTTAGGTTCACTTTTTTTTTATTTCAGGTCGCAAGCAAAGAAGTGGGCCAATTTTCTCAATTCTTTCCTCATGACAGAAACGTGCTTTGAATAAGACTTTTTTTCCAGTAAATTGTCTTAGTGCGTGTCCCTCCCTATTTTCTCTACGCGACAATTGTACTCATTGAGTTATGGCTTCTAGCATCGTACGGCACCATATATTGCTTAATGGCCAGACCGTCATTTTAACACAGGTCCCTCCTTCTCAACTCTAGACGGACGCTCTACAAGTATTTAGATTTTTTACATGTTCATTGCCTTTGTAAAATGTTGTTGTTGAGCAAAAAACATGAAAAAAAAATAATCAGAGAATACCAAACTGTCAACAAAACCATAATTCGAACTCAAAATCGATTAAACTAGGGCAAAATATGAACATAAGAAAGATCTACATGGATACCTCGTAAAAGAACACGAAAATACGACAGGTGTTCCTGGAGGGTAAGTGTCTTCATCGACGACACCCGCGATATAGATCTTTGTCACATCCAAGTCAAGTTGGTTCACTTGGTCACGTATATTGCGACCTCATAACATAAACACTATCTTAAGATCTAATCAGAAGATGTTTGTGTGCTTGAATATCAACTAAAAATACTTCATGTTTTTATGCTTTCCATATTAAGACTTTCATTTTGTCTGACCAGATGATTTAGGTTAAAGCTTCGCATTTTATTCCAAATTGCTCCTATTCAAAATAGATAGTAAAGATCCATGTTCCGTTGGACGTGTACAGGGTAAGTTTGGCTATCACAGCTTCAGTAAGCAGGGGTTTTACAGATGTATAGACAGAGACACGGGGCAGCTGTAAGATATGCTCAGATGATGCGCTGAAACCAATGGAAAGTAATCGATGTCGATATCATGTCTGTATTAGGTGTCTGGACTCCAATACACGGCAGGATTAAGTCAGATTTAAAACAAGATTATATGTGGCTCTGTCAACGCCATTAAAAGGAAGTCGAGAATCTCTTAAATTGGAGCAATGCGGTAAAGTAGCATCTGAAAGGAACGAATTAAAGAAGAGTGGCAACAATCTGATACTATTGGGAGTCCTAGAGCAGCCTAGTCGTGACGGTAAGAAAAGGATGAAAGAATGCACAAACGGGGTATAAGGTTTATCCTATATTTTGTTTTCATATTGTTTTTCAACAGGAAAGGATCTTCAAAAATGTCAAAATTATTAATCGTTAACACAAATTTGCCATCACACAAATAAGAAATGAAATGAAAACCGCGATATCTATATAGTTACATTTTTGCAACGAAAAATACTCCCCGAAGATCAGCTCTCTGAGTGAACATTACGGCACGAGAATGGTAGATTCTCCATTTTCCTTTTTTTTTTACCGTTCAACCTTCAAATACACGCACTTAATTTACTGCCTTTTAAGCATACATTTACCAACTTTATGCAGTAAATATCAACTTTATTTATTTTTCAACAATTATGAAACAAGCTTTACAACTTATATTAATCACTCTTGTTGGCCTGGATGTTAGCGCGCGAGGGGTCTTATTGTGGGAGGAAACCGGAGTACCCGAAGAAAACCCACGTGGTCGGGCAGGTGACCCCATACCTTTTCACGTCCGATCGGGGAATCGAACCCTGGCCGCCTTGGTGAAAGGCAAGTGCGCTATCCACTGCACCACCCGACCACCCATATGCAGTCATGCAAGTCCTCTACTCTGGAGGAGAAACGTAAGTCATCTCTGATAATGTTAGTGGTTGTCCCCTTAGCGGCGTCGTAATGGACGTTCTCCATTACGATTGTTACAGTGCAGTGCTGCCGACAATGTACACGATAATAGACAAAGATTATCTTTTTAATTCATTTATCAACAATACCAAATTTCACCTGGATTTTAATTTTTTGTTTAAGTTATCTCTCGGATAGTTTGTTATATCATTTCAAATTATCTATCTTTAGTTTCGCAATAATACCCTTTTCCTTTTAATGCATTATATGAGTTAATAATTACATTCTGGATATTGTATTTTACTGAAATCATCCGACGAAGGGGCTTTTATGAGGGTCCAAACAATATTGAAAATAAATTCAAGTCGCTCCCAAAACTATCGTTTAATTGCGACCTGAATGGAACAGTATTTAATTCAAGAAATCTGATACTGGAGAGCTATTAAACGCAAATGATGATTTCGACGATGTTTCTCTTTTCTACACAACATAATTAATTTTCTCAACTACGGAACAATATTTCATCAATACGTTTCTGTAAAGGCGTTTTAAATATAGATAAAACCATTATTTATTCTCGGGAATGTCATTTGTAGATCTCTGATTGAGATGTATTTGTATCATAGGTATAATAGTAAAGATACAAAATGTATGCTACTGGTTGATTAATTAAAACTCTGGTTTTGCGTTGGTGAGAACAATTTTGTAAAACTGATGAAAAAGATATGACAACGGTAGTTGAAGGTTGATATGAGTCGAGGAGGCGCTGATCGACGTACACCCGTCAGTGACGAAGTCGGTTAGATAATCAAATTATAAAGACTACCGACAGTATGGTACCTTATTGCACTCCTGAAATTCGAATGATTTTTAAGCCGGGGGCGCCCAGACATTTCTCAAGAATTAAAATCCCATCTCTGTACCTAGCTTCATTTTCGCTGTAAATGCATGTGTGCATTACCGAGGTATTTACGAGGGCGTTTTGTATACAGCATAAAAATTATGTGGTTTACATGTCAGCATGTTTTTCCTGCGATAGACAAATGTGCAATGCTGTTAAGATTTATGTTTTGCTTCTTCAATTACGATGTACGTTTTAGCATTTTCGTTTAGTTTTATTACTACTCAATCACATATTAGCTTCTTCATTCCAATTTACGTATAGGCGTTTGACCGGAGGCGGTTAGACAGATTTTATTCATTTAATATGGAAAACGCAAAATGCCATTTAGGTATTTGGAAAAGCAGTCACAATTATCTATTGTTTCATATCTTTGTATTAATCTAGGATTTCATTTACAAATAAAACAATTAAACAGCCCAGTGCGCTATATAGAGAGATACGGTGATCTAATAGAAGGACGCCTGGCTCGTGGTCGGAGTGTTACGAGTTCGAGTCCCGGACACGGCATTTACGTTGTATTCTCGAGAAAGATAATTTACTCATCTTGTTTCAGTCTATTGTACTTAGCTGTAAATGAGTACGTGGTTGGGTAGTACTAGAATACTATCTGTAAGCGCCGAAATACCAGCACCTGTTTATGCTCCCAGGGTGTTGAGAACGATATAAGGTTGTCGCTATTCTTTTGGACCGCTTAGAGACGACTAATATGTTGCGATAAAGTGGTATATATGAATCTCGAATTATCATTATGATTGTATATCCCACATTGCGTCTGGGCTAAACTTGATTCCAGAAGACACATTTTGAATCTTCCAGTTCACAGGTTGAAACTGTTCATTATGAAAGTTCAGGGGTGAAATTGACGATGATAACACCAAGTTGACTGCTGATTATTTAACAGAGTTGGTGTATCCTAGCGATGTCAGGCACATCTCGTTCTCCCCGATATTTTTCGTTATCCTATTAAGAGGAGGTAATTTCATTCCAACGTGTTAATCTACTTTGTCGCTCGGGTCTTCGCATCATCGTGTCAGGGTGTCTTGATCGTTGATTTGTGTAGGCGTTCGTTTCAGATTTCATTAAGACGCATATTTTTAGACTCATATTAAATTAAGAACGCTCTTTTTTGGATTTGTGTCGTATTAGTACAAATAGTTTACCTTAAAAATTACGGCTCTAGGGGACTACAAAATACAGAAGCATATTTACCTCGTCTTTACCCTGTGCTATTTTGAATTACATGTATCAGTTGTTCATTTCATTTTTTTTCTAAATGCATAATTTTGAATCCACATTAATTATGTTAGTTTACTCTGGCCATTATGTGAAAAAATTAATATAGGCTTTGGCTGTTATTTTATCCACGTTTACTATTGAAGGCCCAATATACACTGTACGTAACTTCAGGGAATATTTCGGGATTCTGAAAAATAATGAAAAAAAATCTAGTTGATAACCATGCAAAAAACAAACCTAAAACGAGGTAAACCTGAGCGGTAACTAACAAGAAAATCTTGACAAAATAATCCAAAGAATAATAAACAATAATTCAGGTGGGGCCCACTTTAACAACAAGCCGAAGGTAGAAGACAGTTCGAAATGGACGCGTTTTTACAAATACCGTGCTTCAACTGCTGCTGTACCTGTAACCGCGTTAGAATTAATCTTTAATATTGTTGATATCAGTATATCTTAACTAAATCTATAAATATAATAAGTTGTCAGGCTTGATTTTCGCTTCACGTCTGCCGAAAGTTACGTATATTGGACCTTTAAGGTCTTATGTCAATTAAACGTTGAAATGAATTAGATTTGAACAGGTACGTTCGGAAGCCTATAATGGTCAAATCAATCACAGTTGCTTGAGTTTCTGTCAGTAAATAATAAATACATATGTGTGAAATGAGCCTCCCATTACAGTAATGTAATGGGCACATTCTGTAATGGGCCGCGGCTCCATATATATAAACAGTTTTTTTTATACTGACAGAAACTCAAGCAACTGTGAGTCAATAAAGAAATGATGTCGAATAAACAACATGTAATTATGCCTTCCATTCGATATATGTTTTATTGACTTGGCCCATATAGGCTTCCGTAGATACGGGACTGCTCTGTAGGAAGTATTTCAATCATTAATAGTTGTTAATCAAAATGTCCTCGAGGGAGTTCTCAATTACCACACATATGTTTACAGAGTTTTATATATTACTGTGCCTACAGATAAAAAAAGCTATGCATGCACGATGTACATTAATATTTACATATCTTGCTAGATATGCTTTTAGTAAATCATTAACATGTCTTTTGTAATATTGAAAAACAATAAATCAAAGTGTTAAGTATCCCTTTACTCTGCTAAGACTGTACAGTTTAATGTGTTATATGATAAACTATGTGACACTTTATTGAAAACGTTTTACTTATTCTCCCCTGGCACCTGATTAAAGCAATACTTTGTGAGCTAATTCTTCTAAAACGTGAAAATGTGTGTTTGGCTATATCGGCTTTAAAATTGAAGTATGTAGTTTGTCGTCTAGTGAACATCATGAAGTGTCCGACTCACGGAAATGAGACTATTGTTTGTTGTTTCATTAAGTCTATCGACAATAATGTTACATGTTATATTGTATTGTTTCATCTCATAGTTAGCACCCAAACCACTTTCAAAAATGCCGCGTGAGCATACTCCGCTTGTACATATGTACTTTTTACAATAACGACACATGGACTACCTCTGTCTATTAAAGCTAGAACATTCTCCAGATTCCTTTGAGCATTTTCGTTAAACGTTATATTTCAACACTTGGTATATTACCTGCTTTCTGATTTAATCAACTAAGCAAGAATCAGTCAATGTATGCCTCCGATATATCCAACTGAAATTATCCGCAAGAAAAAACAAATTGGATCGTAGTGTAACTTTCCCATTTTACATCTAGATAGCTACATAACCCGATCATTTTTTATTTTAGCGATTTGTATCATTTACTTATCCTGTCTGTGTAGGTCACAGACAATACCAAATGCATTCTAAACGACGTCATTGTCTTTAGAACACGGAACGTTATGACTATTCTCTAATACAACGCATTGCACAGATTGATATCATTTGATTCCATTAACTCTTACTTTGATTCGTACTCTTCCGGAACACCGGGTCCTATTCTCTTGTGCTTTTACGAGAGTCTCCATGCAAATCTTTCCTTTGTTCCTATTTTTCCCCTAATTTAATCGATTTTGAGTTCGGATTATGGTTTTGTTGACACTTTGGTATTCTCTGATTTTTTTGATTTTTTTTTTTGAGAAAGACAACGCAATGTTTCGATCATATACCATACTGTCAACAATGGGTGATTACTCAATATACTTTCATAATGAACACAAACACGCGATGACTACAAACAATTTAAAAAGACAACTTGAAATAAACTTTATTTCATTTCAACAGTATGTATACAACATTATAGACAAAGAATATGAAGGAATAGGATCCAGAAACAATTTTAAAAAAACTTATATTAATCCGTTTCCATTAGTAAATTATTAACTAATCATTAATTGGACACGATGGCATAATTTTGGAAGGTATTTAACTGCGAATTGGGAGGTTATATTGAGTATGAATGGAATAAGAGATTGGCATGAGGTTGGATATGAGTGAGTGATGGGGAGGGGAAGGGTTTGGTGGGGAGGGGTTGGGATGGGTTAATAGATGAGGAAGATGTAGGATTGATTTAGGATTGAACAGACACCTTAGAAGAAACAAGACTGTGCTTTTTCAATGAGACATCTGAAAGATCAAGATTTTGTTTTACATACATGTATCACACAGAGCTTCGTGCATCACATTTTAACTGGGTACAGTTTTACAATGACGTATTAGAATGACCGCTTTAACGTTGAACATACTTCCTGTTATTTTTAATGTGTGCTTTACTCAGCATTGCAATATGTTTGTTAATCAGAATCGATGTTCCTTTTGTGTGTATGACATAAGGGGGATAACTCTGTCGTCCTTGTTGGCAGGAGAATGATTGGAAGCCAGAATTTTCCTCAAGATAACCTATACTATTCCTCCATCTGATGATTGTGTACTCTATGCGTAACCTAAACGAAAAGAGATAAAGCGTTTCCCAGTACCTGGATATGCAATTTTGTACATTTGGTACATTTAACCACCGTTCTAGCAAATGCATATACAATTGATAGTTCACAGGAGCTTCCTTATTTAATTATTAGACGCTGACTACTAGTCCTATACCACGTGGCTAATATCTCGGGGCCGGTTGTTCAAAGGTTGATTAAAAGTTAATCGAGGATTAAAGCTCCATTAAACCATCATTAACTTTATGACGTCATTTCCAGAAAATGTTACGTTGCACAAACGTTCATTAACTTTAAAGAAGGATTAAAGCTTTATTAACTCCCCAATTTTTAATGAAAGTTAAGGGTTCCATTAAACCAAGATCAAATAGTAAAAAGTGCAAAGGTCTTCATCTTCATAAATTTACAATCCGCCATCAATACTGATGATTATGGATACATTTTGTAGTTCATGGTCTACTTCATGATGGCGATGAACCTGTTGTTTGATATTCTTGGAGTTGAAGGGAACTGGGTTCGTCGACTGCCAGTTCACTACAACCACAGGGACACGTTACAAAAGTACGGGGTTGCGGGGGGGGGGGGGGGGGGGGGGGGCACAGGGACACGTTACAAAAGTACGGGGTTGTGCGGGGGGGGGGGGCGATTTGACCATAACACATAACGCATGTGCTATGTTTATATCGAATCCCACCCCCCCCCCCTCGACACCCCCCCCCCCCCCCTACGTTCGACCATAGATACGTTTGGAACGTGTCCCTGTTCTACGACCGGTCACGTCCTAAAACGTACATTAGACCAAGGTATTACAGGTTTGGCAGGGCTGGCATAATGAGAGATCGCTTACAACATCCAACGAAAAGAAACAATCTACGCTTGAAATCGTTGTGTGTAAACATCCAATACTTACAAATCGCGTATGTTTAAGACAATTTATTGTCTGTTTGTTGACAATTGCACTGGTTTACATCCCATAATTTTGTAAAACGCAACTCTGATGACGTAGAACGCAATAGGCCTACCCCAAGGTGTTACTACATTTAAGTAGCAAAACGGCCCAATATAGAGGGCGGATGCTGTTTTTGTGGCGTTTATGAATGTCTAAATATTGTTCTACTCTTTGCCTTGTTGAATTCTTCTTTCTATTACACTCATTTAATAATTAATACGGTAGTATAGCATACAATCATTAAAAAATACCAATTTACCAAGCGCCATTTACTTTATCATGAAAATGTTTCAGCAGGGGTTATGTCCCTTCCACTGCTACGATGGTTGATTCAGTTCATTAATTAAGACGGCGGCACACTAATATTGTTCTGTGCTTATAAAAATAATTTGAATGTATTCAGCAGTAGTATTTCATACCCTACATAACTTCTAAACTACTTCCGTTTGACTTTTTCCCTAAGGCACTCATTTCGGTAGCTATCATATTCCAGACTCTCTTCCTGTCCTCATTTGTCGCATTTGAAGTAGATATCTAGGCCTAATTATCTTTGAAGTATGATGTCCGTGTGCTGCTCACAAATTTGAAGAGCTCAAGTTTATCGCTGCCGCGTTTCTGCCCTCGGACGTTTTGAGGCCATTTAGACTGGGAATTCCTGGGAATCCCCTGATTTAAATGAAATTTAATTGAGGATTCCCGATTAAACCTTCATTAAAGCTCCATTAACTTATTGACCTTTAATGAAGTTTTTGAACAACACATTTTTAATCTACGATTAACTAATTGTGGATTAAAATTTAATCTACATTTAAAGCTCGATTAAAAGATAATGGAGGTTTAATTTAATAGACCTTTGAACAACCGGCCCCAGAACTACAAATTCTGTTCATGGTCCTCGTTTCAGGTAATTAGGACCTGGGATATGGCGTTCGAGGACCAACACATTTAAAAAAGTGGAGAGCAGATTTTAGCATTACATTAAGCTACAAGGTGTTAATTTTCCCTCTAGCTTACAATTTAATCATAATCAGCGGTAAAGCATAGGGATGTCCAAGAGCCGGGGTGAAGGGGAGAAGCTGGGTGAAGGGTAGACGGTGCGATGACGGGAAGGACTTGGATGACAGGGAGACGCTGGGATGACGGGGAAAGACAAGGGTGGTTGGAGAAGCTGGAGTGACGGGGAAGGGTTTGGATGACGAGGAGGGCCGGTGGTGATGGGAGAAGCTTGAGTGATGGCGAGGGGCAGGGGTGGCGGGGAGGGCCGGTGGTGGCGGGGGAGGCCGGTGGTGACGGGGAGGGGGCTGGGGTGAGAGGGGAGTCTGGGCTGAAAGGGAAGGGTTGAGGCGACCGGGGTATATTCCAGTTCAATAATATATTTAAAAAAAAACACAACACCGGCGCAATTTTGAGAATGGAAATGTTCTGTTTTAATAGTCAATGCAAATTTCGTACATCTGTCTATCATACACCTGTTTAGACCATGTTCCTCTTATAAGACGCCCAGATTTCGTTGGTGGTGGGGGGCCGGAGTTGAGCCACCGACCGGTGTCTGGTGAGTGCCTCGGTCGGGGCGTCCCATGGTCCCCTGTGTGGTTGTTCGGGCCCTGATCAGGAGTTCCACCTCACGTTCCCTTACATCCAAATGCCTGTCTCTCTTTTCCCTGTTGATCTAACCCACCATCCACCCTTTAAGACACTTCTTATAAGGAAATTGTGGATATCGAAAGCCTTGATGTAAACTCATTTGCATAAATATTGCCTTGTATTAAGAGAGAAAAACAATATAATTAAAAACTGCATATTATGTTACATATCATGTTTATTTTAGAATCAACTAACTTCAATTTTCTGTTGAATGGCTGAACCTGAAATGTCGATTTGAAGTATTAATATTTTAAATTAATTAAGTTTTGACTTAAAGAATGGCATCCAGTGTTATCTCCCCTGTCGCACCCTGTGGACGTAGGGTATACGTTGACTGTTACTGTAACTATTATCTCCCCTACGCAAGGTTGCTCATACAAATAAACGGACAGGTAAACAGATTTAGATAATGCGGAAATATAAAATCTACATACATTCTTTTTTTTTCATTACCGCACAATCGGGCATTCTGAATAAAATGATTTTCTACAAAACAGTGGATTTCTACAACACAGTGTCTGTGAGATTTTGGTCGTTTATAAAGCCTGCTATGCCGTCAAGGCGTGTCGCGAAAACATTCACGGGTTGTCACGTGAACAGAATTCTCATTTCGAAGCTTTCTCTCTCAGAATACACCTGCTTGAGCACTGTTAACCAAACATAGATGACCGTTAAATTGCACGTGGAGGTATGCGAAGCCTGCTTTGTTCTTTTTAAGCTTCCTACTACCTTCAACACGATGAAGTAGGTAGATTAATTGGTAGAAGTATATATACAGTATACTATCAATATATAGATGATATTACATGAGCAAAACTACATCAATGCTGAACAAATAGCACAAATTAATCGTATACAGTTGCAATAATCAATTGTTGTAATCTCGTTTAAAATTATTTGAAATATATAAGTAACTCCCCCCTCTTCCTGGACCCAATACCACGTCTTTGCCCCAAAACCATAAATAAGTACATTGTATACATATTATATACGTGTCCCATAATACTGATAAAAGTTTCAGTATAAAAATCTTTATTTTTTTCAAAATATAAGGTTGTCTTCTGTATCACCGTAAACCGTCCATTATAATTAAATACTAGATAATAATCGTATTTATAACAAAATTGATAGATACGACCTCTAAAGTTCGTCTATATAATTTCCAATGCATTTGGGTAATATCTGTTATTTGGGGCTTTGTATTTTTTTTTTTTTTTTTTCACTTTTGACAGCTAAACCGTATTTTTCAGCAATTTTGTATGGCCGTTTACATCTTCTGAAATAAAACTGTGTGACCATAAAAAAACCCAGAGAAAACAGCATAGGCTTTTTCTTTCATCAGATAAAACAATTTCAGCAGAACTAGTGCAAAACATCTTCTTATTCATTATATACATTGTACATTGTACACCACTGATCTACGCTCCCTGCCGTTATAAAACTGAGAGGTCGGATAACATAGCTAAGTCAATTCACCGCTGTAAAAATATAATTCTATGTGTAAAACAGAAGGATGTATGAACGTTTTCTTGTTATTCTTTTTCGACTGTGCGGATGTGCAACCTCAAAATGAAATCATGTTCTTATACGAGAGTTGTTTCCCTTCGACCACAAACGATTGTCTCCCTTGGGGTGACACCTCCAGGGGTACCGAGAGCGGATATAAGACCTCCCTCACTCAACACATATATATGTGTACTCAGCCTCGGTAATTATTATTTTAAGTTATGTAGTGATACCATTGTAGCTTGTAACAAGGTATCGCATCGATACAAATCCCCTTTAAAGGCCCAATATACGTACCTTCAGGAAATTTTTCGTGATTCTGAAAAATTCTGAAAAAATAAGCCTAAAACGAAGTAAACCCAAGTGGTAACTAACAAGAAACTCTTGACTGACAGAAAAATCCAAAGAATTGAAAATAATACAGGTGTGGCCTACTTCAACAATAAGCCGAAGTTAGAAGACAGTTCAAAATGGACGCGTGTTTACAAATACCGAGTTTCAACTGCTGCTGTAATTTTCGAGGGACACCGTTTTTAAAAGTATTTGAACTAGTTTCATTTCGATCAGTTACTTTATGATTCAGCTTTCTTTTAAAGGAACACAGCCTTACGGCACTGGTCAGCGATTTAAATGAACACAGGCTTACGGCAATGGTCAGCGATTTAAATGAACACAGGCTTACGGAACTGGTCAGCGAAGGATCAAGATTATTCCATACCTGCATGATACTAGGAAATAAGCTTGCATAATAGTCATGGATCTCGATCTTGTGATATGAAAAATCTGTGGTGACGCAGATTATGAATATTTTGCTAATGATTAAGAAATGGTTCCATGATATTAAACAAATACACGGTGGGGAATCACGTGGTCTGCAGTTGGTGAGTAACACGTATACAAAATGGCGGCCGCCAGTGTTAAAGGTAATAAATTTTCAGGTCCCTGTGTTCACTGTGTCAGACTTTGCTTCACCACTCTGATCGACCAGCTGGTTGTATTTACAATGTACATGTATCCACATGAAAAAATGAAGGAAATAACGGACGACTTTGAGTACGACGCAACTATCCTTCCTCCAATTCTTAACCATGAACTACTGCACTGAATAAAGTTTATGCATTTGATATTGTTGAAGAGAAGTAAAATATAGCTGTAGCTTAGTTGTCGGACATCGTAACAGGAAATCGAATTCCCGTAACTGTCGTTAGGTGAACGCACTAAATGGATAAAAATTATTATCAAAAAATCTTATAACACGGAGCATTTCCCAAAATATATATCATAAAACTTACACTTTCATTTAATTACAAAAAATAATAGTTTCAGCGAACGCTGCAAACACTTACTTTTAACTACCGTCAAACAATTATTCGACCCGTTGTAATTCATATATTATCTTTCGTAAACATGTCCAGTCTCACCCTGCGCAAGCGCGTGATCCGAGCAAGTGTGACCCGAACGTGGTGGACGTTCCCGGTACACGAAAATGACGAGGGCCAAAGTCTTTCTAACAGAGATACAGACTACAGAGGTATTAAAACGATACAATGGCCAATGAGGAAGGCTATTGGTTCTGTCCCATAGGCCGAGACACACCAGAGTCTCTAACAATGGTAGAGCTTTATATCCCTGCTTGAGGCGTAGCATCATGGGAGTGGAACTGTAAAAGTTGTCTCCCTTATTTACAGTAATTACGGAGATTACCGCTAGGTGTCTCAAACTCTGTGCATCCGGTTTTTAGTAAATCGCTATATGCACGGCGTTATTAACTATTAACGCCTCCATAAACGCTGTGACTCTAGAATTTAAAGTGTACGTGCAGAAAGCATGGTCTTGAATGTTCTCCTGTATGTAGTGATTGCAAGGAACGTAGCTGTTCGAACTCTTAACATGCTTAATATGTCTCTTGACAGGATTGAAGTGACAATTGTACAAACGAACTAATTAAAAATATTCGTATTTGTCTACCATATAGGCTAAAGATGTCAAATAAAAGACAGACATAACCGAATCTAATATAATATCCATCAAATATATTGTTAGATATCTTCTATATATTTTATTGATCAAAACTCTGAATTAAAATCAAATCAGTTAATGTTTAGGGTATGTGCCTTTGTATGATCTAAGTAGTGTAGGAGATAGAGCGGATAATTGTATGCCTTGAAGGTCAAAGGTCAAAATGTAGGACGTAGTGACCTACTTTTGATATGCGGCCTACCGTCTCACTAATGTGAACCCATACACCTACATGTAGGAGCCAGTGACAAGTAGTGGAGGAGACAGAGACCGGACATAATAAAGAATGCATTTTACTTGACGTTGACCATTTTTGCACGTTGTTTATAGATACAATAGTATCTCCCTGCTCTGGTCAGCAATATACATTATAAAATTATATTTACATTTGCGCTGCAACCCACTTTATGAACATTACCAGCAAAAATGCCTTTTATAAAAGTATGAACGCAATATGGTTCTCGAGACTTAGCACGTGGTTTAATTATTACGTCATAGCTCAAGCTTGTTCACTGAGTCTTGTCGCTCCGCTTCGAATAATATGGATAATGCCCTTGCGTCAAACGCTCAAATGACTAATTATTATCATTGGCGCCAATTTTATTCAAGCTGGGCTGTTCCGACAATGAAGACACAAATACAAATGCAGGTTATAAACAATTAATTGGAAAAAAATAAAAATGAAGTTTAAAAAAATAAAAAAAAAACTAGCGGGCTTCATTCAATATGGATGTAACGGCTGACCTTTCATAGCATTATGAAAGTTAAAAACATGACTTTCAATCCTTATATGTGTATGCAGAACAATTGATGTGGAATGCTGACCAGGTCCTAATTGACGTGGTAGAAGTGACGAACTGAAATATAACACACGAGTGTGTGTTGACGAGGAAGTAGAAAGCTATGGAGAGACCGTGAGTAAGTAAGGAAGTTTTCAATAGTACGGCTGTATCTAAAAATAGCACGCTTCTCTGAACTTTACAATGATAATTCACATTTAACATAAGGAAGAATTTAGGTGTTCTCATTTTTCTTATTTTAACGAGCCCGATCATAAAGAACTGGACTCTAGTTCATCATTAATATACTACCTATATACGTAACAATGCGAAGTCTATGTAAAAAAGCGACAACAAAGAATTTAGGTAATATCATGTCAGCAATACTTTATGCCTTTCTGCAAGTCTTTCTTTCAAGTTGTCTTTCTTTTGTGTTGTTTTTCTTTCCTTTTTTCTACTGCCCTCTGTTTATTTACCTTAGGTTGTGCAATAATTGATGATAATCAATCATTTACAGACGTCGCGTGACTTTATAACTTAACATTACAACAGAGAAAACCGTCATATCATTTAGACGGGCCGCGGTGTCGGAGCGGTTAAGGTGTTCCAACATTCTACCACTGGCTCTCCACCTCTGGGTTGCGAGTTCGAATCCCAAGTGGGGCAGTTGCCATGTACTGACCGTAGGTCGGTGGTTTTTCTCCGGGTACTCCGGCTTTCCTCCACCGTCAAAACCTGGCACGTCCTTAAATGACCCTGGCTGTTAATAGGACGTAAAACTCAATACATATAAACCTCTAAACAAAATATTATTTATGAATAGATATCCAGTTCTTCGTCACACCTGACCGTGATGACTATAAGTGTGGCTGCGTTCATCGGACTGATACAACTGCACTGCCCCGTGAACAATTTGAAAATGATAAACTATATTATGTTTAAATTTTAAATTGTACTTGACTTCAAGTCACACAAGTTGAATATGTAGTTGCCCTCTTCATGCTTTAATTGAGGGAAAATATTACCGCTTACTCGATTCTAAAATAAGATACTTACATTGACAAGTGCCCAACCGGAAACATTAAACGTACTGAGAACAGGAGAACATAGTCACGTGGGTGTATGTCATATTTCCTCATCAAACGAGACACGTAATATCGTATTTATATAATGGATCTGATTCGTCAGGCCAATAAAACATAATCTTTTGATATTTCAAACTTCCTTATGAAACGGAAAGTCCATAAACAGTCTTACGAAATAGCCAGATTACCAACTTATACAATGTATTTAAAATCAGATCAATAACAATCATAAAGACATTATATCAATGGCTACCCTTACGTGTCGTATCGATTCGTCTCGTACGAATCCATTCAACTCGGTTAGTCCCTCAGAGTATAAAACAGAGCTTCCACTTACTCTCAACAAATACTTCAGGCAGGGCAGCATGTTCTGTTTGAAAAGTGAGGATCACGATCAAATATCCAGTTCCGTGGCAGATCGGCAGTCTGGACATTCTCATCGAGGATTCGGATCTAATGGTAATGCTGATGTCCTTACACCGGAATGTGTCTCAAATACTAAATCTAGTCAAACAGATTTTCTTTCAAACGAAACTGTACTTTCCCAGTGCGTTTGTGAGTTCGATCCAATATTTTCCGATTTCAATGACAACAACGAAACACAATGCAAATCGAATTGCTCTAAAAGTCTAACATTGACAACGCTGGTTGAAACAAAGATAAATTGCAAGCTTACTGACACAATTCCCGGAGTTGAGAAAGGTGAACTGGTAAATTTGGACGGAGATTCCTTAGCCAGCAGTAGTGACGGATCACTGTACGGAGAACAGGACCTACTGGAAGGATTACAATCACCGGAAGTGTCCATAGACGGCGATGACGACACGCTTGTAATGGACATTGTGGGAGAGATATCAACAAACCGTGACACAGACATTACATTTCCTCAAGGATGTCGTCAAACAAATAGTCTCGTTTACTTCTCGGACGACAGCAGCGACGAAGATAATGAGACTTACGTTAGAGTGCCGAAAAATATATTAAAGGATAATCAGCGAGCAACTTTCTGCAGGCATCAACGATCCAAGAAAGCAGCAAGCGATGTCCGTCGTGTCAACAAGTGGAGATGGCCAGATGGATTTGGACAGAAGAAGGACCATTCTAAGGAAAATTCTTCGTCATACTCTCTTGTGACAAAATTCGCGTCGCCAGGACAGCCGATATCTAACATCTTACCAAACAAAGACGGCAGTTTGTGGATTACCTTCCAAAACAGTAATGTCATCAAACTTTACGATTACCATGGAAACGTTATCGACGCCATTGATGTGAGAATGGCGGTAGATGATGTCACCAGCTCTACTGACGGGACGCTATATATATCATGTCCGCAGTCAAGACGTATTAAGGTGCTAACCAGGTCACTGCAGGTAGGCTGACATTTCCAACTTCGTAGGTACAAGTTCCACGAACGATCCTCAACTCGAGGACATTTCCTTAACATAGACATCTCAATAGAAAAGCATTATATAATTAAGGACAGGCTTTCAATTTAAGGAACTAATCATTTAATTTTAAGGTTAGGACATTTCCTTAAGTTAAGTAATGTTCGTGAAACTGGGTCCTGATACATGTACATTAGGACAAAATTAAAAAACGATATACAGTATTCACCCGACATATTCAAGTATGAAACCCAAGCGACGTACATATTTTGTACACTCAATACAACCTCGAGTATCGGTTAACTATAATTCATATCAAATTAAAATCATCTTTGTCAGCGACATGGACAGAAAAAGTAAATATAGGCAAACATTGCTACATGTATGGTCCTATAAAACTTTTTTTTCTATTATTAACTTATTCTTACAAAGTCAAACAATTGCTAAAACAATCATTTTACATTTTAAATGTACATGTAATGGTAATGGCCGCCTTAATTTCAACTTAATGACATATTAGTCAAAACTCAACTTACATGCGTTTGAAAATTAAAAAAAATAAATATATACAGTACATATAACAATTGTGGACCTTTTCGATTCTACCATGTTGGTGTACCACCATATAAACCGAATAAAAGGTCCTTAATTTTTAAATTGAATATGACACTTGTATGCAAAAACTTAAATTGTATTATATCTTACTTGATAAAGCAAGAAATTTATAACAGGTGACGGTCACATCACAATGAGTATGATGTAGAAATGTAGATGCAATATTGACTAAAAATAGAAACGTCAGGTTAATATCACAAAATATAGACCTCCACGTCACCATGTTTTAGCCAATGAGAATTGAGGAACGTCGGACCATATCTAATATATATATATATATGTGCAGACAGCTATGTAAGAAGTTTATCACAGTCATACATAACAACGTCATATCTAATTAATAAAGAACAAATCATTTTACTTTATTGAATGGATGTTTGTATATCACACAAATGTTACATACAGTCAAACCTCGATTAATCGAACTTCGATTATTCGAATTTCTCGATGTGTCGAACTTTTGGCAAGGTCCGTTTTTTCATTATATAACACTACTAATTTACTATTCATAAATCGAACTTCTATGAATCGAATTTTTCGCTGTATCGAAGTTTTAATCTGACCCGTTCGTTATGAAAACATTGACAAGTACATTGTACAGCTAATACATCGAAGTGAAAATTTTACCTGCTTTGAAAATTAAGTTGACAAACAAAACAATCTGACAATATTACCACGTTACAAAATTTACAGTGTGTACATGTATTTTAGTATACTATTCTTCATAAATGTGAATCTACAGTTTCTTAGCCTGTGTTACGTTACACTAGCATCGCATAAGTTCTTCTTATGTACAGTACATATATTCATGAGTCGAAGTCTCGATGTTTTAAATTTTTCACGACAGTCCCTCAAAGTTCAAAGGTCATGTTCTTTTAATTTTGAAACTGTATCTCACTATTTTTTTTAATTGCTCCATGTGTAATGAACAGAGACATACTCTTTTGGCTTCTTTAAATAATTATGGTAATCATAATCATCTAAATATACATACTTTCCTTCATGGATGCCCTTTCTGTGATGTAGATGTAAACAGGCAAATTTTAAAAGATGTCTTAAATTTCATTGGTAAATCTAAACGCTTCAAACTTTATTACTTATAATATGTATCATGAAGGCATGTACATGTACATGTACATTTAACTATTTTAACAATTATTATTTTTTCCACCAATAGCATAACAGTATGGCTGACTGATGGATGAGTCCTGAATTGAATAGTATTTTATAGTTTTAGTAAACTCTCTAATATTGATTTCTCTGTATAAATTAATTAAACTATATTTATAATATTTATGTTGGGCAGTCCAATTTACAAATGACCTGTGCAGTATATATACTTGCACGTGGACTTTTGGTCAGGTATTTTGGCTGTTTAGTTATTATGTGTATATACATACAATATAAATGTTTATATATAACATTATTTATGTTCATCAAAGTTATAGAGAGTAATGTACTGTATATCTACTGTGCTTGTGTTGTGTGTTGTGTATTTGTACAATGTGTTGTGCTTGTATTTGTCAACATTTACTAGTTATATCCCTTGTTAATTTTATTTGTTCTGTGTTTATACAAAATTAATTTTCATTTCACATTATTTTTCTTAATTGATTATAAAAACTAAATTACTGTTTTTTTTCGGCCACCTATGGAGAGAATTTATATAGGCTTCTGCCTGTTTTTCAATCCAATTGACGTTTGAACATCTTTGTCAATAAAATTTATTGTAATGAAATGAAGTTCAAAACGTCGAAGTTTGACTGTATATAACTTAAATTTGACTTGATCAAACAAACATATTAACATGCGGACTATTTATGTTGACAGTTGTACACTCTGGTCGTGACGCCCACCTTCGTCCGAGGAATAGCTTTCAGCCAAGCAGACAGCTGTCTGATTGCCTGTATGGTACCTAACCTAACCAACCAATCTGAACAAGACTGTGGCTGTCACAGCGCATGCGTGATACGCTATTTCATTCGGGATCATTGTTTGCCATGTCCCAGAAATACAGACTCTCATCGTTCTCAGCCTTTTAGATCAAAGGTCGAAGGTCGATCAGATAACAACACAATAAGTAGATCCAGGTGTTCACAAGATGTTTATTGTGTGAAGGGTTCAAAGGTCACTCAGGAGAACATATTTAGATATCCTTTCCGCGTCGCAGTGAGTTCCCATGGTGATATAGCCGTGTCTGATCATGGCAATAGAACAGTTCTCCTATTATCTAATGCGGGAAGCTTGCTGGGAAGGTTTGATCAAGTGAACCTGAGATTACTATCAAACCATGCTCTAAGCTTTGATGTCGACAGTGACCTAATTATTGTGCAGTCCGGTAGAAGAAATATCCTACGAATACGAAGTCATTATGATGGATCGACCACTATACATAAGTCAACAGTTACTGATTTGGAGTCGCAGATCGTCACAGCAGCGGCCGTGGATTCCAAAGGGATTTTGCTGGTGGTAACGGGGCGGACATTGATCAAGATTCTCAAGAAAAACAACCTGAACTAGAACACTTACACACATACTTGCTCTTTATTGGCAGATCCTATGTAGATCGAGATATCCCAGTTCACTCGAATTATCAATGTTGTTGTGATGACATGTGAATATCGGCCATCAGTCATTTTCCTCATCTCATTCACGTACAAGCATGTATTGTTTGCCTGAACTAAATGTTGTGTAATGCAGTAGTGGCAGACTCTAGTTTAAACAGTATTTATTCCAAATTCAAGCATGACATTTGATACATCTCTTCTGCTTCTACATTAGTTTAGAAATTTTGGATTCCCACCTTTTGGTCCCTAGCATCACTGAAGAGTCCGAGGAGGACGAAGCAGCTGTATGGTGCAGTTTAATTCGGCATGCTGTATCTATTACTAATTTTAAAAGGTGCCGCACATGTGTGTGTTACGTCATCTTTTATCATCATGTGCGTTCTAATACCTGTTTGTTGTGATTGCGAATCATGCCTCGGTTCTCACTTAAAAACTTACAGGACTTATTCTCTTGTACTTTTGCAAGGGTCTCCGTGTAAATATTTCCTTTTTTCTTATTATGCACGTAGTGTAAACCATTTTGAGTTCGAAATATGGTTTTGGTCACACTTTGGTATTCTTTGATGTTTTTCCTACCTAGCAAATGTCGGTAGTAAGGGGTTTAAACAGAAAGTTACGAAACAAGAGGCCGAAGACCTTAGTAATCACATGGGATGTATTATAGTTAGCACTTCAATCTACTTTGTTGAGATAATATGTGGAAATCAACAGGTTAACAAATGCAATACCTGTCATGTCAGCAAATGAGAAAAACCTTAACATTAAACTGTTTATTTTAAAAGAAAACATAACATTTCTTTTTGTTATTTAACCATTTGTTATGTTTGCTCTTCAAATGGAATACTATTTAGCAGGGAATTTTATATTTTGAAAACATTTGATTTCAATTTCATTATTATTTTTCAAATCTGAATTGAAATATTTTCTGCTAAAAAAAACCCAAAGGTACCCCAAAGTGTCATTTCGGTGAATAAAAGTAACGTTTTGCCGCTCCCAAGGCAAGAATTCTAACTACCAAAACGAAACTATCCTAATTTACGTACATGTCGCGCGATTCTATTAATTTGGATATCATTAACATTTTTTTTTCGATACAATTGCTAATTTGATGACGAATTTTCGTCAGGACACATTTTAACAAAAATATTTCCACTGCCTATTTTTTGGTTGATATGTTTGTTTATTGCCAAATTTTTGAAGCTGTGACTGTTAACGTGCCTACGTAATCATGATAGTATTTTGCGTTATATCTATAGAATCATGTCCCTGGAAATATTAATGAAAGAATAATAAAAACACTTTTTTTTCAAATTGATAGTAGGGTATCAAGACATGTAGATACATAGTTTTTATGATTTGAATATGAATATAATACAAATATTTTGCATTTTGTTGAAACTGTCATGACTGATCACTTTTCCATTTCCACAGCCTTTGTATTATGTGACGGATAATATAGAAGGAGTCTAAGGGAGGAAATAGAGAGAACTTACATAGACTATGTGTGTTGTTCGTTCTTTTTTCTTTATTATTTTGTTTAAAAAAAACTGATGTGAAGCACAACACCAAACATTTGAATGTAGAACGAACAAAATAATTAGCAAAAGGAGGCAGGTAGAATACCTCTAGTTATATTGTACATAAACAACGCAAAATAATTTATTGCAATTTTGTATCCCTCATAAACGACAAAAATGAAAGCAAGTTTTATTACATCATATTTACGGAAAATTGGGTGTTGGCGCCGTAAAAACGCTGTATATGACAAGAGACATGCTACAAGCACTATATGCGTGTCAGTTACCGTCTGGTCCTGCTTTCTAACGATTCCAAGTTGGACATGCTTCCACATGTTCTCGATGGTACCTTAAGTGCTCATAAAACACGGAGACAGCGTCCTTTGGGACACCATATTCCCTGATTTCGACGACCATCCGATTCTAATCGACCCCTCTTCATAGGTTACAATTCAAGACCGCATCGTGTCTTGATTGTGCAAGATTACAAGTGGCGATCAATGTCATTTCCTCTCACCGGATATAAACCCAGAGAACATTCAGATGAATGAAATAGGATTAAAACATTTTCAATACGAATTTTCATCTTTTGCGACTTATTGTTAAGTTACATATAGAGCTTGTATGTAAAAAAGATTTGAAAGTTTTGCCAGATTTGGTTAAAAGAAAGTTAAATTGTATAATAGAAATGACGTAACACACACATATGCTGCACCTCTTAAATTTAGTAATCAGCTAAACTCCTATTGTATTATTCGCAACTAAATAAAAATATATCTAAAACATATGAGAGGTCCTTATCGTTTGTCTGAATATTTAACGATTGCTTCCGAACGCGTTGTTATTTTGGAAAGGCAAACTTCCTTATTTCAGTTTTTGTTTAGTTTTTTCCTTATGCGAAAAAAATATCCTGAAGACCCTGGGTTTCATTGAAGCTGTGACATCGTAATCTATAAATTAGAAACCTGTACACGTTATCAGCCTTGTTTAATTCCGGTTGTTAAGGAAATTGAAACTACATGTACCCTGTATTTGAGATAAAGGTCCCATTTAACACATAATTAGCTTCTACACATGAAGCAGTATCATTTTTCCGGTACCAAAACACATCAACTGTGTGCATTCATATCGATTAACCGGACGTTGTATGTATTCAGTAACGATTATCTATTCCCTTACGCAAATTCAGTACATGAGTATACACGCCAAGGTATTTGTATAGATCAAAAGCAAGTTATGAGAAAAAAGGTTAGCTATGTGTTGTTAACATAATAATACGTTTTAGTTATGCTGACGTTCCAGGAGAAATTATTACAATCATATTCTGGCGTTGATGAACATATACTTGTGAATCATATTCAACCAAACACCTTTCAATATGGCTGTCACCAGACAATATATCACTAATGTCCTACTTGATGATGTTTCGGACCATCCGCCACCCCCCCCCCCCCCCCCAGAACTAAAAACTGGAAATGCAGCACCGTTGGAAGTAATCCTGCATTATGTCTCTTCCGATTTACTTAGCGTCAGAGGATTAATTTACCCGAGTTGGGGAGGTACCTTTATAAAAACTGAGCTGGGGAGGAAGTATCTTTATACACGTTTTACTGACTTTTAGATAAGGGACCATGAAAAGATGGTGACATATTCCACAACAAGTTAGTTATCGAAACGAAAGACAAACCATATACGTGTACGACATTATCATTGGAAAGAACTTACTTTGAAAATATAATACATATAGGTTTACTTTGAGCTAGACTTACCCAGTAACACACAGCAGGTGAAGATACCAGTAAATATAATACATATAGGTTTACTTTGAGCTAGACTTACCCAGTAACACACAGCAGGTGAAGACACCAGTAAATATAATACATATAGGTTTACTTTGAGCTAGACTTACCCAGTAATACACAGGTGAAGATACCAGTAAATATAATACATTTAGGTTTAAAATGATGCATGCATTGTTAATACATTTTAAAAAATCAGAGAATACCAAAGCGTCAACAAAACCATAATCCGAACCCAAAAACGATTAAACTACAGGCACAATAGGAGCAAAAGAAAGATTTACATTGAAACTCTTGTAAAAAGCACAAGAGAATAAGTCCAGGTGTTCATGAAGAGTAAGCGCCTTGTTCTTCATCGACGACACCCGCCATGTTAACCATTGTCACATCAAAGTAAACACCAAGTTCTCAAAACGAGAACTGAGTATCATAGTCAATCACAACAAGTAAACACAGTAATGAGCCTACTCAAAAATGTCCATCTAATATCGTCCATATCACTAAAGAAACAGAATATTTCTCAATGAGACAAACGTAGTCCCTAATGGTTTACAATCAATGTGTTTCTTTTAAATCCCTAATCCAGAGGTCCTTTAGAGTGTGTCTTAAACAGGTTTCAATATGGAGCACGAATTCTACTACACAATATGATTGACTGTACAACTTCACACAAGGTTCCCGTTATTGGTGTGCGGATTTTATTTTACCAAGCTGTAATCTTATTTGTATTTGTATCGTAATAAGATGGTTATGATACTAGTCGAAAAGCCATGTTAGCATAAACATTTTTTTCTGTTATGTGAAACTGATCAAAACTAGATATTTTCAATGGCAATTTTCAATACAGCTCATTTCTACTTGAAACTAATGACACAAAGCAGCAAAAACAATACGGCATATAACAGATTTATATACGTTCCCATAAAATTCAAAAACAAAATATCTGACAAAAAAAGTATTATTGTTAATGTTCTTTTTTTTTTTATTTGAGACGACTCAATTTACACGAATTTCATTGTTTCATTTTTTAAATTTTGAACATAACTTCCGGAACACCTTGTCTTATTCTCTTTTACTAGAGTCTCAATATAAATCTTTCCTTTGTTCATATTTTGTCCCTTGTTTAATCGATTTTTAGTTTGGATTATGGTTTTGTTGACGCTTTGGTATTCTCTGATTTTTTTCCCTTTATGTAATTGGGGTCTAACATTTGATTTGGCACTGGGGTGAACATTGAAGATCTCACAGACACCACCAACTGACAGGGAAATAATGTAATATGGTGTGTAGCTGATTCGCTTTTTGTTTGCTTTTCTTTTTCAGTTTGCCAGAATCTGATAACCTAATGTCCTTTCCTAACGCCGATGAAGACACCAATGATTTTATAGGAAACTTTGAATTTTTTACTGGAAATGCATTCGACAGCATTGTATCAGAAAGTCCCCTTTTAAACCTAAGCGGAAATGACACTATCGAAATTTGCAATGAACTCTATGATGGATTAGACACTATGACCTACAACCTTGACACATATTTTTCTGGCAATTTGTTCAAAACCTCTGCTGACTTAGATTCAGAGCTAAAACCTAGGATTTATACACCTACGTTTAGCACATTCAATAGTGATATCGATGCCTTACAACCAGCAGGAGGTGTCAATTTACCAACATTCTCGGGAGAAACACTTCAAAATCAAAGTGATATGTTTGGAGTGTTAGATTCAAACTCGGACCTCGTGAATGCTCCGTCACAGTCGGCGAAACAAAGATAAACGGATATAAAACAACCGAATCTAAGAGCCTAGTATACGTTAAACATCCGAAGTTGTCCTCTCAACGATCTCTGAGCGACAGTGATATCTATAATTCCGTGGAGCTGGGGAACAACACCGTAGACCAAGTCACCACCGATAAATTAAATGTAATCAAAAGTAATGTAACTGGAATGACAAAATCCAAGAGCATTGACAATATCAACCAAAGAACAAAACTAGACAGACTTAGTACAACTAGACATGACCAAACTGACATGAAAGCATCACCGAGCGTTGAATGTATCAAATTAACGGCTTCCAAGCTGTGGGCGAAAATAACTAGACGCAATGAAGACAACAATAAAATAACATATCAAAAGCTTTCAATCGAAGTAGATGCCCGCGTAGAGTTGGCATGCCCATGTGACAGATCATGTGAGCGTGTTAAAATGTTGGTGGCTGCACAAGGAGGGTACATGTGGGTGTCTTTCTTTAAGTGTCCCTGGGTCTCCTTGTACAACTACAAACACGAGAGAGTGTACACGTTTGATACACGTGGTTGTGTGGATAGTCTGGCGGTGTCTGCGACTGGAGTCCTCTACGTCTCGTGTCCTCCACAAAAGAGGATTCTTATGGTGTCATCAAATCTCCAGGTAGGCACTTTGTTGGCAAATTTAATGTAATTAAATGAAGTGTTATATTAGAAAAAAAATTATTTGTTTGCATAATAATATATGTCCGTCCTCAGGTAATTTCAATAACGCCTTTATGTGAAAAATGTAGCTGTAGAATTTTGCAGGCATATCCGATCTTTTTAATAAGTGATAAGGCCTCTTTATGTATTCATTTTTATGCAATTTTGTGTAATATTGAATCGGCAGTCAAACCCAGTGCCCCTCGATGAGCGCCAATCGTACATGCAACTTACTTAGTATCTCGGTTCCAACTGCTGCTTCCTCTTGGAGCTACCATTGTTCATAAATGAGGAAGATGTTCGTAGCATTCAAAGGGAATACATTGTAGCAACACGTAGCGGCAAGATGAGTTTTACAATACCATCAAAATTTTGCAACATAATTTAATTTACTTACAGTCTAAATATTTACGGCGTACATTGCTACCTATAACTAAAGATTCTAGAGGAATTTGGAATCGAGGTTAATATTAATTTGCCATCATCTCGATGTTCACCTTTTGTTTCCTTTCATTTAGATAACAGTTCTGAGATCTTTCGCAAAATCGTACCCACGAGGAGTTGCTGTTTCCCCAGACGACGATCTCTAGTAGGCTGTATGGTTCCCCAGGTTGTGGGGTATGTCATGAAATGTCCTTCAAAAGACAGTCGTCTGATGCGATTTAAAGGCGAAACACCAAACGAAACCGGGACAATTGTGAACAGGGGTGACCATTTCGGGTATCCTGTTAGCCTGACCATAAATATGGAAAGATTCATGCTAGTGTCAGATTTTGGTTTGAGATGTCTGTTTGTTTTGGAACAGGGGGGACATGTGTTGGGAAGGTTGTCCTTAATAGCAGGCGGGCTGCTGTGGCATGTACATGCTCTAACAAGTAACCCCATTAACTCGTTCTTCGTTGTCCAGGGAGGAGGCGGGACACTCTCTTTAACCCGATTAGGTGAGAAGCTGAGAACCTTCGAGGAGAACTCGACATCGACAAGGGAATAGCCTTTATTGATACATAAAGTTGCAACATCTTCAATGAATTCGGAGGGCCAGATAGTTCTTGCATCAGGAAATATAAACACACTGGTTTCCCTAATGTATTGTTAATAGGATGCCGGATGTCAGATATATTTAATGGATCTGAATGACAAACGTTGTTATATCAAGTAGTGTAAACATAAGGTAAGAACTGTTAAGGCGGGCAGCAGTTGTGATGCAATGCTACAATTAATGCTAGTGCAATATTTTAATAGTATCTAAACTTTACATTCACACCTTACAGATGGGATAAACATATATCATACTTGGAACAGTGTATGATCACATGCTGATAAAAAGACAAATTATCGCGCTTCATTAAATTTGCCTTTGTCCAGTTGGCATTATCAACCCATAACTGCCTACGTAAAGCAGTTCAATACTTAAATATTACAACCGTCTCGTTATTTGACATGTCAGAAATAGCGTAAACAGGCGCATGATGGCGTTTGAAACGGGAGGTCTTTTTACAGAGAATAGGGCCTCCTCCCAAAAGTCTGAAATATACATGCTTTGTGAATATGTGTATTTGTAACGTTCGCCTATAGATCAGTCCAGAGTTGGACGATGTTGTTTACTGATGAATTGTATGACTGTTTAAGCTGTGTTCTCCTTCCATTAACGGACGAATATGCTCCTAACCTACATGTAGGGCAATATTTGTACTTACCGAAGTGTATTTTGTACGATATTGCAACAATTGGTCTTTGTTATTGTTTAGGCTGTTCCAATATAAAAAAAAATCTCACAATGCCAAGCAAAGTCCAGCAGATGTTATGTTTTGTACAATGGATATGGTAGTTCCGATATGTGGCGATTGATATGCTTGGAATGGTGTCGACTGATTAATGGTATTCAAACTTCTATCAAAACATATTGTTAGATAAATACATTTAAGATACTTACTATGAAATACAGGGGAATTGTTAACTCGATACGTACGCGTGTTTAAAGTATACATCAGCGATCCGGGCCAATATAGGCAACCCTTCACCTAAGCTGAACGGGCCGAATTCACTGTATCAGCCCGCTTCCGATATTGCCGCGACATCGCATGACGTTCATGCCGTCACAACATTCGAAAATGGATTAGAGACCTAATGTTGACGTTGTGATAGGCGGGAAAGTTATGGAGTCCCTCGTACCAAGAAAACTAGAGCTTAATGAATTAATAGAAAGATAAAGAGACATTATCGAAGACACCAATGTAGAGGAACAGGTAAATACATGTAGATCCGGATCAAATCCTAATGGAATAGATTATTATAAAACGTACAAAAAAAGACATCAACAAGGGGTCAGTTTTAGGGCCATATCTATTTTTACTCTTTATAAATGATATCGGAGATAATTTACTCTCTGATGTTAAGCTCTTCGCTGACGACACATCCTTATATGTACTGATAGAGGGAAACAGACAGGAAGCCGCTTATATATTAAATAACGATCTGCGAAACATTTCGGTTTGGGCATTTCAATCCGGATAAAATGCAGATTCTTCTTTTTTCAAGTTGAGGCGACTCTAAGACGTTGCATCCTGATTTTTATTACAATAATAAAGCTATAGATAATGTTGATTAGCATCATTATCTTGGTCTTTTCTTCAATAGAAATGCCAACTGGTCTACTCATATCAATTATATTTATGATAAAGAATATACAAGACTTAATAAACTAAGAATGTTAAATTTTAAGATTGATCGAAAATCCCTTGAGACTATATGCATTTCATTTATTCGTCCGATCTTAGAATATGCGGATATTGTATGGACCAACTGTTCTGAGAGAGAGTGCAACGTCTTAGAGTCTATCCAACGTGAAGCAGCGCGTATTGTTACCGGTTTAAGGCGGGAACGAGTCATTCCATATTATATAAAGAGACTGAATTTGATACACTTACAAAAGAAGACATTTACATCAAATAATGCATTTTTTATTTTTTTAACAACAATTGCCAATCTCATGTCTCTGATTTAATTATGTCCTATTTTAATAACATTGAACACTATACCTTTCGACATAAAAGATTATTTGATTTTCCCTTATCAAGGACTCAAAACTTATGTCAGAATGGAACAACCCAGCATGTCTGTTTCCCACTATGACGTCTCTTAGATCCCTGGAAAAAGAATATTAACGTTCATCTGATACGGACGTTCATCCATTATGTAATAATATTTTTTTAAATATCAGGGTGTTAGAAGATTAAACATAATATTATGCCAATTAAGACACTTTTAGAGTAATCTGAATGTTAGCTGTATATGTACCAATAGCAAGGCCAGACCGTGTTTGAGACCATAACACTGCCTGAGTGATATAAAAAATATACATTCTTCATTAGATACACAACTATTTATGAGTGATCACGTTCAAGTAATAGTATACCAAACTTATACAGCTAAACATAGACCTAGATTAGTACAGCAATTTCGTCCATGTAAGGGAATAACGTATCAAAGCATGTGCGGTCTATGCGCTTTTTATGTTCCTCAAAATAAATGCTGGCGAGTTCTGACCTAGTACGCCTGCCACATCATTTGCTGACAAGGGGAAAATCAGTCCTAGTCTATTCGACTACACGCAGAATATATCCCTTTCAAATACCCATCCAGGAAAGCAATAAATCCATGCATAGTCACAAATATAAATCGCCAAGTTGCAAACAAAATAACACACGGATTCTTTTAAAATTCTCAACTTACAGTGTACGTATAAACTGTTACCGGTTTAAACTATGTCATACATATACCAGGTGCGAATAAGTACCGAATCACTATTCCCTGTGCACCAGCAAGAATTTACAAACATAACAGCTACGGCCCAAAACAAGAACGAATATTATAAAATGTGTATGAAATGTATTTATTGATTACAATACCGGAATAATATCATTGTTTGTGTTAATTCCAAGAAAAATATTTATATCAATTCCACCGGCTGTTCTACTTGTTGAAAACACACCGCAGAATTCGAGTTAAGAGAGCGTTGTGAACTACAAATGAAAGTTTAAAAATGAAAAATTAGATATAAGCATTAATGAGAGAACGTACTCGTCACAAGAACGGCAACTTACGCACATTCTGAACACCGATCATATCTGGATCAAATTTTTAAAATTGCCATCGCCGATCGACAAATTCATGTGGCACGCCATATAGCCCAAACAAAAATCTTACCGTCTGCGGTATGACGAATTATGACATTTTGTCAGATCTCTTTAATCAAACATCTTCCCGTTACATGTAGCGAAATATACTCCTTTGCCCTCCATTTTGAACTTTTTACTTTTTTAGATAGTCATACGCCTGACTTAGAGGCTTGGTGAAACATCGACAAAATAAAAAATTAAATTGTTGAAAACACATCGCAGAATTCGAGTTAAGAGTGCGTTGTGAACTAGAAATAAAAGTTTAAAAATGAAAAATTAGATATAAGCATTAATGAGAGAACGAACCCGTCACAAGAACGGCAACTTACGCATATTCTGAACACCGGCATTTGTTAAAGGTAAATGTTACTTGGTATATCGTCACAAAGCAACAACTTCCCTTTCCTATCACGACAAATTGTTTTCCTTTTTTAGGCAAATGTACAGCACGTGAAAAGGTGTTCTTCGGCACAACCGGCAGTGTAATTTAATGATTTTGAAAGAATTGTACAGATTCTGATGGAATTCGAATATATTATACACTTCCGCGTGGATCGGATAGTATTAACTCACTGATTATACCCATTCGTTCTCGGCTTTGCACCTGTCAAACATCGCTAGCGTAAGCTGTTGCCATTGTAAACATGTGTGGCAGTTGAGGCACACGGGTATCAAAATACATTTCTCAAACTTAATAAGTAATAAGGTAAACGCATCGTAAATGTAAACTACGTTATGTAGGTGTTATTATGTTAATTTTATGCATTTATTCGACACGAAACTTAGTTTAGAAATTTTGGATTCCTACCTTTTGGCCCCTAGCTTCACTGAAGAGTCCTAGGAGGACGAAACAGCTGTATGATGCAGTTTAATTCATTTTTTTCGGCATCCTGTATCTATTACTAAATTTAAGAGATGCAGCATATGTGTGTGTCATCTTTATGATAGGGGGTGGCAGACTCTGCTGGTGGATTTTTTAGTTCCCGAGGTTTGCTGGAGCCTCCATAGCCACAGTTAATCTCATTTGAGTAGTGACACGGTACTTAATATACACATTTGCGTAGTACACGATTTGAAATTATACAGAACTAGTTCAATTTTACTTTTAAATTAATAAATTAAAGGAGTTTTACGCACCTGATCCTTCTGCTTCTACATTAGTTTAGAAAGTTTTGATTCCTACCTTTTTGCCCTTAGCATCACTGAAGTGTCCTAGGAGGACGAAACAGCTGTATGATGCAGTTTAATTCATTTTTCCTGCATACTGTATCTAAAGGTAAGAGGAAACATACTAAAACAAATATAGTTATGATGATTGAATTCCTGGTCGATAATATTTTTGGAGGAGGAAAGATTTTCCAGCAGACTGTTGGCATTCCCATGGGAACAAACTGTGCCCCACTCTTAGCTGACTTGTTTTTGTTTTCATACGAGGCTGAATTTGTGAAAGAGTTAATCAGGACTGATAACAAAAACCTTGCCAAATCTTTTAATTTCACTTTCAGATATATCGACGATGTGTTGTCTATAAACAACTAGAAGTTTGCTGACCACGTCGATCGTATATACATGTACCCTTCTGAACTTGAAATAAAGGACACAACGGACTCTGTTTCACATCAGCTGCTTACCTCGATCTCTACTTAACCTACGACCAATACTAAGCTATACGATAAACGTGATGATTTCAATTTTCCTATCGTGAACTTTCCATTTCTCGATAGTGATATCCCAGCTTCTCCAACCTATGGTGTTTACATGCCGCACTTGATTCGATATTCTAGGGCTTCCTCTAAATATCGGGATTTTCGTGATCGATGTCGACTGCTGACAAACAAAATAACAACACAAGGATTCGAGAGATGCAGGTTGATCAGAACTATAGGCACGTTTTATGGTCGCCATCTTTGTCTCATTGAGAAATATTTTGTATCTCTGTGTGATATGAAGATGGACCTTTTGAGTATGCTCATTAGTGTGTTTACTTGTTGTGATTGACATTGATACTCGTTTCTCATTTTGAGAACTTGATGTTTACATGGATGTGACAAAGATTTACATGGCGGGTGTCGTCGATGAAGCAGAAGGCGCTTACTTTTCCGGAACACCTGGTCTTAGTCTCTTGTACTTTTACCAGAGTAAATATTTCCTTTGTTCATATTTCGTCCCCGGTTTAACCGATTTTGAGTTTTGATTACGATTTTGTTAACGCTTCGGTATTCTCTTATTTATTTACCTGAACAGCATACAATGGACGACATTTTTTTAGAGGGGGTACCTGTGTATTTCTCCCTGATACTCTGAGTTACAGACTGATATCGAAATTTTAACACTGGGCTATCATTCTATGAACATTGCAGTAACTTTGTATTATTTTTTTTGAAATGTTTAAAACAACTTTATGAAAAAATATTTGCGCACTCCCATTTGGATATTATTTACTGCATATTTTTCGTAAGTACAGGTTTCATTTTTTAAATTTTGATGGCTGAATTGCATTTTATATCAATATTAAACATAATGGGATAAAGCGTATGCCATATATTGAAAGGAAACATTAAAAATTCAATATTACCATTTTTAACCAGGAAACAACCATTATGGCTGTACCTAGTCCTTAAGGTTTTTTTGTAATCCTCTTCTGTGTTTTGGGAATACTGAAAAGAATGCAGTTGGATGCTTACATGTTTGTAGATTCAAAGATGTATTGCGAATATAACAGTACAGTATGTAACAGATGGCATTATTGGAAACTACATTAAAATATGATTCCATTTTTTTTACAATCTAAGGTACTGTTTGTCTGAGAAAGTTTTTTTTGTTGTTTAAAAAACACCAACCTATCAGAAAGTGTGTTATCCTAAATGGCATTTAGGCATGGAGTGTAATCACAAGTTTTATCGATACAAGGGGAATAACTCCTTATATATTACTTGATTAATGCCGCTATCAACACACTCGTACAATAACAATATTTAGAAAGGGCTTTATAATACCATTATTGTAGATAAGAAAAAAGATGGTTAGTGTTTAAACCAAAGCAGAAATTATTCATTTTATAAAAGTGATATTCTTCACTATAGAGAAATATCACGTTTTCAGAATTGTCAAATCAGAACGCTGTTTACAAACGATATTTTAGTTTATATTGCTGATATTTTGATATGTATCACTCTTACTGCCGATTGGTGGAAAATATTTGGTATTACTGAGGACACTGTTAAATATCCTCTATCTATTGGTAGTCGTACATTCTACCACTTCGTTAAGCAGCGAGATTAAGGTGCTGCAACACTGTACATATAAGTAACATCAAACATTTCAATAAATATAAAAATATTGCGACGAACATCTGTTTATTCGGAATTCGGGAATTATTCCTGAACTGTATATACTATATAATATATTGCATCAAGATATTGTCTGGAAAGCCAAAATTGTGCACTGTTGATAAATGTCCTGAAATATGTAAGGTTAATGATCGGTTAACCTTGACGGAAATGTACTACATTACAGAACATCGCACTGAACAGTAATACACACAATATTTCACCACATACAAGTAAATCAACAAAATAACAATAGAGAATACCGAAGCGTCAACAATACCATAATCCGAACTCAAAATCTGTTAAACGAGGGGTAAATAAAAAGGAAAGCTTTACATGGAGATCTTTGTAAAAGTACAGATGTTCCAGAAGAGAAAGCGCCTATTCCGCTCCATCGACAACACCCACCATGCGAACTTGTTCACATCCAATTAAACATCAAGTCCTCAAAGTGAGAACCGAGTCTTCATTCTCAATCACAAAAAGTAAGCAAACTAACTATTATATTCAAAATCTTCATATCAAACAAAGATGCAAAATATTTCTCAACGAGACAAAGATGGTCACCATAAACCTTGCTCATAATTTTGACCTCTCCAATCCCTGTGTTCTAAATTTGTTTGTCAGCAGTCGACATCGATCACCCAAATCACTTTATTTAGTGCAAGCCCCAGAATAACAAATATACTACGACATGTAAATACTATAGGTTTGAGAAACAGAGATATTACTTTCAAGAAATGGAAAATTCAAGATCGGACAATTGAAATGGTATATATTGAAGCTTAATAGTAAGAGCATGATCTGAATCTGGAACATTTCCATTTTTGGCCCCGGAGTCGTTATACATGTTCAAAATCAAACTTTACCAAAAAAAAAAAAAAACAACATAAACTCGGCCGCTCTTTGTACATGTAGGAATTTTTGTTGCTTTGTAATAAGTCAAAGAATATAGATACGTCAACAAACAATAATCTTATCTTTGATTCATGACCAGGTGCTTCGGAAGAGTTGCCGTATTCTGATTCATCGACGGCACCTGCTATGCGGATTTTAATAATACCCAAGTAAATACCATGAACTTAGGCCTCATTCTCAATCACAACACACAGATTTACTAGCAGTAAAACAACGACCGTAGAGTATCCTCCAAGACATCACAAAATATATCGTAGTTATCCTTGGAATAAAGTTATTTCCAGCTATTAAAATAGATGGAGCCATACAAACTAGAATGAGCTTTTTGGCTTTCTGTATCTATTACTGGAAATACGTTTTTATTTTTAAATCTCGCGAACAGTAATGGACTCTTTCATGCACCAAGGGGTTTTCGAATGTGGTGAAACTCAAGATGTGATAAAACCGCAAGAGAAAAGCGTTGTTCCATAGAACTTTCTGCATTTCTTTCCTTTCCTAGACAGCTCTATCTTACTAAGCTATACGATAAACGTAATGATTTCAATTTTCCGATCGTTAACTTTTCTTTTCTTGATAGTAACATCCCTGCTTCTCCAACCTATGGTGTTAACATGTCGCAGTTAATTTGGTATTTCAGGGCTTGCTCTAAATGTCTGGATTTTCGTGATCGATGTCTAGTGCTGACAAACAAACTTACAACACAAGGATTCGAGAGATGCAGGTTGATCAGAACTATGGGCAAGTTTTATGGTCGCAATCTTTGTTTAATTGAGAAATACTCTGTATCTTTAAGTGATATGAAGAAGGACGTTTTTGAGTGTGCCCATTAGTGTGTTTACTTGTTGTAATTGACAATGATAATCGGTTCTCACTTTGAGAACTTGATGTTTGGATTATGATTTTGTTAACGCTTTGGTATTCTCTTATTTATTTTCACACACAGAAATGAGAGAGAAAATGATATCTTCCGTGAATTTTCGTTATTTTCCTTGAATGAAAATGAATTTTTTCCATATGCATACAGGGAAACAAACAAGCTTTATATTCAACCTGAAGAAACAAAAGTGACTTGTCAGCAATCGTTACATTATTTGACCTATATATGATATCCATCCATGGGAAGCTACCTTGTTGACTTATCAGTAGTTTTTGTTTGTCTTCTTGTGATTTTGTAAACTAACCGACTTAAAATATTTCTCATAAGTGAAAGTAATTATCTATAAAATTTTAAATACCAAGTGGGTATCAGGCGTATGTGTCAAATACTTCAAAACCTGACCTTTTAAGGGATTTAAACGAACTTTGCGAAAGCTACAAATGTAAACACATGCACCTATCTGTTTTCCCTATAGACAAACACGATTAAGTGGACAAATTCAAATAAGTCCCAAACACATTATCTGCATAGGGCTTAGGCCACATGCAATAAAACGTCTTGCACTGGAAATACTAAATTAAGCAAACTTTCAACATACATAAATGCATTTTGTGGTTTATTCAGAAAGGTGCATTTAAATTCTCTATTCAGAAGGTGATATAGCCCAGTGTATAATTACTTGCAGCTACGTACAGGACACATTGCAATGCAATTCCTAACATGTGACTATTGAAGTCACGCAATATCTATTACATACACAAAACTTACCTGTTTAGGCAATATATACTATAAATGAGCATATTCTTAGTAATAGTATTTTTTTATTCTAAACATGAATTAGCTTTAATAAATGCAAGAAAGAGGAATGCTTGATGCATTTTTTAAAAGGAATAATTTTCATCAAACTACAGTGTTCTTATCATTATAAGTTTTGCTCCAAATATCAAAGCTTTTTATTTAATATGTATTTAGCGTAAGGTATATCAATTCATAGAGATCATAACATGGTAAATTCCATATCACATGTCATATTAGCCAAAAGTTTAATCAAACAACAACAACACATGTTTGATGCATTTGACCCCTTTGACATTAAAAGTCTGCCAAGGGCATTTTCGAAACTTTGTTTGGATTTATCTAAGGAAATTATCGCCTTAAGAATCCTGACTTTCAACAATATTTGATAGAACGATTCATTTATTCATTGTCACAAAAAGGGACCGAATTGGGAGCAGTGCTGGGGTCTTGACAGTATGCAGCAGTGTGGTACTACGGAAGATTTAATAGAATAAACTGCAGCACCCCACCCCCTCCCTCAAATATGCACCCTGTAAACACATACATGTACACTCACTTCAAGTACATATAGAATTGAGAAGGCCGTCCTCAGATAATTTTAGCACCAGTGCACCCATTGCAATGGCTCGAAAGGCCATGGCAGGGAGTACATGCAGAGGCATTCGAAGGATTCTATGTTCCTGATCTTGTTTGATGCACACTCAAACGACCGGAAGTAAGTTCAATGACATTAACAACAAAACAAAACCAATAGCATTACTGTATATCTTTTAGTTATTAAGAGAAAGACGTTTGGAGGGCAATAGTAATGCCGACAGGACGACTTACGCCGCACTACGGAATACATATCGTATTAGATCAACTAAAATACGATCAAAAGGAATCTGATAAAAATGCTGTGTAATTGTGTTATTTAATAGAGTAGAACGTGTACTTCCTGGTTTGATGCCTATCCACCCGTGATAGACCAGACGTACAATGGAGGTGTGTAAGCCCTATGAAGATGTGACTTATTTAAATTTGTCAACTTAATCGTGTTTGCCTATAGGGAAAACAAACTAGGTGCTTGCGCTTACCTTGGTAGCTTTCGCATAGTTCATTTAAAAAGGTCAGGTTTTGAAGCATTTGACACATAAGCCTGGTACCCACTTGGTATTTAAAATTTTGAAGATAATGACTTTCACTTATGAAAAATATTTCAAGTCGGTTAGTTTACAAAATCACAAGAAGACAAACAAAAACTACTGAAAAATTCAACACGGTAGCTTCCCATGGATGGATATCACTTATAGGTAAAACAATGTAACGATTGCTGACAAATCGCTTTTGTTTCTTCAGGTTGAATATAAAGCTTGTTTATTTCCCTGTATGCATATATCTCAATATAAAAGATTCAATTTCATTCAAGGAAAATGACTAAAATTCACGGAAGATATCACTTTCTCTCTCATTTCCGTGTTTGAAAATAAATAAGGGAATACCAAAGCGTTAACAAAATCATAATCTAAACATTAAGTTCTCAAAATGAGAACCAAGTATCATTGTCAATCACAACATTTTAACACACTAATGAGCATACTCAAAAACGTCCATCTTCATATCACTTAAAGATACAGAATATTTCTCAATGAGACAAAGATGACGACCATAAAACTTGCCCATAGTTCTGATCAACCTGCATCTCTCGAATCCTTGTGTTGTTAGTTTGTTTGTCAGCAGTACACATCGATCACCAAAATCCCGATATTTAGAGCAAGCACTGGAATACCGAATCAACTGCGACATGTTGGAGAAGCAGGTATGTTGCTATCAAGAAATGGAAAGTTAACGATCGGAAAATTGAAATCATTACATTTATCGTATAGCTTAGTAAGATAGAGCTGTCTAGAATAGGAAAGAAATGCAGAAAGTTCTACGGAACAACGCATTTCTCTTGCGGTTTTATTACATCTTGGGTTTCACCACATTCGAAACCCCTTGGTGCTTAGACATGAAAGAGTCTAATACTCTTCACGAGATTTAAAAATAAAAACGTATTTCCAGTAATAGATACAGAAAGCCAAAAAGCTTATTATAGTTTGTAATTTTAATAGCTGTTTGGGAGTCTAGAAAGAACTTTATCCCACGGAAAACTAGGATATATTTTGTGATGTGTCTTGAATGATATTCTATGTTCGTTGTTTTACTGTAAGTTTTACTGTCAAGATAATTGTTTTCGTAATTCTGTTTGGTCCTGCAAAGTCAGACACAAGCCTGTAAACACTTACACTGTCTTAAATAACACCGGTAGACAATCCTAAGTTGCAAAACAAAACCAATAATGACAGAAACCCCAGGCCAAATATCAAGACTCAGTATATTTTCCAAAGTTAGAAGACAACATATAAAGGGAAATCTGACGCTGGACGTCAGACGGACGCCGCACTACAGCATAAATATTCGTGTTAAACAACATAAATAGAATCTTATAACAATGCTGTGCAATAGAGCAGACACTTTACCTCCTGGTTTGAGGCCTATCCACCTGTGATAGACCAGACTTACAATGGAGGTGTGTAGTACATTGCTGCTGGAGGTGATGTGTCTCTTATCGACTCTAAACATTGTCAACTCCTCAGGTATGTTTTTATTTATACCTTCTCTTTTTCTTTAATTATAATTGTTGTCCTTGATATGTCATATCGTTAGCCTTAAGTTTAACTTTGTCCAATAGGACAATTGCTGGTACACCAGGTAGAGGTAAACACAACAAATGTACCTGTAAATTCTATGTTTTAAACCTCCGCATTGAATTTGCTTTGACATTGCATCAAACACACCAAAAACATGGTTGTATTTCACAGAGATCATGAACCATAACAGCAGCATAATCGCAAATGACATTGGATCCTCCGAACACGCACATTTTTTATTGAATGCGTACATAGTATTACTGATATATGACGCGACGTTTAAACTGTATATAAAGGTTGAGGTTGACATTAATTAGTCATTATTAATATAAGAATGTGTTCAAAGTACTTGAACTATTTATACACCTCAACAGGGCAACAATATGTGTATATTGCATGCTAGCCATTTATTAATCTACAACAATAGTAATGACGTCGCACCAAACCACACACATTATGGGTAGTACTAACTACCGGATTCCGTATGGAAGATAACACCGACTACAACATTCATCCTTCTTTTTTAAAAGTCCGTTGAATAAAGTTCAAGAGGAGACTTTTCAAATTTTGAATATAAACTATTAAATTCATTATCAGATTGAACTAAGTCTGTTATCACTGATTATATGACTTATATATCTTAACAACAATTCCTATTTACTAATACTACTGCCTGACTAGAACTAAAAAGTCTATAGCTTAGATCACTATACAAATAAATATTTCTAACCTTTGACTAGAGAAGAACTAAGGGATTCTATCAGGATACACATGAGTTAATTATGCCCGATACACAATGTAGTTCATGCCTAATTTACCAATATCAGTCAAGTTTCAAGAGTTTGCCTCTGATTCCGCACTAGGTGTCGTCTGCCTTATATCGAAACAACAAGAAACACCTTGATTAAGAAAAGTAGACATTGCGTTTAAAACGAGCAGTTTTATGTGCATCAATTGATAAGATTTCCCTTTAGCTGAATCGATACGTAGAGCATCGGTCTGGAGAGCCAAGGGTCGGGGGTTCAAGCCCCAGCGACTGCTCTATATTTATCACTTTTCCCCGTCCTTTCACATATATACTTACGTACAATATGCCCATTTTATATACATATTCAAAAACCTACCTGCAGCGTTCAGAGCCCTAGTGAAATTTGCAAAGCTTAGTGAACATAGTGTCAGATGTCCTGAGTCTGATCATGTGATTTTTAGCGACATATCAATGAATTTTGCAATTTAAGTAACGCGAAATGTTGTGCTATGAATAAAACGCTATGAAAGGGAATATTTTACAGTTTATTTTCTCATAAAAAGGGAAATTGTATGTTTTTTTCAGGCCCAGTGAAGTGCTATGGTATACGGTTTCCATAAAAAGAATGTAATGATAGACAATGCAGTGTTTTAAACATACAATAATACAACGAAATTTTGGCATTTGCAAGTTCTGATATCACTTCCGTTGAAAAATATAACACTTGTTATTTATATCAAAATGTGACATTTTCTGAAGGATAATTATTTAAAACTTAAATGTTGGTTTTTTGAAAATGTTTCTCCTTTACAAAATTCGACTGGTGGGGTCTTCAATGTTTAGAAAACGCTAGTGAGCACTACCGTCGATAACACTATATAGTGCCATGGTGAGTAGCAGTAGGAAAATGCCGACATTGTAATAATAGGAAATAACGAATTGCCAGACAAACAAGTGCACAGGTAAGGTCAAATATAGACTATTGTATAAAACATATTGGTATATTTTATTCACAATTGTTCCTTGTGCTATTTGTGATGGTTGATTAACCCGTCGAAAACCAGATGTTCAACGGTACAGTAGATCTATCAGATCAGCACTACTTAAACAACACAGCTTTAAAATACGGATTAACATTTAGTTCTGGATGGCTCCTAATACTGGATGGCACTAGGCCTATTATAAGGCCTACTAGACATTTGTTCGTTTTCCGATTTTATTACCTACGCTTAGACACGAACGCATGAATTCACGGAATCAACCTATAATGCATGTTTAGATAATACTAATACTTAACATTAATATTCGGCCTCCTATGGGTCGTCTTTTGGAGGTACGTTATCGTAGCTACAAGCTAGATAGCCTAAAGCTATTTCATAATTATACACGGTAATGCATGCATACTTGATCGAGTAGTTTCGGTTTTACAGACGAAAACATTGTACCGCTCGTTCCGTTTGGAACGCTCCAAAGTGTGTTCGTTCGTTCGTTCGATACGCCAGATGGAACTTATAGTGCGGCAGCGGCCCGATTAGCTTATCGGCCGGTAGCGGCCGGCCAAGGTTATCGGTCGCTAGCGTTCGTTCCGTTCGGGAAGCGGCCGTAATAGCTGCATGGGTCCGATAGGTAATACCGTCCGGCTCGCGATCGTTCTTCGTCCGTTCAGCGGCTGGCCTCCGTTCGGGAACCGTTCGTCCACCGTTCGTATCACAAAAAGTGGATACTTAGCCGTAATTCTAGCAGTAGAACGAATTGGGTATCACCGCTGCGGAGTTGTTGGAGGTGGCGGCTCTGCATGTTTTGGTGTGGGCAATGGTGCAGACACTGATGTGGGCTCCGGGATGCCTGGAGTTGTCGGTTGTACCACCACACCTGTGGGGTGTGATTTTCCCTTAAATTTCAATGGTGTTGGTACCTCAATGATAGACTCTGCGTGAGGCAAGTCACACATTATGAGTTGATCTGTATGTTTCCTCCAGGTTAATCCAGGTCCTACATCCACTCGATATGACAGTGGGTCTGTTTTTGTGATGATAGTTCCTGATACCCACTTATCCCTGTTCTGTCGATTGTCGCGCACTTGTACCCTTTCTCCCTCCTTAAATTCACAAATGGAGTTGTTCTGCTTGCACGTATTTTCCTGCTTCCATTTAACCGTCTGACCTAGTTCAGGTTTGATCCGAATGAGGAGTGTTTGCAGCGATCTCCCCGTGAGAAGATGTCCAGGCTTCTGATTGGTCGTGGTGTGAGGTCTCTTTTCAGTGGTTCACCATCTTTTCGCAAGCTTTCTATTGCTTGTTTAAACGTGTGTACCAACCTCTTGGCCAATCCATTGGTGCGAGGGTGGTGAGGAGCGGACGTTGTGCGGAGTATGCTATTTTCTGGAACTCGTATGATACAAATTTGGGGCCATTGGCTATCACAAAACATTCAGGAATGCCATTACGAGCACATTTCTCGCGCATAACTACAATGGTTTAATTCTAACTGTTCCCAGGTATCTTTCATGGATCTGCTCCAAGACCTTGGGTCGCAATTTCAAGAGGACAATAACACGTACAAAGTATCCCCAACATTATACATCCATCATGTACTGTCAGTTCCATTTTCCTGTTGAAATCGGCTGCTAGGCCTTAGCATTCCGCCCCCCCCCCCCCAGTCATAATCACGCTGTACACCTGCGACAGTGGTGGATCCCTTGAGGTAGTTTGACATACCTGCTTTGCGGATATCTGTAGGGTTTTTTGTTGTTGTCATAAAGACACGTGCAACATCACTGTCAATGTCATCCACTTTTTCCTGTACCAACGGTGACCGAAAAAGTCCGTCTGCATTTCCGTGATGTTTTGTTCCTTTGTACTCAATGTTGTATTGAAACCCAGGCAAAAATAACGCGTAGCGCTGCAGTTGTACCGCTAACGAAGCTGGTATACCCTTTTCCGGGTGAAAAACTTGACAGTAGAGTTTGTTGATCGGTTATCAGTCTGAACTCCACAGAACTCTATCCTTCGCATACAATATTGCACTTGGCGTTGTTTAGGCGTAGCCGATATGCGTCTTAACATTGGAGAACATTTTTCCAGATAATGTGGATACTGTTTCCTTGTTTTGCTGGGGCAGATGTTATGCTAAAGACACAAACCTGGTATTTTGGGGAAAAATCAGGGAATACCAAAGCGTCAACAAAACCATAATCCGAACTCAAAACTTAAAAAAATTAAACTAGGGGCAACAAAGGAACAAAGGAAAGATTTACATGGAGACTCTCGTAAAAGCACAAGAGAATAAAACTAGGTGTTCCAGAAGAGTAAGCGTCTTCTGCTTCATCGATGACCCCACCATGTAAAATCTTGGTCACATCAAAGTAAGCATCAATCCTCAAAATGAGAACCGAGTCTTCATTGTCATCACATACAAGTAAACACACTAACAAGCAAACTCAAAAACGTCCATCTTTATATCACACAAAGATACAGAATATTTCTCGATTAGACCAAGCTGGCGACCATAAAACTGTCCTATAGTCTTCATCAAACTGCATCTCTCGAATACCTGTGCCGTAAGTTTGTTCGTCAGCAGTCGACATCTATCATGGAAATCTCAATATTCAGAGCCCTAGAATAACAAATCAACTGCGACATGTTGACACCATAGGATGGTGAAACTGGGATGTTACAATCAAGAAAGGGAAAGTTCAGGATCGGAAAATCGAAATCGTCACGTTTATCATACAACTAAGTAGTAATTTGCCCATGTTGGTCATAGTTTAAGTAAAGATCGAGGTAAGATCAATACTGGAATATACCTTTATGAGTGTTTATGTTATGTCCTTCCATTTGTAGGTAAGCATGCTTCAAATACATATCCTCAACCATGGGCAGTATCTTTTTTGACGTCATCAATCTTTGTTGTTTTGATGAAACCATGGAGCACATTGATTACGCCAAAAAATACAGCTTGTTTTAGCAGGCTTGTTTAAATCTGTTTGTGTTTTTTTTTACATATTTATAACCATCACAGGGTCACTATGGATTTTAATTATATATTTGAGTATATATAGTGAAAACATGGTTTGTTTTCATATGTATGTATATCTAAAGATAGAAAAAGGAAAACACGACAACCAACTTCCAAACGCTTTCAACCAATTCGGGACAAAAAAGTATATTCTGACCGATCAACATAATGATAACATCAACAACTTAAAAAACATGTGTCTTGTATTTGAAAGTACGAGGTGAAAGCACATCTCCCTGTACATCGCCAAATAATATAGCTTACTTCTGAATAACAATGCAATTTTCCACCACAGTTACATAACATGCTGTTTGTCTTTATTGTTATTTTCCTAACCATAGAAAAATATATGTTACAGGGTAATCAATCATTTTTGCGGGTCTGTAATATTAGCAGCTACAAATATCAGCATTTGACATAAATAGTCACTATCAGACACTAATACAAAAAAAAAAAATAACAAACACAATCAAGTCAGCTACTGATGTGAAACATGCTGTTGTAACCTCAGAACTGTTGCCGTAAAATCATATGAATTGATAAGATCCTTTATAATTAAGTAAGAGAAATGTTAGTTGTTTGTATAAACCCGGCGGCAATTCATGGATGAATCGTTTAATCGTAGAGGGCATGGTATTAGAAGATATCGAAAGCAATTTTTATTGTGGACAAAGATGTTTGTTAGTTTTGTTGTACCATTGAACATATACAACCATTTACCATTAACATTTTCATATCACAAATTGCAGTCTTGGACTTCTGTTTAATACCAACTGGTGATTCCGTCTTTCATTGCGATGCGCAGAGACTTTCGTCTCTTGCAGTTTCATCATAACATGTCACACGAATGAATCCTTTCTTTACTTTTTTTAACGATTCCCTTATTTACATAAATAATCTCATTTTGATTATCACTGATCTCAGCAAATTGCATAAATTATACCTATTCCTTGTTTGTTTGTTTTTTAATCATCATAATAAATAACACCGGTTTTTCAATAATGTATATGCAGATTGGCCAAAAGAAGTTTGTCAATGCCAAAAAAAAGAGTTCCATTCAGACGTATACAGGGAACTATCTGAAAAAAAAGTATCCGGTTCTTTATTCCAATCCCTTTTTAAGTAGGATTGCCGTTTTATTATTATAATTCATTTTTACAAGCTTTACCGAACATAATCTTACAGTGTACTGGAATGATGAATGCACATCAGCTGAAGGTAGCTAAACTAAATACTAATGCAAGAAACGTTGTTCGGCATTAGTTCACAACTGGGAGTGGAATGTTGGGATAGCATGCTATCTTTGTGTCGGTTATCTCATCCGTTGAATGTTACCAATTTGAACCCTCTAGATATGTTTTATACACTTTTCGAATATTCCGGAATTTACAAATTTTCATTTCAGTTCAATCAGCTATTAGTATCACCTTTACATACACTTGCACAAAGCAGTTTCAAAGTTTGTGTGTAGTAAGTAGAAATCTGGGTGAATAAGTTTGAAAGACAAGTTCATGAGTTGGCATTAAAATGAGGCACCAGAATCACAGAGCCACTGGACTCTTTTGGTTCCTCACCTTGCCTGCATTCTGAACCATTCCACATATAAAATAAGCCGATATATGCAATATATATGTATGCCGATTTTGATTTACCTTGACCAAACAACCTTGAAACTTGAACTTGTCCAAGACATGTTAATCCTCTACATGTGTGTGAAGTTGGTGAAAATCCGTGAAGAAACAAAGCCACAACAGTGCTGACAAATATTGTCTAAAAAAACAACAGTGACCTTGACCCAACAACCCTGAAACTTGAACTTTCAACTTGTCAAAGATTTGTTAACTCTGTATGTATAAGATTGTGTGGTTTGATGAAAATTCATTAGCAAAGGAAACCATTCGAGTCCTGACAATTATTTTCTAAAAATAGCCACAATGAACTTGACCTTGACCTGATAACCCTAAAACTCGAACTCATCAATGATATTTTTGATTTTGTATTAGTTTGTGTAGTTTGATGAATTCCATGAAGATATGAAGCCACTAGACTGCTGACAATGCATTTCTAAAAATAGCAACTGTGACGTTGACCTTACAACCCTTAAGATATTTTGATTTTGTGCAAGTACTGTAAAAGTGAAATACTTCGTGGTTTGGAAATTTTCGCCTATATCGCTGCCAATAAATTTTCCCAGATGTACATTGTATCCACACGCGAAAATATTTGATACCATTCAATTTCTACAATGGATAGTATATGTCACATTGCTAAACAGAAGACTGACAGCACAAACATTCCCACACTGCTAACAGTTTGGAGGCTGACTAAGCGAACAAGAGCACCGCGAGTAGAGGCATGATTCGCTTGTCGTACCATATCGGAAGTATAATGGTATGTAAACACAAAAAAAAGTTTCTACATAATGCCCCAAATTGCATCAGATACAAGTTCCAATGGGCCATAACTGGTTGTAAAGGCTAAGGGTTAAAAACTTTCAATGTCGAAAAAGCAACCCTACCTACATTTCTTTCATCAAAAATCACATTTTTAGTTGAGGTATGAAAAAACGCTTGATACCATTGGAAAGATGGATATTCTTTTTTTATTTTAGAAACCTCCAAAATGCACACAAATGTAACCCCACACAGAAGTGTAAAATTAGACCGAACATCTAGTTTAGGTCCAAAACTAGTTTAAATTTGCTGTAACAAATTTCCAGGTCCCTGTGGTACATGTAGGCCTATAGCTGCGCTCTCCATCACGGATAGTCCGTTTACATATTATTCAGTATTGTTATATTATTATTAGTTTGTTAGGCCTACCTAACTACATGTATACATGTAGATACACTGTTGAATCGGTGTCAAAACTTTAGTTTGAAGTTCTTTTTCCTGTGGGGTCCAAGTTGCTGACACGCACTACGCGGACATGTTATGTACGTAATGGTAACTTGCATTGCCATAGGCCTACCGTAAATTATCTCGCCAACAAAACCTCAGATTTACATTTTGCAGTTTGTTTTCCCGACAAGTACTGTCAACTCGCAACCACACATCGCTTCGTCCGTCAAACCGTGGTCTTGGTCTTCTTTGATGGGTGGCGTGTTTCTTTTTGTTGATCCGATGCATCTGTTCCGATCTTTTTAATAGTCTCTTTGTTGACTAGTGTTCCTTTGAGCCTGATGCGACTCTGGTTTCGTCTGGCTGCCATATTTGTTTACCAGCTACCTGATCATGACCTGTGCTTCCGGTTCTATTTTTATACGAGCAATCACGTAACTTTTCCGAAATACGTCACCATTACTTGTTCCCGCGTTCAGTGTCGATTCGCAAAAAAATAATAAAAAATGTTTTTTTCAATATTGAAAACGATAATAATAATATAACAAAAACATCAGTATGTTAAAGAACAAGCTTTACCGAACATAATCTTACAGTGTACTGAAATGATGAACGTATCAGCTGAAGGCAGCTAAACTAAACACTAATGCAAGAAACGCTGGTCGGCATTACTTCAAACTGGGAGTAGAATGATGGGATAGCATGTTATCTTTGTGTCCGGTTATCTCATCAGTTGAGAAAACATAACATTTAATGGAATGTTACCAATTTTAACCCTCTAGATATGTTTCATACACTTTTCGAATATTCCGGAATTTACATATTTTCATTTCAGTTCAATCAGCTATATTAGTATTGCCTTTAAATACACTTGCACAAAACAGTTTCGAAGTTTGTGTGTAGTAACATAAGTAGAAATCTGGGTGAATAAGTTTGAAAGACAAGTTCATGAGTTGGCATTAAAATGAGGCAACAGAATCGCAGAGCCACTGGACTCTTTTTGTTCCTCACCTTGCCTGCATTCTGAACCATTCCACATATAAAATAAGCCAATATATGCAATATGTGTATGCCGATTTTGATTTACCTTGACCAAACAACCTTGAAACTTGGAACTTGTCCAAGACATGTTAATCCTCTATATGTGTGTGAAGTTGGTGAAAATCCATGAAAAAACAAAGCCGCTACAGTGATGACAATTATTGTCTAAAAACAGTGACCTTGACCCGACAACCCTGAAACTTAAACTTTCAACTTGTCAAAGAATTTTTAGGTCATCTGACCCGAAGGGTCAGGATGACCTAAAGTCATCGTGCTTCGTCCGTCGTCGTCCGCCGTGCGCCGTCAGTAAACTTTTCATTTCAAAATGCTACTCCTCCTTCATTTCTTAATGGATCACCACCAAATTTGGTGTGAAGCATCATTGGGGGAGGGCGATCAGATTATTTATAAATGAGGCTGATCGAACCCCTGGGGCCAGAGGGGCGGGGCCCGAAAAGGGGAACTTTGCTGAATTTTTGCTTTAAATTCCTACTCCTCCTTATTATTTGAATGGATTACATCTAAATTTGGTGTGAAGCATCATTTGGGGTGGGCGATCAGATTTTATATATATGAGGCTGATCCGACTCCTGGGGCCAGAGGGGTAGGGCTCCAAAAGGGGAACTTTGCTGAATGTTTGCTTTAAATTCCTACTCCTCCTTAATACTTGAATGGATTGCATCCAAATTTGGTGTGAAACATCATTTGGGGAGGGCAATCAGATTGTATATAAATGAGGCTGATCCGACCCCTGGGGCTATAGGGGCGGGGCCTCAAAAAGGGGACTTTGCTGAATTTTTACTTTAAAATCCTACTCCTCCTTAATGTTTGAATGGATTGCATCCAAATTTGATGTGAAGCATCATTAGGGGAGGGCGATCAGATTTGTAATAAATGAGGCTGATCCAACCCTTGGGGCCATAGGGGCGGGGCCTCCAAAAGGGGACTTTGCTGAATTTTTGCTTTAAAATCCTACTCCTTCTTAATGCTTGAATGGATTGCATCCAAATTTGATGTAAAGCATCATTTGGGGAGGGCGATCAGATTTTATATAAATGAGGCTGATCCAACCCCTGGGGCCAGAGGGGCGGGGCCCAAAAGGGGAACTTTGCTGAATTTTTGCTTTAAATTCCTACTCCTCCTTATTACTTGAATGGATTGCATCCAAATTTAGTGTGAAACATCATTTGGGGATGGCGATCAGATTTTATATAAATGAGGCTAATCAGACCCCTGGGACCAAAGGGGCGGGGCCCCAAAAGGGGAACTTTGCTGAGTTTTTGCTTTAAAATCCTCCTCCTCCTTAATGCTTGAATCGATCAGCACCAAATTTAATGTGAAGCATCATTGGGGGAAGGTGATAAGATTTTATATAAATGCGACTGATCTGGTCCCAGAGGCCAGAGGGGCGGGGCCCCAAATCCTTTCTCAGCTTTACTTCAAATGTAATTGAAGAAGAACAATCATATTTGACATACAGGAGACTGGTCTTCAGGGCACTGTGAAAGTGGAAAAGTATTAATGTTTAAATCCTAATTCCTGTATGGGGAGAATTTAGCAGAATTTGATATAACACATCAATCCCATTTTGGAAAGCAATCATCTTAAATAAAGAGACTGACCAACACTATTAGGGCCAGATGGGAGATAAAAGGGGTACTGTACATGTAGATTGGCCAGTTTGCATGGAGCACTTGTAAGGCCATTATCAGTAATGTGCATTTTGATTTTTCTATACAATGATAAGGTGGTACACCTCTGTTAAATTGTAATATCATTAATAAAAAACAAAAGCATGCGTTCATATAATTTTATACAGTACCAAAAGTATTTCAGTATTCAGTACTATTTCAAACAATCCTTTTTCTGAGAATATGTGTAATACTCCAAATCCAATGGAAATAAAACGACCTGTCATTCCAACATTGAAATATGATTTTTCCAAATAACAATAAATTAAATATTGGCATAGCCTACCAAATATTTAAAAAAATATTTTTCATGTATACTGTACATAAATGAAAACCATGCATAATACTGTATGCACATGTATATAATAAGGTTTGTTTTCTAATACATTAAATGAAAATATTGTGACTATATGTATCAAACGAATTATCACATAAAAATTGCTATAAAACTAAACCTTGCATATTTCATTTTGAGACTATTTCATCATAAGAAAAAAAACTTCCAATATTATACATATATATCCAAAATATACATCCCTGGTGAAGTTGCTCAAAATGAAAATATAATTCAAAGTGAAAGAAATTGTAAGTATATTTCTTATCAGCAACAGATCATTATTTATAGACAACACAAAAAAAAACAGATAAAAAAAAATTTGCCGCTGATAGGATTTGAACCGGATTGACTGGTTACATTTCCCTAACCCAAAGCAGGGGAAGTAATCAACCGGAAGTGATGCTATCCCACAATTCCAGAGATCGAACGGTAAGATGGAAGACATGAACTGAAAGCATAGAGAACACCATAAATAAATTTCGTAACCGACTCTAGATCTGAACAGATAGTTTATGACAATGATGCTGGTTTGAACACTTTTGAACTAAGGGGTGTGTCCCTGCTATAAGTGTTTGCAATTGTCAGATGACCGTTTAGGCCCATGGGCCTCTTGTTAACTCTGTATTTATAAGATTGTGTGGTTTGATGGAAATCCATTAGCAAAGAAAAACCATTCAACTGCTGACAGTTATTTTCTAAAAATAGCCACAATGAACTTGACCTTGACCTGATAACCCTAAAATTCGAACTCATCAATGATATTTTGATTTCGTATTAGTATGTGTAGTTTGATGAAATCCATGAAGATATGAAGCCACTAGAGTGCTGACAATGAATTTCTAAAAATAGCAACTGTGACCTTGACCTTACAACCCTTAAGATATTTTGATTTTGTGCAAGTACTGTAAAAGTGAAATACTTCGTGGTTTGGAAATTTCGCTTATATCACTGCCAATAAATTTTCCCAGATGAACATTGTATCCACACGCGAAAATATTTGATACCATTCAATTTCTACAGTGGATAGTATATGTCACATTGCTAAACAGAAGACTGACAGCACAAACATTCCCACACTGCTAACAGTTTGGAGGCTGTCTAAGCGAACAAGAGCACCGCGAGCAGAGGCATGATACGCCTGTCGTACCATATCGGAAGTATAATGGTATGTAAACACAAAAAAAGTTTCTACATAATGCCCCAAATTGCATCAGATACAAGTTCCAAAGGGCCATAACTCTAGTAAATATTGTCAAATCAAACTGTCTTTCAGGAAACACAACTTCATGTCATGATGATAAAGCTTTGCGAATTTGAAAGATATCAATTGGAAACTGTAGGAGAAGATCTCCAGAAAAATAACAGCTTACGACAGAAATGCATTGTCTACATAATGCCTATATTAAACTATGAAATGCTGTTACGCGAAAAAGTTGAAATAACTCAACAAAACCTGTAATAGATGTAAATGTTATAGCTTTTCGAAGTACCATAACAAATTTTTAGAGGAATTGAGAAAAAGCACAAAAAAGTTCTGACGTTTTCTACATAATGGACGAAAATTATGTCCCAAAGGGCCATAACTCTAGTGAAAATTGTCAAATCAAACTGTAAATCAAGAAAACACAACTTAATGTTATGGTGGTCAGGCCTAACAACTTTTAAAGAAATCGGTTGAACACTGTAGGAGGAGATCTCCGGACATATAAAAGTTTACGACGAACGGACGGACAACGCTATACCATAATATATCCCATCATTTTTGACGGGTGTATATAAATTCCACACTCAAGTTTGATGGAAATTTGTGAAAGAAAGAAAGAAGTGCTGACAAACTTCAGTGGGCAGACAGATGGCTAGGAAAAGTACTTGTATTTCTACACAACCCCCCTGCAACCAGTAACATTAAGGATGAACTTTATTTGTTGATAGATGACTTCATTCCGAGATTATTTTGCTAGTTTGACATGTCAATTACTCTTTCCGGTTTATCATGACACAGTGGTGCTATATATTTGTACCAATGGGTTTAACTAGTCCTTGTGGTGGCTGATTGGTTAAAGATGTTCTGACATTCTACCACTAGCCCTCCCACAATGAGAACTTGCGAGTTCAAAACCAATGCGAGGCAGTTGCCAGGTACTGACCGTTAATAAGGTCGATGGTTTTTACTTGAGGTACTCAGGCTTTCCTCCACCCCCAAAACCTCCTTAAATGACCTGGCTGTTAATAGGACAAAATAAACTAAGCCTCAAAATTAGAAATGACTGAGACATAAATGCCCGCCTTCCCCCATATGAAATTAGTTGTAAATGCTTAATTATTACACATAAGAAGTTTGATAACAATCAGATTAGTAGTTATCTAAATAAGCTGGTTACATTACCATTGGACGGGATGGACATGGATACACTATATGCCCCCCCCCTCCCATTTCATGATGATAGGGGCATAAAAATCATGTAAACATTGTATTTGTCAGAAATATGTCAACGTGATTTATGAGTCTTAAGCAGAACATTGAAAGAAAATCCCCTTCATGGGAGAAGCTGGGTGATTCAAGCAAAACCATTCTTATCAATGTTTTTTTTTTCAACGTTTTGCATATATATATACATTTAGGTGTTCTCTGTAGCATATTATCACATTGTGACCCGTTTCGTTGTATACAAGGGAGGTAATTCAATCTAATTATCTCCCTGTTCACACAAAATGCAATATTCACAAAGAAAAAATCCAATTATCAGTCGTAAAGTGTTTATTTTTCGGAATCCGCAAATAATACAAGAAGACTTCCTTTCATTTAAAATGATTAAGTTTAGTTTAACCTTAACCTTGAAATATGGCACAGACCTACGTTTTAAAATTTTCAAACATAATATGCAATTACAAATGTATATAGTGTATTCATTTACTAAAAATTATGTAATATTTGCACTGAAACTCAATATATGAACTATAACAGCAGAAATGCTTTTCATTTGAGTATGAAAGCGAAATCTCTTCTAACGTAACTCCTGGTCTATTGATGGCATCATTGCATTAACATTGTCCAATGAGATTCTTTTAAGCTTGCTTTGCTTCGGACATCATGCAGAATATACCTGGATCAAGTTTATCTGAATTGCATATTGTTTACCTTTATTGAGATGCATTTTTGTTTTTAAGAAAATGTAGACTTCAAAGCACTGGTGTTATTCCTAATGCTGTCCCTGTGTACCCCATGTGATTTAGTTACACTTCCAGGAGAAAGCAAGGTCTTTCATTCACCTGAGAAAAACAAATATTGTCAACATACAGTTTCCAAATTTTCACATATATACATATACAAAATTGACAATAGACAGCTATACAAGTACTTAGCAAATGTATATTGACCCAAGATATGTTTGTAGAACACTTAACTTTAATCTTCATATAGATCTTGACCCTTACCTAAAGAGAAGTAATGACCTTGACATTTCTCTTGACAAAATATGAAGTGCTTATCTTGTAAAATTAAGACAAATTTTATCAGAAAGTTACAAATGAAATTTTGGCTCAGGTCATGATCAGTCAGTATAAAATTAAATACAAATCGTACAACAAATTTAAGATAAACAGTATACATGATCAGTCAGTATAAAAATAAATACAAATCGTACAACAAACTTAAGATATACATTATACAGAGACAACTTTTTTGAGATATATTGCACTAAATTGAGGTTATTTGTGAAGCCAACACTTACCTTGTCCAGCCAACTGTATCCTTCATTCTTTTGCATCCCAGCAGAAGATACTCTTGTTTCCAAAGACTTGGTCAAATCTTAAAACCTGTAGAAAGTCATAATGTTATATATATAGAGTTGGAAATAATTTATGAATTTCCATTTTCTCCTTTTTGATACAAAAAAAAATATGAAAAAATACAGTGTACCCTCGACCATTGCCACCCGAATCTATCGCCACCCTAGCATACCGCCACCTAAACCTCTAGAACAGATTTATGTCCTATATAATTCCCTCGTTAAGTTCGCTACCCTCACATACCGCCATCCGCCACACCCTTTAAAATACAACGTCCCGAATCCCTATATATTTCCCTCGACAATAATGCCATATTGTTCTGTTTTTGGAGATCGAGGAACTCTTTAGTGTTCCATTTGGAATGGCATGCGGCGAAATCAGATCAATAACTAGTTTCAGATATAAATTTGTGCCAATATAGATCTACATGACGATATGTTACGATATAAAGTACTTAGCTCGTTTTTAATAAAATGTTGAATTGCAATCTATTATGCAATTTAATTCATGGTTATAATTTTCATAATTTGATACTATCGCCACCCTCGTTATACCGTCATAATTGCTGTGGACGAAAGGTGGCGGTATAACGAGGGTACACTGTATGTGGTATTGATCAAAAGTAGGCAAAATTATCAAATACCCTTACCCTACCACTTGACATTGACTAAACTGGCTGCTGTGTAATAGGAATTCCTGTTTAATATATGGCCAAGTTCTAAGAACTTATACATATATTACCTCTAATACAAACCGACAATTGTTTAAAAAACAGACTAATAGTTTTGGTCCCGGTGACTTTGGGTTTAGACAGCTGGTTTAACTGTACATTTCTGTATATAGTTGAATTAAAATAAAAAGTTTTTCACACAGTCTCATGGTAATAAGAGTAAACTAAGAGTGAATGGACTCGTACAAGTCAGTTTTATAGATAGGCAAAATGACCTATATACAATTTTGACTAACTCTACAAACCTGTCCAATCAACATTGCATTAATGTTTTGAAACTGTCTCGGACCTTCTAAGATGATACTGGCACACACTAGAGCTTCTTGTTCTCAAGTCAAAGTCCACAATCTTTCCAGTGTTGACACCAATAAGACCTGAAATTTAAACAATATAAGTTATCTCCCTTTATTTTGTTAACTCCAGGACTCCAACAACTAAAACTACCCCTTATCAGTCACAGGGAAATCTTACAATAAAAATGTATTTATAAAATGTTAAGGAGTATTCATAAACACAGTCTCCCGCCATTTCATACTTGTAAACATTTTATGCATATCTGCAATAAAATTCAACTTTAAGAAAATAAATGTATTGAAGCCAATTATAATAATGAGCGGTAAAAGGGTGGGCTATGAGAAATTTCTGACTCGTGTATTTATAATTATAATAAATTTATCGTGAATTTGATGTCACATGACCCTTCAAAGGAACGGTAATTATAAGTCTGCGTTCTGCGTTATAGGCTGGTCTTTAACATCCATACATCGGGACAACATGTACATTACAGAGATTGAGCCTGCTAGACACAACTTGTTAAATAACTAGGCCTACAAATGTATATAGAGTCTAACCTAAAGGACATACAATTTAAAAAAACATGCAAAGTCATCACGTAGAGTGATCATGGTTAAAAAAAATCATCCCAAACTCATTCAATGCTATTGGTTCAATAAGAAAAACTAAAAATAATGCTGGACCTAGAAATATTTTGACCACAATTACGCAAATTGATTATGTAACAGTTAGGCCTATTCAATTTTCAGTCAACTCAAAAAAATATGCAGGTCATTTGCAAAGGAAGCGAAATATTGGGTCAAATGAATTAAATGCAATGTTTTTTTCTGTTGTTTGAATATTTAAGGAATAACCACAATATTTTTTAGGGTTATACGGTATATACCGAAAAAAAATGTGTGCACTTTGCATAAATCTGCGAAGCGGTTTATGCAAAAAAGTCCATACAGTTTTTTTCAGTATATACCGTATTACCCTAAACAAATGTTGTGGTTATTCCTTATAATTTCATTTCCGCAAGCCTTATACAATGCTTTCGTATTAATTATAACAAAAATGGAATGGATTTGCAAAATACACAACCATGTGCATAAATTTCACCGCAAAACAACCTTACCAATCAGAGGTTTGATTACAAAATACCGCACCAAACATGGCGGTATATGACGTCATCACTTTTTGCGTTGTCTGTTTTTTGAGGTTATACAATATAACCTGAAAAAGTTTAACATTGCGGGAATAGGCAAAATTAAATTATATAGGGTTAAATAGTTCCTCTTATATATGGACCATAACAACTACATGTATGCAGTTTGTTCATTTGTGTATTTAAACTGGGAACAATGGGAAGATTTAATTTCAATTTGTCACAGGAAAAATATTACATCCTAATATCATTATCATAAAGGAAGAATATAATAGAAAATAAGGGATGAGTAACTGATGTTGAAATGAAGATTCGTGTCAGAATACGCTCTATTCCAAACCTGATTACACTTTTAATGTACTATCATAAATTTTTTCATACAAACTGCCTAGTAAGGCTAATATACCGTACATATCACAGGGACCTGAGAATTTGTTACAGCCAGTTTTGGACCTTAAAGCTGACAATGCAAGTTAAAAAGCTTTTTTGTTGAGATTAAAAAAAAAAAAAAAAATATGGCAAAGTAATATTTTAGAAAGCTTCTGAGATGCCCCCTAACAGGTTACTAAGGAGAGGCAGACATTTTAGTTTTTGCCTTGCTTGGAAACGAGAGTCGGCCTCCTTGGGTATAAAAGGCACCCAGCCTGTCAAACCGGTTTTCACTGGACGTGCAAAGTGCAACACACCTGCGGACACAACAGGTGACACTAGAGTTACAAAACTGGAATGATCAACACACACTTACCTTGAAGTTGAAGTTATGTGAAGATGGTCACTCTCTCAGACACCATCATAAATCGTGTGCCAAAGCAAAATAAAAAAAAATAAAACTGAAAACACCCTAGCTGTCTCTTCACCTATGTATACGTAATCGACATGTTGATTTTACATTCGGAAGCAGAGCAAAACGTTCCGAACAGAATATATGTACGCGCTCCTAATACTACCTATAATATTACGCCTTGCCACTAAAGCCCTTGTAATGAAAATGTAGTGTAACACGCGAGCATAGTCTAGATTATGTAAAACACGTGCACGAACACATGCGAGTGCGGGGAACTTATTTTGATGGAAATAAATGGATGTTATAGCAATGTTTATCACACAGGAACTGATTACTCTTAGCGACATGGTGTTCCAATTGAATACTAAGGTAGCTAGGTTTATCAGTTGTCATTCATGTACTTGTTTTTTATTCGCTCGAATTTTGGCGTAATCTAATGTTGTTTTTTTTTATTTATTTTGCTCATATTGTACAATATCGTTATAATTATACCTTCAATATCCATGTCAATGATACTGATCGAAAATATTGTAAACAAATAATGTGAAAGTATGTGATTGCTAGCTATATAGGTCTAAAGAAGTGTCGCCGTGCGGTTTCATCACAACAATGAGAACCGGTTTGACGGCCTGTGTGCCTTTTGTACCCAAGGAAGCCGACTATCGTTTCCAAGCAAGGCAAACACTAAAATGTCTGCCATTCCTTAGTAACCTGTAAGGGGGCATCTCAGAAGATTTTTTTTAAATATTAACAAGAAAGCTTTTTAACTTGCATTGTCAGCTTTAACTAAGGTGTTTAAAGTAATTTTACACTTTTGGGAGGTTTAGATCTATTTTTGATAAAAATGCTCCCTTAGGCTTTAAAATGGTTGTAAAGGCTAAGGGTTGAAAGACTTTGATGTCAAATAAGCGACCCTTCCTACATTTCTTTCATCAAAAATCATATTTTTAGTTGAGGTATGAAAAAACGCTTGATACCATTGGAAAGATGGATATTTTTTTTTATTTTAGAAACCTCCTATAAATGCACACAAATGTGACCCCATCCAGAAGTGTAAAATTAGACTGAACATCTAGTTTAAGTCCAAAACTAGTTTAAATTTGCAGTAACAGATTTTCAGGTCCCTGTGGTACATGTAGGCCTAAAGCTGCGCTCTCCATCACGGATAATCCGTTTACATATTATTTAAGTATTGTTATATTATCATTAGTTTGTAAGGCCTACCTACCTACATGTAGATACGCTGTTGAATCGGTGTCAAAACTTTAGTTTGAAGTTCGTTTTCCTGCGGGATCCAAGTTACTGACACACACTGCACGGACATGTTATGTACGTAATGGTAACTTGCATTGGTATACATTGTGTAGGCCTACCGTAAATTATCTCGCCAACAAAACTTTTGCAGTTTGTTTTCCCGAAAAGTACTGTCAACTCAATGCAACCACACATCGCTTCGTTCGTCAAACCATGGTCTTGGTCTTCTTTGATGGGTGTCGTGTTTCTTTTTGTTGATCCGATGCATCTGTTCCGAGTTGGCTAGTCTTCCTTTGAGCCTGATGCGACTCTGGTTTTGTCTGGCTGCCATGTTTACCGCGGCTACCTGATATGACATGTGCTTCCGGTTCTATTTTTATACGAGCAATCACGTGAATTTTCCGAAATACGTCACCATTACTTGTTCCCGCGTTCAGTGCCGATTCGCAAAAAAATAATAAGAAATGTTTTTTCAATATTGAAAACGATAATGAAAATATATCTAAAGCATCGGTATGTTAAAGAATAAATCCTGATGTGAATAAATATGTTGTTGTTTAATAGTCCAAACAATTAAGGTTTTAAAAAATGTAGAAAACGTTTGATTTCGTACCATGTTGAGATTTCTAAAATTAGTCGAATGGCGGCAGCGAAATTGAGCAGAAATGGGCCAAATTTAGCGGAAAATGCCGTTTTAAGGTACTTTTTGGTTATTTAACACAACCGAGACCTTGATTTTTCTTCTTAGAATCACATTTGCCTTCAGAAAATGTATTTCATTTGGAATTTGGTCCAAACACGAGCTAATTATTATTAGTATGTAAGATTATGTTTTAATTATGTTTTAACAAGCTTTACAGAACATAATCTTACAGTGTACTGGAATGATGAACGTATCAGCCGAAGGCAGCTAAACTAAACACTAATGCAAGAAACGCTGTTCGGCATTACTTCAAACTGGGAGTAGAATGATGGGATAGCTTGTTATATTTGTGTCCGGTCACCAGTTGAGAAAACATAACATTTAATGAATTGTTACCAATTTTACCCCCATAGATATGTTTCATACACTTTTCGAATATTCCGAAATTGACAAGTTTTCATTTCAGTTCAATCAGCTATAAGTATCGCCTTTAAATACACTTGCACAAAACAGTTTCGAAATTTGTGTGTAGTAAGTAGAAATCTGGGTGAATAAGTTGGAAAGACAAGTGCATGAGTTGGCATTAAACTGAGGCAACAGAATCGCAGAGCCACTTGGCTCTTTTCGTTCCTCACATTGCCTGCATTCTGAGCCATTCCACATATAAAATAAGACGGTATATGCAATATATGTATGCCGATTTTGATTTAACTTGACCAAACAACCTTGAAACTTGAACTTGTCCAAGACATGTTAATCCTCTACATGTGTGTGAAGTTGGTAAAAATCCATGAAGAAACAAAGCCACTAAAAAAGCAACAGTGACCTTGACCCGACAACCCTGAAACTTGAACTTTCAACTTGTCAAAGATTTTTTAACTCTGTATTTATAAGATTGTGTGGTTTGACGAAAATCCATTAGTAAAGGAAACCATTCGAGTGCTGACAGTTATTTTCTAAAAATAGCCACAGTGAACTTGACCTTGACTTGATAACCCTAAAACTCGAACTCATCAATGATATTTTGATTTTGTATTAGTTTGTGTAGTTTGATGAAATCCATGAAGTTATGAAGCCACTAGAGTGCTGACAATTAATTTCTAAAAATAGCAATTGTGACCTTGACCTTACATGCAAGATTTTGTGCAAGTACTGTAAAAGTGAAATACGTTGTGGTTTGAAAATTTTCGCTTATATCGCTGCCAATAAATTTTCCCAGATGTACATTGTATCCACACACGAAAATATTTGATACCATTCAATTTCTACAGTGGAAAGTATATGTGACATTGCTAAACAGAAGACTGACAGCACAAACATTAACACACTGCTTACAGTTTGGAGGCTGTCTAAGCGAACAAGAGCATCGCGAGCAGCGGCATGATACGCCTGTCGTACCATATCGGAAGTATAATGGTATGTAAACACACAAAAAAGTTTCTACATAATGCCCCAAATTGCATCAGATACAAGTTCCAAAGGGCCATAACTCTAGTAAATATTGTCAAATCAAACTGTCTTTCAGGAAACACAATTTCATGTCATGATGATAAAGCCTTGCGAATTTGAAAGATATCAATTGAAAACTGTAGGAGAAGATCTCCAGACAAATAACAGCTTACGACAGAAATGCATTGTCTACATAATGCCTATATTAAACTATGAAATGCTGTTACGCAAAAAAATGAAATAACTCAACAAAACCTGCAATAGATGTTAAATGTTATAGCTGTTCGAAGTACCATAACACATTTTAGAGGAATTGAAAAAAAAAACCCACAAAAAAGTTCTGACGTTTTCTACATCATGGACGAAATAATGTCCCAAAGGCCATAACTCCAGTGGATGTTGTCGAATCAAACTGTAAAACAGGAAAACACAACTTAATGTCATGCAGGTCAGGTCTATCAAGTTTTAAAGAAATCGGTTGAAAACTGTAGGAGGGGATCTCCGGCCAAAAATAAGTTTACGACGAACGCACGGACAACGCCATACCATACGTCCCATCATTTTTGACGTGTGTTTATAAATTCCACACTCAAGTTTGATGGAAATTTATGAAAGAAAGAAAGAAGTGCTGACAAACTTCAGTGGACAGACAGATGGCTAGGGAAAGTACTTGTATTTCTACACAACACCCCTGTAACCTGAAACATTAAGGATGAAATTTATTTTTTGAAAGATGACTTCATTCCAAGATAATTTTGCTAGTTTGACACGCCAAATTACTCTTTCCGAATTATCATGACACAGTGGTGCTACATACTTGTACCAATGGGTTTAACTAGTCCCTGTGGTGGCCGAGTGGTTAAAGGTGTTCCGACATTCTACCACTAGCCCTCCAACCCTGAGTTCCAAACAAAGGCTAGGCAGTTGCCAGGTACTGACCGTAGGTCAGTGGTTTTTACTCAGGGTACTCAGGCTTTTCTCCACCTCCAAGACCTCCTTAAATGACCTGGCTGTTAATAGTACAAAATAAACCAAGCCTCATAATTAGAAATGACTGAGACATAAATGCCCCCCCTTCCCTCTAAATGCTTAATCATTACACATGTGAAGTCTGATGACAATCAGATAAGTAGTTATTTAAATAAGCTGGTTACATTACCATGGGACGGGACGGACATGGATACACTATATGCCCCCCCCCCTCTCCCATTTCATGACAGGGGCATACAAATCATGTAAACATTGTATTTGTCATAAATATGTCAACGTTCCCCTAATTTATGAGTCTTAAGCAGAACATTGAAAGAAAATCCCCTCCAAAGGAGAATCTGAGTGATTCAAGCAAAACAATTCATATCAATTTTTTTTTTCAAACGTTTTGCATATATATATACATTTAGGTGTCCTCTGTAGCATATTATCATATTGTGACCGGTTTCTTTGTATACAAGGGAGGTAATTCAATCTAACTATCTCCCTTTTCACACAAAATGCAATATTGACAAAGAAAAATTTCAAATTATCAGTCGTAAAGTATTTATTTTTCGGAACCCGCAAATAATACAAGAAGACTTCCTTTCATATAAAAATGATTAATTTTAGTTTAACCTTAACCTTGAAATATGGCACAGACCTATGTTATAACATTTTCAAATATAATATGCAGTTATACAGTGTATTCATTTACTCAAAATTATGTAATATTTGCACTGAAACTCAATATATGAACAATAACAGCAGAAATGCTGTTCATTTGAGTACAAAAGTGAAATATCTTCTGACGTACATGGAACCCCTGGTCTATTGATGACATCATTGCATTAAAATTGTCCAATGAGAGTCTTTAAGCTTGCTTTGCTTCAGATATCATGGAGAATATCCCTGGATCAAGTTTTTCTGAATTGCATATTGTTTACCTTTATTGAGATGCATTTTTGTTTTTAAGAAAATGTAGACTTCAAAGCACTGGTGTTATTCCTTATCCAGTCATTGTGTACCCCATGTGATTTAGTTACACTTCCAGGGAAAGCAAGGCTTTTCATTCACCTGAGTAAAACAATATTGTCAACATACAGTTTCCAAATTTTCACATATAACAATACACAAAGTCGACAATAGACAGCTATACGAGTACTTAGCAAATGTATATTGTCCCAAGATATGTTTGTAGAACACTAAACTTTAATCTTCATACAGATCTTGACCCTTACCTAAAGAGAAGTAATGACCTTGGCATTAATCTTGATAAAATATGAAGTGTTTATCTTGTAGACAAATTTTATCAAAAAGTTACAAATGAAATTTTGGCTCAGGTCATGATCAGTCAGTATAAAAATAAATACAAATCGTACCACAAATTTAAGATCCATTATACAGAGACAACTTGGGTTTTGAGATATTGCACTGAAGCCAACACTTACTTTGTTCAGCAAACTGTATCCTTCGTTTTTTTGCATCCCAGCAGAAGATACTCTTGTTTCCAAAGACTTGGTCAAATCATAAAACCTGTAGAAAGGCATAATGTTATATATAGAGTTGGAAATAATTTATAAATTTACATTTTCTCCTTTTTGATACAAAAAAAAATATGAAAACAATATGTGGTATTGATCAAAAGTAGGCAAAATCATCAAACACCCTTACCCTACCACTTGACATTGACTAAACTGGCTGCTGTTTAATAGGAATTCCTGTCTAAAATATGGCCAAGTTCTAAGAACTTATACCTATATTACCTCTAATACAAACCGAAAATTTGTTAAACAACAGACTAAAAGTTTTGGTCGCAGTGACTTTGGGTTTAGACAGCTGGTTTAACTGTACAGTGTACTGTCGTTATACCACCGCATTTCGTCCACAGCAATTATGGCGGTATAACGAGGGTGGCGATAGTATAGAATTATGCAAATTATAACCATAAATTAAATTGCATAATAGATTGCATTTCCAACATTTTATTAAAAACTAGCTAAGTACTATATATATTAATATATGGTCATATAGATCTACATTGGCACAAATGTATATCTGTAACTAGTTATTGATCTGATTTTGCCGCATGCCATTGAAAATGGAACACTAAACAGTTCCTCGATCTCCAAAAACAGAACAATATGGCGTTATCATCGATGGAAATATATAGCGATTTCGGACGTTGTATTTTAAATGGTGTGGCGGATGGCGGTATGTGAGGATGGCAAACTTAACGAGGGAATTATATAGGACAGAAATCCGTTATAGAGGTTTAGGTGGCGGTATGCGAGGGTGGCGGTAGATTCAGGTGGCGATAGGTTGAGGGTACACTGCATATAGTTGAATTAAAATAAAAAGTTTTTCACAAAGTCTCATGGTAATAAGAGTAAACTAATAGTGAATGGACTCGTACAAGTCAGTTTTATAGATACGCAAAATTATCTATATACAATTTTGACTAACTCTACAAACCTGTCCAATTAACATTGCATTAATGTTTTGAAACTGTCTCGGACCTTCCCAGATGATGCTGGCACACACTACAGCTTAATTCTTGTCCTCAAGTCAAAGTTCACAACCTTTCCAGTGTTGACACCAATAAGACCTGAATTTTAAACAATATAAGTTATCTCCCTTTATTTTGTTAACTCCAGGACTCCAACAACTAAAACTATCCCTTATCAGTCACAGGGAAAATTATGTTAAAATAAAAATGTATTTATAAAATGTTAAGGAGTATTCATAAACACAGTCTCCAGCCATTTTATACTTGTAAACATTTTATGCATATCTGCAATAAAATATCTTTCATCAAAAATCACATTTTTAGTTGAGGTATGAACAAAACGTTTGATACCATTGGAAAGATGGATGTTTTTTTTTATTTAAGAAACCTCCTAAATGCACACAAATGTAACCCCATCAAGAAGTGTAAAATTAGACTGAACATCTAGTTTAGATCCAAAACTAGTTTAAATTTGCTGCAACAAATTTTCAGGTCCCTGTTGTACATGTATGCCTTTAGCTGCGCTCTCCATCACGGATAGTCCGTTTATATTTTATTTAAGTATTGTTATTTTATTATTAGTTTGTTTGGCCTACCTACCTACATGTAGATACACTGTTGAATCGGTGTCGAAGCTTTAGTTTGAAGTTCTTTTTATCTGTGGAGTCCAAGTTGCTGACACATACTGCGCGGACATGTTATGTACGTAATGGTAACTTGCATTGCCATAGGCCTAACGTACATTATCTCGCCAACAAAACCTCAGATTTACATTTTGCAGTTTGTTTTCACGAAATATATCGCTTCGGCCGTCAAACCGTGGTCTTGGTCTTCTTTGATGGGTGTCGTGTTTCTTTTTGTTGATCCGATGCATCTGTTCCGATCGTTTTAATAGTCTCTTTGTTGGCTAGTCTTCCTTTGAACCTGATGCGACTCTGGTTTCGTCTGGCTGCCATATTTGTTAACCGCGGCTACCTGATCATGACATGTGCTTCCGATTCTACTTTTATACGAGTAATCACGTGACTTTTCCGAAATACGTCACCATTACTTTTTCCCGTGTTCAGTGCCGATTCGCAAAACAATAATAAGAAATGTTTTTTTTCAATATTGAAAACGATAATAAAAATATAACTAAAGCATCGGTATGTTAAAGAATAAATCCTGATATGAATATGTTGTTGTTTAATAGTCCAAACAATTTAGGTTTTTTAAAAAAAAATGTAGAAACAGTTTGATTTCGTACCATGTTTAGATTCCTATAATTAGTCGAATGGCGGCAGCGAAATTGAGCAGAAATGGGCATACTTTAGCGGAAACTGCCGTTTTAAGGTACTTTCTGTTTATTTAACACAACCGAGGCCTTGATTTTTCTTATTAGAATAACATTTGCCTTCAGAAAAAATGTATTTCATTTGGAAATTGGTCCAAACACGAGCTAATTATTATTTGTATGTATTATTATGTTTAAATTATGTTTTAATGATAAATATATTTACGCTAACTTTTACAGTTAACACCAGTCGTATGCCAAATGTCAAAACAACAACCCAAAGTTCAACCTACAGTACTGCTATAAGTGGTAAAGCAGTGGATGGCTGCACAAATCAAGACTTCGCCAAGAATTGCTGTTCACACACAGCGGTCAATCAAACGGAGGCATGGTGGCAAGTAGATCTAGAGGGACCGATCGTTATGGAATATGTCAAAATCTACTACAGAAGTGAGTTATCAAATCAACAATAAAGCAGACTTTATGTTAGCTAAAAAAGTTAATCATTGTTTATATATTTCAATTACTTACGAATTGTACTGTTAGGTCTCAATCTGGTTTTTCTTTTGTTGTTTTCTACGCTTTATGACAAACATTATGTGTATATCCCTATATTAAACATTTTACGTCGCTAGTTTTCTTAGTGTCCCGTGTAAATATTCGTATTCATGCGTAAACAGAAAAAAAATATCTTTAACAAGAGGCCTAGAAGGCCTGTATCGCTCCCCCGGTTACATTGTTAATCATGGCAAAATATTTTCCAAAAAACTCATGAACTCACAAACCCTAAGACTTATCTTTGAAACCGTGTAAACTGTATTATTATATAGCTTTAGGGTAGATATCTTAACTGTTTAAAAGTTATGACTCAGGAGTCAACTCCACCAGGGCGTTGTAGACTTTGGAATCAAAACTCAAATCATGATTGTGATCGTCCCGTTGTGCCCGACAATTGCATATATAGGTTTAGGATTGGAATCTCAACTGTTTAAAAGTCATGATTCTGGAATCAACTCTACAAGGGTGTAGCAGACCCTGGGATAAAACTGTTAAAAGTGATTTCTTTGGAGTCAAGAGTGCAAGGGCTTGGTAGGCCCTGCAGTAAAATCTGCAAGACATGACTGTGATCGTATGCTAATGCCCAGCAATTGTATATATTGTTCAAGGGCGTGGCAGACCTTGGGATCAAATTTTAAATCATGTTTGTGATCGTCTCCTTATGCCCAGCAATTGTATATATAGTTTTGGGGTGGGGATCTTAACTGTTTAAAAGTTATGACTGACTGAGGAGTTAAGAGTGCAAAGGCGTGGTACACCCTGAGATCAAATATAAAATCAGGATTGTGATCGTCTCTTAATGCTCAGAAATCGTATATATAGTTTTTGGGTGGGTATCTAAACCGTTTAAAAAGCTATAACTTAGTCAATATCGTTTAAATTCTTTATGACTAGTAGCGATTTAAAGCAATTACCAATAGCTCATCTATTGGGCCCCGCCCCTCTGACCCCTTGTGGGTCAAAGTAATCATTTTTGCTAAAAAAAAAAATCAAAAAAATTCAGAGAATACCAAAGCGTCAACAAGACCATAATCCGAACTCAAAATCGATTAAACTAGGGGCAAAATAGGAAAAAAGGAAAGATTTACATGGAGACTCTCGTAAACGCACAAGAGAATAAGACTAGGTATTCCGGAACAGTAAGCGTCTTCTGCTTCATCGACGAAACCCGCCAACCTTATCCCACTTTTTCCCCTTCCCTTAAAGGGTATTTCTGACCAAATTTGGTCAAAATTCAATCAGGACCTTTTGACTAGTAGCGATTTGAAACAAATGTTGACCTTTGGTCCATGTGAGCTAAACATCAGAGAATGCAAAAGCATCAGCAAAACCATAGTCCGAAAGATTTACATCAGACCCCTGTTAAAGTACGAGACGATAAGATCTGGTGTTCCGGAAGATTAAGCGTCTTCTGCTTCATCGTCGACACCCACCATGTATATCTTCATCACACCCAAGTTAACATCAAAGATTCGAGAAATGCAGGCTGATTAGAACTATGGACAAGTTTTATGGTCGCAATCTTTGTGTCATTGAAAAATATTATGTATCTTTAAGTGATATGAAGATGGACGTTTTTGAGTATGCTCATTAGTGTGTTTACTTGTTGTAATTGACAATGATAATCGGTTCTCACTTTGAGAACTTGATGTTTTGATTATGATTTTGTTAACGCTTTGGTATTCTCTTATTTATTTTCACACACAGAAATGAGAGAGAAAGTGATATCTTCCGTGAATTTTAGTCATCGTCCTTGAATGAAAATGAATCTTTTCTATCGAGATATATGCTTACAGGGAAATAAGCTCGCTTTATATTCAACCTGAAGAAACAAAAGCGATTTGTCAGCAATCGTTACATTATTTGACCTATAAGTGATATCCATCCATGGGAAGCTACCGTGTTGACTTTTCAGTAGTTTTTTGTTTGTTTTCTTGTGATTTTGTAAACCAACCGATATACATGGATATGACAAAGATTTACATGGCGGATGTCGTCGATGAAGCAAAAGACTCTTACACTTTCGGAACACCTGGTCTTATTCTCTTGTACTTTTACAACGGTCTCCATGTAAATCTTTCCTTTGTTCATATTTTGCCCCTGGTTTAATCGATTTTAAGTTTAGATTACAGTTTTGTTAACGCTTCAGTATTCTCTTAAACATCTTCAAAGTCAGAACCGAGTCATAGCTCTCAATCACAACAATTACAAATGTAAGCACCACAATCAGCATATTCAAAAACGTCCAATTTCTAAATGAAACCAGAAAAAATCGTATGAAGAGCAAGCTCTAGAATAACGAATCGATTGCAATCTGTTATCACCATAGGTTAGAGGCGCAGGGAGTTGATTATCAAGAAACGGAAACTTCAAATGCGACGTGCAAACACCATAGGATGGAAAATCAAGGATGTTACTATCAAAAGTTTAAATCGCCACGATCATAGTAAGCTTAGTTGCAAGCTGTTATTCTTTGTCATTATTTAAGCAGATATCTAGTTAACCAGTTGACGTCGAATACTTTCGTTCGGTTTGATATGATTTAAAGTAGTGTACAAGGTGGAAATCAAATGTTTTATTAGAATACCTTTTTAGGAGGGTGTCGAGTTTTTCTTAAATCTCCATCCCGTTAATTCTACATCAAGGGTAAACAGTGTCACAAAATATCCTTTTTTAATTGTACTACGAATGGTAGTAGGAAAATAAATGGTTTGGTTGAGCAATAAACAGAACCAGCAACACAACGTTGCCTATGATCCTTTAGTAGTTTTGGTATCAAATATAGACGAGGTATGAGCAGGTCAGCGTCTTTCTCATGCATAAGCTCGTATCCAAAAAAGAATTGTATACTGATGCATGGTTATACAGTGGCTCATCTTGTAAGTAAGGTAACATATACGTTGGCTGTCAACCATACGTAGCTCTTATTTAAAATAATAAATGTAGTAATGTTTTTAAATACTGATACAGTTATTAGATTCCTTGCCTGCAGACACAAACCCCTAATTATCAGATATATCGTTTAATGTTGTTATAACATCTGGGTCAAACAATATTGACATGTGTTTAGGTTCTATTTTGTCTTGCAAACTGCTTGAAATATTCTCATTTTATCAGTATAATCAAGTTCATAATATACGAAGATACAATGTTTCAATATTGCATCAATTTAAATAGTTATAAAGTATGTCCTGATGTTTTTGTTTCCGTTTTCAAGGATATCCGTGTAGAAATCTTTCGTTCGTTGCTCTGATGCATCGTTCAATGCGTTCACATAATCACGACACCGATCGCTGTATGCGTATGTCATTTCTGGGTACCTATATGTTGGGGGCGTTGCACAGATTTGCCTGGTACACTTTTATTTTTTTTTCATTTTCATAGTGCCTTTCACTATGAGGGTTAACAACTGACTTGTACTATGGAACAATTGCTTTGTTTCATTTACAAATGTATATCTTTTTCCAATTATTAGTTTATATTCTTCGTTTGTATCTGCATAGTCATTTAAACAAATGGACCAGCCCAGTTTGATTAAAATTTGCTCCAATGAAAGCATGAGTCATTTGAGCGTTTGCCGCAGGGGCGTTATCCATGTTATTCGAAGATGAGCGACAAGGTCCCATTTAACAAGTTTGATCTATTAAGTCATTAATACACCACGTGATACGTCTAGAGAACCATTGTTTTCATACATTTATGAGAATAATTTCTGTTGGCAACGGTTATATTGTGGGTTGCAGCGCAAATGAGAATATAGACATTTAACTGATAGGAACAACCAATATATAAACACTGAATCCTACCCTTACACATACTTTGATGTGAGGTGTCTTCAATAAATACAGAAACATAACTGCTAGAGATTGATATTTAATTTTGATTGAAATAAATATATCTAGTTCAGGAAAGAATAAAAAAAATATCTGACGATGTTAATCAATCAATATAGGTCATTATGAGCTACGCAGCAATGAATATTTACTTAAGGTATATAATACTCTTACCTTTCGGATAACAATTTTGGATAGAAAAGAAAATATCTCTGATATATACACATTGATTTGAACAACAGGGACATTGATAAGCATCACAATAACATTGTTTGTCCATTAGATAGCTTTTCTTTTACATACAATCCCGACAGACAAGAACCCGTTCTCAGTAAGAAAAGCTTCAGGACTTTGTTGCGCACCGTTCTGATAATTAGCTAAACTCCAAAACAGAGCAAAGTTCGAATGCAGCAATACATGGTACAGAAGGTTTAATTCATACAGAGGAAACATGGCGATTCTATAATGCGCCAGACATAGAAAAAGCAAAATGATGTATTTAACTCCCCCCTCCTAATCTTGACCTGTAAAGGCATTGGAAACCAAGGAAAAGTGCAGAATGTTTATTGTTTTGATAACATGATCCCCACTATCATACCGCTCGGATTGGATTTTTCTGGCGAGTACTCGGGTTTGTGCCTATGGTATAAATTCAGAGTTTAAATAGTGTCTACTAGAAAATAATGGTTATCAATTTCAGATCAAGGGAAAGATGAGCAAAGAAAACGATTTGGTGGCTATCAGATATACCAGTCGAACGATTCAGCTTGGAGGAATGGTTACCTTTGTCATAGAGACAGAACAGCAACTAGGGCGGCATTGTCATTACTCCCCACGATCAACTGTACAGGTATCGCTCGGTACCTGACGATATACAGTGACAGACGATCAGGGTCAGTAGGTCACAGTTGGTACTCTCCTGTTGCATTTCTGGAGCTTTGCGAGGTAGAAGTGTACGGTACGTAAATGAAACATGAAACATGTGAAATGATGAAGAGTACTATGGGATAATGGGGGGCTAATGTAGTATTTAAAAAAGTAACAATATTCATGATTCACTCTTTTCATAAGGGTAATCATCTATGTGATATACAGTTTTGGTATCGCACAACGCACCAAAAACTGCGTGCGTGCATCGTGCATACATCCTGCACACATCGTTCGCCGATAACACGTGCGTTAGAAATAATCGCCCAGGATAGCATCGTTCGCACATCGTGTACACACCGTTCGCCCATCGTGCGCCCACCGCACATCGTGTAACGTTGTGCGATCCCACAACTGTACTTACAGTATCTCTGTGTAAATGTTGTTTGTTCAATTTCAGGTTTGAACTTGCCATTGAAATACGTAGTTCTGTCCTTAATTCATGTTTTTGTAGACAAGCTAGGGAATGTGAGGCGTTATACCAGCATTTCGCATAGAAAAGTTAGCACTTGTACATTTGCTAATGATAAAGCAACATCATTGATAAACTTTGTGTTAGTATTTTTAATGTAATAGAATCGACTGTGTCAAAACGTGAATGCTCGTACATTTCAGGTTGTCCATTGGGAACATATGGAAACGGTGATTGCGATTCTTATTGTGATGTAGGGTGTGCCAATAGTCTTTGTGATCCAGCAACCGGCAAATGTGCATGTAATTATATATCTTAAGATTCTATTTCAAAGTGGAATGAGATATAAAACACATCATTCGCATATTAAACGAGGGAAAACTATCTGTATCTTCATATTTTCGTTAATGAAACCGTTGTAGTAATAATAACCGTATTTAAAATGTCAAGAGAGATGTGAAAATTGTCACTACATTTGTATATTATTATGTATATTTGTTTGCTTTTGGCTTCAAATATATTTTCAAAAGAATGATGTCGAATCATGCTTACATTACAATATATATTGTATGTAGATGTTATATTTTATATTCAGATTGTGCTGATGGGTACTATAGGCAAGGATCCCTATGCGTGGAATGTCCTTCAAATTGTTATGATAGCACATGCAATGTAGCATCCGGTGTTTGTAATGGTAAGTGACACGGTGCAATTCGATACGATAGTGATTTTGTTATGTATTTGCATAAATTTTGTATTCCAATCTTTTTCAAATAATTATCTTTTTTAAAATGGGTGAACGCAAATTCAATTGAATTTTAAAATGACATAACTTCCGACAGTTGATATCTGATTAATATTTATTGACTAAATAGCATTATGCCACGATTTCAATTTTTTGATTAATATTTTCAAAATTCGGTTCATTTTGTTTGCTAAATGTGTTTTAAATATAGATGTGTCAATTGCGTTATTGAGTACAAACACATTATTAGTTACAATAACTGACATTAATAGTTTATTAGAGACATGTAGCTGCTATATTTCTTTATGTTTTTTATTCTGACGTGTTTTGCGATATTCCATGGCAGCGTGCACTCCTGGATATTATGGCGGACATTGCAATCAGACCTGTCCTTTCAGCTGTAAAGACAACCAATGTGACCAAAACAATGGAGAGTGTGAAGGTATATAGAGTATCAGTGTGTGTGTTAGGGGGTGTGGGAGGGGGTTTAAATGTTGTATTTTTAATAAATCAGGAAAATAGTTATTATTCATTTACATCATTTGTCCTGTTTGCAAACAAAGATCAGGATTGTGGTTGAGATATATAATGATGGCGATGATGATTCATGTTGTTATTGATGTTGATCGTTGTTAATGAAGTTGATGATATATGTGTTAAGAAAATGAATAATGATGGCTATGATGATGATGATGATGATGATGATGATTGACTGATGATGACACATTCGACTAGTATAACGTACAAATGGTAATTGCTGTTTCAAATAATATAGAAATGAGAACAGAAAAACACTAGCATTGTGTTGACAATGGATACAATACACAATTCTTTGCAACAATATATATTATGGACTTGTATTTCATATATATAACCAAACGTTGACTAACTAGACTGAGTTCATCTTAATTTTGCATTCCTAGACTGCAAGGGTGGATTCTTCGGATCGTCCTGTGATGCTTGCTCTGTTGGCTGTACCAACTACGTCTGTGACAAAATGTCAGGAAATTGTAGTCGTAAGTATTTATAATGAGTGGCTAATATACCCAGTTGTGACTGTTCATAATAATATATAATAATATAATAATAAGTATTTCCTTTTATAACAGTGTGTCGTTAAATGGTCTGCTATACATTGTATATAAATAGGTCAGGCTCGCTATTCTATATCGCTAGAGTAAATGTTCCTTAATGTTATGACTCCTTCTCCATTGACTGTCATATCTTATCTAATTTGAATTAGTATATTAAGGTGTCAAAAATTAAAATAACACATTTACTTATCTTTTAAATTTGTCACCAATCCCGTACATCCAGTCTTGTATCGAGATTCATGAACACCTGACAATATGACTATAAACTTATACATTTGTATGTAGATATATTTACAAAAGAACAAAATTGACGAAATAATATTATGTAAAATGTAAGAAACAACTGTGGCAAATCAAGATATGTCTTGTCTTGATTAAATTTCCAAAGGGGGGAGGGGGGGGGGGGGGGTACAGTAGTATCTTAGAAGTGAGATTCCAATTATATGCCTTAAAAATCAGAGAATACCAAAGCGTCAACAAAACCATAATCCGAACTCAAAATCGATTGAACTAGGGCCGAAATGTAAACAACGGAAATATTTACATGGAGACTCTCGTAAAAGTACAAGGGAATAAGACCAGGTGTTCCGGAAGAGTTAGAAATAATATACGATAGAAAGTTTTTCGAGTTGTTACATGCAAAACAAATTTAAGCCTGTCCAATGTTTTGAACCAATCTTTTGAGGAATTATATGTTAAATACGCATGTTTTATAGAACTATAAACCTAACCAGAGGTATTCAGAATTAAGTTTTGTATGCTAAAAAATCACACAATACAATTATGAATATGCTTTGACTAGATTTCACAGTTTTTCGGAATTCTTAAAAATATGAAAATCAATCCAGTTGATAGCCATGCAAAACATAACATCTCGTTTATATTCTCGGAAAATTATGACGACGTCAAAAATCGATGATGTATTAATTATATCCACACCGACGCTGCTTACATACATAACATATACTTTTCAGTGTATCAATCCGTACTCGTAAAGTAAACGATGTACATGTACATGTATCTATGCTACCTTAAATGTCTGCCGATTCTTTTTTTATTTAAGCATGCAAACCAGGATATTTTGGTGATACCTGCAACACAAGCTGTCCGTCCAATTGTAAAGAAGAGATATGTAATCAGACCAGTGGTCTATGTACAGGTATGGTGCTATATGATACATGTACTACAATATTAAATCAAATCATTAAAAATATTCCCTGTCATGGCTACATGTATGACTCGTTAAATGGTATGCTGTATCAAAAACATATATCTTCAATTTCTTTCTCTCTATTCCCATTCGCTAGAGTAATTTTTACATCAAAGTTTTGCTCAATTTACACGTGTTCAATGATTTTGGGAATGAATATCCAACTATGAAGTTATTTCGGCTTTTTAGTGGAAGTTTAGTTGTTCGTCGTTAATTTAATGTTGTTATATTTGTAGACATACATAAAAAACTATCAATAGCATCTACCGATATAATAAGTCTTTAATCACGAATTTTACTGTAGTTGTGTTAATAACGAATTAATATAGGCTATTATTGTATAATAATGAATAGAGGATCTTACATGAGTGGCGATGCTATATTGGATTTATTAAACGAATTCAACATAATCTATTTTTTTATGAACCTTTAGGCGAATGACACTTTGAATTATTTAACAAAGTCCATATAACACTGATACGAGTGGGATATTCTATTCATTACATAACTTGTATTTATGAGAAAATACAGCAAAACTCTCAAATTCATTCTTTATAAGAAAGGCAAATTTCTACTTTGACGATTTTCACTACAGAGACAATCATATGAAGTCATTTGTTTATGACGTCACAATAAAGTTATAACACGTGTGCAAAACCATGTTAATGACATGGTCGAATCACATGAATGAGTGAGTCATTTATGTAATAAAAGTTATCATATCTAACACAGATAAAATATAACATTTAAAGGATTGAATATCTATTTTGTTGCTTGCTTGAGCCGATGAAGGTAAGTGAACCTCGTGCAAATGAATCAAACCGCGAAGCAGTTAATGTACCATTAAATTCACTCGGTCGCTTAGGTCTATGGCACCCATTTAGATACTTCTGTAGATAAAATCGTGTTACACATGTCTTGTATATATGAAAAAAAAAAAAAAATACCACAGCGTCAACAAACCATAATCTTAGCTCAAAATCGATTAAACTAGAGACAAAATAGCAACAAAGGGAAGATTTACATGGATACCCTCGTAAAAGTAAAAGAGAACACGACCAAGTGTTCCGAAAGAGTAAGCGTCTTCTGCTTCATCGACGACCCCCGTCATGTAAATCTTGGTCACATCGAAGTAAACATCAAGTCCTCAAAAAGAAAACCGAATCTTCATTGTCAATCCCAACAAAGATGCATACAAATAAGCAAACTCAAAAACATCCATCTTCATATCACACAAAGATTTATCAACGAGATCAATATTTGAATTTTGTAAAAGTGTGTTTTGGTGCACGTCAGATGGACACTTTTGATTTTTTTCTGTTAGACGTGATTGGTCAATTGGAACTATAATACAAAGTTAGACACTTTTGTAGCCAAACGTGTTCCGCGTCAGCTACTTAAGTGTTTAACAAATGTGCGGCCGGTTTCGGCATTCGTAAGTATTCGCCATCTCAGCTTGTTTATTATCGAATCCATGAATACGTACGATAATATCTTGTAGCAGGACATATTACTATAAACGTGATTTCATAAGTAAGGAGGAAACTCTCAATGACGTCATTAGCATACCGGTCCCAGAAATTAAGTGGAACAATAGGCAAAAACACTATTATTAGAGTCCTGAAGAGTCATAGGAGTACGAAACAGCTGTATATATTACTAAATTTAAAAACTGTAGCATATGATTGTGTTACATCATCTTTATTACTCAGCGTCAGCCAGACAAACAAAACTACTACAATACAAAATGCTGTATAAACATTTATTTATAAAACATCAAATACCGTATTTGCTTCCTGGTTTTGTAGAATGTGGACCCGGGTTTTATGATATCGACTGTATGCAGACTTGTCCGACACACTGTCGAGACTCGACATGTGTCAGAAGTATTGGGGAATGTTCAGGTACGGCGATGCACATTAACAGTGTCAGGCTTTTATTATTGCCAATCTTTTTTTTTTCTCAAAAACTTTTTTATTTTCCGATTAGCCAAACCTGGGGCATACTCGTTTATGTGGGACAACTTATCTATCTTAGTAAACCTTGCAAGCCTTTCATCAAATCAAATGACTTACAAAACTTATCAAATCACGTTTGAAAGCAACATTTTATTGTAAGATCCGACCTTATTTAATAAACCGACATATGTTGTCAAAAAGATTGCAACCGTTTCAACGAAAACGGCTCATGGTCGAAGTGGCCCATTTCCAGTTGCACTATTTGTAACTGTACGCGAAAGAGATGCCCGTGGTGCCCTACTAGTTCTTATTTTGCCAAATATTATTATGTGTTTATGAAATTCTATCTAATTCTGATGCATTGTTCGTTGCAACAAGATCCATTAAGGTGACAATATATATTATGATCCCCATTTTATTTTAAACGTGTTTGATTTTTTTTCTTTTGAGCATTCATATCAGTAATATTTCTAGATAAGTTTGGTTCACACGAAACTCAAAATATTGTTTTATCAAAGGTCAGGTATGCAGTCGAGAAGTTGAAATTGTTAGTGAGATTAATTTCAATATCAAGATAAAGAAGAAAAGTGGTACACCATTTGATTTGGCTGTACATTAAGTATTACTTTAATCTACAGAAGGACACATTTGTGTAAAATACTGATTGCTTTTATTGTAGCATGCAAGCCTGGTTTCTTTGGACAAACATGCAACATGTCATGTTCCGGTCATTGCCACAGTGATGAGTGTCAACAGAACAACGGAACCTGCATAGGTACAGTTGATATATACATTAATTACAGAATAAAGGTATTGTACATGTAGGAACGGTTTAACTTACAAATTTGGCATGGAAACATTGGATATATATGTACATATTGTACATTTATTAACTCACAGAACAGGTACAGTTGATCTGTACATAAACTTACGGAAGGGGTACAGTTGATATATATATATAAGCTCGCAGAACGAGTACAGTTGATATAAATATATAAGCTCACAGAATGGTTACAGGTGATATATATATAAACTCACAGAACTGGTACACTTGATAAATATATATTAACTTTCGAAAATAAGTTATATTTGGTACATTTAATATATATATTAGCTGACAGAATGTGCATAAGAACATGGGTTGACAAACCGGTTCAATATCATTAACCGGTTACTCGGAACATCGCTATTAACGGTTAACCGGTTCATATTATACATTTTCTGTAGAAACACTAACTCATGCCGACCTCGGCAATATCAGGCTACCTCATCAGATCATAATATATAACAAATATAATCTGTTTTTGTACAAAAATGAGTTATGAACTTGTTTCAATGAATTACTTGATGATGTGTTTCAAATTTGATAAGTAATCAATTAAAAAAATGTATGAACGGAAACTCATTTTGTTGTTACATTACAACTAGCCTACTGTAGCGTTGTCGGAAATCGTCAGAATGGCTTCGAAAAGCAGCAGATGTAACTTGATAAACAGATAATTGCGATCTCAAAACATGATATTCAGAAATATATAAGAATTTAGATCTACGGTTAGATGCATGTAAATATAACTTTGAGTAATTGATGTAAATGTATACGCACTGCTGGAGCGTCGGACGACATCATAACGACACAATGAAAACAAAAGACATATAATCTCAGGATATGCCCGAGGGGTCAGTTTGAGTTAGCAAACAAGAAGAAGGCTAGTTCAGATAAGTCTTAAGTAGATTATTGGTTTAATAACTGTGACCTAATTTTATGACACAATGTAAGGGAAATTACCCAAGCAGAATTGTCGAACAAAATTGACTAATAAGACACAAAACACGTATTGATATAAGCATTTAAAAATTTGCAATTAATCGGTTACTGAAATTAACATGCTGGTAATGATGTTATGAACGGATAACAGGTTAATCGTTACCAACCCTTACACATACAGTTGATTTTTATATTAACTAACATATTGTCCATACGTTCAGTTGATAGCTATTTTAATTCACAGAACGTGCGTAGGTAATGTTGATGTATATACATGTATTTACACCTCTCCCTTCTTGTGCTTAGTAAACTCTGACTGCGAATAAATAGGCGTATACGCAATGAAAAAAGGCTCGGCGGATTGATATTTGTTCAAATATGGCGTCGTTCACGCTTCAGAAAAGCCATTGTTTGGTTCCTACAATATTTTTAAACACGGAATATATATAGAATCAATTTCCTGTGATTAAAGAATAAGTAGTTTCTAACAAACTTTCGATTCGCAATGATGCACATTCGAAACTCTTTGACGATAACGCAAACATGGCGGCGCCCTGCAGGGGTGACGTCTGACGTCGGACCGCGTCACAACCAGACCACTGTGTCAATGCGTGTACATAACGACCGTTATAAATACAGAAATAAATTCTACATGCTAGAAATAGTATTTAATACCAAATTTGCATATGATGTTCTGAAGAAAAATAGTGTTGTTCACTGAGTATTTTCAAAATTTACCAATATATTGAAGAAATCAAATGGGACTATATTATCTTAGCAACCACGACCATCGTAGTTACCATCCTAGCAACCCGCTTCGAATGTTTTTTTCTTCGTATAGCACTTGAAAATTAATAATGGTGTCAATATAAGGACTGTACCTCATTTTGACTGCGTATACATTAGTATACATAGTTAGCAACGAACATATTCACTATTATACTTTCTTCAGAGACGGTCTATTTAAATAACGATATTTTATTTATACCTTGCAACATTTAATACCCTAACACAATATTTGTAGCATTAGCCTGCATGGTTGGATATTTTTTTTTATTTTATTATATTGTAACCTTTGATAGCCTGCATGAGTGGATATTTTGGACTCGACTGTGAAGAGGAATGTGGACAGTGCAGTACCGTATCGTGTAGTAGATCTGGCGGGCTATGTTTATGTAGTGACAGTACACACGGAATATGTGGGTGTAAAAGTGGCTGGGAAGGGGAGACATGCACCACAGGTACGCTAATTTGTTTCCTATCTTAAAAAATCTGATTTTATCATTCACTCGATCCGTGTAGAATTTGTTACCAACAGTCAACATATTAGAATAAAATAATCAGAGAATACCAGTGCGTCAACAAAACCATAATCTGAACTCAAAAACGATTAAACAAGAGGCAAATAGGAACAAAGGAAAAGTTTACATAAAAGACTTTCGTAAAAGCACAAAAGAATAAGACCAGTAGTTCCGGAAGAGTAAGCGTCTTATGTTTCATCAACGATGACAGCCCCGGCATAACAGAACCAGGATAGTATATTTTATAACTATTTCATATATATATTTTAGTGAAAAGGAGTTATCATTGCATCAACACAGCTGTTTTTTTCAATTCTTATTTCAGAAAAGTTGATGTCTAACCCAGATGACCAAACAGGAACGTACGCAGGGGCCGGTACTGGAGCTGTGGTTCTGATTGCTTTGGTTGTTATAGCAACCGTCATCATCCTTAGAAAGTATGCATTGTGATTATGTTGTACGGCATGGTCAATATTATTTTTACAGTTTATGAATCGTTTTCACTATTATTTCCTATTTGTATGTTCAGGAAACGTCTATCAAAACACAAAACAGAAAATCGACGTGAGAGTAAAGGCAAGACGTTCGGAGATGTTATGTCCTCATCAGTCTCGTCTGAAAAGCAAACAGACAGAGGGGGTAGGTGTTTTACCATAATTAAATAGGGTGTTATCTGCATCACTCTTTTGATATATGTTATTTTGAAGCAGTTACTTTATAACTAACATCTAAGTATTGCAGCATTCATGATAAATACTACAATACTTGGATAAATAATTTATCATTTAAGCATGTACAGCCGACAGCGTGTTAGAGGAAACATAAACGAGAGTATACAACGTGCATGGGTATATAATGTGTACGGGTCCAAAACAGGAGAGGACAATTGACGTCAACGTGGCAGAGTTGATAGACAGATACATATTTACTACCGGCAGATTTGTATCATAAAGACAGATATTATACATGAAAGTATATGAGTGATTGATATAAACAGAAATATCAGTAGGATCATCATAGTTGTTTGGATTTAGTAAAACAAATCCGCGTTGGTCGTTTTTCTTAATAACTATAACAATAATGTTTGGTATTCAAGGTTCCACAAGTGAAGATAGACAGGTTTACGTTAACGTTCACGACATTGATGCAGCAGCAACTAATGATGACGTCGTCTATAACAACGTTGACGTCACCGGTGTCCCTATTTATGAACTACAGTCTATCATCGATGTCAAAATGGAAAACAAAGCGACTGAATTTAAAGAGGAATTTGAGGTAACGATAACAACATCGATCACATCAAAGAACCTATTGTATATTGTATGTATAAAACTTTGTACGGCGGAGTTAGACTCACGAGTATCCTCAGAAGGCATTGGAGTTGATATATTAAATACACTGTACATTGAACACATTCCTTTTCTATTAATATCTTATAAATATTATGACATTTTATATGCTTTATCTGACACACTTTTTGATATTATATTTTTTACTTCATAAATGCATGTCTTTAGACGTTTCCATGGGGAGCCGTGCATCCACACGAGGCTGGCAAAAAGACATCAAATCACGCGAAGAACAGATTCAAGACCACTTTTCCATGTAAGAAATTGTCTATCAAAACAGAGTGATTACCTAAATAGGTTAAACGACATACATGTAATATAGAAAAAAACGTTTTATTCTCCGATGGTCGGATGGAGCAGTGGATTGCATACTTGCCCTTTATTAAGTCGGCCGGGGTTCGTTTCCCCCAATGGACGTGAACAGGTTTGATATCATCTGCTTGACAATGTGGGTTTTCGCCTGGTACTCCTGTTTCCTCCTGAAATAAGACCACCATGCCCTAACATCCGTGTGTAACAGAGTGATTAATATAAGTTGGGTGACTTGTTTTAGATTATTTATAGTGAACACGTTATGAATGTACATATATCGTGTTACACTTACATATGATACAACATGTACATGTTAGTATATAACTATATTGTAGATGACCATTCCAGAATCGTACTAGATACAAACGGCAAGGACACCGATACTGACTACATCAACGCAAATTATATCAACGTAAGTACATTTTACATGTAAGTCAGGCGTGAACTAGTAATAATTTTAATCATTTATATGTACGGCGCATAGTACGAGTATAATGAGGGGTACCTGTTTTTTTACAAAAATGCATGCATTTGATCTTTTGCAGGGAATCGAAAGAGGACAAGCATACATTGCCAGTCAAGGTATTATAAATAGATTTTAGCATTTTTTAAGTCATAAACACAACATAATTTAATCTTGTTTGAAACAAACATTTTCATTGGCTTAAGAAAATATGTTATCAGCCCACAACGTAAAAAATGACGTCGCCCTTTATAACGTCGCTTTTGGTTGGCTGATGCAGCAGCGTAATAATTTGTAAAAAAATAGTCGATCAATAAATTTAATTTCAACAGGGTTTAGATTAGGTTATAAGTGTTAACTTGAATCAATTTTTTTATGTTATGGGGTAATATCACAAAAAATCGGAGTGTACTCTCATCATAAATCGCTTCGCGGTTTATTTAGAGTACACTCCGTTTTTCGTGTTATACCCCCATAACAGAAAAAAAAAGATTCAAGTTAATCCTTAACAGATTGAAACTATAATCTATAGCAGTCTTGACAATATGAATACTCTTGGACTAAACAAAAATTATAATATAATGCAGTTCACAACATCGGAACATCAGCAATGCATACGTAAAACTAGTACTGTATCTTAACAAAGCAAAATAAATTCATACGAAAAAAGAACATTAACTGCATGTATATGTTTGTCTAGTAATAATCATCATTTCCTCCTTATTAATGAACACTACTGTATACAGGACCAAAGAAAAACAGTGTGGACGACTTTTGGAGAATGGTGTGGCAGATGCATTCTGGGAAGATAGTTATGCTGACAAATCTCCAAGAGGGTCGCACTGTATGTATTATTTTTAGTGTTCTTGATGTAAACAAAAGAAGTGAACATTTGAAATAAATAATGATTTATTAATGTTTTATTTTGCTTGAAAATTTGTGCAATCTGCATTAAATTTTATTTATCGTAAAATCGATTGGTTACTTTTACAGGTAAAATGTCACAAATACTGGCCTGATGAAGGAGAATCACTGGTTACAGATACTTTTGAACTCAGACTTGACACAGAGAAGACTTATGCCTTCTATGTCCTTCGTGATATTTCACTCAAGGTTAAAAAGGTATTAGTTTTGTATTATAATGGAACCCAAATGAATAATTTGAGTGTTTACCGTTCAATGTAGGTGATAATGCACGGGAGCTAATCATAACTCATTACAATGTATGCTATGATTCTCCTTGAAGACAAACGAAGAGCGGCAGGTTCATCAGTTTCACTTCACTACATGGCCTGACCACGGAACACCTGACACATTGGAGCTCGTCCTCTTCGACCGCCGTGTGACGTCATACAAAACACAACTGACGGGACAAATGATTGTACACTGCAGGTAAAAGATGACGGAACATACACATATGCTGCACCTTTTAAATTTAGTAACACATACAATATGCCGACAAAATGAATTAAACTGCACCATACAGCTGTTTCGTCATCCATTGACTCTTTAGTGATTTTAGGGGCCATAAGGTGGGAATCCAAAATTTCTAAATAAATGTAGAAGTAGAAGCTTCAGGTGCGTACAAGCTCTTTAATTTATGAATGTAAAAGTACAATTAAACTAGTTCTGTATAATTTCAAATCGTGTACTTCGAAAATGTGTATATTATGTACCGTGTCACTACTCAAATAAGATTAACTTTGGCTATGGAGGCTCCAGCAAAACTTTGGGACTCCAAAATCCTCCAGCAGAGTATGCCACCCCTATCATTAAAAATGACGTAACACACATATACTGCACCTTTTAAAAGTAATAGATACAGTATGCCGACAAAGTGAATTAAAGATGACGTAACACACACATGTGGTGCACCTTATAAATTAATTATTTTTTGAACTGCATCATACAGCTGTTTCGTCCTCCTCAGACTCTTTAGTGATACTAGGGGTCAACAGGTGGGAATCAAAATTGTCTAAACTAATGTAGAAGCAGAAGGGTCAGGTGCGTAAAACCCCTTTAATTTATGAACTTGAAAGTAAAATTTAACTTTTTCAAAATAATTTCAAACAACGTAAACATTAGTTTCGCTTCTAAAGCTCCCAGCTATTTGAGTTTATCGTTTTTTTTTTCAAACTGCTCTTCTTTTTTCTAAATAGCATGGTATACATCACAGTGAGTTTACACTTGTTATTGGAATGTTAATAATAAGATGAACATCACAGTATTTTGAGAATTGTCGATTTGAAATTTGCTATTCCTTGTTTGGTGCGTGAGTCCAGGTTTGTTTTCCAGTTTGAATATCAAGCTACTAATTTGTCTAGAAAGATACACTTGACTTCCCCAACCCCTCAGATTTGTTTTTATTTAGAATAATCTGGCTTTGTTCAAAGTACCGGGGTATTTGTTTTTACTTCAGTGGAAAAAAATCAGCTTATTGAGGTTCATGTTTTAATTGACGGTCAGTGTCTCTCACTACTTTGTCCCATACAATGTCCCAGCCCCTAATACAAATTTTGTAGCTTTAAAGATTATGAAGATTGTCAGTTTACTACTTGTTGCCTTAGATAAAGGACACACAGAAGATATTTGAAGATCACCTTTATTCAGCAATTGCTTAAAGCTTAAGAAGATTGGTGCAGTTAGTTCAAAAGATTTTTTAAAAACATTTCGAGCTATTTTTTTCTTATGCTCGGATATCAGCTTCTACAAACTTGTGGAGTCAAATTAATGCCAATGGTATCTCATCCGTTGTTTATAAAATCATATTTGCATTGAACATATATATGCATTAAGAATTAGTATCTTAGGTAAATTTAAAAATCGAAATATAAAAAGAACTCAGTTCTCACAGACCATTTGAAACATTGACAATTCTATAAGTAATATGAAAAAACACAAACAAATAAGCGAAATAAAATATTGCACTTATTAAATGAAACCATAATATGGCAATAGTTGTGTCACATTCCTGTTTAATTCTTGTTTCGACCAGTTTAGACATTCTTTGATGTTTCATTTCGTTATATTTATAAATAGTTCGAATTGAATTCAAAAGATAAGGTATTTTCAATAAAGTTTGATTTTTCAGTGCTGGCATTGGGAGAACAGGAACTTTCATTGGTTTAAATGCATTGCTGACTCATGGCAAGAAAACGGGAAAAGTTGACATCCCTAGATATGTCGGAATCATGAGGAATGGCAGAATGAACATGATCCAGACATGTGTACGTAATGCGAGAAGCTATATATATGTGATACAGTGAATGTTTTAGCAGTCACTGGCTCTTGAAGCTTCTGCACAAATCTTTAATGAGATGCAAATTGTTAAGGAATATGGCCACATTAATTGTCGTCATGTTGGTATCATAGTGAGATATTCTATATATCTTAATGTTTTGAAGGTGGATGATGTTAAGTATGTTTATTAATTTGCCATCCTCGATATCTGTAGGAAGTCATGCTTCCCTCCATTACTGAAACTTTACACACGACCTCAAATGCCTATAGGTGTTCATAGGAAGTGACCTAGAAGTGAACAAAAACAAACTAAACGAAACGTATGTAGTACATTTGCGTATATCAATGAATTTCGATCAGGAAGTAAAGTAAAGTCATTTCATACGCCTCAAGCAATGTTGTAACACTCATACTTATCGGTCATTTGCCTTACAGGAACAGTACATCGCCTTGCACGAATTACTTGTGGAAGGATTCAGTTTACAAGATTCACTCATTTCTCGGGCTGATTTCCCTGCTGCCGTAGCAACCATGTCTCCTGCGAATACACCAGCGAATCAGACAAAGATTCATCAGGAATTTGAGGTTGTACATCTGTTTAAAATATGAATTAAATCATTTTCTTCCATTCAACATTAAAAAAATGCCTTAAATTGAAATATCTTTCTTTAACGTTAATGCAGATAAGTTATATTTAAGTAAAATAACCAGCCAGCATAACCACCCTCTCCCTATTGTGTCTATTTCGTTATTGCAGGTACTGAAAACACTAACTCCAGACTACTCCCCAAGTTGTTTTAAGGCTGCATTATTGACAGAAAATTTAGGAAAGAACCGGAATAAAGACATCCTGGCAGGTATTTCATTACCATTAAGTTTCGGAATGTACATGCAATGCTCATTTGTTTACGGTACCGGTGATGTCTATGATATTGACGATATTAAATGGTGTATTAAACACGATTAGTGATAATGCTTTTGTGGCTTTGATTTGATCTTCAGTGTGAGTTATAGGCTGGGTGTGTCTCAATCAGATTAGTTCTTAATGTTTATTAGAAGTAGTCATAAAAACACTATATCCCGAGTTCAATAAACTGTCAGATCACTCAACTGTGTCGTAGTTTCAGCACGGTTATTCTTGGCCCATATATGATAAGGTATGCTTCAAATGTTTTCAAGGAAATAATTCAGTTGTTATATTGAAAATGAATCGCGAACATGTGTGCAATCACTACTTTTGTTTTCCTCCTACGATATGATATTTACGAATTGACACAAATAGTCCACAATCATTCTCGCATTCAATCATTGGAGCATTCAACAGGTCATTTACAGATGTTGTCTATTTGTAGACTTTATTTATTATATAAACTGAGCTCAATTTGCACCCACGTGTGCAGAAATGTTGGAATAGTTTTTATTCACTTATTTTCTGCTTTGTATCTAAAGCGGACAAGTTCAGACCCTTTCTCCAGTCACAAGCTCGGAACAGGACAGATTACATCAATGCTGTAATAATACCGGTAAGTACTTTCTATTATATTACGTAAACTTTGACATATCCAATCAGTTGATATACATCAAAGGAATAGTAATCCTCTAATTTTCACACACGTACTTCGAATGTTGGAGTAAAGAAATGTCTTGATGTCTTCACTGCTGGATCATAAGAGGCGCCTAATGTGATTTTGTGAGCGTATTCGGATGATTATTTTTGTCTCTTCTATTTTGGAAAAGGTTTTTTTTTTTTTTTTTCAATTGCCTTCTGCTTACTATTCTGTTTAGATTCCCCCACCCCGGCTTTGCCCCACAAGATACTCTTAACCATGACCATGTGATGGCAGTCGAATGGATGTTAAATCCCTAATGTTTAACTATATGATCATCGAGTGCTTTGTAATGCAATCAGTCATTCCCTTTCCGCAGTCACACACTTCGAAGGATGGGTATCTTATGACACAGTTTCCTCTAGTGGACTCTATCGACGACTTCTGGGCAATGGTGATGGACAACAGCTGCGAAAACATCGTCGTCCTTGGAAAGCCATCAGAGGTTTGTAACTGACACGTTCATATATGTTTATTCTCCGACCATGAAATGGCATATAGTATCCGTCCCGTCCCGTCCAGTCGCGTTCCGTCCCGTGGTAATGTAACCAGCTGGTTTGAAAAACTACTGATCCGATCCGATTGTCATCGAACTTCGCATACGTAGAAAACATAACGAACTAATTTCATAAGAGTGGGGGCATTTATGTCTCACATACATTTCTAGCTATATAAAAAATGTACGAGTATATACGTCCATCAATACACAAATATTAATACAATTGCTTCCCATCCATTACATACGTCTTATAATGACGTTTCCTCCAATTAAGTAATAACTTGAATATAATGTTTATATTATGGGGGTATAACACAAAGCCGGAGTACACTCTAAATAAAACCGCGAAGCAATTTATGATGAGTGTACACTTTGGTTTTTTTGTGAGCGTTTTAATCCAATAACATAAATAATAAATTCAAGTTAATCCTTATAATTCAATTTTCACCCTGCAAAAAAAACACTGTCTTGATGGACTCTTTTTTTCTTACAAAATATAACGCTGCTGCATCAGCTAATCAAAGGCGACATTATAAACGGCGACATCATCTATATGTTATTGGCTGAGAACATAATTTTTTAAACAATGACAATGCTTGTTTCAAATTCAATCATATAATCAAGTTGCCTTGAATATCTCTTAAATATAGAACGAGGATTGGCTTCGAGAAGACGACGGAAGTATTTCTGGAAGAAATGATATTTCAGTAAAAAGATTGCAAGATAGATCACCAGATACAGAGTTGACGATTGTAGACTACGAAGTTGAAAGCGGGGTATGTAACAATTAATCAATAGAATTAACAGTTCCAGACATAAATTTCTATTTGTATATGTCTGTTTGCAGTAACATTGATTCCAGGAGCTAGAGATGGATATTGCTCTATTCAAATAATCTTTTCCTTATAAATGCATCAAACATACTACAAATGATAAAGATTAACAATGATTATATTATGTTCCAGTATTAAATTTGTATGGACTAAAACTTATAATTTATTTTGCACTTTTTTAAAAATTCTTCATTATTTCCTGGCTTACACACAGCGATCTGGTAGTGGGACTATCAGGGTCTTCAGCATGTCTCGGTGGTCACCGGACTCCCTACTGCCTCCATCTGACTCTTCTCTTCTCCAACTGTTGGAACAGCTAGATAGTCGGAGACGGTCAGACAACTCAAGACCTGTTGTAGTCATGTGTCGGTAAGTGCAACGTTAATTGTAACATTATGTCTTTAACTTCCAATTCATTTTATTTTCAAAAAATCCGATTTAGCGGAGATTCCTATGAATGTCACAATGATTCCCCTTAAAACACGGAGAGTAACTGTGTCACTGTTATCAGTTAGGACAGGATTTGTATCCTAATATTTTAATATAATTTATGTACCTCAGGGACGGATGCACACAAAGTGGACTATTCTGTTGTCTATCCAATATCAGAGATCAAATGAAAATGGACGAGGAGGTGGACATATTCCAAACAGCAAGGCAGTTGAAAAAGCGGAGACCAGAAGTACTGGAGAATGTTGTAAGTTCCGTATTAAATAACAAAATGTTATCGTTATCGACATCTTCTAGGCGTCTAAAAATTTATATTAATTAATCACTCAAAATTTCGTTACTTAAAAATATTGTTCATGTCATAGAATATTTCATTTGATAATATGAATATTTAAATACTCTCACAACCAACGTTTTGCTTTGTAACAAACGCATGTCTTGAAGTGTATTATTTTCTGTTTTTATAGAAACAATACCAGTACTGCTACAACCTTTTGGGACTTTACCTGGATTCAACTGACGTTTACATCAACTGACCACAACTTGATACATGTGTATTGTATAGTGTCAATAATACATCAAATGTTGATACATTTACAACAACTGAACACACCTTTGTGCGTTTGAAATGCATAGTAGTGTTAAACATCAAATGTTTATAGATTTATATCAACTGAACAACTTACAGTTTGTGTAATGTAAAATGTTCCCATTATGTGTTTTTTTACAGATTCACATCAACTAACAATAATCAAAAGAATGTATATTTACTGCTTTACATACTATGTTGATTTTGTATCCAGCCATTGTATATCCTTCTTCCAGCCATTGTATATCCTAAGAATGGTTGTTTCCTCTATTCTTTTTTTGACTTTGTATCATGTAACGATAATCCTTAACATGTAGATATTATATACATTTGTATACATGTGTGTGCTATACGAGGCTTAAAGGCTTTTAGTTTATGAAGAAGAAATAATGTGATGATACAGATTTTAAATCGAATACAACTAAGCATTGGATGGGACATGTCAGTGGAACAACACTTTAATTAAACGAATCGGCGTATCAGCTGAACAAGGAATTAAGGAATTTGTAATCGATATTTTAGCGTATAGTTGGTTTTGGAATAAATGAAAATGTAAACAAGAAATGCAACTAACTAACTTTATGGATAAAACATATTCTGTATGAAATCACGAAATTTGTAAAAAATAAACATGTCGCATACTGTACATATTTGCGTTAAAATCAAGTATAATTGAATTGCTGTTATGCTAATAATAATATGACATTTACATTATTTGTACGTGTGGTGTATCCTAGAAAACAATGTGATTCGGGAATACTCTCTCTCTCTCTCTCTCTCTCTCTCTCTATCTCTCTCTCCCTCTCTCTCTCTATACCATTTGCACGTGGTTCACATCAGCCGATGCAAACAACAAAATAGACATTCAATCCTTATTTTCAAGTTACCTATTTTAAATTTTAATTTAAGTTTCCGGTGTCACACGTTGCTTTAACTTTTTATATTTTTATTTGTATATGTGCTTTAATCATTCCTCTCAAACTTTTATTTTAATTACTAATTAATTGAAATACCTTTCCGATATAAAATAAATTGCTAGAGTGATTTTAGAGCAGTTTGCCTCGCGCAGCAGTAAACTTAACGGCGTCGTGATTTGGTCACAGTTGAAGCAAGTCAAGTAAAGTTGTCAGAATTCGGATTTCAGTTAGGTCTAAGCATATTGAAAACGTCTCAAAAACAGTTTAATTAGACAGCTTATTGATGAAAAGTATGCTGAAAGATATTGGTTACATGTTATCAACAGGATAAGTGAGTTGACGATGTTTAATTAGGGATATTAACCGAAAACTACAAGCTTTAAAGGTAGGCAGTTGGTACAGTTATGTATTGACAAGATCACAGGTGCCTTAGAATTCGTACATCTACTTCTGGACATAAACTAAACATTTTAAAGTAAGTTTACACTTTTGGAGGTTACGATCAATTTACGATAAAAATGCCACCCTGATCTAAACTCATCGCAAGAATAAAATTATAAAATATTATTGAGTTTAGTTCCAAAAATTACGCTGTAAGTGTAACAAATGTTCGCTGCCCCTATGAGCAAGGTGGGTTAGGTCCTACAGAAGATCTAGTCTAGCTAGCTTATCAGTTTCGTGAACAGGTTACATTTGTCAAATAAAAGAACTTAACATATGTAACTTCTTAAAGAACACGGATTTCTGTGATCAATATCAAACATTGAATTTTAGAATCGAACATGAAATAAAATCTGCCGACGAGCAGAGGATCCTATTTGTATTGAACGCATGATCATCATCGGAAATGTCAGTATTTTGTCAGATCAAGTAATATTAAAACTATGTGAGATACCATACTTGCATAACGCATTGGCATGTAAAACAGCTGTTTTACGTGTGTAGTGCACCAGTGCATTATTCTACACAGTTCGTCTAGGTCTGGTAAAAACAAATGTATTACCTTGGTAGGCACAAAAAAGCGCGTGCCCCACTTACTTCATTAGGAAATCCCGCAACCAGAATTACTAGTTTCATTGAGGCAGAGCGAGGTGAAAATGTAAATTACACTATCATGATGCCAATGATGACGTACAAAAAATGGAAATACGACATAGAAAAAAACAATATATCTAAATTATCTTAAGCTCCGTTTACAATGTAACTAGCAAATCACGATACAATTTGGAATGATATCAACAAAACAATATACGTTGGTTATAATGTTACCACTCAAGGCTTCTGATATATAATGATATAATTTGTTATCTAATCAACCCGACACAGAAATGCTGTTTTTGTTTTTTGTACATATTGTAAACAGCTATTGGTGTATTTAATAGATTTAATGGATAATAATGGACGCAGGCTAGAAGCCTGTAAGTCCATATCACAATATATACAAAATAAAATATCACCGGCAAATTTATGCATGAAATATATATAAAACTATAATGAGAAAATAATCAATTACGGAGTTTTACAGAGAATTTCCTCTAATAATACAATTCTATGATAAGCGTATTACCTTTGTAAGTCAACAAAATGTGTCCGAGTTGCTGCCCTTGATACGAAACGTTGCAAAATTACGAAGAACTAGGTCATATTCCATAACAAACATGCAACCGAAAATATATATATATATCGACACGTACATTAGTACGATATTAAACAAAAATATGAAACCCTAGCGACGTACATATTTTGTACACTCAATACAACCTCGAGTATCGGTTAACTATAATTCATATCAAATTAAATTTGATCTTCATTAGCGACATGGATAGGAAAGTACATATAGGCATTGCTATGGTCATATAAAACGTTTTATTTTCCCTATAATTGACTTATTCTATTAATGTCAAACCTCAATTTAAATGCGGTTCAAAATTAAAAACCAATATATATACACTGCATATATAACAATTATGGACATTTTAGATTCTTCCAGGTTGGTATAACACCATATTGACCGAATAAAAGGTCCTTAATGTTTGTATTATATATAGTAACGATGTTTTGATTCATGTTCATTTCCCCTTCGTGTACCTCAATTAAAGTATAGATCACGGTAGTTTGCGTGTTTGTAATTTGTATGTAGGTTATGGCATTATAGTCAAGCACACTCGTGACCTGAAAGTCATGATAAATAGAATAACCCGACTTCCCTTGAGATGGTATCGTCGTCTGTATATAAACCGCGACAGAGCATCAATCGGGACTCGAGAAGATACACAGAGGAGGACAGGAAAGGTAACACTAAAGCTCTGAATAAGGGTGTAGAAATAGGAATAGATAGTGAGAGAGCCTGGACAAGGCTCTGGTTATCTATTCGATAGTATAAGCACTGAATAAGTGCGAGTATTTGGCACTGTATAAGTGCCGGTGCGCGACACGGACAATTGCTCAGTTAGAAGCAATTGCTCTGTGCACTGTGTACGTGCCATTGCGCTGTGAACAGTGACAACTGCGCGGGTCGGCGCCGTTGCTCTGTCTGGTGCGAGTGACAAAACTAGGGGCGAGTGTGATTGCCTATGCGCTGACAGGTAGTGAGCGTGTAGTGTTATAGATATTGTTCTATATTTTCTCTGTCAATTACCAATCGTAGTGTACATATTATTAATTCAGTATAAATTAGGTAGTGTTAATGACATTGTTGTTACGTTGTAGAATAGGTAATTCTCTCTGTTACATCGGCGTTGACCAAGCCAGTGCGCCGTTATTATAGTGTGTAAAACAGCATATCCCAAGTATATCCTTAGGACGGACTCAGGGTTGTTAGGACACCCTGCACGTTACAAATGAAACTTGTCTGCAAAAACTGAAATTGTATTATATCTTACTTGATAAAGCAAGAAATTCATATCAGGGCACTGTCATATCACAATGATTATGACGTCATTCAAATGTAGATGCAAAAATAGAAAAGTCAGGACATCCACGTGGCCATGTTTTAGCCAATGAGAATTGAGGAAAGTCGGACCGTATCTATTACATTTTCTTTATATAGATATATATGTGCAGACATCATTTCAACATTACAGAACCCATGTTAGAAATATATCGCAGTTATACCTAACAACGTCATATCTAATTAATAAAGAACACATCTTTTACTTGTTTTAATGAATATACAGTTGTAGTAACGCACAACGTACCAAAAATGCGTGCGTGCATCGTGTATACATCATGCATACATCATTCGCCCATGATGCGCATAACTGGACGATCTTAAGACCGTGCGTTCACACACGATTTGGTTTGCGTACTCGTGAAAAAAATCAAAATATTAGCCCCACTCGTGAAATATATTTCGTATTACTGAAGATAATGTTACATATCCTCTATCTATTTATGCTTACAAGCAGTAAATATATACATATATTTATTGCTAGGGAATTAAAATATTTCTTTAGGGGGGGAATATGAACAAAGAAAAGAACAACATGCATCTCTCGAATCCTTGTGTTGGTTTGTCAGCAGTCGACATCGATCACGAAAATCACGATATTTAGAACAACCTCTAGAATATCGAATCAACTGCGACATGTAAACACCATAGGTTGGAGAAGGAGGGATGTTACTATTAAGGAATGGGAAATTCGTGATCGGAACATTGAAATCATCACGTTTATCGTAGTAAGCTGTCCATGGTGGTCGTAATGTAAGTAGAGATCGAGGTAAGAAGCTGGTGTAGAAGAGTCTGTTGTGTCCTTTATTTCAAGTTCAGAAGGGTATATACGATCGACGTGGTCAGCAAACTTCTTGTTGTTTATAGACAACACATCGTCTATATATCTAAAAGTGAAATTAAAAGATTTGGCAAGGTTTTTGTTACCTGGACTGATAAGCTTTTCCGCAAATTCAGCCTCGTGTGAAAACTTATTGCAAACTGCCCAGTTTGCACATTTATCAAGAAATGACAAAATACATTTTGGTCAGCAAATACCTAAGGTCAGTGAAGTAACGTTTGTTACATTGTTGCATTTATGTCCATACCCGGGACAGCTGATCGCTAGTTTTCATTAAAAAAAATTAAGTCAAGAGACAATATTTTTGATTTTTTGATTTTTTTTTGCGCTTTAATCATATCTTCCGAAATTATATTTTCATTACTAATTTATTGAAATACCTTTCCAGTACAATTGAAATACGAGTGTGTTTTTTGGGTTCATGGTACAGTTATGTATCATATCACACTTGCCTGACAATTTGTTAGATCTAGATTTGGAAATAAACTAAGGCTATCAGAGTATGTTTTACACTTTTTGAAGTTTAAATCATTTTGCGATAATAATGCCTACCTAATCTAAACTCCTCGGACGTATAGAATTATTCTAGACACCGTAGTTTAGGTCCAAACACTGCGCTGTAAGTGTAACAATTTTTCAGCCCCTATGGGCATGCTAGGTTAGGTCCTACAGTAGTATACCAAGCTAATTTGGCCTAGTTTCGCGAACAGGTTACATCGGTCGAATAATGGAATCTAGCGTACATGTAACTTTTTATAGAGAACGGATTCCTGTTATCCATCTCAATTGTTTTATATTGAAATAATCACGATATCTGACTAACAAACAGAAAATTCCATTTCGCACGATCATCGCGGGGACCTATGATAAATTTTGGACCTATAGATCTTGAATTGATGTTTTCGGAAATGTCAGTATTTTGCCAGATCAAGTATTTTTAAAGCAATCGATGATATGATGCTTGCAAAGCGCATTTTCATGTGGAACAGATAATTTACATGTGTAGTACATGTACACCCGCAGTATATTGTACACAACATTAACGATACACTTCTGTAAACAAATGCATTACTTCGCCTGGAACAAAAACGCGCGTGCCTCACTTACTTCATCGGAAAATGAAGTGAACTGAGTAAATACAGTTGTGGGATCGCACAGCGTTACACGGTGTGCGGTGTGCGATGGACGGTGTATGTACGAAGTGTGCACGATGTGAGAACGATGTGAGAACGATGCAATACTTGGCGATTATTCCTAGCCCACATGTTGGCGCACGATAAACGAACATTGTGCGATGACAATCGTGGTTGATGTAAAATGAGAAATGACTTAACAATATATACGGTTTCACGCTAGTTGTTTTAAACTTCTATATTTTGACAACATACATTAGCTGATATTTCTATTTATATATTTCTTAAAATTATGAATAGTCTTTTTGTAGTTTTTGAAACAAACCAAATAGACACATGCAAACAATCAACACATTTTGACAAGTTCTCATTCAGGTAAATATTGCCAGTTTTTATCAAGTTATACCTGTACATAGACCATATATGTAGATGTCTCTTGTCCGGGGTACATACAACACCTGTGAAAACACAGGTAAAGTGTTGGGGAGGGGAGGGGGTGTTCAAATAACTAATTATAAGAGTCAAGTTTTTGTTCATAACGGTCACTCGGTAATGGCTGTCGTAGCGGATGGCCGGACACGGGACAAGTAAATGGTTGGCATGTTATTAACCTGTTCTGTTACCTGGGAACTGAACCCGGACTTGACTGTCTCATAGTCACTGTAATTAGTTCCTTTTTTTTTCATTTCGTAATATTTATCGACCAATTGTACCAAATCGTACGACTGTGCGATAAGAATCGCACATATAAACGAACCATCTTTAGATCGCTCAGCTGTGCGCACCATGGACGAACGATGTATGGACGATGTGTGCACGATGCAAGCATGTATTTTTGGTGCCTTGTGCGTTACCAAAACTGTTACACATGATGATAAAGTGGGTACAGTGCATATGTGTAAATAATTTAAAACTGACCTTTTTAGAAATTTAAATGAACTTTTTACAAACGCTACAAGGGTAAGCGCATGCCTAGTCGTTTAAACAGAATTAAGTTGATTGTTCGCATAGGACTCCTATCATACGCAATAAATCGTCTTACGATGGTAACACTAAACTATACAAACATCTTGCACGCACATTGCTTTTCATAAATACCTTTTGTAATTTATTCAGAGAGGTACATTTCTAAAGAACCAGTCTATTTTCTATTCAGACGTTTTTGAGAGCCAAAAGTTTGATTACCTGCGGTCACGTCTGGGGCACAGCACAATTCAAGCGCTAGCATGTGATTAGTCAAGAAATATCTATTACATAAACAAAAACAACACCTGAATGTTCAGGCAAAATGTATTGTAAATAAACATATTTTTAATCGTCGTCTAATTTATTAACTCTAACAATAAATATGCTTGAATAAAAAGAAAGAAAGAAAGAGGCATGTTTAGGTATCATTTTAAATGGATAATATTTGTGTGATACAACTGTTTGAAGATGGACGTTTTTGGGTATGCTCATTAGTATGCATACTTGTTGCGATTGAAAATGACTCGGACTCATTTCGATGTTTACTTGGATGTGACAAAGATTTACATGGCGGGTGTCGTCAATGAAGCAGAAGACGCTTACTCTTCCGATACACATGGTCTCATTCACTTGGACTTTTAGAATGGTCGCCATGTAAATATTTCCTTTGTTCATATTCTGCCCCTAGTTTAATAGTTTTAGAGTTTGGATTATGATTTTGTTAGGTTCAATTTTCTATAAAAAAAAATAACTAAAATTGTGATGAATGAATTGCTTGAAGTTGAAACTAGTTGTTTGATTTTCATAATGCACCACATGTCTACAACGACAAATATCGTGAGTAGAAATGTTTCAGTGCAAGTAAAGTCATGTGTATAGGGAAAAGAAAGAAGATTAGCAAGAAGCCCAATGGGAATGCATCGTTCAGCATTAAAGATACATTGTATGTAACTTGTAACATTTATTTTATCAAGTCATTGGATGAATGATAGTCATTGGGCCATGATATCTTAAGGTATGTCAAGTCATTTACAATCGTTAGTTGGCACCTTTCATGAAAGGTACTAGATATCTATCGAATCTCTAAGACTTTCGGTATTTCAGAAGAAGTTTGTGTAGGTCACCTTCATTAGCAAATGTTGTTTAGGTAATTCTACGCTAGCTATTAACTTCATATTATATATCTGTATGTCGAGATAATTGTTTTTGTAGTTTTGTGTGGTAATGATAAGTAAGACACAAACCTGTTAATACTTACATTGTTTTTAGATTGCTATCCTTAGATGACTTAACAAAACATAACCAATGCCTTAAAATATTTTTTTTAATTGCCAACTGGAAAGTACATATATGTAGCTTGATAGGCCTGGCCATGGTCTAATCCGGCGAAATCACAACCGACCGCGCGATCGGGTACACTGAAGTTGATCGGAAATGTTGAACAATTCTCATCTTCCAATTCATTACTTATTAAATCCTGCAGCAGTATCTAATCAATATCTACTGCTGTTAACATTTCTTCAAGATCATCTTTTCCCGATATTTAGACAAGTTCTAGCAGGCGACAACAATGCCGAGGCTTCAAGTTCGATTCGATTAAGGGGAACAACTCATACAAAAGTTCCGGTGTAACGTGAAAAAATGAACCGGGTGGAAAACTACCTACCGTTGAAATCTACGGTGGGTTACTTTTTACGGTACGAGTTACAGACATATCGAGTGGGGTAATTTTTCTAAAGATGGCCGTGTAAGATTTCTATTGTGAAATAACGACCCCGGGTAACTTTTGCCATGTAGAATAATGACCCTGGGTAGTTTATTGATTTCGGGTCACTTTTTCACGTTACACTGAAAAAAACTTCACTGCAGTGAAAATATCAGTTTTATCAGTTTGAAAATTTTCTATATTTCTCAGGCAAAACTGTAATAAAGGGGGAAACCTGACGCCGGACGTAAGACGGACGCCGCACTGCGGCATAAATATTCCGGTTAAACAAAAAACTTGCACGACATAAACGGAATCGTATCATAATGCTATGCAATAGAGCAGAAAGTTTACTTCCTGGTTTGAGATATATCCACCTGTGATAGACCAGACGTAAAATGGAGATGCGTAGTACACTGCTGCTGGAGGTTCTGTGTCTCCTATCAACTCTAACCATCGTCAACTCATCAGGTAGGATCGGCTGTTTCTGTTTAACCTTTATTGTAAAGGTAAATCAAACAAAACCTGTTATTCTTGACAAATCAAAGCATAAGCATTACTGACATTGTTTTTACCAATGGACATTGTGCTGGTAGGGGTAAATATAAAGCCTGTACAATGTAACACCTGGTCTTGTTTTCATGTACTTGTTGGAGTCTCCATGTCAATCTTTCCTTTCTTCATATTTTGTTGCTGGTTTAATCGCTTTATGTTTCACTTATTTCATGATATGCATATGCAAAACATATACCAGAATATACTGGCAATGACGTTTCGTTCGATCAGTGTGTGTTAAAATTAGTTATGTGGTTTATTAACTTTTAGCACTTTTCGCAATTGCAAGGAAAAACTACTTAAATATATGATTAGAAGTCAAATAAGCGCTAGCAAAGGGACCTGTTGTATTCGATACTATAAGTAACATTGGTGTGTTACATAATGTAGGTAAATGATATTACACCTTGCCATGCAGCCCTCATAAGTAATCGAATATGATACTGGATCATTCGAACACGATGATTTTAGTTCATAAAACATATATGTATACATATTGTACATATATATTGTACATTTGTTTATGCATGTAACGTTACGATATTTCAGATAAAGAAACTTGTCAAATGTACGCAATTTGGATGAGTAACGCATAAACATTTACATATCATAACATTTAAAAAGAAAACAGTATAACGTAGTTACTATGAGGCTATAATATATATAAAAGAAAAAACAAAAACAAAAAATGACTGATACTCACGTGAAACATTCTGTTGTAATTGTTATCGTAGGCTTGTTGTAGGCTTGGGTAACGTGTTTTGAAATATGATGTTCACCTGAACCCGGTACCCCTTCATAGATCGTCATGACCTTGATGGGCAATGTATAATCTTGGTGGATCTTTTTATGTGAATTTCAGAGATTTTTTTTTTTTATGGACAAAAATGTTTGTAACGAGCTGATTTGAAACGTATTCATTTGCTTGACCCCCCCCCCCCCCTTTTACGTTCCGATGTAATTAACTTGTACAACCATGTTGACTATCATTTTCTGTTCCTGTTACGGTCATGGTATCCCACATTTGTTTTATATTGACCTTCTTTTAATTCCTGTTTCTTGAACTTTTCTCAATGTCCTGCTTACACGAAAGATTGTGACTATATATTTTCCCTCTAGCTTTGCTTTTTACTGGGCGGAATAACAAATTTCAGGTTTTCAAATAAAATTACTTTAAAATAAAATCTCTTTGAAAAAACATGATTTGATAGCACAGACAAGCCGTTAATAATACTTTAAGCATGTATCGAGGTGGAGAAGAAATCTGAATTGTTGTTTGATAACCAATGTATTTGAGATGATCATAAATGCAAAAAAAAAAAACCACAGGAGTTTCAATTAAATGTCTTATTTTTGATAAGAAAAGGAAAAATCACTATGAAAACATAGGTAAGGTTTTCTTCACTAATTAATTCGTAGGAAAATTTGACAGTGATTAATACGACTGTACTATAGAAATGTGATATCTTTCAGAGGAAAGATTTTCCAGCAGACTGTTGGCATTCCAATGGGAACAAACTGTGCCCCAACCTTAGCTGACTTTTTTTTTTTAAATTCCATACGAGGCTGATTTGTGGAAGGGCTAATCAGGACAGGTAACACAAATCTTGCCAAATCTTTTAATTTCACTTTCAAATATATCGACGATATGTTGTCTATAAACAACAAGAAATTTGCTGACCACGTCAATCGTATATACCCTTCTGAACTTGAAATAAAGGACACAACATACTCTTCTACATGAGCTGCGTACCGCGATCTCTACTGAAACTACGACAACATGGACAGCTTGATTTCAATTATTTTCCTATCGTGAAATTTCTATTTCTTGATAGTAACATCCCTGCTTCTCCAACCTATGGTTTTTACATGTCGCAGTCGATTCGATATGTTAGGGCTTGCTCTAAATATCGGGATGTTGGTGATCGATGTCGACTGCTGACCAGCAAACTTAAACACAAGTGTTAACATTGAACGAGCGTCGGTTTTTTTATGCGGGAAATAAAGACTGAGAAAATTGATCACAAAACTATGATGATGATTATCTACAATGAAAATAATATATTAAGCAATATACATTTGCGAAACAATAAACACACTCACTAGTTCCAACACTCTCGTCCAGAAGTAACCTGAAATATCAATGTAGCTTCACCAATGGTGAACCGTTTTTGATACTGTCAGCTCAATCCAGAGCCAATACAATAAATACACGACGTGGTTATGCAGCTCAATCCTGAGCCACTGCAGTTAAATGCAAATAGCAGTATGTCCAACTCACTACGGAGCCCATACAAAATACCCAAGCAAAGCCTTGCTTGTACCCGCTTCACTAGTGTCTATGACACGACAGCAACCCTCTGGTGACGGGGTTTCCAGTTCCTGAGGCGGAAGATGTAGTGAAGCTGGAGTACAGACGCCAACCTTTGCCGCATGGATGACCTCATTGTCGAAATATCCTCGCTGACCTTGACCCTGACGGAGAATATGGTGTCCTCTCGGTCGGTCCCGATGCTTAGGTGAAAATAAGAGGGAAGTCCTGCCGGTCCTTACCTTCCAGCACTGCTTACAAATCCCGGCATGTGAAGCTACAATTATTAATCAATCGCAAGACTGCAATACTGCAATTTGCATACTGTCAGAAGATATACTCAAAACAGGTTCAAAACAATGATAATATAATTACCCTTATTTATTACCAGTAATATATACTTCTACTTAATAACATACTAAGCTATATTTATATTTAATACGAACTAATACTGTGCGGCTTCATAATATAATACAAACATCCATAAAATCGTACAATACGCACTATTATCCTCTTCGGCTTCCATACATTTTTCAACCACGCGCGAACACGCCACGCTTAACACTCTGACAATATAACTGGGCTTCCATAGATTAATAAATAGGTGAAACCCACGATACAAACTAAATGATTTCATATACAATATTCAAGCTAACATATATATTGAATATAATTTTGATTCCTTATACTAACATAATATATACATTATAGCATGAAACAAAACAATACAACAAATCCTACCTATACACGATAAACAATGGTCACGGTTGACTGGAGCGCACACATACCTAGATTGTTTGATCCGATAATAACATGGTACAATACAATAATACCGACTAAACCAGAATAGAAAAAAAAGGTAGAAAGTATGCTTACCACAGTCTTTTGTCTGTGCCTGATTCACCTGTTGTAAAATATCGGTAAATCCATACCGAGTACACTAGACAATTAAACCATGCCTATCGATGTCAGCAGCTCAGCCCATGCACACTTACCTGTGACGTATTTTCCGCCTAGCAGAACTGCGCTATTCAAAATACTTACCCAGGCAATCGGTAACAATAGTCAATATACCAAGACAAACAAAATGTAATTAACAGAAATATATTCAGAATAGCAAAATAGATATGCTTATGTGACAACAAGGATTCGAGAGATGCAAGTTGATCAGAACTATGGGCAAATTTTATGGTCGCCATCTTTGTCTCATTGAGAAATATTCTGTATCTTTAAGTGATATGAAGATGGACGTTTTGGGGTATGCTCATTAGTGTGTTTACTTGTTTTGATTGACAATGATACTTGGTTCCCGTTTTGAGAACTTGATATTTACTTGGATGCGACACAGATTCACATCATGGGTGTCGTCGATGGATCAGAAGAAGCTTACTCTTCGGGAACACGAGGTTTTATTCTCTTGTGCTTTTACAAGAGTCTCCATGTAGATCTTCCTTTTGTTCCTATTGTTCCTCTAGTTAAATCGATTTTGAGTTCGGATTATGGTTTTGTTGACGCATTGGTATTCTCTGATTTGTTTTTATTTATATAACTTTGCAGTGAACACCTGTCGTATCCCAAAAGTCAAAAGCACCACTCAAAGTACAAACTACAAGGCTTCTTTTCCCAGTGGTAAGGCAGTAGATGGCTGTACGAAACAAAACTTCACCTGGCCATATTGTTGTTCACATACAGATGCAGGTAAAACGGAAGCATGGTGGCAGGTAGATCTAGAGGGACTGATCGTCATGGAATACATAACAATTTACTACAGAGGTTAGTAATCAAATCAACATTGAACCAAATCTCTGGTAAGCTTAAAGTGGTGATTATAATTGATTTATTACATTTTTTCAGTGAGATATCGTTAATATATAGTGATTCCATGTGTTTTTGTTGTTTGTTTGTCTTGTACTTCTTAATAAAATATTTGGACAATATATTATATTTTATGGTCTCAACTTGTTAGTGATAGCAAATTGTCTGCTTCATGTGTCCTTCTGTGTTCCCTGGTAAGTTTGTTATAAAAATGCATTTATCTATAAGTATCTATATTATAATCACCTGTGCACCGATCTTCAAGAAACGAAAAGAGAACGATTTGGTGGCTACCAGATATACCAGTCGAACGGTTCAGATTGGCAGAACGGATACCGATGTCATATAGACACAACATCAACGTTGGAAGCAATGTCCGTGACTCCCAAGATCAATTGTAAAGGTAGTGCCAAGTACCTGACAATTTACAACGAAAGACGGTCAGGGGATCCATCGTGGTACTCTGATGAAGCATTTCTGGAGCTTTGCGAAGTAGAAGTGTACGGTACGTTAATTAAACATAAAATTGCGTTTCAAATGATAAAAAATACTGAGAGATATTCAGGGATCCCTACTTTAGACAGGGTTAACCATATTAACGTGTCAGTCATACACTGCAATTAAATGTTGTTTGTTTAAATACATGTACAGAGTTTGCCAACAAAATTCGAAGCTGTGTCATTAGTCCAGTTTTTGTTTGTAGACATGCTAGATAATGTTAGGGCGTTAAACCATTAGTACGCATTTGTATATTTGTTACTGATAAAACAATAAAACTAGTTAACTCTGTTTTAGTATTTTTTGTATGAACCGATTGATTATGACCGATAGCGTAGGCTAATACATTTCAGGTTGTCCATTGGGAAAATATGGTGATGGTAATTGTGATTCAGATTGTGATGCAGGATGTGCCCAAAGTCTGTGTGATCCAACGACCGGAGAATGTGCATGTAACTATATATATATGTATATCGATAATACTACAAACTTACAAATATTACCAATATACCATTAACAAATTAAACGAGGAAAAACTAATACGTTTCTTTTCATAATTCAAAAAAAGTCGAAGTTTGTGATATACTTTTTACTTTTGCATCGAATAGGTCGCATATGTAATGATTTGTTATCGTGCTAACATTATAATATTTAAAATCTTTGAATGCAATGCGTCCAGTAATACACAAAGTATACATATGCTATATTGTATTTTTCAGATTGTGCTGATGGATATTACAGGCAGGGATCTCAATGCATAGAATGCCCCCCAAATTGCAATGATAACGTATGTTATGTGGCATCTGGTGCTTGTACTTGTAAGTACACGGTAAACTTCGGTGTTTTAGGGATTTTTATGTATTTCTAGACATTTTGAATTAATTTAAGTTTTTATCCTAAATATATTGCAGGAACACAAATTAATTAATTTTTTTAAACAATACCTGTTTGATTTGATTGAGATTCGCCAACATAATAATATCAAATGTTTATTTTGTTGTTTTTTTCATGACATTTTTTCAATTAATTCAAATCCTTATCATAGAATAAATTGCGAGGACCCACATTCATTAAAATTTAAAAATACAAACTCTTCTTAAGTTTTATTATTGATGAATAATTGCAAGCTTAATAACATCGTCATTCTTTTTTTTTGTGAACTTTAAAAGGTCTTTTTGTAAATTTTGAATGGTCGGCCTACTTTACAATGCAAGCACTACTTTTGCACATTGTACAACCGAATTCTCAGTAACAAATGGTGACCTTAATCGTTAAACGGGAATATGAACCTCCTATTTTTTATTTTTCTTATTGTTACTTTTTTGTGATTCCCCATCGCAGCGTGTACTGCTGGATATTACGGCGACCATTGCAATCTGACATGTCCGTTCAGTTGTAAAGATAACAGATGTAAACAACGTAATGGCGAGTGTGAAGGTATGTAGAGTATCAGTGTTTGCGGGGTGGAGTGGGGTTATGAAATGCTTTATCTTTGAATTAATCAAGTAAATGTTCATTATCAATTTACATTATTTGTTATGTTTACTTAAACTAATCATGGGGATTGTTGAAATGACCATGATAAAGACTGTAAATATTGATGATGATGATGATGATGATGAATCTTATACCCGAGGGTTGAGCCGTGCATTTCTAGCCTGCACATAACATTTCTGTAAAATGTAAATCTACAGATGTTACGCAAAATATTATGTCGTTATTGAGAGCAGAACAAAATGAATGACAGAATTAGCATGCAAACACATCCCCGTCATGGTACGCAAATAGACATAGTTAATTTTCATTTTGCATTTCTAGACTGCGAGGATGGATACTTTGGATCTTCCTGTGATAAATGCTCTCTTGGCTGTACCAACCACCTCTGTAACAAACTGTCAGGAGATTGTAGTCGTAAGTATTTATGAAGAGTATCTTATATAAACATTGCTGACTGCTCTGTTGGCTGTGCCAACCAAGTCTGTAACAAATTGTCTGGAGATTGTAGTCGTAGGTATTGATAAAGGGTACCTTATATACTCATGGCTGACTGCTCTGTTGGCTGTACCAACCAATTCTGTGACAAAATGTCTGGAAATTGTAGTCGTAAGTGTTGATAAAGAGTATCTTATATACTCATGGCTGACTGCTTTGTTGGCTGTACTAACAAATTCTTTAACAAAATGTCTGGAAATTGTAGTCTTAAGTGTTGATAAAGAGTACCTTATATACTCGTTGGTGACTGCTCTGTTGGCTGTGCCAACCACGTTTGTGACACAATGTCAGGAGATTGTAGTCGTAAGGATTTATAAAGAGTACTTTATATACTCTTTGCTGACTGCTCTGTTGGCTGTACCAACCACGTCTGTGACAAAATGTCTGGAGATTGCAGACGTAAGTATTTATTACAAAGACTTTATTTACTCAGTGGTGACTAGATTAATATTTGTGGCTTAAAATATTTGTGTTTTTTCAGCTTGCATGAACGGTTTTTATGGGGTGAAGTGTAAGAGGCTGTGTTCCGCTAAATGTGAAAACAATACATGCGCACAAAATGACGGCAGATGTACAGGTATGGTCAACTCTTATTGAAATTAATTTAAGCAGATATAATAGTATGATGGATTATATGACACTTGTGTATGGTTAATATAACTATCAATCTAATCAGAGGTATTAAAAAGTTTGTCTTTTTACTAAAAAAACTAATTGTTGGATCATTTATATAATTTCACAATTTCGACTAGATTGTAAAATACATGAAGACAGAAAAAATTATGAAATATTATTAAGTTATATTAAAGCCGGTGATTCTGCAGTTACAGTTTGAACATATTCCTTATCTATCCTTTCTTGTTAAGTTCATTGCCGATTTTGTTTTTTAAGCATGCCAACCTGGATATTTTGGTGATACCTGCAACACAAGCTGTCCGTCAAATTGTAGGGGTGATATATGTAATCAGACCAGTGGGCTTTGTGCAGGTATGTTGATTAAATATATATATTTGTATTGCATGACTGTATATTGTTAAATGGTTTGCTATATAGCAAAGCCGTGTTTAAATGGCTCGATATACTCTTTCGCTAGAGTAACTGTTACATCATGTAATGACACCTTGTGTCTATTATGACATTTATAAAGTATTTATTCCTTTTGAAACTTTACCATAAATAATACATTTATATATATTAGTTAGAATACATTTGTATATCCATTTCAATATATCCTCTTTCATATAGTGAACAATGCAGATATATTTACCTTAATCGACTGCCGATGTTGCCGATGTTGTTATTTAAGCATACCAGTATATGTTTTGGTGATATCTGTAACACAAGCTATCCAACAAATTGTAAAGGATACATTTAAACAGATCAGTGGTATATGTTAAGGCATAATACTATGTAATGCTACAATAGCAAAATAATATAAGTATTACAAACCTCCTTCCCCCTGCATTATTCTCTCACATGACCATGAAACGTCAAATGGTCTGTTATATCAAACACAGATAACTTCGATTTCTTTCTCTTTATTCCCTTTTTCTTGAGTAATTTTTTGGTGCATTATAATCTGTTCAATTATTTTGTGTATGAATAGCCATCTATGAAATTTTCTCTGGAAGATATGAGAAACATCCCAGGGAAAAACATTATGATTTCGGCTGTTTTAGCAGAAGGGTAATTGTTCGTCATTAATTCAATGCTAATTATATTGGTGGACATTCGTGACAAACCATCAACAACAACTAATAATGCTCTAAGTCGTTACTCCAAAAATTATGATGTAATGTGTTTATAACGATTTTATTATAATTTTCGATAATAATAATATTCCTACATTGACAAAATATTAAGTTATTCCTCCATCGATGAAGGAAAGGTATTGATCAAGACTTACAAAAGCTAATGCCGCGATATTTAATTCACTTATATAGTTAAATGTGCCCTGCCTCTAAGGACTATTATACATATTTAAGTACCTTTGCAGTTAAAAGTGTACCGCGTTACTCTTTTTTTTGTGCTGTACATGTATGACTACTTTTAGTATCAGAAGGGTACCGCTGTAAACTTCTTTTATTGCTAAATGTACCGGCCGTTTTGGGCCATATTAACCTTTAAACAAATCTGTAGTCAATTGTGTAGCGCGTTACAGTTTATTAGTAAATTTTAACAGATGTTTTTTAACAATTTTGATGTTCTGTACTGGGTTACCCTATGAAGTGAACCTTTTATTACACAAGATTCTAAAGACGTCATTGCTGCGATAACAAACCGTGGCCGTAATATACGAAAAATTGTATCTGCATCTAGATACAAAAGCATATTAAAGTGTCCGCCCGGTATCGGCTTTCTTAAGTATTCGAATGCATGCAATATTATTTTTTTACGAGGATTGTGTTTTATATATATATAGACAGAGAGAGAGATACTGAAGTTGAGGTATGGAAAACCCGAGTCTCAGATTACTTAGAATTTGATATCATACGTCAGGAGGAAGCTGTAAATATAAATCATTAGCATGCAGATCCCATAAATCCCATGAAATAATGTGTATTTTATTACGCAACCTTCAGCGTGGTAAACACAATTACTGTAGTAAAAATGCTGCATAAACATTGCCTTAACAAAACACCAAACAAACAAATATTTGCATCCTTGTTTTTGTTAATGTGGACCTGGGTTTTATGACATTGACTGTGTACAGACTTGTCCACCACACTATCGAGACTCGCTATGTGTCAGAAGTAGTGGTGAATGCACTGGTACGGTAATACACACTAACAGAGTTAAGTTTTCTAATTGCTGATCATTAAAATTTTCAAAAATATTATGGAACATGGAGCCTGTTCGTTTATGTGTAACAACCGATTTGTACACAGACGTTGTAAGACTTTGTCAAATCAAATGGTGTACATATTTTCTCAAAGATCCGACTTAATTTATTTAACCCACAGTTATTGTCCAAAATATTGAACAATTTAAACAAACACGTATCATGGTCACTGCGACCTACTACCGGTTGAGATATTATATAATTGTACGCTAATGAGATGCCCCTGGCGTCTTACGTTTTCTGGTTTTGCCAAATACTAGTATGTTAGTGCATGATGGTGGTGTAAATTTTATCTGATACATTATTCGTGGAAACATTGTCTATGAAGGTTATCATTATGATCCGCATTATTATTCAACTTTTATGATATCACCATTTGAACATTCAAACGAATATCAGTGATATTGACATATTTCAAATTTATTTAATAGGGAAAACTTTTCTACAGTCGACCAAAATGGTGACAGTAAAGGACTTTAATTTCAAATCTAGGGGGGGGGGGAGAGAAAAAAAAGGTACACTTTTTGATTTAGCATCAAAGAATTTGTACCGAAGGACACGTATTTGTAAAATATTGAAAATTGTATTGTAGCATGCAAACCGAGTTTCTTTGGACAAACATGCAACATGTCATGTTCCGGTCATTGCCACAGTGATGAGTGTCAACAGAACAACGGAACCTGCATAGGTACAGTTGATATGTATATATATTAAATACAGAAAGGGGTATTGAAGGTACGGTTATACATAAAAGGACTCACAGAACATGCATATGTACAGTTGATATAAATATTTGCCAACAGACCGTGCATCGGTACAGTTGATGTATAAATTGATTAAGAAAAAGGTATTTTAGGAACGGTTTATATATATAAAGACTCACAGAACGTGAATAGGTGCTGTTGATATGAATATAAGCTCACAGAACGTGAATAGGTATTGTTGCTATATATATTTTCTACCACAATACCCCGTGTTATTCCACTCTCAGACCATTGAATAAACGTGCTTACTGTTTGATAAATAAATGTTATATACCACTAGTGGAATATGACCTTCCGGACTTTTGATTGGTTGAGAAGTTGAACTTTGACCGGAAATCACGATTGTTGACGTCGTCATCGATTGTCGACGACGTCACAACTTGGCGGGAATATATGCGAGATGATGCGTTTTCTGGCAAATAGTCCGCGGTTCACTCCAAAAATCAACACTGACACTGCCGATTTAATATTATGGTAGAAACAGGTCACACGACTCGTGGTTATTGGATATGGAATTCATTTCACTCTCGTTAATTATTTTTTCAAAGTAACAAAAGACACTCGCTAAAGCTCGTGTCTTTTGTAACTTTTAAAAAATAAACAACTCGAGTGAAATAAATTCCATATCCAACAACCACTCGTTGTGTAACCTCTATAACTTACCGAATGTGAAAAGGTACAGTTGATATATATTAAATTTAACTTCATCCAGCATTACCAAAACAATTCAACTGTAATATCTGTATCGCGTCATAATCAATGCTAATTTCTTAAGAAACGGTCTATTTAAATAACGATTTTTTTTATTTCATTATATGGTAACCTTTAATAGCCTGTATGGTTGGATATTTTGGACTCGATTGTGAAGAGGAATGTGGACAGTGCAGTGCCGTATCGTGTAGTAGGTCTGGCGGGCTATGTTTATGTAGTGACAGTACACACGGAACATGTGGGTGTAAAAGTGGCTGGGAAGGAGAGACATGCACTACAGGTACATGTATTTGTTTTCTTATCTAAAAAATCACGATCCGTGTAGAATTTGTTACCAAAGGTCAACATATTAGAATAAAATAATCAGAGAATACCAAAGAGTCAACAAAACCATAATTCGAACTCAAAATTGATCAAACCCAACGCAAAAAGGCAAACTAGAAAGACCTCCATGAAGACTCTCGTAAAGCACAAGAGAATAAGACCAGGGATTCCGGAAGATTATTCTGCTTCATGGACGATAACAGCCCCAGCATACCAGAACCATGATAGAATATTTTATACCTATTTCATATATATATATATATTAGTGTAAAGGAGTTGTTATTGCATCAACACAGCTGTATTTTTTTTTATTTCAGAGCGGTTGATGTCTAACCCAGACGACCAAACAGTAACGTACGCAGGGGCCGGTACTGGAGCTGTGGTTATGATTGCTTTGGTTGTTATAGCAACAATCATCATCCTTAGAAGGTATGCATTGTAATTATTTTGCACTGATTGGTCAATGATATTTTTACAGTTTATGAATCGTTAACAGTGAGATTATTTTTATATTTGTATGTTCAGGAAACGTCTATCAAAACACAAAACAGCAAATCGACGTGAGAGCAGAGGCAATACGTTCGGAGATGTTATGTCCTCACCAGTCTCGTCTAAATCTTCTGAAAAGCAACCAGACAGTGGGGGTAGGTGTTTTACCATAATCAAATAGGCTGTTATCTGCATCACTCTTTTGAAATATGTTATTTTGAAGCAGTTACTTTGCTAAAGTAATACTAAGATTAATAATTTAACATATTTTGATAATAAGTCAATGTCGTATTCCATAAAGCAGCTTTATATGTTTATACAGCATGTACAGCCGACAGCATGTTAGAGGAAACATAAACGATTACCGAAATAAAGAGTATACAACGTGCATGGGTATATAATGTGTACGGGTCCAAAATAGGAGAGGACAATTAACGTCAGAGTGGCAGAGTTGATAGCCACATATATATTTACTACCGGCGATTTTTTCTCATAAAGACAGATATTATACATGAAGGTTTATGAGTGATTGATATAAACAGAAATATCAGTAAGATCGCCATAGTTGTTTGGATTTAGTAACAAAAATCCGCGTTGGTCGTTTTTCTTAATAACTATAACAAGAATGTGTGCTATTCAAGGTTCCACAAGTCAAGATAGACAGGTTTACGTGAACGTAAACGACATTGCTGCACCAACTAATGATGACGTCGTCTATAACAACGTTGACGTCACCGGTGTCCCTATTCATGAACTACAGTCTATCATCAACGTCAAAATGGAAAACAAAGCGACTGAATTTAAAGAAGAATTTGAGGTAACGATAACAACATCGATCACATCAAAGAACCTATTGTATATTGTATTGTATGTTTAAAACTTTGTACGGCGGAGTTAGACTCACGCGTAACCTCAGAAGGCATTGGGGTTGATATATTAAATACATTGAACACATTCCTTTTCTATTAATATCTCATAAATATTATGACATTTTATATGTTTTATCTGACACACTTTTTGATATCATATTGTTTTTTTAAATGCATGTCTTTAGACGTTTCCGTGGGGAGCAGTGCATCCACACGAGGCTGGCAAAAAGACATCGAATCACGCGAAGAACAGATTCAAGACCACTTTTCCATGTAAGAAATTGTCTATCAAAACAGAGTGATTATCTAAATAAGTTAAACGACATAATATATAATAAACGTTTTCAATATCCGGTGGTCGGATGGAGCAGTGGGTTGCGTAATTGCTTTTTATTAAGTCGGCCGGGGTTCGTTTCCCCTCATGCACGTGAACAGGTTTGAGATCATGTGGGTTTTCGCCGGGTACTCCTGTTTCGCCAATAAAATAAGACCACCATGCCCGAACATCCGTCAAAGTGTAACAGAGTGATTATTATAAGTTGGATTACTTGTACATATATCGTGTTACGCTTACATATGATACATGTTAGTATATAACTATATTGTAGATGACCATTCCAGAATCGTACTAGATACAAACGGAAAGGACACCGATACTGACTACATCAACGCAAATTATATCAACGTAAGTACATTTTACATGTAAGTCGAGCGTGAACTAGTAATAATTTTCATCATTTATATGTACGGCGCATAGTACGAGTATAATGAGGGTTACCTGGTTTTTTTTACAAAAAAATGCATTCATTTTATCTTTTGCAGGGAATCGAAAGAGGACAAGCATACATTGCCAGTCAAGGTATTATACAATATATTTTAGCATTTTTAAGTCATAAACACAACATAATTTAATCTTGTTTGAAACAAGCATTTTCATTGGCTTAAGAAAATATGTTATCAGCCCATAACGTAAAAAATGACGTTGCCCTTTATAACGACGCTTTTTGCAGCAGCGTAATAATTTGTAAAAAAAAATAGTCCATCAATAAATTTAATTTACACAGGGTTTAGATTAAATCATAAGGGTTAACTTGAATCTATTTTTTTGATGTTATGGGGTAATATTACAAAAAATCGGAGTGTACTCTCATCATTCGCAGTTTAATTAAAGTACACTCCGTTTTTCGTGTTATACCCCCATAACAGAAAAAATAGATTCAAGTTAATCCTTAACAAATTGAAACTATAATCTATAGCAGTCTTGAAAATAACAATATTGGTATGAATACTCATAGACTAAACAAAAATTATAATATAATGCAGTTCATCAGAACATCAGCAATGCATACGTAAAACTAGTACTGTATCTTGACAAAACAAATTAATTCCAAAGAAAAAAACATTAACTGTATGTATATGTTTGTCTAGTAATAATCATCATTTCCTCCTAATTATTGAACACTACTGTATACAGGACCAAAGAAAAACACTGTGAACGACTTTTGGAGAATGGTGTGGCAGATGCATTCTGGGAAGATAGTTATGCTGACAAATCTCCAGGAGGGTCGCACTGTATGTAATCTTTATAGTGTACTTGATAGACAAAAGAGGTGAAATTTTGAAAAAAAAAGATGATTTATGAATGTTTTATTTTGCTTGAAAATTTGTCGATCTGCATACAATTTTATTTATCGTAAAATCGATTGGTTACTTTTCCAGGTAAAATGTCACAAATACTGGCCTGATGAAGGAGAATCACTGGTTACAGATACTTTTGAACTCAAACTTGACAGAGAGAAAACATATGCCTTCTATGTCCTTCGTGATATTTCACTCAAGGTTAAAAAGGTATTAGTTTATTATTATAATAGAATCCAAATGAATAATTTGAGTTTTCAATGTAAGGGAGCTAATCATAATTCATTACAATGTATGCTACGATTCTCCTTGTAGACACATGAAGAGCGACAGGTCCACCAGTTTCACTTCACTACATGGCCTGACCACGGAACTCCTGACACGTTGGAGCTCGTCCTTTTCGACCGCCGTGTGACGTCATACAAAACACAACTGACGGGACAAATGATTGTACACTGCAGGTAAAATATGACGTAACATACACATATGCTGCACCTTTTAAATTTAGTAACAGATACAGTATGCTGACAAAATGAATTAAACTGCATCATACAGCTGTTTCGTCCTCCATGGACTCTTCAGTGTTGTTAAGGGTCAAACGGTGGGAATCCAAAATGTCTAAACTAATCTAGAAGTAGAAGGATCAGGTGCGTAAAACCTCTTTAATTTATGAATTTAGAAGTAAAATTAAACTAGTTCTGTATAATTTTAAATCGTGTACTACGAACATGTGTATATTAAGTACCGTGCCACTACTCAAATGAGATTAACTGTGGCTATGGAGGCTCCAGCAAACCTCGGGGACTAAAAACTCCGCCAGCAGAGCCTGGCACCCCCTATCATAAAGATCACGTATCATACACATATTAAATTAAGTAATATATATAGTATGCAGACAAAATGAATTAATGATGACGAAACACACACATGTGGTGCACCTTATAAAGTTAGTTATTTTTTAAACTGCATCAAACAGCTGTTTCGTCCTCCTAGGACTCTTTAGTAATGCTAGGGGCCAAAGGTGCAAAGGTGAGAATCCAAAATGTCTAAACTAATGTAGAAGCAGAAGGGCCAGGTGCGTTAAACCCCTTTAATTTATGAACTTAAAAGTAAAATTAAACTTTTTTCAGAATTCTTTCAAACAACGTAAACAGTAGTTTCGCTTCTAAATCTCCCAGCTTTTTTTCAAACTGCTCCTCTTTTTTCTAAATAGCATGATATACATCACAGTGAGTTTACACTGGTTGTGGGAATGTTAATAATAAAATCACAATCTTAAGATGAATATCAGAGTATTTTGAAAATTGTCGATTTGAAATTTGCTATTCCCTGTTTGATGCGTGACTCTAGGTTTGTTTTCCAGTTTGAATATCAAACTACTAATTTGTCTAGAAATATACACTTGACTTTCCCAACCCCACAGATTTGTTTTTAATTTGAATAATCTGGCTTTGTCTTATGTATTTGTTTTTACTTCAGTGGAATCAGAATAAAATCAGTTTATTGAGGTTCCTTTTTTTAATTGACGGTCAGTGTCTCTCACTACTTTGCCCCATACGATGTACCAACCCCTAATACAAATGTTGTAGCTTTAACGATTATGAAGATTGTCAGCCTTTGGTAAAGGAAACACAGAGGATTTTCGAAAATCACCTTTATTCAGCAGTTGCTGAAAGCTTAAGAAGATAGGTGGAGTTAGTTTAAAAGAAACTTTAAAAAACATTTCGAGCTATTTGTTTCTTATGCTCGGATATTAGCTTCTACAAACTTGTGGAGTCAAATTAATGCCAATGGTATCTCATCCGTTGTTTAGAAAATTAAATTTTGCATTTTTTTTTCAAAATGCATTGAGAATTAGTATCTTAGGTTAATTTAAAATAAAAAAAAGAACTTGTGTCTCACAAACCATTTTAAAACAATGACAATTCTACAAGTGATATAAAAACACCCAAATAAATAAAAACGACTGAATATTGCATTTATTCAATGAAACAATAGTATGACAATGGTTATTTCAAATTCATGTTTAATTATTTTTTTCGACCAGTTTAGACATTTGTTGATGCTTTATTTCTAATATTTATAAATAGTTTGACTTGTATTCCAATGAGAAGGTATTCCCAATAACATTTTATTTTTCAGTGCTGGCATTGGGAGAACAGGGACTTTCATCGGTTTAAATGCATTGCTGACTCATGGCAAGAAAACGGGAAAAGTTGACATCCCTAGATGTGTCGGAATCATGAGGAATGGCCGAATGAACATGATCCAGACATGTGTACGTAATGCGAGAAGCCATGTGATACAGTGAATGTGTTTAGCAGTCACTGGCTCTTGAAGCTTCTACACAGATTTTCATGAGGTGCCGATTGTTGAGGAATATGAACAAGTTTATTGTCATAATGTTGGTATCATTGATAGATATTATATATATCTTAATGATTTGAAGGTGGATGATGTTAAATATGTTTATTAGTTTGCCACCTCGATATCTGTAGGAAGTCATACCTCCTTCCATTACTGAAACTTTCCACACGACCTCAAATGCCTATAGGTGTTCATAGGAAGTGAACACAACCAAACGAAACGAAATGTTTGTGGTATATTTGGATATATCCATGAATTTCAATCAGGAAGTAAAGTTAAGTCATTTAAAAACGCATTATGCAATTTTGTAACACACATAATTATCGGTCATTTGCCTTACAGGAACAGTACATCGCCTTGCACGAATTACTTGTGGAAGGATTCAGTTTACAAGATTCACTCATTTCCCGGGCTGATTTCCCTGCCGCCGTAGCAAACATGTCTCCTGCGAATACACCAGCGAATCAGACAAAGACTCATCAGGAATTTGAGGTTGTACATCTGAAAATATGAATAAAATCGTTTTCTTCCATTCAACATTAAAACATGCCTCCAATTGAAATATCTTTCTTTAACGTTAATGCAAATGGTTATATTTAAGTAAAATAACCAGCCAGCATAACCACCCTCTCCCTATTGTGTCTATTTCGTTATTGCAGGTACTGAAAACACTAACTCCAGACTACTCCCCAAGTTGTTTTAAGGCTGCTTTATTGACAGAAAATTTAGGAAAGAACCGGAACAAGGACATCCTGGCAGGTATTTCATAACCATTAAGTTTCGGAATATACATGCAATGCTCATGTTTTGCGGTACCGGTAATGTCTATGATAGTAACGATATTATAGATTTATCAAACACAATTATTGATAATACTTTTTTGGCTTTGATTTGATCTTCAGTGTGAGATGGGCTGGCTGTGTCCCGATCAGATTAGTTCTTAATGTTTATTAGAAGTAGTCATGAAAACACTATCTCCCGATCGCGAGTTCAATAAACCGTGGGATCACTCAACTGTGTCGTAGTTTAAGCACCGTTATTCTTGGCCCATATATGATAATGTATGCTTCAAATGTTTTCAAGGAAATAATTCAGTTGTTATGTCGAAAATAAATATCGAACATTTGTGCAATCACTACTTTTTTATTCCTACGATATGCTATTTACGAATTGACACAAATAGCCTACAATCATTCTCGTATTCAATCACTGGAACATTTGGTATGTCATTTACAGATGTTGTCTATTTGTAGACTGTATTTATTATATAAACTGAGCTCCAATTGCACCCACGTGTGCTGAAATTTTTGAATAGTTTTTATTCACTTATTGTTCTTTGTATCTAAAGCGGATAAGTTCAGACCCTTTCTTCAGTCTCAAACTCCGAACAGGACAGATTACATCAATGCTGTAATAATACCGGTAAGTATTTGCTACTCCATTACGTAACCTTTGCCATCAGTTACTATACATCAAAGGAATACTAATCGTCTAATTTACACACATGTACTTGGAATGTTGGAGTAAAAAAAGGTCCTGATGTCTTCACTGCAGGATCATAAGAGGCGCCTAATGTGGTTTTTGTGAGCGTATTCGGATGATACTTTTGTGTCTTCTATCTTGGAAAAGGATTTTTTCTCATTTGTCTTCTGCTAACTTTTCTGTCTATTTCCCCGATCCCGGCTTTGCCTCACAAGATACATTTAGCCATGACCATGTGATGGCAGTCTAATGGATGTTACATCCTTAATGTGTATACTATATGATCCTCGGGTGCTTTGTAATGCAAATCAATCATTTTCTTTCTGCAGTCACACACTTCGAAGGATGGGTATCTGGTGACACAGTTTCCTCTGGTGGACACTATCAACGACTTCTGGACAATGGTGATGGACAACAGCTGCGAAAACATCGTCGTCCTTGGAAAACATTCAGAGGTTATGTAACTGATACGTTACTACAGTTTTGTATTTAGATACGAGTATATACGTCAAACAATGCATTTAATTGCTTCATATCAATTACATACGTCACATGATGAGGTATAACACTATAAACCGCGAATTATGATGAGCGTTCACACTTTTTTTTAATTTATTTTCGTGTTACACGTGTAACCCCATAACATAAACAATAGATAGTTAATCATTATAATTCAATCTTTCACTTGCAAATTATTATTCTGCTGCATCAGCTAATCAAAACCGACGTTATAACTTGCGACGATAGTTTTTACGTTATTGGCTGATAGATTTTTAAACCAATGGGAATTCTAGTTACAAGCAAAATTCAATTATATAATCATGCTGCCTTAAATATTTCTTAAATATAGAACGAGGATTGGCTTCGAGAAGACGGCGGAAGCATTTCTGGAAGAAATGATATTTCAGTAAAAAGATTGCAAGATAGATCACCAGATACCGAATTGACGATTGTAGACTACGAAGTTGAAAGCGAGGTATGTAACAATTAATCAATAGGATTAACAGTTCCATACATGAATGTTCTATTTGTACATGTCTGTTGGCAGAAACATTGATTCCAAGAGCTAGAGATGGATAATGCTCTAATCAAATAATCTTTTTCTTATAAATACATCAAACAAACTACTAATGATAAAGATTAACAATGATTATATTCTGTTCTAGTTTTAAAATATCATGGACTAAAACTTATAATTTATTTTGCACTTTTTTCACAAATTCTTCATTATTTCCTGGCTTACACACAGCGATCTGGTAGTGGGACTATCAGGGTCTTCAGCATGTCTCGGTGGTCACCGGACTCCCTACTGCCTCCATCTGACTCTTCTCTTCTCCAACTGTTGGAACAGCTAGATAGTCGGAGACGGTCAGACAACTCAAGACCTGTTGTAGTCATGTGTCGGTAAGTGCAACGTTAATTGTAACATTATGCCATTAACTTCCAATCCATTTTATTTTCATACAAATCCAATTTAGCGGAGATTCCTATGAATATGTCACAATGATTCCCCTAAAACCACGGAGAGTAATTGCGTCAATGTTATCAGCTAGTGGAGTATTTTTATCCTAATAATCTAATATAATTTATGTACCTCAGGGACGGATGCACACAAAGTGGACTATTCTGTTGTCTATCCAATATCAGAGATCAAATGAAAATGGACGAGGAGGTGGACATATTCCAAACAGCAAGGCAGTTGAAAAAGCGGAGACCAGAAGCGCTTGAGAATGTTGTAAGTTTTATATTTAATTATAAAATGCTATTGTTATTCACATATTCTGAACGTCTAAAATTTGATATAAATTATTCATTCAAAATTTCGTTACTTCAAAATATTGTTCATGTCATAGAATATATCATTTGATAATATAAATATTTAATCCTCTCACAACAAACGTTTTGTTGTTTAACAAACGCATGTCTTTAAATGTATTTTCTCTGTTTTTTATAGAAACAATACCAGTACAGCTACAACCTTCTGGGACTTTACCTGGATTCAACTGACGTTTACATCAACTGACCATAACTTTAATGTACGTGTAGTGTATAGTGTCAGTAATACATCAAATGTTGATACATTTACAACAACTGAACACAACTTTGTGCGTGTCTAATGTGAAGTAGTGTTATACACCAAATGTTTATAGATTTACATCAACTGAACAAAACTAAGTGCGTGTGTTATATATAGTGATATACATCAAACGTTTTTAGATGTACATCAACTGAACACAACTTTGTGCGTGTGAAATACATAGTAGTGTTAAACATCAAATGCTTTTAGATTTACATCAACTGAACACAACTTTGTGCGTGTGAAATACATAGTAGTGTTAAACATCAAATGTTTATAGTTTCCAAAAACCAAACTCACCTTTGTGCGTATGTAATGCATATTGTTATACACCAAATGTTTATAGATTTATATTAACACCTCTCCCTCCTTGTGCTTAATTAACTCTGACTGCGAATATATTACCGTATACGCAGTGAAAAAAGGCTCGGCGGATTGATATTTGTTCACAGTGTATTTTCTAAATCTACCAATATATTGATGAAATCCAATGGGACTATATTATCTAAGCAACCACGCCGTCGTAGTTACCACCTTAGCAACCAGCTTCGAATGCATTTTTTTCGTATAACACTTGGAAATTAATAATGGTGTAAATATCAGGCCTGTACCTCATTTTGACTACGTATACGGTAGTATGCCCGCAGTTGGCAACGAACATATTCAATATGGAGCGCTAACGCGCACCATAGAATATGTTCGTTGCCAACTGCGGGCATACTAACGTATACGCAGTCAAAATGAGGTACACTCCTTATATATCAACTGAACAACTTACTGTGTGTGTAGTGTAAAATATTCCCATTATGTTTTTTTTACATATTCACATCATCTAAAAATAATCAAAAGGATGTATATTTACAGCTTTACTTACTAGGTTGACTTTGTATCCAGCCATTGCATATTCTAAGAAGGATATACAATGGTTGTTTCCTCTATTCTTTTTTTTACTTTGTATCATGTAAAGATAGTCCTTAACATGTAGATATTATATACATTTGTAAACATGTGTGTGCTATGCACGGCTTAAAGGATTTTAGTTTATAAAGATTAAATAATGTGTGATGATACAGAATTTAAATCGAATATAGCCCATTGGGTGGGACATGTCAGTGGAGCAACACTTAAATTAAACCAATCGGCGTATCAGCTGAATAAGGAAGGTGTATTCGATACTATGGCGGGAATATTTGACCCCTCTCTCTCTCTCTCACGAGGTTCATTTGACTTCATCAGCCGATGCAAACACCAAAATAGAAATTCAATCCTTATATTTACGTTAACTATTTTAAATTTGAATTTACGTTTCCGGTGTCACACGGTGCTTTAATTTGTTACATTGTTGCAAACTGACCGGCAGGTACATGTACATACGCGGTACAGCCGATAGATAGCTTTATTCATCATTATGCAACATACAAAATGTAGTCCAGAGAACAGATTTTTTTTTTTAATTTTTATATGTGCTTTAATCATACCTCTCAAACCTTTATTTTCATTACGAATTAATTAAGATACCTTTCCAGTATAAAATGAATTACTAGGGTGTTTTTAAAGCAGTTTGCCTCGCGCAGCAGTAACACAACGACGTCGTGATTTGGTCACAGTAGAAGCGAGTCAAATACATTTGTCGGAAGCTTAAAGGTAAGCACATGGTACAGCTATGTATTGAAAAGATCCTGAGAATTCGTACATCTGTTCTGGACATAAACTAATGTCCTTAGAGAAAGTTAACACTTTGTGAGGTTACGATCAATTTCCGATACAAATGCCACTCTTCGTAAGAATAAAATCATAAAATTATTATATAGTTTAGTTCCAAAAACTACGCTGTAAGTGTAACAAATTCTCGCTGCCCCTATGAGCAAGCTGCATAAGTAGGTTAGGTATTACAGTAAATTTACTCTAGCTAGCTTTTCAGTTTCGTGAACAGGTTTCATTTGTCAAATAAAAGAACCTAACATATGTAACTCTTAAGAGAGAACGGATTTTTGTGACCAATCTGAAACATTTTATTTTAGTATCGGAAAGGAAATAAAATCGCGAACCAGCCGACGGGCAGATGATCCCAATTGCAGTGAACGCACGATCATCGAGGGAACCTATGAGGAATTTAGGACCAATATATCTTGAATTAATGCTTTCGGGAATGTCAGGATTTTGTCAGATCAAGTATTATTTGCGATACGATACTTGCATAACTCATTGGCATGTAAAACAGCTATTTTACATGTGTAGTGCAACCGTACATTATTACACACCCTTCGTTTAGGACTGGTATAAACAAATGTATTACTTCGCCAGATATTTTCACTGAGGCGGAGCGAAGTGAAAATGTAAATTACACTATGATGATGCCAATGATGATGTACACAAAATTGAAATACAACTTAGAAAAAAACAGACTATATATCTAAATTATCTTAAGCTCCGTTTACAATGTGACTAGCAAATCACGATTACATTTGAAATGATATCAGCAAAATAATATACTTTGTTTTTATTGCTACCATTCAAGGCTTTTAATATATAAAAATACAATTTTGGTATCGAATCAACCCGACGCAGAAATGCTGTTTTTGTTTTTTGTACTTATTGGTGTCTTAATACTATTTCAAACGATAATGGGGAAATAATCAGTTACGAAGTTTGACAGAGATTTCCACCTAATAATAAAATTCTATGATAAGCGTATTACCTTTGTAAGTCAACAAAATGTGTCCGAGTTACTGCCCTTGATACGGGACGTAACAAAATTACGAAGAACTAGGTGGCAATTAAAACTTTGCACTATATATAGATATAAAATTTTTGTTCTGACAAACGTCACATTGTGTTCAGAAAAAGTTTATATATCTTAGATAATGGATTTTGTGTTGTTTATACTATTTTTTAAGTGTCCAAGCATCTACACTAATCAATCTAACTGAGATAGTTTAATTGTAACTACATAATTGCTACATTGTTTTAGATGAACGTAAAAAAGCTAAGAAATATGCTGCCATATACCATAGCATACATGTAATATTATAGTTTCTTTAAAAAGAAATTATTTATATCGACATCATCTCATATAGAATAAAAAATACATAATGCCCCTGGTGAGGATCGAACTCACGACCTTCAGATCGCTCTGTGTTACGTGATTATGAGACTGACGCGCTACCTACTGCGCTACCGAGGCATATTTAATGACTTGTTTTTATTGTAAAAACTTTTTTATGGAATATGCAATGCATGCTTAAAATGGCTTTACCAATTTATACTCAGATACAAAAACTCAATAAAACAATACTAAACGGGTACAGACATGATGTTCACGGCCTGATAAAACAGATTCTGTGCTTGCGTCCTCTTTTGGTAAGTTGAATAAAGAATCATTTACTGATACACAAAGTAGTTTGCACTGTTGAACGGCGCTGCATAGGTTCCGGAAATAGCTATTGCCAAAGCCAGAGCGAAATAAATAAGTTGTTGTTCATTGCCTGTCGAGGTTGGTTTTGTTTGGCTACAATCACTGCCATCGTTGAGTAATTTTTCAAACAGGATACAGAATTTGTTCTATGCAACTTGTGAACACAAATATTGTGCCATACATAGATAGAAGAGTCTGCTGTGGCCTTGATTTCAAATAAATGACCCACAAGATATAGATCAACAGAAGTCTTATCATTTGTAGACAACACATCGACGAATCTCCTATATTGCTGTAGGCTTTAGTTGACCAAGGGAAGGCCACCGGTCAGCTATCCTCGCGCAGGAATCATCAAAACTAAGCTTTACTTGTGCAAAGGTTGTTGCATGACAATGTCTCCATCTAGCTTCGCCATTATTGCCCATTTTCCAACAACTACAGCATACATTAATAGTCCAGTGGATGCATTGTAATTTGTTTAATCTCGTCACAATTATAATTTAGATTTGCGGGGTCGCCTAGGCATCCTGGACAAACGTAACATTGTGCTCAGGACAAGTTGGCGTTTCTTGAATACTCGATTTCGTGTTGTTTTTAACATGTTGTAAAACTGTCCATCTACATATGCAATACATCGATGTCAGGTTATTTTATCATTTAGAACAACACATTAGAGAATACCGAAGCGTTAACAAAATCATAATCCGAACTGAAAACCGATTAAACAAGGGGCAAAATATGAACAAAGGAAATATTAACATGGATACCCCTTGTAAAAGACCAGGTATTCCGGAAGAGTAAGCGGCCTCTGCTTCATCGACGACACCTGCCATGTTAATCTGTGTCACATCCGAGTAAACGTGAAGTTCTCAAAATGAGAACCCAGTGTCAATGTCAATCACAACAAGTAAACACACTATTGAGCATTGAGCAAGGTACATTGACAACTACTGGATGAATCATTCTTGAATTTCCTATACAGGTGCTCCTTAATTTGTTTCTAGTCGTATTGCATTGTCCACCTTTTAAGGGGGTTATAAATGTCGACAAATGGCCATCAAGGATTTTGACAGGAAAAGTGTCTCACTTTTCCTTAACAAAGACTCAAAAGAGCATTCCTAATCTTGGTATGAATACTTCCCTTGGTCATTAGCTGTGGATAGATAAAAGGAAATGGTCGCCTCGAGGTCACATTAGATTTGGAAAGTTTAGTTTCATCGCTATTTTTACAAGTACGTTTTTACTGAACGAGCTTTTCCCTATTTGATATGTATGCTATTCTTGCCTTCCCTTTTTTGCTTAATCCAATTGTCAGACTGATCAAGAAAACATTCTGGTCGGATCAGGAAACCAAACTGGATTCTGATGATCACTGTATAACTATTTATTGAGAAATGCATTTTCCCCAAATTCCATATTGGTCCGTAGTTGTGTCCTTTTGATTTTGCGACTGACAAGGAAATATGTCATAAAATAACATGTGGCTATCTTGTCTATTGACAATGAAGTATCGAACTTTCTTAGGAAATACAGGATGGATATTTCTCAGATTGTGTATGTACGTTCCTCTTTGTCCTTAGTTGTTGTGCCACTTTGATTTTAGGATTAATGAGATAATTACTTAGATGATACCATCTTTGATTTGAGTGTGAAAAGCCGTTGATGCATTGTTACGGGAATCTTCAAATTGAATATAATTAAGATTAAATGCATGCACGTATAAGAGCAAAGAAAAGTAACAAAGAAGTAAGGGAAGATTGAAGATCGAATATTTTTAGGAATCAATAAGTATTATCAATGGTTGGTGCCAATATATCCCTAAGGATAACGCTTCGGAATTATCTTATTTATTTTCTTCAGTGACCCAATGCATCACGTTGAAAGTATTTTTGAAAATACTGTCTTTGTTCGATTACCAATTCAAATATTCGGCTTGTTAGTTTCTAATTGCATGTCGTAACCTCCTCTATCCAGTTCTTAAAGTTCACCAAAAAAAAAATAAGCTGCACTGTATCAGGTTTTACTTTCTGACCTACTCTCATGTCATATCGGGTTATGTTCTAGTTACTGACTTCAAAACATGTCAAAATGGCTCGAGTTTTAGCAATTGACACGGCTTTACGTTCTATTTATCAGCCGAGTTACTGGGATAGATATTTTAACTAAAGGTGTCTGACACAGAATATCATGTTCCAGTTTGTGACTGTTCGACTTGGACTACAATACGCCACGCAAAAAAAAAACACTATACATTTATTAAACAAAGATAATAGCCTGTTTCTGCATCATTCTACCTGGCAAATCTTGTTAGGTGTATGACTGTACATGGATACAAATACATGGTCCTAACCTATAGAAACCACTACCACATAGGTGCATTGTTTGGCGTCAAGTTACATGTTCATGATGACGGTCGAGCAACGAGTGAAATATACGTTTTTCTTTAGTTTTCAATGATAAACTTTATTTTATTAAAACAAAATCAATTTCATCGTACCAAGATATATTATAAATATTGTTGTGAAACGTGACGGCATACAGAACGTGACGGCATACAGCACGTGACGTAGGCATACAAATCAAACAGATCTACTTGTACCACGACGTAACATTGAATCGGGTTTCAGGGGCTGTGTTATATTGTACGAAATTATCATTGGGATAATTAGTTCATTTCGTACTGTACATGTGCACACCCAGACTTGGGTTCTTATTAAAACAAACATCATGACCTTGGAAAAAACAATATTTTACATGAAAGAACAGAAATGAAACTAGTGAGACGAGCCAGGCGCGAACCCGAGACCTCTAGATTATGGCGCCAGGACGTTACCACCAGGCCAAAAGGTCTGAACCAATTGACATAGTTTGTAATTTCCTGATATTGTTATGCAAGGTCTCCATGTAGCAATCCGCTATAGAAATATGGCAACCTTACCAACATGCCCCGGAATTTTCGAATTCAAATAGAGCTACTGTAGAACATCGTTATCGCCATCTCGTGTAACTCGAATACCCCGTTTAATTTGATCAAAGCCAAGTTATTCACTAGCATTAAAACTAACTTAACCCGACGATTTTCTATAGTTCGATTGTGCAAATAATAATAAAAACCGTCATTGAAAAACGGCCTTTTGTGAACAGTTTCTTTGAATTCAAGGTAGAGTCCACTTTATCGTTTGGCATGGCAATTTGTTATGTAACTACCTCATTACATTTTGTATGTCATTTCTCATTGTAACAACGTAACTGAACATGTATTAATTTCTTCTAAACAACATGAACACACACTTATAATAGTTAACTTCCTTGCGGAGGAGTTAATAGCTCCAACATTAAGCTATGATAACAAACTAGAAATGTCATCTTGTATAATAACACTTTAATAATGCCGGTTATGAAAAACAATAAGCTACCAATACAAAGTGTATAATTGTCATTCCAGGTATATACAACCAAAATGAACTGAACAAACTATCTTTATTGAAAGTATATTTATTATGTTATGAATATTCATTCTATTGATCATTAAGTTTGGACATGTATTAAAAAAGATTTTTTTCTTTTTCTGAACGATACACGCCATCTCCGAAATTAGTCATCTTTATTAAAATGAAGTCCTCGGATACAAATTTCATTGTTTCCTTCATATCATCCACAATCAGTTTCAAGGGATCTTAATCTGTTATTCAAATCGAAATTTAAATGTTGAATTTTTCATTTTTTCATCGTAGATTTTGTCAAAATGCTCACTTTGTGCAACTGTGAAATAGTTTTTCCAGTCACCAATCACACCTGAAAAAAAAAATCTTAAGCACGGCGGTATGACAAGGCGTCGGATAGTTAATAAAAATAACTTACAAAAACCCGTGCCAAACCGAAATATTAATATGGCATAGGAATGGAAATAATCAAAATAAAATGTTTGAAAAATAGTAACTTTGTTATCACTGTAAGGAAGTGAACTTACATGGATGTGATCTAGATTTATATGGCGGGTGTTGATGATGAAGCAGAAGATGCTTAACCTTCCGGAACTGTCATTCTTATTCTCTTGTATATTATTAAAGGTGTTCAGTACAAATATTTCCTTTGTTCATATTTTGTCCTTACTTTCTTCGATTTTGAGTTCAAGTTATAGTTTGTTGATTATTGAGTATGATTTAATTTTTATTTAAACTAATGTACAGAGAATGAAACACATATAACAGCAAGTATACACGTACTTTTCCTCTATATGTGTAGTTTTTGTATCGTTGGTGATATCGTCCATCGTTAATTTGCCTCTACTTTAATATATTCCGATTTCAGTTTATGATCTTGGTAATGTTTCTTTAGTTTCTGATTCTTTTATCAAACTAAAATACAGCGAATCAAATACAGAAATGTAATTTGCGTGTATACACGTACCTTTCCTGTATATCGGGAGTTTTTTATCGGTGGTGACATCTTTCCACTGTTCAGATGGTGTGAATGATTCCGTGGCTTCTTCAGCCATGTTGCTAAATGTACATCTTGCAGAAACCTTGTCCAAGTAGTCAGATCCGAAATTGACCCCAAGCAACAACGCCAACTTCTGTACGTGCGAGTCCAGGTCCTACCGCAATCAATCAATCAATCAATTTGTTAATTAAAGTGTTATGCATCATAATTAAACCATACAAGCATCATAGTGACATAGTATAAACCATTTAGTTATATAGCGGTGATCATTTATTTAAATCGTATTCAAAATAAAGACTAGTGATATCCTGATACTTTATATAAAACCAATAGGCTTATCACAGATTCAGATCCAGAGGGATTGGGACAGTCCCTACCTAACAAGCTCTATACTCTAAGCTTACATGTGTGTTAAATAACATATACCAAGTAAAGAACGTTTGTTTCGATATTTGAAATACATAAATTGAGATATCCTTATGTAGGGTCACGACATAATTCTATTAAACCAGCACTCAATTAAATAATAATATTGCATCTGTATCCATTAAGCAAGATGAAACATACAACAATGATTCGGTTGAAGGGACACTAAAACTACAGAAAGACTATTATAATTTTTTAGAAATATATAGATAGAACTATCAGCTAATGTAAATAGTTAAAATATAGAAATATGTTTAAAACAACTAGCGCAAAACCGTATTTATTGTTAAACCATTTCTAAATTTACATCAACCACGATTGTCATCGCACAATGTTAGTCTATCGTGCGCCCACATGTGCGTTAGAAATAATCGCCCAGGATCGCATCGTTCGCACATCGTGCGCCCACCGCACATCGTGTAACGTTGTGCGATCCCACAACTGTACCTATAACTAAAAAATCGAGAGGAATTTGGAATCGAGTTTAATATCAATTTGCCTTCATCTCGATGTTCACCTTTTGTTTCCTTTCATTTAGATGACAGTTCTGAGATCTTTCGCAAAATCGTACCCACGAGGAGTTGCTGTTTCCCCAGACGACGGATCTCTAGTAGTCTGTACGGTACCCCAGGTTATGGGGTATGTGATGAAAGGTCCTTCAAAGAACAGTCGTCTGATGCGATTTAAAGGCAAAACACCAAACGAAACCGGGACACTTGTGAATAAGGGGGACCATTTCGGGTATCCTGTTAGGCTGACCATAAATATGGAAGGATTAATACTAGTGTCAGATTTTGGTTTGAGATGTCTGTTTGTTTTGGACCCGGGGGGGACATGTGTTGGGAAGGTTTTCCGCAATAGGAGGAGGGCTGCTGTGGCATGTACATACTCTTACAAGTAATCCCGTTAACTCGTTCTTCGTTGTCCAGGGAGGAAGCGGGACACTGTCTATAACCCGATTAGGTGAAAAGCTAGGAAACTTCGAGGAGAACTCGACATCGACAAGGGAAGAGCCTTTGTTGATACGTAAAGTTGCAACATCTTCAATGAATTCGGATGGCCAGATATTTCTTGCATCAGGACATATCATCACACTGGTTTCTCTTGTGTATTGTTAATAAGATGCAGACTGTCATATATAATGGAACGCAATGACAAACGTCATTAGATCAATTAGTGTAAACATAAGGTAAGAACTGTTGAAGCGGGTTACAATGTGTGGTGCAATTCTACGATACATGTAACGACCAATAATGTCAAAATGTTGTCGTAAATTAAATTCTGTGGATTTGGCATTAAATCCAGAATACTGTATATATGGGTTTTATATATATATATATCCCGCGTTTTTCAACCTGTAAATATCTTGTAAACGACAAGTTTATAACAATCCACAGATGAGTTTTGACCCGTATAGTAATAATTAAAACACAGTCTTACATAAATATAATAATTAGCTCGTTTTGGACCAATTTCTAAAAATATACATTACCGAAAGGCAAATGTTATTCTTAGAAGGAAAATCAAGGCCTCAGTTGTGTCAGTTAACTGGAAAATAACTTAAAACGGCATTTTTTGTTAAATTTGGTGCTCGTCTGCTCAATTTCGCGGCCGCCACGTCATCATTTTCTGAATATTTCGAACAATTGTGACACAACGGTCCTTATCTCAGAGCATCCGAAACAAAACATTGTTGTCACTGACGCACACACAACAATGGACAAAATACATATGCAAAAATAACAAATGATGTAGTCCTTTCCCGATGTTACACAGCAACTTTCGTTTCAGAACATCCGAGACAAAAGTTCCCACTATAGACAAGTATATGATTTACTGATAACCGGTAAACAGTATTCACTGTTCACACATACAGTCCATGTACTAACAAAGGTGCGAAACGTGGGACAAGGCACACTAGTTCCAGCGAGCTATATTTACGCCAGTGAAAACCGTTCACGAAAACTGTTCAAGTAGAAATCTTACGTACGTACAGGTAACTCTGGTAACTTTTATAAATGAGGCATCACAATGAGTACATACAACAATGCCTGAGTTATATATAATTACTGTACCATAAGTCTAGATCTATAAGATGACTTTCATACCGACAAAATAGTTACATACAGACTATATACAAAACATCGGGAAAACCATTCTATCTGCTCTACCGTATATGCTAATACGTTACAAAAATGCAATAAAGAAACGATGTAACAAACATTGTAGTACAATAGGTACAACAGATTTTGAAACATGGATGATGGGGTAGCCACAATTAACCAGACCAAAACAGCAATAGACCAATAGTACATCCCACTTCTGACACCAATATTGTAAATATACGTAAAGTGAGTTATCTTGTTTGTATGACAATACTGTCCGACAGCGCAGCAACGACAGGTAAAAACGTCTGTGTTGCACGGGGGTCTCACGATAAATGACGGCTAAAACACTACTTATGGATAAGTACAAAGCCTTCCGGGTATGAACTACCCAGAATCCTCGGAATCGTACCTTTGCTATAGTGCAATTTCACAACAGAATGACGGAACACCATAACCACTCGAACACCGCGGCCCCTAATGAATGATAGAGCTTTGCAAGCAAATACTTTAATACTAGCGCAATATTTTTGTAGTATTTGTAGTATTTAAAACTTAAAACAAGTTGTATAGTTGCAAACGTGTCTTGGCACATGCTAATGGGAAGAAAAGTATTCCTAAAATTGAACAATGTTTTTAAGGAATATTATATTGACCAATAAAAGAAAAGCTGATTATTAAATGACATTATCTTAATCTGTATCATTGAATATATTTTAAACATGGACAAATACAAACATACTAACCCTCCCTTGCCCTCACGACGCTGAATATGTGCAATGGGAATCAAGGCGTACCTGTAGTCAGTAGATATTACAACCGCCTCGTTGTTTGAGAAATCAAAATAAGTAAATTAGACGAGTGTTTGCGTTTGAAGGGAGTGATCCTGTGACGGCACAAAGGTTCGACACAAATGTCTGAAATATGCATGTACATGCTTAATGTATGTGTGTATTTAAGTGTAATGGAGGTAGATTTAAAGAAGTGTTGTGAATGTAACTGCATATCAACTAAAAAATGTCAATAATGACAACTGGATAACATTTCTTTCACTTTATTGGCAGATACAATCAACATAAAAAATAACAAAATAAAACCCTATAAAAGCCTGTGCTAACCCCAATGGGGTTGAACAACACCGCCAAGTAGAATGGAGGGCAAAACTTACCCCTATGTATACTATACAATGTACCTCTTTCTATAAGACTGTATAATTAATTGTTACCCCCAAACCGAAGATAACTCCCGGAAATCTGTATCCAAATGGCGGGAAATCAATCATACCCGACAGGGAAACATACATATAACGCGGGACCTACGTTATACGGAACAGTCGTTTGACTACAGCAATATCATTATTGCTATTAAAAAATTGTCAAGAGTGACATTTGACCTCCACCAATAACCACTAAAATATATTCAGTCGAAGTTTAGTGAGAAGATGCGGTAAAGAATATGCATTCAATATATTTAGTAGTTCATGTTGTATACTGTTTTTTTCATTTTTCAAATGTTTATTGGTAGCCGCTGACCTTCACATACATATAGGTTGCATAATCTAACAAGATGTAGGTATTTGTGATGTGGTGTTATGTAGTGAATATGAACTAAATCGTTCACGAGATATCTTGTAAGGATAGATTATCACGAACGACTGCAAGCATAGACAAGTTGATAACTACACACCAACATGACCCAAGTGGGATTACAGATGCAATGATCCAAACGAACGGGGTTTTACACACCTGATCCTGCTGCTTCTACAGTACATTAGTTTAGACAATGTTGATTCCCACCTTTTGGCCTGTAACTGGTCGTGACTAGTCCCATAAGGACAAAACGGCTGTGTGGTGTACTTTAATTAATTTTTGACATTAGCAGAATTAGTCTTTTGTAATTTGTCGACAAACAAGAACTTTAAACATTGTTTCTCATATTACTATATATTCTCTAAATTTCCAGCTTTCTTTCAGCGAAAATTCCTGACATCGTTTATGGATCAATTTTTGATGAAATTTGATTTACTTGTACGTAATTGTTTCTTGCTTTATATTATAATATTTTCACTATTTGCCGTTGTTGATGACCAGGCCATTCCTAATATGCTTACATCAAATTGTTTTACTGCCATTTTTATATCATTTTAATAACGTCATATAGGAGAATGGCTTCACTCGAAAACATTCAGTGTAGAATATGCCTTAATTTTCTAGAAATGTCGATAAATACGTGAAAATGATAAGAAAACGCTCTGGATATGTTTTTACAAAACGACAAAATGGTTGTCACAATTTATGTATAAACAAAAACCAGAAAATTCACTCAATGAAAAAAGGGTGAAAACACAAATAATATAACTGCTGATGAACATACTTACGGCACACTGTACATTTTATTTCAATTTTCATTGTAGCAGACGACATTGTTTATACAGTAACACGTATTGACGCAAATCTTTGCTGCAGCACAGGGACACGCTATAATAAAAACATATTACGGCGGGTATATTGTACATGTATATAGAGGAACCTTTTGCCTCATACCTCCTCAAAAGAACGTTCCTCGTGTCCTTGTGACAACAAAAACATAGAACAACTCAAAATTATTGTTCAATCTAATCCATGTCGACCCAAATCATGTGCCTTAAAATCCATTATGACAGTTGTCCTGTCTTTTATATCCCTTGCCCAAAAAGCTCTCCCGGACTAGAGGGCTAAAAACATCTGCTTGGTTAAATGGGGTTGACTCTGGCAACCAAACAAAAACAAAGGCATTAGGTGAGGGCGGGTTGAAAAAATATCAATACCAAAGCGTCAACAAATTCCTAATCAAAACTCAAAATTGATTAAACTAGAGACAAAATAGGAACAAAAAAAAAAGATTTACACGGAAACTCTCGTAAACACAAGATAATAAGACCAGATATTCAGGAAGAGTAAGCGTCGTCTTCTTTATCGACGACACCCGCCATGTAAATCTTTGTCACATCCAAGTAAGCTTCAAGTTGTCAAAACGAGCACTGAGTATCATTGTCAATCCCAACAAGTAAACACACTAAAGAGCATACTAACAAACGTCCATCTTCATATCACTTAAAGATACAGAATATTTCTGAATGAGACAAAGATGGCGACCATAAAACTTGCATACCTGCATCTCTCGAATCCTTGTTTTTTTTCAGTTCGTTTGTCAGCAGTTTATTCCAATTTTTATGTGTATCGTGAAAAGCAAATATTGCTGTTATTTGAGAAAAGGGATACCTCCCCGCAAGCCTTTCCAACCAATCACAAGCTTGATTTCAACACGTAATCACCAGGCCAAGCACAAGTTTACTACATCTTTTATGGATTCTTCTTCCTGTAATTTAAAGAGCCACACTCCATTAAATATGGCAACAAATGTAATGTATGGAAACATCTAGTAACAGTGAAATCATAAAAAGTTCGTGATTTGGGTTACAAGCATAAACTTAGCTTTAGGTTAAGCGTGAAGAATGTTTATTTCTGGGTATGCATACATTGTATATCTAAAACAAAAAAGCTTTTTTATCACAGTAAATGACTTAACTTCGCGAAAGGTATACTTTTTTTCTTTCATTTCCGAGTGTGAATGATAGAGCTGTCCACGGTAAGAACGTAATCCAGGAAAGTTTTATCGAACTCCGCATCTCACTTGACGTAAAAATCAAAATGGCTGTTTATGAGGGATGCGGCAAAGGCGACCTAATGAAATTTTAACCTTTACGATAAACTTCCCGTTCACGTTAGAAAGACGGTGTGAAAAAGCAAAATTTATTCTCGGTCTAATTAGCAAACCCTCGAAACCCTTGCGTTTGTACCATACCTTTTGAAAGAGACATGAAAGAGACCTTTATTCTTTGCGAAGTTTTAACAATATTTATTGACGTTTTTGAGTATGTTTACTAGTGCGCATTCTTGTTGTGATTGACAATGATGACTCGGTTCTCACTTTGAGGACTTGATGTTATTCCCTTGTACTTTTTCAAGGGTCTCCGTGTAGATATTGTTTTGTTTTCTAATTTTTGCCTCTGGTTTAATCGGTTTTGAGTAAAGATTATGGCCTAGTCATCTTTCTCAATTACAAGTAGCAAACTAATGAGCATACTCTAAAACGTCCATCTTCATTTCCCAATGAAACAATGATGAAATCTTCTTTGTAATGAGGATTATATAATTCTAGATATGGAATGGACAAATTACATTTTGGTCAGCAAAACTCTAAGGTCAGTTTAATAACATGGGAAGTGAAATGAATGGACACGTTTTTCATAAGTTATTATTAATTAAGGATTGAATGTCTATTTTGTTGCTTGCATCGGCTGATGAAGTCAAGTGAATATCGCGCAAATGAAGTGAACTGCGAAGCAGTTCATGTACCATTTGCATGAGGTCCACTTGACTTGACTTGACTTCATCAACCGATGCAAGCAAAAAATAGACATTCAAATCTAATATTCACATAAGATATTTTGAATTCCCGCCATTCGGATGCGTTTTAAGCTGACGACGGGGTAACACGGTGCTTCACGTTTGTTACATTGCATTGTACACTTATCGTCATAAATATACATACGCGGAACAGCTGATCGTATGTTTTCATTTATCACTAAGCAACAGAACAAAAAATTAAATCCAGAGACAAGATTTTTCTTTTTTTCTTTTTTTTATATGCGCTTTAATCATTCTTTTATTTTCATAACGAATTGATTAAAATACCTTTCCGGTATAATTGAATTACGAGAGTTGTTTTTTGAGCTGTTTGCATCGCGCAGCAGTAAACAAACCAACGTCGTGATTTGATCACAGGAAGCGAGTCAAATTAAGTTGTCAGTAGTCGAATTTCGGTTCTAGGCCTAAGCAGATTGAAAACGTATCATTACATGTAACAGTGGAATTAAGCAAAGTTTTTTTTACGAAAGTATGATTAAAGAGATTGGTGACAATTAATCAACTGGATTAGTGATTTGAGGATTTTTTATTTGGCACATAAGAGACAGACCCTATCGAAAACTGCAAACTTTTAAGATAGGCTCAGGGTATTGTTATGTATGGACAAGATCACATGGGCCTTGGAATTGGTTACATCTACCTTTGGATCTAAACTAAAGCTTTAAGTGTTTGTTTTGTTTTTTTCTTTTCTTTTTTACACTGTTTGAAGTTTAGATCAATTCGCAATAAAGATGCCACCCTAATCGAAACTCATCGGACGTATCAAATTATTCAAAACGCCGTATTTTAGGCCTAAAAATTGCACTGTAAGTGTAACAAATGCTCAGTCCTATGGGCAAGTTAGGTTAGGTCCTACAATAATCTAGCTAGCTTATTACGCCTAGTTTCTTGAACAGATTACATCTGAAGAATAATAACATCATGTAACTTCTTACAGAGAACAGAGTCCTGTGACCAATCTTAAACGTTTTATGTTAGTATCGGACATGCAATAATCACGATATCTGACTAACAAGCAGATGATCCCATTCAGCACGATTATCGAGGGGACCAATATCTTGAATTGATGCTTTCGTAATTGTCAGTATTTTTGTCAGATCATTAATTTAAAGCTATCGGCGAAATGATGCTGCCATACATATGTAGCTCATTTGCATACGAAACAGTTGTTTTACATCTGTAGTACATCTGTACATTCTTGAACTCAACTTTAACAATATACTGATGTAAACAAATGTATTACTTCGCCAGGAACAAAAACGCGCGTGCCCCACTTACCTTATCGGGAAATGAAGTGACCAGAGTTGACTAGTTTCATTGAGGCGGAGCGAAATTAAAATGCAAATATTACGTTCTTTAATACCACATGATGATAAAGTGAGTACAGTGCATATGTGTAAATTAATTAAACCTGACCTTTGTACGGATTTAAATGAACTTTTTACAAAAGCTGCAAGGGTAAGTGCATGCGCCTAGGCGTTTAATCAGAATTAAGTTGAATGATTTAAATAAGTTAAACATGCATCATCTGCATAGGACTCCTATCACACGCAAGAATGAAAAACTTAACTATACAAACATCTTGCACACACATCGCTCTACATAAATACCTTTTGTAATTTATTCAGAGAGGTACATTTCTAAAGAACCAGTCTATTTTCTATTCAGATGTTTTTATATAGCCCAATTTTTGATTACATAGTACCTGCGGTCCCGTCTAGGGCACAATACAATTCAAGCAATAGCATGTTACTTTCTATAGAAGTCACGAAACATCTATTACAGTGTACACAAACCAAATCAACTTTTAAATGTTCAGAAAATATGTACTGTAAATAGAGGATCGTACCACGAGCTCAATAATGTAATATGTCACGAGGCGAGTGACATATTAAATCATTTAACGAAGTTAATAAATTCCATACAACATTGACACGAGTGTAAGATTATATTTACCACATTACTTATATTAATGAGAACATTGAGAAAATACACCAACGTTCTCGAATTCAAAGGCAATTTTTTTTTTGACGGTACGATTTTCACTACAGAGACAGAGACTGTCTCTACAGAGACAATCATATGACGTCAAAACACGTCATTTATTTATGAACGGATCAATAATGTTATAAATGAACATTTGTTTAATCGTCGTCTAGTTTTTATTCTAACAATAAATAAGCTTGGATACAATGAAAGAAAGGACCATGCTTTAGGTATGATTTTAAATTGATTATCTTCATTAAAATAATCTGTTTTATAATTGCTTCCAATAAAAAGATTTTTTTTCAACAATTAGTACATCACGTGACTGAATACTGCCTTCCCATTGGCTACACAGATGGGTACCATGAAGCGATAGTGCCCGCTCACCCGGGCGCGATGTTCTACATGAATCTATTTTGACGTCACTATTGAATTACGTCACTTTTATGTTGTGCTACTTTTCTCCTTGAAAATGGCCAACTCTGGAAACGACCCAAAAGCTGGCCTTGGTATATCACAATTAAAAACGAGTTTTGGTGCATACATATGTATTTAATGGAAGGGTGATGTACTAAACCCATTATGACCCTGTTGAGAGGGCATTATTGCCTCATAATATTGTCTCGTGATGAGATAGTGCCGTCGCCTTCGGCTCAGGCACTATTTCATCCCTCGACAATACTATGAGGCAATAGTGCCCTCTCAACAGGGCCATAATAGATAAATAGTCCTTGATAAATACGATGAGTTTAAAGGCGAATTCGAGTTCGAGGTTCGAGTGTGTACAACTGTAGGTAGGCAAATCGGCTAATACCCCAATTATTATAGGTCTTACATTTAAATCGAGTTGTCACTCGGTTTTGAATCATACAAAACATATAATCGTCTGTTTTATGAAGAAGAAAAAATCAGAGAATACCAAAGCGCCAACAAAGCCATCATCAAAACTCAAAATCGATTAATCTAGAGGCAAAAGTGAAACAAAGGAAATATTAACATGTAGACTCTCGTAAATGCACAAGAGAATAAGACCTGGTGTTCCGGAAGAGTGATCGTCTTCTGCTTCATCGACGACACTTGCCATGTAAATGTTTGTCACATCCAAGTAAGCATCAATCCTCAAAAATCATTTTTTGTTCAGCAGGAAAACTCGTTCTTAGTTTCGTATGTTTTTAATATCTTGACGATCAGATAGATGTAGGTGATAGATGACTTTCTTACATCTAAATTCAACTTATTGTGATGAAAATATTGCTTGCCACCGAAATCAGTGGTTTGATTTTCACAATGCACCATATGTTAGTCAGATATTTGGCCCCCGATATCTGAAAGTACATCAAATTATTTGCAATCGTCGGTTGTCTCCTTTCACGGAAGCTTCCAGATATATGTCGTATGTCCAAGCCTTTCAGTATTCCATTAATAATAAATAGTAAATAGTTAATTATTTAATTGTACTAATGTTTTGACATATTTCATCCCTGTGACCTTGAATGTGTGTAGGTCACCTTCATTAGCAAATGTTGTTAAGATGATTCTACTTTAGTTTAAACTTCATATCATATATCAAGGCGTTTCAGTATTTCAGGAGAAATATATCGGAGGTTATGTCATGTTTGACCTACAGTGTACCGTCGTCGAAAGCAATTATGGTGGTATAACGAGGGTGGCAATAATATCGAATTATGAAAATTATAACCATGAATTAAACTGCATAATAAATTGCATTTCCAACATTTTATTAAAAACAAACTTAGTATTATATCGTCATATAGATCTGCATTGGCACAAATTTATATCTGAAAATAGTTATTGATCTGCTTTTGCTGCATACCATTCCAAATGGAACACTAAATAGTTCCTCGATCTCCAAAAACAGAACAAATGGCGTTATCGTCGAGGGAAATATATAGCGATTCGGAACGTTTGTATTTTAAAGGGGGTGGCGGATGGTGGTATGCGAGGGTGACGAACTTAACGAGGGAATTATATAAGAGAGAAATCCGTTCTAGAGGTTTAGGTGGCGGTATGCGAGGGTGGCGGTATGCGAGGGTGGCGGTAGATTCGGATGGCAAAAGGTCGAGGGTACACTGTATTTGACATTAAAAGCATGTCAAATTTAGAAGACAACATATAAAGGGAAACCTGACACCAGACGGACGACGCACTACAGCATGAATATTTGTGTTAAACTTAAAATACTTTCACGACATAAATAGAATCGTATCTGTACAATAGAGCAGAAACTTTACTTCCTTGTTTGAGGCCTATCCACCTGTGATAGACCAGACGTACAATGGAGGTGTGCAGTACACTGCTGCTGGGGGTGATGTGTCTCCTATCAACTCTAACCATTGTCAAATCATCAGGTAGGCTCTGGTGTTTCTGTTTAACATTTATTGTAAAGGTAAATCAAATACGACGCGTTATTCTGGACATGTCACTGCATAAGCCTTAATGGAATTGTGTTTACCATGCGACATTGTGCTGGTAGGGGTAAATATAAAGTCTTTACAATGTAACACCCGGTATTATTGCCTTGTTCATTTACGAGGTTTTCCTTGTAACTCATTTCTTTATTAATATTTTGCCGCTAGTCTAATCCATTTAGAGTAATGGTTTTGCTGACGCTTTGATATTCTCTGGTTATTTTCTGCAAAAGTCATGTTTAAAGTAATAAACTTCCTGTTCGGTTGTACTTGTTTCAGGGTATGCACATACAGCACATATGTATTTAAATGGGTAATGAGAATGGTCTGCTTTTAACACTTTTCGCAAGCCAATTGCAAGCCAAATAGTATTATATACACGATTAAAAGTCATATATGTTCTACCCAAGGGACTATTTTTATTCGATGACGTAACACACACATATGCTGCACCTTTTAAATCAAGAAATAGATACCGTATGCCAAAAATTAAACTGTATCATACAGCTGTTTCGTCCTCCTAGGACTCTTCAGTGATGCTAGGGTATCCGAAAAACTCTAAACTAATGTAGAAGCAGAAAGTTGGGGTATTGTAGCATAGCATAGGTAAACTATATTACTTCTTGGTCCGCAGCTCTAATAAGGAATCATATATAATACTGGATACATCCGAACACGCTGGTGGTAAACAAAAAGAGAATACTGAAGCGTTAAGAAAATCATAATCCGAACTCAAAATCAATTTAACTACGGGCAACATATCAACAAAGGAAAGATTTTTCTGGTAAAATTAGAAGTCCTCGAAATGAGCAAACTCAAAACGCCAATCTTCATATCGCACAAAGATGGCGACAATACAACTTGCCAATAGTTGAGAGTTCTTAAATATATATATGTATACTGTATTTTTGTTTATGCATGTAACGTTATGGTAATTCCGATGAGATACTTGTCAGATGTACCCATTTTGGATGAATAAAGCATGAATATTTGCATACTATTTAACAGAAAACAATTTCATTTAGATACTAATAATACAGAACAAAACAAAACAAAACATAAAGAAAGGACAGATAACATGCTGTTGTAATTATATCCCCTTTGTAATCCTGTAATCGTAATTTTTTTTTTAGGATTGAGGTTAAGTGTTTTGATAAATAAATCTTTACAAAAATGTGAAAGGAATTTATTATGTTCACCTAAACACGGTACCCCTTCATAGATCATCACAACATTAATGGGCAATGCATGATCTTGGTGGATTTCCTTATGTGGATTTCGGAGATCTTTCTGATGGAAAAAAATGTTTGTAACGAGTTCATTCGGTACATAATAATTTGCTTGAATTTTCTTTTTCCTCCTTTTATACGTTCCGATATAATTAACTTACAACCATATTGACTACTAACATTTTCGTTCCTGTTATGTTCATAGGTAGCTGTGTACAGAAGGATTCTATGGTCATTGGTATTTTTTTTTTTTGTACAATGGATAAACCCTATAATATATTTTTATTTATAATATATATATTTGTCAAAAAAAAAAAAGGAGAAACATGTGGTTAAAGATTAACATTTTTGCCTTTCCGAAACTGGTGTCTCGAATGAAAAGCTATCTTTACAGGAAATGAAATTCTAACAGCAGCACATGAGGGAAGAAGCGAAAAATCTAAACAAACGACATATGCAGGGACATCTATCATTCTATAACCAAGTGTGTCATCTTTAATTTTAGAAAGAACTTTAGAAAAAAAAATTGCGGGGTCACATTTTGGGTTATAATATGGATTTTTTTGGTTTTGTCATTTTTTAATTTAGTTTTGCCTGTTTTGGTTATTTCTCATGTGGTAACCATGGTTTTCACACAAATAACAGAAAAATCGAGTTTATAAATTTCCTATTTCTTTATTTGTATTGGACATAGCGTGTGCTTTACAGACGTATGAAATATGTTTAATTTATTTTGTTAGATCACATTTTGTTTAAATTTTCAAAGAAAAGGACCGACTTTTTTTAGAAATGATTGAATTTACTGTAATTTGCTACCATAGTATCCCACATGTGTTTTATAATGACATTTGTTTACTTCCGAGTCGAACAGAAGTGACCCCGTCCAAGGGGGCCGCGATGGCCGAAAGGGTAAGGTGTTCCAATATTCCACCACTATCACTTCACCTCTTGGTTGCGAGTTCGAATCCCACGTGGGGCAGTTGCCAGGTATTGACCGTAGGTCGATGGTTTCCACTAGGTACTCCGGCTTTCCTTCATCTCCAAAACCTAGCACGTCCTTAAATGAACTTGGCTGTTAATAGTACGTAAAACAAAATAAACCAAACCAAACCCCGTCTAACTCTTTTATGTACAGCGACAACTGTTTCTTGAACCTTTCTTAATGTCATACTCACTAGTAAGATTGGGGCTATATATTTTCCGTCTAGATTTGCTTTTTAATCTAGTATTTTGTCAATTATTTATCTTATGTCATCAGTATGATTATCTAATCGTGATAAGTCTTCGATTACATACAGGATAACTGGGCGGATTAACCTATTTCAGAATAAACAGATTGTTGTAAACTAAAAGGGTTTTATAATAAGATATCTTTGAATCATATTTTAGATAGCACAAAAAAGAGGTTACTAATAAATTATACATGTATCAACGAGGAGAGGAAAACTTGAAAATAAGAGATCTTAATTGTTTTTATAGCAAATGTATTCGAGACAATCATAAATGCAAAAAGAAAAATAAAATAAAATTCTCTTTTTTCGATAAGACAAACACTCATCAATAAGATAACACAGTCCATTTTTTTCTCGGTACCTCAGTGTTGCATTAAACAGTGATTAAACTGTTTTACCTGATGCATAATTGTATTTTTATTAATTTTATTTACAGGTAACACCTGTCGTGAGCCAAATGTCAAAAGCACCACTCAAAGTACAAACTACAGTGCTAATTATCCCAGTGATAAGGCCGTAGATGGCTGTACAAAACGAGTATTCACCAAGCCATATTGTTGTTCACACACATCGCCGGTTCAAACAGAAGCATGGTGGCAAGTAGATCTGGAGGGGCTGATCGTCATGGAATACATAAAAATTTACTACAGACGTGAGCAATCAAATCATCAAAGAAACAACATTCAGGCTACATGAAGATTAAAGTGTTATTAAATAGGGATATATATCTAGTAACTTAAGATTGTTCTTTGTGGTTAAATGCATATAAAAAGTTATGTAATGCAGAAATTTTCCTTAATACATTGCAACACCTTATACCTAGATAAGTATCTCGGTGGTCTCTACTAGAGTAGGTAATTTTTTATTATTATAATACCAAAATCAAGTTTGTTGCCCCTAAAAGAAACGTGGTACCCTTGTCTTTTTGATGCCACCCTGTATATATTAATGTTGATGGGACATTTGGGCTGTTACAAGGTAGTAACCAAAAATCCCGTAAAAAATGCACAACGGATAAGAATTATTAACTAATACCTCTTATATTATAACTAGTATATATACGTCACGTCGTGTATTTTTCTCTCAATTCAACCACCTGAATACGCTCAAAAACCATGAATATACCTTTTGACTGGCAACAATAACAACTTTTTCCTTGAGTTTTTTTGACGAAAATAAATCATACAGCGGATTTAAGCATATCCTTTTTTTGCAAACACAGTTTGCAAAGAAAAAATTATTTCAGCTTTCTAATGTGCACGGTTTTAATATCTCGAACGGTTTTAATTTCATCACGTCGCCTTTTTTCTGTTTTCGGCATCATATTTTACCATATTCATGACGCCACGTCATTGTTGCGCCATTGTGACCTTACGCCGTGGCTGTATTGCATGAGTAAATGCGTAATACCACCACAGCGATCATAGGTGTATTGCCCTAGACAGGCCAATATTAGACATCCTGAAATGAGATAAATTACAGTTATTGTCAACCACAGGGGCTCTGGCTAACGTTGCAATGTATGCATGGAATCACATCAGCATGAATTAATACATTTAACAGTTTTCAAGCATTTGAGAATATTGTCTATCAAATCTAGATAAAGAGAGGTCGGCTGGCGTACTTGATAACGCACTTGTCTTTCGCACTTCGATTCCCCGAACCCGCGTGAACAGGTATTGGGTTCCTAAGCCGACCACAAGTTTTCTCTTAGAATTTCGATTTCCTCCAAGATCAAGCTCTCTCTGCTTTAACATTCTGGCCGACAAGAGTGATTAATATAGGTTATATCATTTGTTTAACATTTATTGAAAAAAAAAAAAAATAGTTTACATTATATTAGATGAAGGGTACACGCAGATACAACGATTTGGTGGCTATCAAATATACCAGTCGAACACATCGGATTGGAGGAACGGTTACTTATGCCATAAAGACACATCAACATCGGCGGAATTGTCATTACTTCCCCAGATCAGCTGTACAGGTAGCGCCCAGTACCTGACGATATACAGTGACAGACGGCTGGAGTCAGGAGGTCCGAATTGGTACTCTGATGTTGCCATTCTGGAGCTTTGCGAGGTAGAAGTGTACGGTACGTAAATTAAGCATTACAAAATTGTGTTCCCAATAGCAGGAACTACAAAAGGATAATAGGACTTTTATTAAAGGCAAATATAAATATTCAGGAATCCTTTTTAATGTTCAATGGTAGACCATTTTATCATCTTACATCTAACATATAACTTAAATAACTGGTTAATAGTTTATCATCAACTATAGCTTTAGGATATCAATTTTAATATTTTCCTCGGCATATATTATACATGTATTGCCCTGGTTGTAGGGAGACATGACGATTTGTTTACCCAAGGCATGTCATCTTTTCCCGAGGGCGAAGCCCGAGGGAAATATGACTTGCCGCGGGTAAACAAATCGTCATGTCTCCCTACAACCTGGGCAATAAATTGTTTATTATACCGGAATACAGCATCAATGAAGACTGTATGCATATGATTCACAAACAATTAAATAACAATAGATGTATATGTAGAAATTAACAGTTCAATTAAAAAAAATGTAATTTTATTAATCTTTCAGTTTAACTTAAGCCCAGTGTCACTGTGTATAATCATGTTAAGGCCCGTTTTGTCTTTTCCGCGTCTTTTGCCTGCATAATATTGTTGATTTCATCGGCATCTGCTAATGAAAACGTCTGTCGTCTGCCATACTGTTCATCGTACATTGTACCACGAACGACAACTCTCTAGAGAATCCCGCGAGGGGTCCGCATGGGGGAGACATGAGAAATTGGACATGATGCACGCGAGGGAGACATGAAGTGTAGTCTCCCTGACACGTGACGGCTCTCGACCAATCCCTGCCTGTGTTATATAATAGAGATATAATAATAAGTTTTGTCTATCGAGAGGTTAGTGAATTAAAACCTATGTTTTTTAAACCAAACGTAAAAATATATTCTTCTAAATTATCATAACGTTACATTTCGCATATAGATAAATAAGAATATTCGAGGGATACGATCAAAATGTCACATGTTTTAGCAAATTCTTTATCAAATGTAAATAAGATGGTTTATTTTTCTAACCCGTGTATCTATATACTTCAGGTTGCCCACTAGGAAAATATGGTGATGGTAATTGTGATTCAGATTGTGATGTAGGATGTGCCAATAGTCTGTGTGATCCAACGACCGGAGAATGTGCATGTAATTATACATATATATTACGATAATACTACAAACTAGAATGAGTTATAAAATATACACTGTTTCATTCGAAACGACAGAAACCAAATACGGTAATCAATCATATTCTAATAAAAAACAAATGTTTCCTTTGTGATATTAAACTCATTAAACGTATCAAGAACAATGTTAAAGTTGTCACCACTATTTTTCGTTTTATTACATATCTGCCTGTGCAATATGTGGAGGATACTTAATGGTTGGCCGTTTAATAGTTTAATATCAAATATATTTCACGAGTATTGCAGATGTTTCTTTTTTTGCGCAGCAACGGTTTTAACGGCAAATCTTTTAATTTTATTTTTATTACATTTTGAATAGGTTTTATTAATTTCATGATTTTCTATATTTCACAGGCAAAAATGTGATAAAGAAAACTATAAAACTGTGAAAAAAAACATATTTTCACTGCAGTGATGAGCAATGAAAATATGAGTTTTTGCAGTGAAAATATACCGTTTTGCCGGAATTACTGTCCATTTGCCTAGCTCTATTCCAGTAGCTATGTACTCAAAAATTAATAACAAAACAACTGCCATTCTCATGCAATATATTTGATATTTAACGGCAAACCATTGAATATCTTCTATTTATTGCACACTGTTTTGTTAAGGTTTAGACTGAATATGTTTCCAATTCAATTATATCGTATCGTGATAGTATTATAACTATTAGTATAACATAGTTTGTATATGTTATATTTCATTTTAAGACTGTGCTGATGGATACTACATGTACAGGCAAGAAACTATATGTGTAGAATGTCCCCCGAATTGTTATGATAACGCATGTCATGCAGCATCCGGTGTTTGTACTGGTAAGTGACCAAGTGCATTTCGGTGCAATAGGAATTTTAATGTATTTTCTTGATAATTGATATGAGTTCAAATTTCTATCATAGATATATTGCGAGAACACAAATTAATTCAAGATTTGAGAAATTTGTAGCTAAATTTTGCTTTTTTCTTATTCGTGGCAGCGTGTATTTCTGGGTATTATGGCGGACATTGCAATCATACATGTCCATTCAGCTGTGAAGACAACAAGTGTAGCCAAAGTAATGGAGAGTGTGAAGGTATGTAGGGGGGGGGGTAGAACTGTTGTATCTAGGAATTAATCAGGTAAATGTTTATTATTAATTGATATTATTTTTCTAGTTTTCAAACATGACCAAGTGATGAATCATGATGGCTATGATTGTGAATATGATGATAATGAAAATGATTATGATGGATTCTTTAATATAATGTATGTTATGTGCTCGTAATATATAAAAACAATCTTTGATAAAATCAGAGTTCATTTAAACTTTGCATTCCTAGACTGCGAGGATGGATTTTTCGGATTGTCCTGTGATGCTTGCTCTGGTGGCTGTGCCAACCACGTCTGTGACAGAATGTCAGGAGATTGTAGTCGTAAGTATTGATAAAGAGTACCTTATATACACATTGCTGACTGCTCTGTTGGCAGTGCCAACCACATCTGTGACAAAATGTCTGGATATTGTAGCCGTACGTACATGTATTTATAAAGAGTACCTTATATACTCATTGCTTACTGCTCTGTTGGCTGTGTCAACGACGTCTGTGACAACATGTCAGGAGATTGTAGTCGTAAGGATTTATAGAGTACTTTCTATACTCATTGCTGACTGCTCTGTTGGCTGTGTCAACCACGTCTGTGACAAAATATCAGGAGATTGTAGTCGTAAGTATTGATAAAGAGTACCTTATATACACCTTGCTGACTGCTCTGTTGGCAGTGTCAACCACGTCTGTGACAAAATGTCAGGAGATTGTAGTCGTAAGTATTGATAAAGAGTACCTTATATACACATTGCTGACTGCTCTGTTGGCAGTGTCAACCACGTCTGTGACAAAATGTCAGGAGATTGTAGTCGTAAGTATTGATAAAGAGTACCTTATATACACATTGCTGACTGCTCTGTTGGCAGTGTCAACCACGTCTGTGACAACATGTCAGGAGATTGTAGTCGTAAGAATTGATAGAGTACTTTTTATACTCATTGCTGACTGCTCTGTTGGCTGTACCAACCACGTCTGTGACAACATGTCAGGAGATTGTAGTCGTAAGTGTTGATAAAGAGTACCTTATATACACATTGCTGACTGCTCTGTTGGCTGTGTCAACCACGTCTGTGACAAAATGTCAGGAGATTGTAGTAGTAAGTATTGATAAAGAGTACCTTATATACACATTGCTGACTGCTCTGTTGGCAGTGTCAACCACGTCTGTGACAAAATGTCAGGAGATTGTAGTCGTAAGTATTGATAAAGAGTACCATATATACACATTGCTGACTGCTCTGTTGGCAGTGTCAACCACGTCTGTGACAAAATGTCAGGAGATTGTAGTCGTAAGTATTGATAAAGAGTACCTTATATACACATTGCTGACTGCTCTGTTGGCAGTGTCAACCACGTTTGTGACAACATGTCAGGAGATTGTAGTCGTAAGAATTTATAGAGTACTTTTTATACTCATTGCTGACTGCTCTGTTGGCTGTACCAACCACGTCTGTGACAACATGTCAGGAGATTGTAGTCGTAAGTGTTGATAAAGAGTACCTTATATACACCTTGCTGACTGCTCTGTTGGCTGTGTCAACCACGTCTGTGACAAAATGTCAGGAGATTGTAGTCGTAAGTATTGATAAAGAGTACCTTATATACACATTGCTGACTGCTCTGTTGGCAGTGTCAACCACGTCTGTGACAAAATGTCAGGAGATTGTAGTCGTAAGTATTGATAAAGAGTACCTTATAAACACATTGCTGACTGCTCTGTTGGCAGTGTCAACCACGTCTGTGACAACATGTCAGGAGATTGTAGTCGTAAGGATTTATAGAGTACTTTTTATACTCATTGCTGACTGCTCTGTTGGCTGTACCAACCACGTCTGTGACAACATGTCAGGAGATTGTAGTCGTAAGGGTTGATAAAGAGTACCTTATATACACATTGCTGACTGCTCTGTTGGCTGTGTCAACCACGTCTGTGACAAAATGTCAGGAGATTGTAGTCGTAAGTATTGATAAAGAGAACCTTATATACTCATTGCTGACCTCTCTGTTGGCCATACCTACTAATTATGTGACAAAAATCAGGAGATTGTAGTCGTAAGGATTTCTAATGAATACCTAAGAGATACTCAGTGATGACTCTTCTTCGTATATATTTTGTAATCTAGTTCGAGAATGTGAGTTCAAATTGGAGATTCGATTGTCGCATTCCTCTTTAATATATACACATACGATTTATTGCTTGGAGATAGATTTGATTTTCTAGATTAAAATTTTTGACTCCAAATATTTGTGTACTTTCAGGTTGTATGAATGGTTTTAATAGGAGGAAGTGCGATAGATTTTCTAATTTGGACTAGACTTAAAAATTGCTTGAAGATAGAAGCAATAACGTGGAGTGTGAAGTACATGTTTTATATCTTTTATATTAAAGCCTGCGTTCCTTCAATAACAGTTTGAACAGTTTCCTAATATCTCTTTGTGTAAAGTGAACGTTCTACTTATGCTACCTTAACTGACTGCTGGGTTGTTATTCAAGCATGCCAGCCTGGGTATTTTGGTGGTACCTGCAACTCAAGCTGCCCTTCAAATTGTGAAGGAAATATATGTAACCAGACCAGTGGGCTTTGTGCAGGTATGTTGTTATGTGGGTAACAGACGAAAATAGAACAGTGAAATATAATCACAAGTTTTCCCTTTTATGACTTACATCGTTAAATAGTCTGCTACATGTAAACATAATGTATCAGAAAGAGATTTTCAAGTTCTGGTTCGCTTTTCTCAATCGCTAAGGTAATTAGCACATCTTATAATGTCTCCTTCTGCTTTTGCTGCTATATTCAATTTGATGTAAATTAGTTTATTAGGGTGTGATGAATTAAAAAAGGAGAAAACAAATATCTAAAAGATTAAATACTTATTTGGGCTTCGAATATTTGTACAAACCCAGCTTGTAAGAATGGCTTCTTTGGGTAAACAATTATGTTCCACGAAATGTTGAAATGTGAAATACATTCACATAAAAGGGGAAATTACAGGTACGTTGCCTCATTGAAATAAGCAACATCAAAAGTAATTGTTTGAGAAATTTAACTTTGAGGTATATTTTTAAAACTGTCAACCTACTTACGTTTTGTATACTAAAACAGTTTTCTTTATAGACTGATTATATTTCACATTTACTTTAGATAGACACAATACACTTGCATATGCATTTTATGCGTAGCACTTATGATTATACATAACGTTTTATACTATATAAAATATGTTCAAATGTGCGCTCCTATATAAAAAAAATTGAATATAAATACCTCATCCATCCGTCCTCGTTTTATTATTTAAGCATGCACTCCTGGATACTTTGGTGATACCTGCAACAAAAGTTGTCCGTCAAATTGTAAAGGAAATATATGTAATCAGACCAGTGGGCTTTGTGAAGGTATGTTGTTATATAAACATAAAATAGTAAAATCACTTTAACTTTGGGATCTCCTATCATGGCAATGAATCGTGAAAAGGTGTTATATCTAATAATTTTGTGTATGAAAAACAATCTCGGAGGTTTTCTCGAACAGATAAGATAAAAAAAAGCTAAGGAACACAACGATTTTCGGTTATTTCAGCGTTTGTCATGGATTTGTTGCTGATTATATTGATAACAATAACAAACCATCAACGATATCTCAAATATGTTATGGGTGTTTAAGTCCCGAATTATAGTTTAGAAATGTTGATAACGATTGAATATAACCTTATACAATAGTTACAATTGCTATATCTTCCACAGATGAAATATTACATGAAATGATACATTCCAACATCGATGAAATATGTTGATTCAGACATCTTGAAGCTACATACGAAATTAAAGATAAACTTGCCTGTGTATAGAAACTAATGAACAAATGAAAACGTAATGCTGATATGACAGTAAAAAAAGACTAGGTTTGTTTGAGCTAGTACTTACAAAAGCGTTATTATCTTGTAGAGTGGAATATCATTTCTTTTTACGAGTTTTTCGTATCGTCAGAGTTGAAGAGAGAGCGAAAGGTGTGTGTGTGTGGGGGGGGGGGGGGGGGGGGGGGGTTAGGGAGACAGACAGACAGGCAAACAGACAGTTTGCTTTGGATTGCTAGAAACGTGATATCATAAGTTAGGAGGAACCTTTCAGTGTAAATCATTAGTATACATATCCCAAAAATTACATGAAAGAATGGGTATTTTATCACGCAGCTTAAAGATAGGCAAACAAAATATCGTGATCAACAATTGCTGTATAAACATTTACTTATAAAACATGAAACACCGTATTTGCTTCCTGGTTTTGTAGAATGTGGACCCGGGTTTTATGGCATCGACTGTATGCAGACTTGTCCGTCACACTGTCGAGACTCGCTATGTGTCAGAAGTAGTGGTGAATGCTCAGGTACGGCGATGCACATAAACAGTGTCAAGGTTTCTCATTATAAAAGGCCAGGTATGCAGTCGAGAAGTTGAAATCGTTAGTGAGATTAATTTCAATACCAGGATAAAAAAGAAAAGTGTTACACCATTTGATTTGGCTGTACATTAAGTAATACTGTATTCGACAGAAGGACACATTTGTGTAAAATACTGATAGATTTTATTGTAGCATGCAAGCCTGGTTTCTTTGGACAAACATGCAACATGTCATGTTCTGGTCATTGCAACAGGAACATGCATAGGTACAGTTGATATATATTAATTATAGAAATGCTATTGTAGTTACGGTTTATATATAAAAAACAAGACTCGCATAAAATGTATATGTACAGTTCATACATTGTATATATCAATTAAAAATAATAAAGGTATTGAAGGTACGATTAAACTCACAGAACGAGCAGAGATACAGTGGGTATATGTATAACTCACAGAACTGGTACTTTTGATATATATATATATATTAACTTACACGAAAGGGGTATGTACATATATATATGCATTATAAAAAAAAGGTGGGTGGTAGAGATGACATAAACATGAATATTACCTTTTTCCATCGCCATCATTTTGTTTCATTCATTTACAATTAGCTTCGTCCATCTTTACCAAAACAATTCAACTGCAAAATCTGCATCGCGTCAAAATCTTAAGAAACCGTCCATTTAAATAACGATTTTGTTTGTTTCATTACACCTTATTTGTATCATTAGCCTGCATGGTTGGATATTTTGGACTCGACTGTGAAGAGGAATGTGGACAATGCAGTGCCGTATCGTGTAGTAGGTCTGGCGGGCTTTGTTTATGTAGTGGCAGTACACACGGAACATGTGGGTGTAAAACTGGCTGGGAAGGCGAGACATGCACTGCAGGCACGTTATTTTGTATTTTTATCCAAAAACAAATCTGATTTTATAATTAACTCGATCTGTGTAGAATTTGTTATCAACAGTCAACAAATTTGAATGAAAACAAATCAGAGAATACCAAAGCGCCAACAAAACCATAATCCGAACTCAAAAACGATTAAACAAAAGGCAAATATGAACAAAGGAAAGATTAACAAAAAAAAAAAAAATACGACCAGTGGTTCCGGAAGAGTAAACGTCTTCGGATTCATCGAAGATAACAGCTCCGGCTTAACAGAACCAGGATAGTATATTTTATACTTATTTCATATATAGATTTTAGTGAAAAGGAGTTGTCATTGCATCAACACAGCTGTGGTTTTTTTTTATTACAGAGAAGTTGATGTCTAACCCAGACGACCAAACAGGAACGTACGCAGGGGCCGGTACTGGAGCTGTGGTTCTCATTGTTTTGGTTGTTATAGCAACCGTCATCATCCTTAGAAGGTATTATTGTGATGATATTGTAAGGCTTGGTCGATATTTTTTTTACAGTTTATGAATCGTTAACAGTGAGATTATTTTTATATTTGTATGTTCAGGAAACGTCAATCAAAACACAAAACAGAAACTCGACGTGAGAGCAGAGGCAAGACGTTCGGAGATGTTTTGTCCTCACCAGTCTCGTCTGAATCTCATGAAAAGCAAACAGACAGAGGGGGTAGGTGTTTTACCATACTTTAATAGGGTTATATCTGCATCACCCTTTTGATATATGTTACTTTGAAGTTGTTACTTTGTAACGGTATCAAACAACAAATATTGCAGTATTTTTTGATAAAAATGTGCAATAATTAGATATATAATTTGACAATTATTATAAATACAATTCAATGTCGTATTCAATATAGCAGCGTGATCTTTTTGAGAGATAAACATAAGCGAATACCGAAACGCCAAGAGTTTACAATGTGTAGGTTATACAATGTGTATGAGGTATACAATGTGTACGGTATACAATGTGTAGGGTATACAATGTGTACGGTATACAATGTGTACGGTATACAATGTGTAGGGTATACAATGTGTACGGTATACAATGTGTAGGGTATACGATGTGTAGGGGTTTACAATGTGTAGGGTATACAATGTGTAGGGTATACAATGTGTAGGGGTATACAATGTGTAGGGGTATACAATGTGTAGGATATACAATGTGTAGGATATACAATGAGTAGGGTATACAATGTGTAGGGGTATACAATGTGTAGGGGTATACAATGTGTACGGTATACAATGTGTAGGATATACAATGTGTAGGGTATACAATGTGTAGGGGTATACAATGTGTACGGTATACAATGTGTAGGGGTATACAATGTGTAGGGAATATACAATGTGTATGGGTATACAATTTGTAGGGTATACAATGTGTAGGGTATACAATGTGTAGGGGTATACAATGTGTAGGGGTATACAATGTGTAGGGTATACAATGTGTAGGGTATACAATGTGTAGGGAATATACAATGTGTACGGTATACAATGTGTAGAGGTATACAATGTGTAGGGTATACAATGTGTAGGGGTATACAATGTGTAAGGGTATACAATGTGTATAGGTATACAATGTGTATGGTATACAATGTGTAGGGGTATACAATGTGTAGGGTATACAATGTGTAGGGGTATACAATGTGTAGGGTATACAATGTGTAGGGTATACAATGTGTACGGTATACAATCTGTAGGGTATACAATTTGTAGGGGTATACAATTTGTAGGGTATACAATGTGTAGGGTATACAATGTGTACGGTATACAATGTGTAGGGTACACAATTTGTAGGGGTATACAATGTGTAGGGGTATACAATGTGTAGGGTATTCAATGTGTATGGGTATACAATTTGTAGGGTATACAATGTGTAGGGGTATACAATGTGTAGGGGTATACAATGTGTAGGGTATACAATGTGTAGGGTATACAATGTGTAGGGGTATACAATGTGTAGGGTATACAATGTGTAGGGTATACAATGTGTAGGGGTATACAATGTGTAGGGAATATACAATGTGTAGGGGTATACAATGTGTAGGGGTATTCAATGTGTAGGGTATACAATGTGTAGGGGTATACAATGTGTAGGGTATACAATGTGTAGGGTATACAATGTGTAGGGTATACAATGTGTAGGGTATACAATGTGTAGGGTATACAATGTGTAGGGGTATACAATGTGTAGGGGTATACAATGTGTAGGGTATATAATGTGTAGGGGTATACAATGTGTACGGTATATAATGTGTACGGTATACAATGTGTAGGGTATACAATGTGTAGGGAATATACAATGTGTAGGGTATACAATGTGTAGGGTATACAATGTGTAGGGTATATAATGTGTAGGGTATACAATGTGTAGGATATACAATGTGTAGGATATACAATGTGTAGGGTATACAATGTGTAGGGGTATACAATGTGTAGGGGTATACAATGTGTACGGTATACAATGTGTACGATATACAATGTGTAGGGTATACAATGTGTAGGGTATACAATGTGTAGGGTATACAATGTGTAGGGGTATACAATGTGTAAGGGTATACAATGTGTATAGGTATACAATGTGTATGGTATACAATGTGTAGGGGTATACAATTTGTATGGGTATACAATGTGTAGGGGTATACAATGTGTATAGGTATACAATGTGTATAAGTATACAATGTGTATGGTATACAATGTGTAGGGTATACAATGTGTAGGGGTATACAATATGTAAGGGTATACAATGTGTATAGGTATACAATGTGTATGGTATACAATGTGTAGGGGTATACAATTTGTAGGGTATACAATGTGTAGGGGTATACAATGTGTAGGGTATACAATGTGTAGGGGTATACAATGTGTAGGGTATACAATGTGTAGGGTTATACAATGTGTAGGGTATACAATGTGTAGGGGTATACAATGTGTAGGGGTATACAATGTGTAGGGGTTTACAATGTGTAGGGTATACAATGTGTATGGGTATACAATGTGTAGGGTATACAATGTGTAGGGAATATACAATGTGTAGGGTATACAATGTGTAGGGTATACAATGTGTAGGGTATACAATGTGTAGGGGTATACAATTTGTAGGGTATACAATGTGTAGGGTATACAATGTGTAGGGGTATACAATGTGTAGGGTATACAATGTGTAGGGGTATACAATGTGTAGGGTATACAATGTGTAGGGTATACAATGTGTAGGGGTATACAATGTGTAGGGTATACAATGTGTAGGGTATACAATGTGTAGGGGTATACAATGTGTAGGGTATACAATGTGTAGGGTATACAATGTGTAGGGGTATACAATTTGTAGGGTATACAATGTGTAGGGTATACAATGTGTAGGGGTATACAATGTGTAGGGTATACAATGTGTAGGGGTATACAATGTGTAGGGTATACAATGTGTAGGGTATACAATGTGTAGGGGCATACAATTTGTAGGGTATACAATGTGTAGGGTATACAATGTGTAGGGGTATACAATGTGTAGGGTATACAATGTGTAGGGTATACAATGTGTAGGGGTATACAATTTGTAGGGTATACAATGTGTAGGGTATACAATGTGTAGGGGTATACAATGTGTAGGGTATACAATGTGTAGGGGTATACAATGTGTAGGGTATACAATGTGTACGGTTTACAATGTGTAGGGTATACAATGTGTACGGTATAAAATGTGTAGGGTATACAATGTTTAGGGGTATACAATGTGTAGGGTATACAATGTGTACGGTTTACAATGTGTAGGGTATACAATGTGTAGGGGTATACAATGTGTAAGGAATATACAATGTGTAGGGGTATACAATGTGTAGGGTATACAATGTGTATAGGTATACAATGTGTAGGGTATACAATGTGTAGGGTATACAATGTGTAGGGTATACAATGTGTAGGGTATACAATGTGTAGGGTATACAATGTGTAGGGTATACAATGTGTAGGGTATACAATGTGTAGTGTATACAATGTGTAGTGTATACAATGTGTAGGGGTATACAATGTGTATGGTATACAATGTGTAGGGTATACAATGTGTAGGGGTATACAATATGTAAGGGTATACAATGTGTATAGGTATACAATGTGTATGGTATACAATGTGTAGGGGTATACAATTTGTAGGGTATACAATGTGTAGGGGTATACAATGTGTAGGGTATACAATGTGTAGGGGTATACAATGTGTAGGGTATACAATGTGTAGGGTTATACAATGTGTAGGGTATACAATGTGTAGGGGTATACAATGTGTAGGGGTATACAATGTGTAGGGGTTTACAATGTGTAGGGTATACAATGTGTATGGGTATACAATGTGTAGGGTATACAATGTGTAGGGAATATACAATGTGTAGGGTATACAATGTGTAGGGTATACAATGTGTAGGGTATACAATGTGTAGGGGTATACAATTTGTAGGGTATACAATGTGTAGGGTATACAATGTGTAGGGGTATACAATGTGTAGGGTATACAATGTGTAGGGTATACAATGTGTAGGGTATACAATGTGTAGGGGTATACAATGTGTAGGGTATACAATGTGTAGGGTATACAATGTGTAGGGGTATACACTTTGTAGGGTATACAATGTGTAGGGTATACAATGTGTAGGGGTATACAATGTGTAGGGTATACAATGTGTAGGGGTATACAATGCGTAGGGTATACAATGTGTAGGGTATACAATGTGTAGGGGTATACAATTTGTAGGGTATACAATGTGTAGGGTATACAATGTGTAGGGGTATACAATGTGTAGGGTATACAATGTGTAGGGTATACAATGTGTAGGGGTATACAATTTGTAGGGTATACAATGTGTAGGGTATACAATGTGTAGGGGTATACAATGTGTAGGGTATACAATGTGTAGGGGTATACAATGTGTAGGGTATACAATGTGTACGGTTTACAATGTGTAGGGTATACAATGTGTACGGTATAAAATGTGTAGGGTATACAATGTTTAGGGGTATACAATGTGTAGGGTATACAATGTGTACGGTATAAAATGTGTAGGGTATACAATGTTTAGGGGTATACAATGTGTAGGGTATACAATGTGTACGGTTTACAATGTGTAGGGTATACAATGTGTAGGGGTATACAATGTGTAAGGAATATACAATGTGTAGGGGTATACAATGTGTAGGGTATACAATGTGTATAGGTATACAATGTGTAGGGTATACAATGTGTAGGGTATACAATGTGTAGGGTATACAATGTGTAGGGTATACAATGTGTAGGGTATACAATGTGTAGGGTATACAATGTGTAGGGTATACAATGTGTAGTGTATACAATGTGTAGTGTATACAATGTGTAGGGGTATACAATGTGTATGGTATACAATGTGTAGGGTATACAATGTGTAGGGGTATACAATTTGTAGGGTATACAATGTGTAGGGGTATACAATGTGTAGGGTATACAATGTGTAGGGGTATACAATGTGTAGGGTATACAATGTGTAGGGTTATACAATGTGTAGGGTATACAATGTGTAGGGGTATACAATGTGTAGGGGTATACAATGTGTAGGGGTTTACAATGTGTAGGGTATACAATGTGTATGGGTATACAATGTGTAGGGTATACAATGTGTAGGGAATATACAATGTGTAGGGTATACAATGTGTAGGGTATACAATGTGTAGGGTATACAATGTGTAGGGGTATACAATTTGTAGGGTATACAATGTGTAGGGTATACAATGTGTAGGGGTATACAATGTGTAGGGTATACAATGTGTAGGGTATACAATGTGTAGGGTATACAATGTGTAGGGGTATACAATGTGTAGGGTATACAATGTGTAGGGTATACAATGTGTAGGGGTATACACTTTGTAGGGTATACAATGTGTAGGGTATACAATGTGTAGGGGTATACAATGTGTAGGGTATACAATGTGTAGGGGTATACAATGTGTAGGGTATACAATGTGTAGGGTATACAATGTGTAGGGGTATACAATTTGTAGGGTATACAATGTGTAGGGTATACAATGTGTAGGGGTATACAATGTGTAGGGTATACAATGTGTAGGGTATACAATGTGTAGGGGTATACAATTTGTAGGGTATACAATGTGTAGGGTATACAATGTGTAGGGGTATACAATGTGTAGGGTATACAATGTGTAGGGGTATACAATGTGTAGGGTATACAATGTGTACGGTTTACAATGTGTAGGGTATACAATGTGTACGGTATAAAATGTGTAGGGTATACAATGTTTAGGGGTATACAATGTGTAGGGTATACAATGTGTACGGTTTACAATGTGTACGGTTTACAATGTGTAGGGTATACAATGTGTAGGGGTATACAATGTGTAAGGAATATACAATGTGTAGGGGTATACAATGTGTAGGGTATACAATGTGTATAGGTATACAATGTGTAGGGTATACAATGTGTAGGGTATACAATGTGTAGGGTATACAATGTGTAGGGTATACAATGTGTAGGGTATACAATGTGTAGGGTATACAATGTGTAGGGTATACAATGTGTAGTGTATACAATGTGTAGGGGTATACAATGTGTAGGGTATACAATGTGTAGGGTATACAATGTGTAGGGTATACAATGTGTAGGGTATACAATGTGTAGGGTATACAATGTGTAGGGTATACAATGTGTAGTGTATACAATGTGTAGGGTATACAACGTGTAGGGGTATACAATTTACAGGGGTTTACAATGTGTACGGTATACAATGTGTAGGGAATATACAAAGATGGCCGCCGGAGTAGGTGGACTGGTTTTTGTGCTCCTGCTTCTTGGGATTTGTATGCAGTTTTATAGCAGCCTGTATGAACTGAATCTTTGCAATCAGGACTGTAAGTATCCCAACAATACATGGCCAGTTTTGGATTTAAAAATTTGTATATACGGAAAGGAGATCTTAGCAAGAACATTTTTGCACAGTGACACTACTATTGTAAAAAAGCCAGGTACTGGGAAGGTGAGCAGTTCTCACCTTGCTTTCTACCTTTACCTATTACTATCAAACGACATAGAACTTAATCCTGGGCCTGGCGAACAGCGAACACCTAATCCTGTTGGTGGCAGAACAGGGATGAACTGTACTCAGTGTTCGTACTGTGACTTACCTGTACAGTTTGACAGTATAGAAGTATACTGTGTCGGGTGCCTACAGTCTTGGCATAAACAATGCCTTCTAATGAACGGACATTCCATATTGTCTGAAGGATCTGAAGACTTACTCACCTGGATATGTGATCAGTGTATCCAAGATAATGACATAGGAAGACAAATTCCACAAACACTTCTACCAAACAATCATAAAAAGGGACTATCATTTGTCTCTTGGAATGTGAGGAGTCTACCGAAACATTTTGATGAAATCAAGTTTCAAATTACCAATAGTAAACCATGTGTAGTAGGACTATGTGAAACATGGCTAAACGACACTCATCCAAGTGAAAATTTCTCAATTCCCGGCTATGATTTTATTAGGCATGATAGACGTTCCAGGAAAGGAGGTGGTGTTGCACTGTATATAAAACAGAGCATAAAATACAAAGAAAGACCTCAACTTAACATCAATAACCTGGAACTGTCTTGGATTGAAATTTGCCAAAATAACACCAAGCCTATTCTTGTGTGCTCCTTATATAGACCCCCGGATGTAAATGGTGACTGGATTGAGAAGATGGGAGACACACTTGATGCTGCGTCATCTGAAAGTGTTACCATGGTGATGATGGGGGATTTTAACATAAATTCCATTAGTACATCATCAGAATACAAATCTCTTCGCGCTGAAATGGAAACTCATGGACTTTTCAACATAGTCGAGGTTCCAACGAGAACTACAGAATCTACTTGCAGTAGTATTGACCACATCTGGACTAACATACCAGGAGATTTCTGTGCATGTAACACCAGCCAGATTAGCATCAGTGACCATTATCCTGTGTATGCTATTAAAAAATCTGTGTATAAACAGACATCGGGAATCAACACCATTAGATACAGATGTACAAAACACTTTGAAGAAAAAGTGTTCAACAATGACTTAAATTCCGCCCACTGGGACGCCCCTGACGTGAACGTACCAGGCGACGTTAATGGTGCAATAGATTCCTGGAACCAAACATTCACTGACATTTTGAACAAAAACGCACCCTTTAAGGAGAAAAGAGTAAAACATAAGACAATTCCAAAATGGTGGAACAACGATATATCCACAGCTATAAGAATCAGAGACAATCATAAACATGAATCAAACACTGTTCAGTACAAAAAATGGAGAAATAATGTAACAGCACTGGTAAAAAAGGCCAAAACAGAATTTTATAAGAATGTACTTGACTCTTGTAAAAAAGAACCAAATAAGTATTGGAAATATTTCAACCAACTTGTTCCAAAAAAATGTGACCAGAATCCAAATTTTATCCTTGTTGGTGATGAACAAATTGATGAACCAACCAAAATAGCTAACAATTTTAACAGGTTTTTTACTAATATTGTCAAAGACTATATCACTGAAACAACTTCTGAAACCCCAACTAGTTTTCTTCGTGAAATTCAATCATTTGTCTCAAGAACACTGCCTGCTGATACAGTCTATGATATTCCAGAAATACCGCTTACTTTTGTTAAAAAATTTCTAAAAAGCCTAGATTGTAGCAAAGCTACGGGCCTTGACGGAATTTCTGCAAAATATCTTAGACTGTCAGCAGACGTTGTATCTGAATCAATAACAAAACTATTGAACATGTGTATTTCAATGAATGTTTTCCCTGACCAATTCAAACAGGCCAAAGTAAACCCTATATTCAAAAAAGGCGATAAAAGTTATGTAAGCAATTATCGGCCTATATCTATTTTACCCATGTTATCTAAGCTCCTAGAAAAACATGTGCAAACTACATTCTATCAGTTCCTAAACAACCACAAATTACTTATTGAAAATCAGTCAGGATTTCGAAACATGCACTCTTGTCAGACAGCGCTTACTGCACTCACAAATAGATGGTATGATGAAATGGACAAAGGCAACCTTATCGGTGTAATGTATATTGATTTTCGTAAAGCTTTCGACCTCGTTGACCACAAAATTCTAATTCAGAAAATGAAAATATATGGATGTTCAGAAAATGCTATCAAATTTTTTACCTCTTATTTGTCAGACAGATTTCAGAAAGTAGCCTTCAAAAATACTCTAAGTGATTCCTGTCAAATCACAACTGGTGTCCCTCAGGGTTCGATAGTCGGGCCTCTGATGTTTTTATTATATGTAAACGATTTGCCATTGTACTCGAAAAATTGTGAAATGTACATGTATGCAGACGATACATCCATGCAAAAAGCAGGTAAAAGCATCAGTGTCATTGAATCGTGTCTGCAAAGTGATTTTGTTAATGTAAAAAACTGGTGTGATGTCAATAAAATGGTGATCAACACTGAAAAACCAAGGTAATGCTAATTGGCAGTAAACAGAAAAAACAAAGACTTACGAAAGGTCTTAACATTTTAGCAGAAAACTCATATTTAGAGAATGTGAAAAATGAAAAGCTGCTAGGAGTATGTATTGACGACACTTTAACTTGGGACAAACATGTCCAAGAGGTTTTGAAGAAAATTAATTATAAAATTTATCAACTATGTAGAATTAAGAAATTCCTTCCAATATCAGCAAGAATCACCTTTCACAACTGTTTTATCTTACCATATATTGATTTCTGTTCAAATATCTGGGGACACTGCTCACAAAAGTTTGTAAATAAACTTGAAAGAATGCAAAAAAGAGCACTAAGGATCATTTTAGATGTAGATTACAGTGTTCCTAGTGCCCAACTATTTGTTAAACTAAAATGGTTGCCTTTTACTCAAAGAGTTGAATATAACGAATGTGTTCTAATGTTTAAAGTCATCAACAAATTATGTCCAAATTATTTAAATTGTAACACTCTTGTGAGCAGTGTCCACACCATCCAAACCAGATCGGCTGCTGCTGGCAGGTATGTTATTCCAAAACACAAAACAGAAAAATTCAAAAATTCCTTTAAATATCAAGGCCCATCTCTTTGGAATAACCTGCCAGGGGCAGCCACTCAAAGCAAAACCCTGAATACTTTTAAATCTGAGTGCAGAAAACATTTTAACAATGTTTTTAAACAGAAATCAAATATTCTCTGAATTACATGCCTTTTTTTATGTCGATACATATATGTTACACGTGTATAATATAGATAGATTTTTCTTTTTATCTGTTTCATCTTAAACCTTATCCTATGTCCTCCATTATTTGCTTTTGGTCTTAATTCATGCTATATTAGCGTATATTCGGTCAAATTTTACTATTTGCCATATTGGCATATATGTATGTTAGACACAGTATGTGTTTTTTAAATTCTAAAATGCAACATGAGAATTTATGCTTTGCGTGATATTTAAACAATTCTTCTACTTTTATGATTACACGTGTGACATATTTGATCAAATCTGTGATACTATTTTCTTATCTGTGATACACTACTTGCTCTAGTTATGTAACATGTACTACTATTATATTTATTATGTATGCTGTAAATATTGTAAATTTGATGTCGACCACATGTGAGACGAGTCTCTGACTCAATGTGTTATCGAATTTTAAATAAAGTCTATTATTATTATATTATTATTATTATGTGTAGGGAATATACAATGTGTATGGATATAAAATGTGTAGGGTATACAATGTGTAGGGTATACAATGTGTAGGGGTATACAATGTGTAGGGTATACAATGTGTACGGTATACAATGTGTAGGGAATATACAATGTGTAGGGAATATACAATGTGTATGGGTATACAATGTGTAGTGTATACAATGTGTAGAGTATACAATGTGTAGGGTATACAATGTGTAGGGAATATACAATGTGTAGGGGTATACAATGTGTACGGTATACAATGTGTAGGGTATACAATGTGTACGGTATACAATGTGTAGGGATATACAATGTGTATGGGTATACAATGTGTACGGTATACAATGTGTACGGTATACAATGTGTACGGTATACAATGTGTACGGTATACAATGTGTACGGTATACAATGTGTACGGTATACAATGTGTAGGGGTATACAATGTGTAGGGTAAACAATGTGTAGGGGTATACAATGTGTATGGTATACAATGTGTAGGGGTATACAATGTGTAGGGTATACAATGTGTAGGGGTATACAATGTGTAGGGAATATACAATGTGTAGGGTATACAATGTGTAGGGTATACAATGTGTATGGTATACAATGTGTAGGGGTATACAATGTGTAGGGGTATACAATGTGTAGGGTATACAATGTGTAGGGTATACAATGTGTAGTGTATACAATGTGTAGAGTATACAATGTGTAGGGTATACAATGTGTAGGGAATATACAATGTGTAGGGGTATACAATGTGTACGGTATACAATGTGTAGGGTATACAATGTGTACGGTATACAATGTGTAGGGATATACAATGTGTATGGGTATACAATGTGTACGGTATACAATGTGTACGGTATACAATGTGTACGGTATACAATGTGTACGGTATACAATGTGTACGGTATACAATGTGTACGGTATACAATGTGTACGGTATACAATGTGTAGGGGTATACAATGTGTAGGGTAAACAATGTGTAGGGGTATACAATGTGTATGGTATACAATGTGTAGGGGTATACAATGTGTAGGGTATACAATGTGTAGGGGTATACAATGTGTAGGGAATATACAATGTGTAGGGTATACAATGTGTAGGGTATACAATGTGTATGGTATACAATGTGTAGGGGTATACAATGTGTAGGGGTATACAATGTGTAGGGTATACAATGTGTAGGGTATACAATGTGTATGGTATACAATGTGTACGGTATACAATGTGTACGGTATACAATGTGTAGGATATACAATGTGTAGGGAATATACAATGTGTAGGGATATACAATGTGTAGGGTATACAATGTGTAGGGGTATACAATGTGTAGGGGTATACAATGTGTAGGGTATACAATGTGTAGGGTATAAAATGTGTAGGGATTTACAATGTGTAGGGTATACAATGTGTAGGGTATACAATGTGTAGGATATACAATGTGTAGGGTATACAATGTGTAGGGATTTACAATGTGTAGGGATTTACAATGTGTAGGGTATACAATGTGTAGGGTATACAATGTGTAGGGTATACAATGTGTAGGGGTATACATTGTGTATAGGTATACAATGTGTAGGGTATTCAATGTGTAGGGTATACAATGTGTAGGGTATACAATGTGTAGGGTATACAATGTGTAGGGTATACAATGTGTAGGGGTATACAATGTGTAGGGTATACAATGTGTAGGGTATACAATGTTTAGGGTATACAATGTGTAGGGGTATACAATGTGTAGGGTATACAATGTGTAGGGTATACAATGTGTAGGGTATACAATGTGTAGTTTATACAATGTGTAGGGTATACAATTTGTAGGGTATACAATGTGTAGGGTATACAATGTGTAGAGGTATACAATGTGTAGGGTATACAATGTGTAGGGGTATACAATGTGTAGGGTATACAATGTGTAGGGTATACAATGTGTAGGGTATACAATGTGTAGGGGTATACAATGTGTAGGGATATACAATGTGTAGGGTATACAATGTGTAGGGGTATACAATGTGTAGGGTATACAATGTGTAGGGGTATACAATGTGTAGGGTATACAATGTGTAGGGTATACAATGTGTAGGGGTATACAATGTGTAGGGATATACAATGTGTAGGGTATACAATGTGTAGGGGTATACAATGTGTAGGGGTATACAATGTGTAGGGGTATACAATGTGTAGGGAATATACAATGTGTAGGGGTATACAATGTGTAGGGGTATACAATGTGTAGGAGTATACAATGTGTAGGGTATGCAATGTGTAGGGAATATACAATGTGTAGGGTATACAATGTGAAGGGGTATACAATGTGTAGGGTATACAATGTGTAGGGGTATACAATGTGTAGGGTATACAATGTGTAGGGTATACAATGTGTAGGGGTATACAATGTGTAGGGATATACAATGTGTAGGGTATACAATGTGTAGGGGTATACAATGTGTAGGGGTATACAATGTGTAGGGGTATACAATGTGTAGGGAATATACAATGTGTAGGGGTATACAATGTGTAGGGGTATACAATGTGTAGGGTATACAATGTGTAGTGGTATACAATGTGTAGGGGTATACAATGTTTAGGGTATACAATGTGTAGGGGTATACAATGTGTAGGATATACACTGTGTAGGGGTATACAATGTGTAGGAGTATACAATGTGTAGGGTATGCAATGTGTAGGGAATATACAATGTGTAGGGTATACAATGTGAAGGGGTATACAATGTGTAGGGTATACAATGTGTAGGGGTTTACAATGTGTACGGGTAAAAAATGAAAGAGGTCAGAGTGGCATGTTTGATAGACACATACATGTGTGTATTTACTACCGGCAGCTTTTAAATAAAAACAAAAATGTAAGTAAGATTATCATAGTTGTTTGGATTTTGTAGAACAAAATCCGTTTTTTCTTTAATAACCATGTTTGGTATCAAAGATACCACAGGTGAAGATGGACAGGTTTACGTGAACGTTAACGACATTGATGCAGCAACTAATGATGACGTCGTCTATAACAACGTTGACGTCACCGGTGTCCCTATTCATGAACTACAGTCTATCATCAATGTCAAAATGGAAAACAAAGCGACTGCATTTAGAGAGGAATTTCAGGTAACGAGGTCGTTGGTGAGATATTTGATAACAACATCGATCACATCAAGAAGCTAACTGTTGTATTGTAGGTTTTGAACTTTGTACGGCGGAGTTAGACGCACGCGTATCCTCAGAAGGCATTTGAATTGATATATTAAATACATTGAACACGTTCCTTTTCTATTACTATCTCATAAATATTATGACATTTAATTGTTTTGATCTTACAAACTTTTTGATATTATATTTTTTACTTCATAAATGCATGCCTTTAGACGTTTCCATGGGGAGCGGTGCATCCACACGTGGCTGGCAAAAAGACATCGAATCACGCGAAGAACAGATTCAAGACCACTTTCCCATGTAAGAAATTGTCTATCAAAACAGAGTGATTATCTTAATAAGATAAACGATATAATATAAAATAAACGTTTTTTTATCTCCGGTGGTCGGGGGAGCAGTGGGTTGCGTACTTGCCTTTTACAAAGTCGGCCGGGGTTCGCTTCCCTGGTTAATATACCGGAATTTCCTGTGTATTGCCCGGGGCTCTACGGTTTCTTTTCATTAAAAGATGCCTAGTGCGGGCTATCTGCCGGTGCGAACTTTCTGTGGTTACAAAGTCACATACGAAATACCCTTGTACGTACAAGGTATACATTCGACGTATAACACGCAGGCAATCTGCCAGTGCGGAATTTATTTTATAAAAGCCTCAAAAATGCCTTAAGTTACATCTTGCGGGGTATACCCCGGTGCGAGTAATACGCAGGAAAGTACGGCAAAATGTATAACTTGTTTAGATTTGTTATAATGAACACGTTACATGTATTAATGTACATATATCGTGTTACGCTTACATATGATACATGTTAGTATATAACTATATTGTAGATGACCATTCCAGAATCGTCCTAGATACAAACGGCAAGGACACCGATACTGACTACATCAACGCAAATTATATCAACGTAAGTACATTTTACATGTAAGTCGGGCGTGAACTAGTAATCATTTTCATCATTTATATGTACGGCGCATAGTACGAGTATAATGAGGGGTACCTGTTTTTTGTTTTACAAAAATGCATTCATTTGATCTTTTGCAGGGAATCGAAAGAGGACAAACATACATTGCCAGTCAAGGTATTATACAATATATTGTAGCATTTTTAAGTCATAAACACAACATAATTGAATCTTGTTTGAAGCAAGCATTTTTATTGGCTTAAGAAAATATGTTATCAGCCCATAACGTAAAAAATGACGTCGCCCTTTATAACGTCGCTTTTGGTTGGCTGATGCAGCAGCGTAATGATTTGTAAAAAAAAAAATAGTCCATCAATAAATTTAATTTTCACAGGGTTTAGATTAAATCATAAGTGTTAACTTGAATCTATTTTTTATGTTATGGGGTAATATCACAAAAAATCGGAGTGTACTCTCATCATAAACCGCTTCGCAGTTTATTTAGGGTACACTCCGTTTTTCGTGTTATACCCCCATAACAGAAAAAATAGATTCAAGTTAATCCTTAACAAATTGAAACTATAATCTATAGCAGTCTTGAAAATAACAATATTGTTATGAATACTCATGGATTAAACAAAAATTATAATATAATGCACTTCACAACATCGGAACATCAGCAATGCATACGTAAAACTAGTACTGTATCTTGACAAAACAAAAAAATTCCAAAGAAAAAAACATTAACTGTATGTATATGTTTGTTTAGTAATAAACATAATTTCCTCCTAATTAATGAACACTACTGTATACAGGACCAAAGAAAAACAGTGTGGACGACTTTTGGAGAATGGTGTGGCAGATGCATTCTGGGAAGATAGTTATGCTGACAAATCTCCAGGAGGGTCGCACTGTATGTAATCTTTATAGTGTACTTGATAGACTAAAGAGGTGAAATTTTGAAAAAAAAGATGATTTATGAATGTTTTATTTTGCTTGAAAATTTGTCGATCTGCATACAATTTTATTTATCGTAAAATCGATTGGTTACTTTTCCAGGTAAAATGTCACAAATACTGGCCTGATGAAGGAGAATCACTGCTTACAGATACTTTTGAACTCAAACTTGACAGAGAGAAAACATATGCCTTCTATGTCCTTCGTGATATTTCACTCAAGGTTAAAAAGGTATTAGTTTATTATTATAATGGAATTAAAATGAATAATTTGAGTTTTCAATGTAAGGGAGCTAATCATAACTCATTACAATGTATGCTACGATTCTCCTTGTAGACACATGAAGAGCGACAGGTCCACCAGTTTCACTTCACTACATGGCCTGACCACGGAACTCCTGACACGTTGGAGCTCGTCCTTTTCGACCGCCGTGTGACGTCATACAAAACACAACTGACGGGACAAATGATTGTACACTGCAGGTAAAATATGACGTAACATACACATATGCTGCACCTTTTTAATTTAGTAACAGATACAGTATGCTGACAAAATGAATTAAACTGCATCATACAGCTGTTTCGTCCTCCATGGACTCTTCAGTGTTGTTAAGGGTCAAACGGTGGGATTCCAAAATGTCTAAACTAATCTAGAAGTAGAAGGATCAGGTGCGTAAAACCTCTTTAATTTATGAATTTAGAAGTAAAATTAAACTAGTTCTGTATAATTTTAAATTGTGTCCTTCGAAAATGTGTATATTATGTACCTTACCACTAATTAAATGAGATTAACTTTGGCTATGGAGGCTCCAGCAAACTTCGGGGACTAAAAACTCCACCAGCAGAGTATGCCACCTCCTATTAATAAAGATGACGTAACACACACATATGCTGCACCTCTTAAATTAAATAATAGATATAGTATGCAGACAAAATGAATTAATGATGACGAAACACACACATGTGGTGCACCTTATAAAGTTAGTTATTTTTTAAACTGCATCAAACAGCTGTTTCGTCCTCCTCTGACTCTTTAGTGATGCTAGGGGCCAAAGGTGCAAAGGTGAGAATCCAAAATGTCTAAACTAATGTAGAAGCAGAAGGGCCAGGTGCGTTAAACCCCTTTAATTAATGAACTTAAAAGCAAAATTAAACTTTTTCAGAATTCTTTCAAACAACGTAAACAGTATTTTCGCTTCTAAATCTCCCAGCTTTTTGAGTTAATCGCTTTTTTTCAAACTGCTCTTCTTTTTTCTAAATATCATGGTATACATCAGTGAGTTTACACTGGTTGTGGGAATGTTAATAATAAAATCACAATCTTAAGATGAATATCAGAGTATTTTGAAAATTGTCGATTTGAAATTTGCTATTCCCTGTTTGATGCGTGACTCTAGGTTTGTTTTCCAGTTTGAATATCAAACTACTAATTTGTCTAGAAATATACACTTGACTTTCCCAACCCCACAGATTTGTTTTTAATTAGAATAATCTGGCTTTGTCTTATGTTTTGTTTTTACTTCAGTGGAATCAGAATAAAATCAGTTTATTGGGGTTCCTTTTTTAAATTGACGGTCAGTGTCTCTCACTACTTTGCCCCATATGATGTACCAAGCCCTAATACAAATGTTGTAGCTTTAAAGATTATGAAGATTGTCAGCCTTTGGTAAAGGAAACACAGAGGATATTCGAAAATCACCTTTATTCAGCAGTTGCTGAAAGCTTAAGAAGATAGGTGCAGTTAGTTTAAGAGAAACTTTGAAAAAAACATTTCGAGCTATTTGTTTCTTTGTTTTAATGCCAATGGTATCTCATCCGTTGTTAAATTAAATTAAATTTTGCATTTTTTTTTCAAAACAATGACAATTCTACAAGTGATATAAAAACACCCAAATAAATAAAAACAACTGAATATTGCACTTATTCAATGAAACAATAGTATGACAATGGTTGTTTCAAATTCATGTTTAATTATTTTTTTTCGACCAGTTTAGACATTTGTTGATGCTTTATTTCTAATATCTATAAATAGTTTGACTTGTATTTCAATGAGAAGGTATTCCCAATAACATTTTATTTTTCAGTGCTGGCATTGGGAGAACAGGGACTTTCATTGGTTTAAATGCATTGCTGACTCATGGCAAGAAAACGGGAAAAGTTGACATCCCTAGATATGTCGGAATTATGAGGAATGGCCGAATGAACATGATCCAGACATGTGTACGTAATGCAAGAAGCCATGTGATACAGTGAATGTGTTTAGCAGTCACTGGCTCTTGAAGCTTCTACACAGATTTTTATGAGGTGCCGATTGTTGAGGAATATGAACAAGTTTATTGTCATCATGTTGGTATCATTGATAGATATTCTATATATCTTAATGATTTGAAGGTGGATGATGTTAAATATGTTTATTAGTTTGCCACCTCGATATCTGTAGGAAGTCATACCTCCTTCCATTACTGAAACTTTACACACGACCTCAAATGCCTATAGGTGTTCATAGGAAGCGAACAAAACCAAACGAAACGAAATGTTTGTAGTATATTTGGATATATCCATGAATTTCAATCAGGAAGTAAGGTTAAGTCATTTAAAAACGCATTATGCAATTTTGTAACACACATAATTATCGGTCATTTGCCTTACAGGAACAGTACATCGCCTTGCACGAATTACTTGTGGAAGGATTCAGTTTACAAGATTCACTCATTTCCCGGGCTGATTTCCCTGCTGCCGTAGCAACCATGTCTCCTGCGAATACACCAGCGAATCAGACAAAGACTCATCAGGAATTTGAGGTTGTACATCTGAAAATATGAATAAAATCGTTTTCTTCCATTCAACATTAAAACATGCCTCCAATTGAAATATCTTTCTTTAACGTTAATGCAAATGAGTTATATTTAAGTAAAATAACCAGCCAGCATAACCACCCTCTCCCTATTGTGTCTATTTCGTTATTGCAGGTACTGAAAACACTAACTCCAGACTACTCCCCAAGTTGTTTTAAGGCTGCTTTATTGACAGAAAATTTAGGAAAGAACCGGAACAAGGACATCCTGGCAGGTATTTCATTACCATTAAGTTTCGGAATATACATGCAATGCTCATGTTTTACGGTACCGGTAATGTCTATGATCGTAACGATATTAAAGATTTATCAAACACAATTGGTGATAATACTTTTTTGGCTTTGATTTGATCTTCGGTGTGAGATGGGCTGGCTGTGTCCCGATCAGATTAGTTCTTAATGTTTATTAGAAGTAGTCATGAAAACACTATCTCCCGATCGCGAGTTCAATAAACCGTGAGATCACTCAACTGTGTCGTAGTTTAAGCACCGTTATTCTTGGCCCATATATGATAATGTATGCTTCAAATGTTTTCAAGGAAATAATTCAGTTGTTATGTCGAAAATAAATATCGAACATGTGTGCAATTGCTACCTTTTTATTCCTACGATATGCTATTTACGAATTGACACAAATAGCCTACAATTATTCTCGTATTCAATCACTGGAACATTTGGTATGTCATTTACAGATGTTGTCTATTTGTAGACTTTATTTATTATATAAACTGAGCTCCAATTGCACCCACGTGTGCTGAAATTTTTTAATAGTTTTTATTCACTTATTGTTCTTTGTATCTAAAGCGGACAAGTTCAGACCCTTTCTTCAGTCACAAACTCCGAACAGGACAGATTACATTAATGCTGTAATAATACCGGTAAGTATTTGCTACTCCATTACGTAACCTTTGACATCAGTTACTATACATCAAAGGAATACTAATCGTCTAATTTACACACATGTACTTGGAATGTTGGAGTAAAGAAAGGTCCTGATGTCTTCACTGCAGGATCATAAGAGGCGCCTAATGTGGTTTTTGTGAGCGTATTCGGATGATACTTTTGTGTCTTCTATCTTGGAAAAGGATTTTTCTCATTTGTCTTCTGCTAACTTTTCTGTCTATTTCCCCGATCCCGGCTTTGCCTCACAAGATACATTTAGCCATGACCATGTGATGGCAGTCGAATGGATGTTACATCCTTAATGTGTATACTATATGATCCTCGGGTGCTTTGTAATGCAAATCAATCATTTTCTTTCTGCAGTCACACACTTCGAAGGATGGGTATCTGGTGACACAGTTTCCTCTGGTGGACACTATCAACGACTTCTGGACAATGGTGATGGACAACAGCTGCGAAAACATCGTCGTCCTTGGAAAACATTCAGAGGTTATGTAACTGACACGTTACTACAGTTTTATATTTAGATACGAGTATATACGTCAAACAATGCATATAATTGCTTCATATCAATTACATACGTCACATGATGAGGTATAACACTATAAACCGCGAATTATGATGAGCGTTCACACTTTTTTTTAATTTATTTTCGTGTTACACGTGTAACCCCATAACATAAACAATAGATACAGGTTAATCATTATAATTCAATCTTTCACTTGCAAATTATTATTCTGCTGCATCAGCCAATCAAAACCGACGTTATAACTTGCGACGATAGTTTTTACGTTATTGGCTGATAGATTTTTAAACCAATGGGAATACTAGTTACAAGCAAAATTCAATTATATAATCATGCTGCCTTAAATATTTCTTAAATATAGAACGAGGATTGGCTTCGAGAAGACGGCGGAAGCATTTCTGGAAGAAATGATATTTCAGTAAAAAGATTGCAAGATAGATCACCAGATACCAAATTGACGATTGTAGACTACGAAGTTGAAAGCGAGGTATGTAACAATTAAGCAATAGGATTAACAGTTCCATTCATGAATGTTCTATTTGTACATGTCTGTTGGCAGAAACATTGATTCCAAGAGCTAGAGATGGATAATGCTCTAATCAAATAATCTTTTTCTTATAAATACATCAAACAAACTACTAATGATAAAGATTAACAATGATTATATTCTGTTCTAGTTTTAAAATATCATGGACTAAAACTTATAATTTATTTTGCACTTTTTTCACAATTTCTGCATTATTTCCTGGCTTACACACAGCGATCTGGTAGTGGGACTATCGGGGTCTTCAGCATGTCTCGGTGGTCACCGGACTCCCTACTGCCTCCATCTGACTCTTCTCTTCTCCAACTGTTGGAACAGCTAGATAGTCGGAGACGGTCAGACAACTCAAGACCTGTTGTAGTCATGTGTCGGTAAGTGCAACGTTAATTGTAACATTATGCCATTAACTTCCAATCCATTTTATTTTCATACAAATCCAATTTAGCGGAGATTCCTATGAATGTCACAATGATTCCCCTAAAACCACGCAGAGTAATTGCGTCAATGTTATCCGAGGATTTTTATCCTAATAATCTAATATAATGTATGTACCTCAGGGACGGATGCACACAAAGTGGACTATTCTGTTGTCTATCCAATACCAGAGATCAAATGAAAATGGACGAGGAGGTGGACATATTCCAAACAGCAAGGCAGTTGAAAAAGCGGAGACCAGAAGCGCTTGAGAATGTTGTAAGTTTTATATTTAATAATAAAATGCTATTGTTATTCACATCTTCTGAACGTCTAAAATGTTATATAAATTATTCATTCAAAATTTCGTTACTTCAAAATATTGTTCATGTCATAGAATATATCATTTGATAATATAAATATTTAATCCTCTCACAACAAACGTTTTGTTGTTTAACAAACGCATGTCTTGAAATGCATTTTCTCTGTTTTTTATAGAAACAATACCAGTACTGCTACAACCTTCTGGGACTCTACCTGGATTCAACTGACGTTTACATCAACTGACCACAACTTGATACATGTGTAGTGTATAGTGTCAGTAATACATCAAATGTTGATACATTTACAACAACTGAACACAAGATTGTGCGTGTCTAATGTGAAGTAGTGTTATACACCAAATGTTTATAGATTTACATCAACTGAACAAAACTAAGTGCGTGTGTAATTTTTAGTGATATACATCAAACGTTTTTAGATTTACATCAACTGAACACAACTTTGTGCGTGTGAAATACATAGTAGTGTTAAACATCAAATGCTTTTAGATTTATATCAACTGAACACAACTTTGTGCGTGTGAAATACATAGTAGTGTTAAACATCAAATGCTTTTAGATTTACATCAACTGAACACAACTTTGTGCGTGTGAAATACATAGTAGTGTTTAACATCAAATACTTTAAGATTTACATCAACTGAACACAACTTTGTACTTGTGAAATACATAGTAGTGTTAGACATCTAATGTTTATAGTTTCCAATAACCAAACACGCCTTTGTGCGTGTGTAATGCATATTGTTATACACCAAATGTTTATAGATTTATATTTACACCTCTCCCTTATTGTGCTTAGTTAACTCTGACTGCGAATATATTACCGTATACGCAGTGAAAAAAAGGCTCGGCGGATTGATATTTGTTCACAGTGTATTTTCTAAATCTACCAATATATTGATGAAATCCAATGGGACTATATTATCTAAGCAACCACGCCGTCGTAGTTACCACCTTAGCAACCCGCTTCGAATGTTTTTTTTTCGTATAGCACTTGGAAATTAATAATGGTGTAAATATAAGGATTGTACCTCATTTTGACTACGTATACGGTAGTATGCCCGCAGTTGGCAACGAACATATTCAATATGGAGCGCTAACGCGCACCATAGAATATGTTCGTTGCCAACTGCGGGCATACTACCGTATACGCAGTCAAAATGAGGTACAATCCTAATATATCAACTGAACAACATACTGTGTGTGAATCTAACAATAATCAAAAGGATGTATATTTACAGCTTTACTTACTAGGTTGACTTTGTATCCAGCCATTGCATATTCTAAGAAGGATATACAATGGTTGTTTCCTCTATTCTTTTTTTGACTTCGTATCATGTAAAGATAGTCCTTAACATGTAGATATTATATACATTTGTAAACATGTGTGTGCTATACACGGCTTAAAGGATTTTAGTTTATAAAGACGAAATAATGTGTGATGATACAGAATTTAAATCGAATATAACCCATTGGGTGGGACATGTCAGTGGAGCAACACTTAAATTAAACCAATCGGCGTATCAGCTGAATAAGGAAGGTGTATTCGATACTATGGCGGGAATATTTGACCCCTCTCTCTCTCTCTCACGAGGTTCATTTGACTTCATCAGCTGATGCAAACACCAAAATAGAAATTCAATCCTTATATTTACGTTAACTATTTTAAATTTGAATTTACGTTTCCGGTGTCACACGGTGCTTTAATTTGTTACATTGTTGCAAACTTACCGGCAGGTACATGTACATACGCGGTACAGCCGATAGATAGCTTTATTCATCATTATGCAACATACAAAATGTAGTCCAGAGAACAGATTTTATTTTTTTTATTTTTATATGTGCTTTAATCATACCTCTCAAACCTTTATTTTCATTACGAATTAATTAAGATACCTTTCAGTATAAAATGAATTACTAAAGTGTTTTTAAAGCAGTTTGCCTCGCGCAGCAGTAACACAACGACGTCGTGATTTGGTCACAGTAGAAGCGAGTCAAATAAATTTGTCGGAAGCTTAAAGGTAAGCACATGGTACAGTTATGTATTGAAAAGATCCTGAGAATTCGTACATCTGTTCTGGACATGAACTAATGTCCTTAGAGAAAGTTAACACTTTGTGAGGTTACGATCAATTTCCGATACAAATGCCACTCTTCGCAAGAATAAAATCATAAAATTATTGTATAGTTTAGTTCCAAAAACTACGCTGTAAGTGTAACAAATTCTCGCTGCCCCTATGAGCAAGCTGCATAGGTAGGTTAGGTCCTACAGTAAATTTACTCTAGCTAGCTTCTCAGTTTCGTGAACAGGTTTCATTTGTCAAATAAAAGAACCTAACCTATGTAACTCTTAAGAGAGAACGGATTTTTGTGACCAATCTGAAACATTTTATTTTAGTATCGGAAAGGAAATAAAATCGCGAACCAGCCGACGGGCAGATGATCCCAATTGCAGTGAACGCACGATCATCGAGGGAACCTATGAGGAATTTAGGACCAATATATCTTGAATTAATGCTTTCGGGAATGTCAGTATTTTGTCAGATCAAGTATTATTTGCGATACGATACTTGCATAACTCATTGGCATGTAAAACAGCTATTTTACATGTGTAGTGCAACCGTACATTATTACACACCCTTCGTTTAGGACTGGTATAAACAAATGTATTACTTCGCCAGATATTTTCACTGAGGCGGAGCGAAGTGAAAATGTAAATTACACTATGATGATGCCAATGATGATGTACACAAAATTGAAATACAACTTAGAAAAAACAGACTATATATCTAAATTATCTTAAGCTCCGTTTACAATGTGACTAGCAAATCACGATTACATTTGAAATAATATCAGCAAAATAATATACTTTGTTTTTATTGCTACCATTCATGGCTTTTAATAGATAAAAATAAAATTTTGGTATCGAATCAACCCGACGCAGAAATGCTGTTTTTGTTTTTTGTACTTATTGGTGTCTTAAAACTATTTCAAACGATAATGGGGAGATAATCAGTTACGAAGTTTGACAGAGATTTCCACCTAATAATAAAATTCTATGATAAGCGTATTACCTTTGTAAGACAACAAAATGTGTCCGAGTTACTGCCCTTGATACGGGACGTAACAAAATTACGAAGAACTAGGTGGCAATAAAAACTTTGCACTATATATAGATATAAAATTTTTGTTCTGACAAACGTCACATTGTGTTCAGAAAAAGTTTATATATCTTAGATAATAGATTTTGTGTTGTTTATACTATTTTTTAAGTGTCCAAGCATCTACACTAATCAATCTAACTGAGATAGTTTAATTGTTTAATAAAAAAGCTAACAAATATGCTGCCATATACCATAGCATACATGTAATAGTATAGTTTCTTTAAAAAGAAATTATTTATATCGACATCATCTCATATAGAATAAAAAATACATAATGCCCCGGGTGAGGATCGAACTCACGACCTTCAGATCGCTCTGTGTTACGTGATTATGAGACTGACGCGCTACCTACTGCGCTACCGAGGCATATTTAATGACTTGTTTTTATTGTAAAAACTTGTTTATGGAATATGCAATACATGCTTAAAATGGCTTTACCAATTTATACTCTGATACAAAAACTCAATAAAACAATACTAAACGGGTACAGACATGATGTTCACGGCCTGATAAAACAGATTCTGTGCTTGCGTCCTCTTTTGGTAAGTTGAATAAAGAATCATTTACTGATACACAAAGTAGTTTGCACTGTTGAACGGCGCTGCATAGGTTCCGGAAATAGCTATTGCCAAAGCCAGAGCGAAATAAATAAGTTGTTGTTCATTGCCTGTCGAGGTTGGTTTTGTTTGGCTACAATCACTGCCATCGTTGAGTAATTTTTCAAACAGGATACAGAATTTGTTCTATGCAACTTGTGAACACAAATATTGTGCCATACATAGATAGAAGAGTCTGCTGTGGCCTTGATTTCAAATAAATGACCCACAAGATATAGATCAACAGAAGTCTTATCATTTGTAGACAACACATCGACGAATCTCCTATATTGCTGTAGGCTTTAGTTGACCAAGGGAAGGCCACCGGTCAGCTATCCTCGCGCAGGAATCATCAAAACTAAGCTTTCCTTGTGCAAAGGTTGTTGCATGACAATGTCTCCATCTAGCTTCGCCACTATTACCCATTTTCCAACAACTACTGCATACATTAATAGTCCAGTGGATGCATTGTAATTTGTTTAATCTCGTCACAATTATAATTTAGATTTGCGGGGTCGCCTAGGCATCCTGGACAAACGTAACATTGTGTTCAGGACAAGTTGGCGTTTCTTGAATACTCGATTTCGTGTTGTATTTAACATGTTGTAAAACTGTCCATCTATATATGCAATAAATCGATGTCAGGTTATTTTATCATTTAGAACAACACATTAGAGAATACCGAAGCATTAACAAAATCATAATCCGAACTGAAAACCGATTAAACAAGGGGCAAAATATGAACAAAGGAAATATTACCTTGGATACCCCTTGTAAAAGACCAGGCATTCCGGAAGAGTAAGCGTCCTCTGCTTCATCGACGACACCCGCCATGTAAATCAGTGTCACATCAAAGTAAACGTGAAGTTCTCAAAATGAGAACCCAGTGTCAATGTCAATCACAACAAGTAAACACACCATTGAGCATTGAGCAAAGTACATTGACAACTACTGGATGAATCATTCTTGAATTTCCTATACAGGTGCTCCTTAATTTGTTTCTAGTTGCATTGCATTGTCCACCTTTAGGGGGGTTATAAATGTTGAAAAGTGGCCATCAAGGATTTTGACAGTAAATGTGTCTCACTTTTCCTTAACAAAGACTCAAAAGAGCATTCCTAATCTTGGTATGAATACTTCCCTTGGTCATTAGCTGTGGATAGATAAAAGAAAATGGTCGCCTCGAGGTCACATTGGATTTGGAAAGTTTAGTTTCATTGCTATTTTTACAAGTACGTTTATACTGAACGAACTTTTCGCTATTTGATATGTATGCTATTCTTGCCTTCCCTTTTTTGCTTAATCCAATTGTCAGACTGATCCAGAAAACAATCTGGTCAGATCAGGAAACCAAACTGGATTCTGATGATCAATGTATAACTGTTTATTGAGAAATGCATTTTCCCCAAATTCCATATTGGTCCGTAGTTGTGTCCTTTTGATTTTGCGACTGACAAGGAAATATGTCATAAAATAACATGTGGCTATCTTGTCTATTGACAATGAAGTATCGAACTTTCTTAGGAAATACAGGATGGATATTTCTCAGATTGTGTATGTACGTTCCTCTTTGTCGTCCTTAGTTGTTGTGCCACTTTGATTTTAGGATTAATGAAATAATTACTTAAATGATACCATCTTTGATTTGAGTGTGAAAAGCCGTTGATGCATTGTTACGGGAATCTTCAAATTGAATATAATTAAGATTAAATACATGCACGTATAAGAGCAAAGAAAAGTAACGAAGAAGTAAGAGAAGATTGAAGATCGAATATTTTTAAGAATCAATAAGGATTATCAATGGTTGGTGCCAATATATCCCTAAGGATAACGCTTCGGAATTATCTTATTTATTTTCTTCAGTGACCCAATGCATAACGTTGAAAGTATTTTTGAAAATACTGTCTTTGTTCGATTACCAATTCAAATATTCGGCTTGTTAGTTTCGAATTGCATGTCGTAACCTCCTCTATCCAGTTCTTAAAGTTCACGAAAAAAAATATATGCTGCACTGTATCAGGTTTTACTTTCTGACCTCCTCTCATGTCATATCGGGTTATGTTCTACAATGTAGTTACGGACTTCAAAACATGTCAAAATGGCTCGCGTTTTAGCAATTGACACGGCTTTACGTTCTATCTATCATCCGAGTTACTGAGATAAATATGTTAATTAAAGGTGTCTGACACAGAATATCATGTTCCAGTTTGTGACTGTTCGACTTGGACTACAATACGCCACGCAAAAAAAACTATACATTTATTAAATAAAGATAATAGCCTGATTCTGCATTATCCTACCTGGCAAATCTTGTTAGGTGTATGACTGTACATGAATACAAATACATGGTCCTAACCTATAGAAACCACTACGACATAGGTGCATTGTTTGGCGTCAAGTTACATGTTCATGATGACGGTCGAGCAACGAGTGAAATATACGTTTTTCTTTAGTTTTCAATGATAAACTTTATTTTATTAAAACAAAATCAATTTAATCGTACCAAGATATATTATAAATATTGTTGTGAAAAACAATAAGCTACCAATACAAAGTGTATAATTGTCATTCCAGGTATATACAACCAAAATAAACTGAACAAAATATCTTTATTGAAAGTATATTTATTATGTTATGAATATTCATTCCATTGATCATCAAGTTTGGACATGTATTAAAAAAGATTTTTTTTCTTTTTCTGAACGATACACGCCATCTCCGAAATTAGTCATCTTTATTAAAATGAAGTCCTCGGATACAAATTTCATTGTTTCCTTCATATCATCCACAATCAGTTTAAAGGGATCATTAATCTGTTATTCAAATCGAAATTTAAATGTTGAATTTTTTATTTTCTCGTCGTATACTTTGTCAAAATGCTCACTTTGTGCAACTGTGAAATAGTTTTTCCAGTCACCAATCACACCTGAAAAAAAAAATCTTAAGCACGGCAGTATGACAAGGCGTCGAATAGTTAATAAAAATAACTTACGAAAAACCCGTGCCAAACCGAAATATTAATATGGCATAGGATTGGAAATAATCAAAATAAAATGTTTGAAAAATAGTAACTTTGTTATCACTGTAAGGAAGTGAACTTACATGGATGTGCCCTAGATTTACATGGTGGGTGTTGATGATGAAGCAGAAGATGCTTAACCTTCCGGAACTGTCATTCTTATTCTCTTGTATATTATTAAAGGTGTTCAGTACAAATATTTCCTTTGTTCATATTTTGTCCTTACTTTTTTCGATTTTGAGTTCAAGTTATAGTTTGTTGATTATTGAGTATGATTTAATTTTTATTTAAACTAATGTACAGAGAATGAAACACATATAACAGCAAGTATACACGTACCTTTCCTCTATATATGTAGTTTTTGTATCGTTGGTGATATCGTCCATCGTTAATTTGCCTCTACTTTAATATATTTCGATTTCAGTTTATGATCTTGGTAATGTTTCTGTAGTTTCTGATTCTTTTATCAAACTGAAATACAGCGAATCAAATACAGAAATGTAATTTGCGTGTATACACGTACCTTTCCTGTATATCGGGAGTTTTTTATCGGTGGTGACATCTTTCCACTGTTTAGATGGTGTGAATGATTTCGTGGCTTCTTCAGCCATGTTACTAAATGTACATCTTGCAGAAACCTTGTCCAAGTAGTCAGATCCGAAATTGACCCCAAGGAACAACGCCAACTTCTGTACATGCGAGTCCAGGTCCTACCGCAATCAATCAATCAATCAATTTGTTTATTAAAGTGTCATGCATCATAATTAAACCATACAAGCATCATAGTGACATAGTTTAAACCATTTAGTTATATAGCGGTGATCATTTATTTAAATCGTATTCAAAATAAAGACTAGTGATATCCTTATACGTTATATAAAACCAATAGACTTATCACAGATTCAGATCCAGAGGGATTGGGACAGTCCCTACATAACAAGCTCTGTACTCTGAACTTACATGTGTGTTAAATAACATATACCAAGTAAAGAACGTTTGTTTCGATAAGCGATCAGATTTGAAATACATAAATTGAGATATCCTTATGTAGGGTCACGACATAATTCTATTAAACCAGCACTCAATTAAATAATAATATTGATCCATTAAGCAAGATGAAACATACAACAATGATTCGGTTGAAGGGACACTTTGACATAGTTAAAATTACATTCATTAAAGCTTTAGTTCACCTGTTTCATATCTTCATACATGAGATACATGATAGTATCTCCCTTGTAATCTCTCCTCACTTTATCCCAGCACGGTATATAGTCAAACCAGGAACCATAGTACACTGTAAAAGAAAGTACCATTCACAATTCTGATAAAACCCCAACAGATTCGGGTTTATCTCATGCTAGGTGATAACAAAATAACTGATATCAAAATAAAGGACTATCAAAATTACATAGTTTACTATAGTTTATCACTAAGCTCATGAGCAGCTAAAAGCGTGAGTATTTCAAGCACAACTCTAGTAACAACTACATGAATGAAAAGGGATAAAAAATAAAAAGATATGAACAAAAGGGAAGATTTGCATGGAGACCATTGCAAAAGTACAAGATAATAGAGACCAAATGTTCCGGAAGAGTAAGCGTCTTCTGTTTCATCGACGAAACCCTCCATGTAAATCTTTATAGAATTCATCCAAGTAAACATCAAGACCTCGTATGAGAACCGAGTCATCATTGTCAGCCAAAAGCATTTTACGACGTATTAGATGTCATATAAGAGCGTTACAGGTGTCTTATTTTGTTTACATGTCGCAGTTGATTCGTTATTCTAGGGCTTGCTCTAAATATCGGGATATTCGTGATCGTTGTCGACTGCTGACAAACAAACTTACAGCACAAGGATTCAAGAGATGCAGGTTGATGAGACGGGTGTCGTTGATGAAGAAGACGACGTTTACTCTTCCGGAACACCTGGTCTTATTCTCATGAACTGTCACAAGGGTCTCCATGTAAATCTTTCCTTTGTTTATATTTTGCCACTGGGTTAATCGATTTTGATTTTGGATTATGATTTTGTTTACGCTTCGTTATTCTCCTGTTTGCTTTGACAACCAAATGCTTACAAAATTTGAGGTGAAAGCTATAACTGTCATTATATAATTCGATAGAAAAATAAAACTACTTAGTGATTAAATAAATCCTCACTTTCAATCTCAACAACATAACATGTTATTTGCTAAATAAAACAAATATAACACTTTTATTATTATATTATTATTGTTGTATATTACTAAATCAAATACTTTAAGGTTTCGTCTCCACAACAGAAAAAAATAACAAAAATACGTGTTAATTTAAAAAAAACAGACAAGTTCCAAAAGTTTATCAATTTAGAGTTTGTGGCAGTTCTGTTGGAATCCTAGACGATAACTTACGTGTTCCTTCAATCCAGGATTTAAGAAGACCTCTCCATGTTGTTTGGATGGATTCTTTTATTTTACCATCAAGTTTTGCTATGAATGTATATTCAGATGCGAGAATGTCCTTCGGGTTCCGAAATATTGCAATGACCTTGCCCTTTCCTTCCTGAACTTGTTTTGGCATGAAGTCGAAGGTTATATGACTAGCAAACACCCTAGGGGACGGGAGATTGTCGAGTGTTTCCTTGTCAGTGAAGTCTAAGAATGTCGGCGAGCCTCTGTAGACCGTTTCTCCAGTACGAAGCATGCTGGCCAGAGTAAATGCCCAATGGGTTCCTTTAAGAAACAAATATTATAGAGGTAATTTTTCGTGTACATTGTTTATATGCTTGTATGATAAAAATGTGGGCGTAAATATGGTCACAAGTTTGTTGCGATTGACAATGATGCCACATTGTTTTACTTTAAGAACGTATCATTTACTTGGATGTGACATAGACTTACACGAAAATGTCATCTAAGAAATAGAAGATGGGTTTTCTTTCATTCTTTCTTGTTATCTTGCTCGTTTTCTATTGTAGCTCTGTAAATTATACGTTTCTGCATATTCTGTGCATAAACATTTTGAGCTTGGATAATTTAAAAACAACATTCTGGTTCGATATAATATAATATAAACGCGCACAACACTACTGGAATACAGTTATACAATGGGGGTCATATTATCTATAACTCGAAACAGAATGCATCATAATGTTAATACGTACATTACATCTTTCCTACCTAGACAAACAAATATTTCGACACAAAAATAAACAAGATGTATCCTATAATTGTTGTCTATTTGCTCTGGAGACGGAGAAAACAATCATTGGAAAAAAACATATTTTGCCCCTGGTTTAATCGATTTTGAGTTTGTCTCTTATTTATTAGTGTATTTGTCTCAAATTTTGTTTTTGTTTCGTTAAATAATAATAAGGATACGAATCGTCGTTCAATATGAATACATGTGTATGCACGTTGTGTCAGATTGGTGACATTATGCAGGATTTTAGTCCTACTGAATCAATATTGCACATTCCGAGAATCAGGGAGAAATCTACATGGCGACCAGTGATTGAACAAAAACTTGTGCTGACAATTTTTCCTTTTAAAAATTTAATACGCTTGTTCAATTTTATTCAGGAAGTGATACAATTCGGTTATTTTAAAGATATTGATAAGCCAAGACGTTGTCTATAATCTCCTGTCCAAACCAGAGTTCAGCGTTATATCGTTTGTTTGTGAACATTCGTATTCATACTTGTTTCAGGTCATAGTCCTATTAACCGAATCGGAGCTTTGTAGATTTATAAAGTGACACTGCAAGTGTAAATATTGTTTTTGGAGCATATATATTAAGGTAATTCTAAAAATATATTTGTTTTTCAATAAAATATGTTTGAATGGATTTATTTTAAAAGTGATGGCCATGTCTTGGGTATACGGTAATATTTATCAAGATTTGCTTTGTTTATATGGAGTTCTTACAAAGATATACGCCGAATACAGTTGGGGCGAGGATTGTTCCGTAGAAGTAATGAGTAACTACGATGACGAAGGCGGACAGGTACTGTATATGATATATTTGAAGCATTTATAAATCACTTCTGTGTCACGAAATGTAAACTGTCATACCTTTATACAAAAATTCGCATTTAATTGTGATCAATTTTTAATTGTAGCGAGCGTGACTTTAATCAAAAAGGTTCTGAATATTCATACATTTAATTACGTCGTGAGATTGGATAAACCACATGATACCATTGGCATAGTAATTGGTTATTGAATAACCCGTACATTTAAGCCTCGTGGTTAGAAAATACAAACCTGACTTTGGGTACGAGAGAATAAAAGTGTCATCATCTCTGACATCCATCGTGTATATTGCAGCTAGGTGATCCTTGACATTGCCAATGAAACCTATTGGATAGAGCCTGCCGTCATACTTTTTACATTTCCAGAAATTCCCCTCGTCGTCTCGTAAGTCGACCAGCTCTGCCATCGTGGAAATATTGAAGTGCTTACAATGCTTCTCCTGATATCTAAAGCTAGATATATGTATGAATGGTGGCCGGGAGTAGCCATACACAGCAGACATATCACAACACCTTCCATACTGGTTGTATCTGTTTGATATATCTTAAGTTCGTAAAAAATGCCATCACTGATTATATCGTAAATGTACATAAAAAAGCAACGAAGCACAGTTAATCATACCATTTGCATGAAGATATTTCGTAAAAACAGTATTATATGGCATTTAGTACCGTATTAACACTTTTGAGATACCCACTAATGGTTAATTACTTTGGCGTGATTTCATTGCTCAGTTGTCGAATTAAGACGTTAAGTAACGACGCTTTGCGACGTAATAGCATTCTGTTTTCGACAGGTAACAAAATAAAGGAAAACTTCAGGCAAAATCTGATTTTTATGTAGGTATATTAGTTATAAAAGCACTTAAATAGCTCAAAACAGTCTGTTTACTTGGATGTGACCATGATTAACATGGCGGGTGTCGTCGATAGAGCAACAGACGCTTACTTTTCCGAATCATCTGGTCTTATTATCTTGTACTTTTACAAAGATACCATGTGGAGTTCGGATTATGGTTTTGTGGGCGCTTCGGTATTCTCCATTTTTTTCATGTTAAAATTTGTTATTGAATCTGTTTTTGTCGATGCAAGGACATATATCAATATAATATATTACAGTTTTAAAGCTTTCCTTATGTTTGATTGCGGCTCTCAGCTACCGTAATTGAGTTGAGCTTGTTACGGAATATATCAGTGCATGTAGCAACACAAACTAACGGTAAGAGCAATACATATTACATAAAGTCCAGGTTGTTGCATCGTCACGTTTGTTTTTTTTTATAAAATAAAACCTTACCCGATTGCGTTATTCAGATAGATGGTATAGGCTGCGGGGCATTCACTATACATATATATATATATTCTTTCGATGAGGCCTATAGATGATTGTAACATTAAATGAAACTAATATTGACCGAGGACAAAGTCCGAGATAGATATGTTCCCTTACAATGTATGTAGGCTATTATAGTTTTATTATAAAACTATCGTTAATACAAGACATGAAAGGGAACAACACGATATTTAATACAGGTACCTATATGTGCAATAGACTTGAATGTTTGCAGTTCCATTAATTGACCACCAGTCATGTTACAACGGGCCATTGTCGAGATATTTAATGCATTTAATGTCACAAGCATTCACAGCAGGCGACCCGTTAAACAAGATGTCGTGGGAAGCACTATCCAACTGATAATACACTATAACTTCAGCACATACATACACATATGCAGGGCCATATTGTAAACTAGACTTTGTCTAAATATGTAACCCTGGTTAAATAAAAGATTTTATTATTATTATTATTATTTATTATACATACACATATAGGGACGTTTTAGCCGGACCCTATAGGACCAGTATCCAGCGCCCCTGATAAGGCAGCTCCTGCAGGTTCCTTAAAATTGTGTTTATTAATGTGATTGCTTGATTGCATGAATAACATATGTACTCTAAAGTGCATGCTAGTGGCTGATGGTAGCTAAATAGGGTGCTTTATCAAATGTTGTAAATTTATTTTTATACTTATTAATTTGACCGAAATTACAACACTTTATCTTTATAAATTATACATGTACTATATAAACATAGGGCCTGATATTGCGTTACACTTTTTATCAATGCTTGTCGTGTTTTTGCCTGTGCATGATTACACAGCCATGGTCTTAACATAATGCGAGCATTTCGAAATACATGTATTCACGTGGTTCGGTTTAAAGCAATTTGCAAAATACGACGACAGCGCATTGAGATAGATAACTTATATTTTCCTTTACAAAGGTAAACCCTATATTTAAAAGGCGGATTTTGTTTATTACCGTCGCTAAATATATAAAACTGATTAAGATATACGCAAATCGCAATCACATGCCCTGAAATTCTTTAAAAAAAGTAAATATAAGTGACGATAACGAAAAATACAGTCGAAATGAACAACTCAACATAGTTTGATTTTTTGAAGTATTTATAATGTGGTGATTTACTATAGAGATTATCAACTTCCGACATTATTTGCCGAACACCACACATCATCTCCGAACTCGGTCAGCTCTTTAAGACATAGTTCTGCGATACAAATTGCATTGTTGCCTTCTTATAATTCACTGACAGTTTTATAACGGATCTATTTCACAAATCGAAGTTTGAATGTTGAATTCTTCATTTTTTCATCGTATACTTTGTCAAAAAGCTCATTTTGTGTCACTGTGAAATAATTTTTCCAGTCACCAATCTCACCTGTAAAATAAACAAATGTTAAAACATTAGTGATGAAACATGTCATATCTAATACAATAATAATAATAACTCGAGGTTCTTTTATATCCGCTTTATCACAACTTAAAGGTCGTCTTAATGCAGTTCATTTATGATTTGTATATGTAAAATGTTTAAACAAGTACTCCTCTTTGGGGAATTATAAGTGACATGGATGTCCATGACATGTGTCGTTAATGAAGCAGAAGACGCTGAACCTTCCGGAACACCTAGTCTTCTCTTGTATGATTTCAAAGGTATACGTGAAAGTATTTCATTCGTTCATATTGTGTCCCTACTTTAATTGATTTCGAGTTCAAGTTATTGTTTTTTTGATGCTTCAATAATGTCTGATTTACTCTTCAAATTAAGTACAGTGACCTACAGATCTCCGCGTGTATACAACACTTACCTTTCCTGTATATGGGGAGTTTCTTATCGTTGGTTACATCGTTCCACTGTTCCGATGGTGTGAATGATTTCGTTGCCTCTTCAGCCATGTTACTAAATGTACATTTTGTAGTAACCATGTCCAAGTACTCGGATCCTAAATTGACTCCAAGGAACAATGCCAACTTATGTACGTGTGAGGTCAGATTCTATCACAAATCAATAAGGTTGACATATGAAACTAAAGAGCTTTTTGGTCGGTCAATAAGTAGGAAGATATGATATACGTTTATTGACATCGACGTATTTATGATCACGATACAGTATTCGGATCTTAAATTGACTCCAAGGAACAATGTCAACTTCTGTACGTCCGAGCTCAGATCCGAACATACATATGTTAAATAAAAATATTTATGTAAAGAGCAGTTATTCAGTTAGTATTGATCAGATTTGATATGAATTTATTTACATAAACATATTCATGATCAGGTATATTTCTATTAAACCAACACCAGTTGAAATTATGATATTATATCTCTGTTTATTAAGCAAAATGGAACAATAAAACCTGATGCCGATGAATGGAAACTTTTACATTATTACAGTTACATTCCAGGAAATAATAGTCCATGTATTTGGTAGGGGCTACCCGATCACCAGTTTTCTGGCCTGTGCTCTAACTGTGATATTACTTTTATATTATATTTGTGTAACATTGATATAATCATTTTTAATCATTATAAAGATATGTTACATTGTACTGACTATCTGAATTATATAAAGGTTGTTTGTGTATTTTATCTCTATGTGAGCGATGTCGTGTAAATTCTTCAAATGTGTTGTTTACCTTGTATATACGTTTTAAACAGGGCCGTGTTGTAACTGGACGGAAACCTTAATATGTAACCCTGTCTAAATAAAAGAATGTATTATTATCACTATTATTATTATGTTGATTGGTTGCAGTTTTAGCTATATTTAACTTTGAAATAATTTATTACTAGCTTACCTGTTTCATGTCTTCATACATGAGATACATTATATTATCTCCCTTGTATTCTCTCCTCACTTTATCCCAGGACTGTATATAGTCGAACCAGGAACCATAGTAAACTGTAATAGACATTATTTTACATACATGGAATACATGAAGTTATCTCCCTTGTATACTCCCCTCACTTTATCCCAGGACTGTATATAGTCGAACCAGGAACCATAGTAAACTGTAATAGACATTATTTTACATACATGAAATACATGAAGTTATATCCCTTGTATTCTCTCTTCACTTTATCCCAAGACCGTTTATAGTCGAACCAGGAACCATAGTAAACTGTAATAGACATTATTTTACATACATGAAATACATGAAGTTATCTCCCTTGTATACTCTCCTCACTTTATCCTAGGACTGTTTATAGTCGAACCAGGAACGATAGTAAACTTTAATTAAAGAGATTATCATACACAGATGCGAACTGATTCAGACACTCTGGTAAATAATGAAGGCGAAACGGTTAACATTTTCACGCCGCGAACAATTCAATTGTTACAATATTGTGATCTAAAAACCATTATGGGTGACAGTTGGACATCTTGAACTTGGCAGATTAACAGACTAATATCGAAATTTAAACACTGGGCTATCATTCTATGAATATTGCAGTAATTTTGTATTTGTTTTTTAAATGTTTCAAATAAATATATGAACAATAGTTTTGCACTCCCATTTGGATATTATTTATTGAATATATTTTTCGTAAGTACAGATTTTTGTAATTTTTGGGGCTATACTGCATTTTATATCAATAATAAACATAATGGGTTAAAGCTTATGTCATTATTGAAAGGAAATCTTAAAATTTTAATATTACCATTTTCAACCAGGTATCAACCAAGATGGCTGTACATGTACCTTGTCCTTAATTATTGCTTTAAAAATGTATCCCAATGGTTGGTTGTCATATCAGAAATTATTTTTAAGAATAGTTTAGCTGAAAGCGAAAGAAGCATAGTTTTCAAAACTTTACCAATCATACTTTATGGAAGTTATGCGTGGATCCCTAAGCGACTACTTACTTGTTCCTTTCATGTGGAAATTAAAAAGACCTCTCCATGTGAAATAGCTTGTTTCTTTTATTTTACCCTCGATTTTTTCCGCGAAAGTGTGGAGTGATGCGAGAATGTCCTTAGGGTTCCGAAACATTGCAATGACCTTGCCCTTTCCTGCCTTAACTTGTTTTGGCATGAAGTCGAAGGTCATGTGACTAGCAAACACCCTAGGGGACGGGAGATTGTCGAGTGTTTCCTTGTCAGTGTAGTCTAAGAATGTCGGCGAGCCTCTATAGACCGTTTCCCCAGTGCGAAGCATGCTGGCCAGAGTAAATGCCCAATGGGTTCCTTTAATAGACAAAGATAAGATGTTGTTATGTTTACTTCGGAATGTAAAAGATAGACTCTTGGTGATTGATATAACAATATATATTTCAACATTGCACTTGTAGATTAAAAACAAATGTTTGATCATCATTTGATATGAAGCTCGGCGTGTTTAAATATACCAACTTGTGTCTCTTCTTAATATGATTGAACATGATGCCTCAAATCTCACTTTGGGTACCTGACATAAATGTACATGACGGGTATCGTTGATAAATAAGAGGACGTTTATTCTTTCAGGACACCTGGTCTAATTCTCATATTTTGTCTTTTAATCAATTTTGAGTTCGTGTATTGTCCAAGATTTTTTTTAAGTTGTTGCCATATCTCGGGTTCATGGTTATATTTAACAAGGATTGCATTGATCATGCGGAAATGTACAAACGTATGTAGTATGCCAAAGCCATTCGGCGTTAATATGATTTCATAAATATAAAATATCGACTAATAGATTACGATAACAAATGTGGCCAGAACATGATTTCTGAGTCACGGAAAGTAGATTCCTTTATATTGCGTTTTACTTTTCTTCAATTTCCAATTATAGGAGGGCACAAATAAGGCGCAGAATATTTATGATTTTAAATTTTAAATCGTAAACGATCAACTGAATTGCCAGTAGATACACATTGTATGGCTCTTTGCTCGAAAACATAAAATTACGAACCTGACTTTGGGTACGAGAGAATGAAAGTGTCATCATCTCTGACGTCCATCGTGTGTATTGCAGCTAGGTGATCCTTGACATTGCCAACGACATGTGTGGGGTAGTACATGCCGTCATACTTTTTAAATCGTATGGAGCTTTTCTCCTCGTCGTCTCTTACGTCTACCAACTCTGCCATGTTGGTAACAGCTAAACTTCTGTGTACAATTTTGATCTAAGTACACAGCAAGATAGACAGCCGTATGTATGGTGGCCGGAAATGGCCACACACAATCGTCCTTAATATACCTCCACCTAGATACAAGTATGAATGGTGGCCGGGAATAGCCACACACAGTCGTCCTTAATATACCTCCACCTAGATACAAGTATGAATGGTGGCCGGGAATAGCCACATATAACCGTCCTTAATATACCTCCACCTAAATACAAGTATGTATGATGGCCGGAAATAGCTACACACAATTGTCCTTAATAAACCTCCACCTAGATACAAGTATGAATGGTGGCCGGGAAACGCCACACATAACCGTCCTTAATATACCTCCACCTTGATACAAGTATGAAGGTGGCCGGGAATAGCCACACATAATCATCCTTAATATACCTCCACCTAGATACAGGTATGAATGGTGGCCGGAAATAGCCAAACATAATCCACCTTAATATACCTCCACCTAGATACAAGTATAAATTGTGGCCGGAAATAGCCACACATAATCCACCTTAATATATCTCCACCTAGATACAAGTTTAAATTAATATACTTCCACTTAGATATAGCACTGCAGCTTACTGTATCATGTATTTTGTACTAACATTTTGTACACAATCACTAAAATAAACGTGTTAAATTGTTCTTACAAGTTTTTGGTTAACCACTTGTCGTTAAGAATATCGGTAAATTAGGACATTATCGAATTGGTTTTTTTCGATTGTGATTGATAATGTATATCAATTGTACCAATAGGTAACGGAAAATAAATTTTGTAATAACAAAAATATTTCTAGATTAAATTTATTTATAATAAAACGCTAAAACATCTAAACAATTCCTAAACAATAGCTATAAACTAATTGATAAACAAACATGATTAATACATCACGATTTATTATACACTACAATCTGACATATCAACAAATATTGGAATACCCCACACAAGTCTAAATGGTCCTTATTGATTGAATTAATACAATAAATCATATAATAAATTTCACTGTATAAGTACACATAATATTACAGTGTACAATACATTGCTGGCAGCTCCCAGCTACCGTTATTGAGCTAAAATGTATGTGTGTCACGTCATTGTGTTAACTATGCATACACTTCAGATCAACGTTTATCACTTAAAAGTTTAAAGTTCAGATTGTTACACCGTCGAGTGTGTTTTTAAATATGACTTATCCAGGTACAGGTAGATCAGTACAGGTAACTAGTATAGTCCATGATGATGTCGTTCAATTTTTGCCTTTTGATGAGGTCGATACATGGTTCTATCAATTTATCACTCGGACAATACTTTTTCTAAGCTCAATAAAATGTCATTTACTGTATTAGATAACACAGGAAACACTATAGAATATTCGTTTTACATACATTGGTGAACTTATGAAAACTATAAAACCAGGTCAGCCTGTTGTATTATAACACTATATTAATCTATTTTTAGAAACACTTAACATTCAATCAGCACTGTGTTTTCACGGCCGCTCAGTATGACATTCTATCTGCAATTACGTATCACCCTGTTTACCATTCAAGATATATAGGAAAAGTAATTGCGTAAAATACTTTTGTCAACGCACATGTAAATTCTAATGAACAATGCACATGTTAACTTATAACCTTTTCCTACATGCATGATAATAATGTATTCATTACACCCCCCTACAACCCCCCTCCCCCCTACACACACTTAGGTAAGGCATTTAGTCTGTGCGTCGGGTCTGGGCATGTATGTGTATAATATATCCTAAAAACACATTGTCGTATTTGGTCTTTATCACTCTATTATCCCCCAATGCATATATTGAATGGTGCGCGCTTGCGCACCATGTCCAATATGTAGGTAAGCAAATGTATGTTACACACCAATGAATGTCAAATGTACGTATGATAATCAATACGTAAGTTTTACTTTTTGTGTTAACCATCAAACAGTTGATGCAGATATTTACACATAGTATTAGTCATTATGTTTTAACATGAGGGTCATTCATAGAGAAAACAATCACCAGTTGATAGTGGAACAATGCAGTTTCCAAAGCTACAATTATGACGTCAAAAGCATGATGACGTCACAATATGCCAATATAGGTTTTTAGAAAATATGATACATTTGGCAAAGAACCTTCATCTTGTCTCTGTGCAGTGGAAATTTAAATCTATCCTGATAAAGTTCCTTAAAATTCATGAAAAAAATTACCATTTTCTAGTTCCATTTCTCTGCCTACACATTTTTCACACGGGGTGGTCGGGTGGTGCAGTGGATAGCGCACTTGCCTTTCATAAAGGCGGCCGGGGTTCGATTCCCCGATCGGACTTGAAAAGATATGGGGTCACCTGCCCGACCACGTGGGTTTTCTCCGGGTTCTCCGGTTTCCTCCCACAATAAGACCCCTCGCGCGCTAACATCCGGGCCAACAAGAGTGATTAATATAAGTTGTATAACTTGTTTCATAATTGTTGTAAAATAAATAAAGTTTATATATTTATACGTGTCGGAACTTAATGTAAGACAAAGAGTGTCGTTTTCCAGTATGAGACTGTTTACATATGTACCTGATCTAGTTTACTTCACCTTGCCAATATAAATAAGACATATGTAAAAATATCGCATCGCACTACTTGATACTTGTTAGGTGTATGCTTGTACATGATAACTCATGCATGGTATTTACATATTGGTACCACTTTAACATTTGTACGTGGTTCGGTATGAAGTGTCACGTTAATGACAAGTGTTCTCGATGATAAAACGTACTAAACAAACATAGACATTCACATTCTTGAATTTCAAATACAAATCATAAAAAACGAGCCGTCACTGCAAAACAGATTGTTTATGAAAAGAATCATGTATTTCACAGAAGACGCCACTTTTCCCATTTTTATTTAGGCAACTGTCACATTACATACTTTGTAATTTCAACAATACAATCTAACAAAGTTAGTAAAGCAATTTTTTTTCGTTAAAAAACATAGAAAAATCCTTTGCGAAGGACTCAAAATAACAAAACTTTAATTGTTATCGTGTATGATACTGCTTTAATAAACCGAAAATATATAATACTGAAAAAGCATTCATCCGAGTTGTGTAATTGATATCCAAGGACGGTACAATCCTGATGAACAATTCAACACTGTTTGATTATCTACAATTTAATAGGTGATTTATTAAAATAAATAGAGAATACCGAAGCATTAACAAAATCATAATACGAATTCACAATCGATAAAACTAGGGGCAAAATATGAACAAAGCATATATTTACATGGAGAGCCTTGTAGTAGTTCAAGATAATAAGACCAGGTGTTCAAGAAGAGTAAACGTCATCTGCTTCATCGACCGAACCCGCCATGTAATTCAAGATACCGTAAAAGTACAGAAAACATAGAGCGTACATTTACCTATGCCGTCATATTGAGAATAGTGTTCAGTCGACTGACAAATCAAATGAAAGAAAGGTAAAATTGACAATAAAGTCGACACGACAAGGTATTGTTGCTTTACTGGGTGGCGGTACACATCACAATCTTCTCGATGGATCCCCAATTCGATGACAAACGTTTCATCAAAACAAAACAGATATTTAAAACCTTTCAGAAATTGATATCATACAAAACCTCTGAAGACAATTAAAATACCGGCGTACTGCATGAGTTGATATACCTTTCATACAGTAATATAATTGCCCCTGTGGTACATTCTATTTGCTCTTGTCCAAATTGAAAACTCAAAATGGACCAATAGTCCTCAATGTTATGGCAGTATCTCAGTATGGTTAATACCACTGACCAACCGTAGCCTGAACTGACGATTTAATTGATGGTGGACTGCGCGTCTCCCGCACCCCATTGTCCACTAGGAATTCTTGACTGCCAGATTTTCCTTAACATGATGTGAATTTGACCTTCCAGCTGTAAATGACCTGTGTTTTACATTGTTAGGGAAGGTCCCTTGCCCGTTGCTGGTATCCACTGTGGTGTGGTATAAATGGATAATGTTAAACTGAAATGTCTTAAGTGGTACAATGTAGCATGTACAAGTGTATTAAATACCAGTCTTTGTTTGACTCCTTCTCATCTGATCATGTTAAAGGATTTGTGCAATGAAAAATGGAAAATTCATATTTGGTGAAAGTCGTGTTTTAAAACCATATCCAAACAACAAATCTTGCACGCGTGGTCGACTTCCTGACAATTCCATGTCTTATCACACTGTGTCCATATAAAGTCCTAAAACAATTGTCATGTTCAAGTTTCATTTATCTGCCTACCTAATGTTACAACGAGTATTGTTCCAGCAAGTGAACACCTATCAGGTAAAAACGGGTCATGGTGTATTGCAATCAATTAATAAAACAAAAAGACTTGTGTAATTGTTAACTCCCCGCGAAGGACTAAACCGCATCAAGTATAATACCGTTTATTAAAAAATAATATCTACCAAGGCGTGTACATTGTAATTTACGTTTAAGGACAATACAGCCTACATTATATGTAAATGAACACCTCAACACAGTTCGTTTATTGTAATGTATTTATAACGATATGGATACCATACTATACAATTTATAGATTTAAAACGGGGCTTGCTTTAAAACAAAGCCCATCCCCGAGATTTGTGAGTTCCTTCTAGTATAGTCCTGATAAACAAATGTCATTGTTGCGCTCTCATCATTTATAATCAGTTGTATACGATCATAAGTCTGCTATACAAAACGAAATTCAAACGTAGAATTTTTCATTTTCTCATCGTATACTTTGTCAAAATGGTCACTTTGCGCCAATGTGAAATAGTTTCTCCAGTCACTAATCACACCTGTAAAAATGAACATTTTTAAAGCATTGGCGATGTGACATGGCATAATAATAATCAATCAAAATGACTTGTGTTAAAACATAAAATGTTTGGAAAAAAAGCCTCACTTCTCACTTTGAGAAAGTGATATATTTTGGATGTGATCTAGATACACATGAAGGTTGACGTTTTACCTTTGGGTAGTATCTGCTTGGTCTCATTTTCGTACTGTATATATTCTCTAGGGTCCCCGTATTCATATTTCCTTTATTAACATTTTGACCTTACTTTAAGTGATTTCATTCAAGTTTCAAGTGTAGGAGACGAATGTTTCCTTGTCGCTGAAGTCTAAGAATGTCGGCGATCCTCTGTAGACCGTTTCTCCAGTACGAAGCATGCTGGCCAGAGAAAATGCCCAATGGGTTCCTTTATGAAACAAAGATAATAAAGATAAAGATTCCCATCTTCCGCTTTTAGAATGTTTTCGTCCTCGAACACCCAAGCCTGGTTCTAATTTCCTGGCACGAGTGTTATGGACATCATTTGTAATGTTCGGGAAATATAATAAAATGCTTCAACAGGGGATCGATCATCAGTGTTTACAGATCGAAACCCCGGGGGCGCGAAAGCTTGAGTATTTGAAAAAACAATTTCAAAGGTTAGTGCATTTGATAATATTTGTATGTACATTTTTGTACCCAGATTAACAGTATTCATATAAAGGGGGTAAATGATCAACAACGAATGCATTCGGGATGAAGATGGATTCGTAGATATAATGTGCTGAAGAGTAGACGTACCAACGATGACGAAGACAGACAAATATACAATGTATCTAGAGCATGTAAACAAACTATTGACCTTATGTAAACCGTGTATGTGATATTTATTGTGCGTATTCCATTTTTTTCTCAATTTTCAATTTCAATTATATATGCGCATTAAAAAAACTGAGAAGTCCCATGATATCAATAGCAATATTAATACTCACTTGAATGGCCAGGTGATTAATGGTGCATTATTGAACACTTGAAAATACAAACCTGACTTTGGGTACGAGAGAATAAAAGTGTCATCATCTCTGACGTTCATCGTGTCTATTGCAGCTAGATGATCCTTGACATTGCCAACGAAAATTGGGGGATAGAGCCTGTCGTCATACTTTTTAAATCTCGTGAAATGTCCCTCGTCGCCGTGTATGTCGACCAGTTCTGCCATCTTGGAAACAGCTAATTGATCTCAACAGTTATCTGTTTACTTCAAAATAGATACAATGTACATTTATGAATGGCGGCCGGGGGTTGCCGCATACAACTTCCCGATGGCTTTTCGAACGACCTTCAATATACAAATGTACATCGTATCAGTATCATATCTCTAACTGTATGAGATGACCTGAGTGGAAATCGAAATTCGTCGAAAATGATATCGTTGTTAATATCGTGAACGTACAGAAAATAAATCATTTAAGCACACTTTGTCATATTGTAATAAAAACAAATAAAATAATACAAGCGCTTCAATAAAACCATTTTTCGAACTCAAAATCGATTAACCTAGAGCCAAAATATGAACAAAGGAAATATTTACACGGCGACACTTAGTTACAAGTTACTACGACCGGGTGTTCCAAAGGTTAGTCTTCTGTTTCGTCGACGACACTCGCTTAATTAATCTAGGTTAATATAATTACAGTCAAACCTCGTTATCTCGAACTCGTTAAACTAGAAGACCAAATTTAACTCGAAGTATGACTCTTCTTTATTTTAGTAATTAAGACTCCGATAACTCGAAATACAATATCTGTCTTAACAGCGTAAATCCTACATGACAATATCGCTTAACCAAAAGTTTTAGCTTCCTATCTCGATCTTTACTTAAGCTATGACCAACACGGGCAACATATTACTAAGCTTTATGATAAACGTGACGATTTCGATTTTTCAAACGTGAACTGCCCATTTCCTGATAGTAACTCCTATGGTGTTACATGTCAAAGTTGATTCATTATTCTAGGGCTTGCTCTGAATATCGAGATTTTCGTGAAACTTGTCAGCTGCTGGCGAACATACCTATGGTATAGGGATACAAGATGTGCAAGTTAATGAAGACTATGGTCAAGTTTTAAGGTCGCCATTTTTGTCCCATTTAGAAATATTCTGTATCTGTATAGTGTGATATGACGATGGACTTTTAGAGTATGCTTATCAGTTTATTTACTAGTTGTGATTGACAATGACTCGGTTCTCATTTTTAGAACTTGATGTTAACTTGATTGTAACGAAGATTAACATGGCGGGATTCGTCGATGAAGCAGAAGACCCTTACTCTTCCGGAATACCTGGTCTTATTCTATTGTACTTATTGTATGAGAATATCCATGTAAAACCTTCCTTTGTTCCTATTTTGCCTCTTTTTTAATCGATTTTGAGTTCGGATTATGATTGTGGTGACGTTTCGGTAGCGTCGTCCTCATTGAGCTGTTTACATTCGGTCTATTATACTCCTATGGAAGTTATCAACGTGAATATAAATGTAGAACTAAAGAATATTTATCAATAATGACGATGTGTGTGTTGTCAATAATGAATAGTCAGTGCATGTCCCGTTACAAGACTTGACTGACGCATTCTTTCACTAAAGGCCTCATTCGCCATCCGACCGGATAATATGTCACAGTACGCTTTAATATGTAGCTAATCTCAAAGTTATCATCATCCTGCATCTTTTTCAAAGAAGAGTAATGCAGACGTAAAGGTATTAAGAAAGGAAGATTATCGTTTAATTGGGATAACGTATTCTTCTAACCCAACTTACCGAAAGTTTGCTTGCCTTTGGCGTGACCTTGATTTTCAAGATGTGGATGACACGTGGCTAGCCTTGACCCATTTTATTGGAATATTCTTTGGGCGCAATTTCCATGAATTCAAAGGAACGTCCAGATGTGGTCACAATTAAGGATTGAATGTCTATTTTGTCTTCATTTGCGCGAGGCTCACTTGACTTCATCAGCCGATGCAAGCAACAAAATAGACATTCAATCCTTATTTTTACGTTAACTATTTCCCGCCAATCGCATGTCCTTTAGCTGCCGGTGTCACACGATGCTTTATTTTTGTTACATTGTTGCACACTTATTGTCATATATGTACATACGCGGAACAGCCGATTTGTTTATTTTTACATGTGCTTTTATTATTCCTTTCAAACTTTTTTTTCAGACCGAATTGATTGAAATACCTTTCCAGTATAAAATGGAGTACGAGAGGGTTTTTAAGAGACGTTTGCATAGAGCAGCAGTAAACATAACGAAGTCGTGATTTGGTCATAGTTGAAGCGAGTCGAATAAAGTTGTCGGAAGTCGGATTTCGGTTAGGCCTAAGCATATTGAAAACGTCTCATTAGCATTGGAATTAGACAGAGCTTATTGAGAAAAATGTGATGAAGTGTGATGTAACATGTAATCAACTGAATTAGTGATTTGACGATTTTTAATTTGGGATATTAACCGAAAACTGCAAGCTTTTGCACTTTTTGAGGTTTAGATCAATTTTCGATAAACATACCAACCAAATCTAAACTCCTCGGTTCAGTATGAAATAATTCCAAAAACTACGCTGTAAGTTTAACAAATTTTCGGGCCCCTACGAGCAAGGTACAATGTAGGTAAGGTCTTACAGTAGTGTAGCTTAATAGTTTTGTGAGTAGGTTTCATCTGTCGAATAACAGAACGGATTTCTGTGACCAATCTTATTTGTTTTATTGTAGTATCGGACATTAAATGAAATCACGAAATCTAACTGACGGACAGATGATCCCATTCGCATTTCGCAAGATCTTCGAGAGAACCTATTGAGAATTAAGGATCAATATATTATATCTTGCTTACGAAGAAGTTAGTATTTCGTCATATCAAGTATTTATAAAGCTATCTAGCTGCGATATGATACTGGCATAACTCAACTGGCAAGTAAAAAAGCTGTTTTACGTGTGTAGTACACCCATACTATAGGCCTACATAACGTTAATAAATGTATTACTTCGCCAGGAGCGAAAATGCTCGTGCCCCACTGACTTCATCGGGAAATGAAGTGAGTAGGATTGACTAGTTTCATTGAGGCGGATCGAAGGGAAAATATAAATATTGTATCATGTTTCACTTTTTAAATAGCTTCACTCAAATACCAGTCTCTGCTTGATTTCCTCTGATTAGCCACAGCATCATTTTTAACTATTTCTCTTATTATCTTTGGAGACAATTTTTACTATATTGTAAATATCAAAATCCATGTCTTATCACACTGTATACGCATTGTAATTCAAGTTCTGAAAAAAAAACCTCTGAAAAACAAGGTGTTATACTCTAGTTTTTTTTTTATTTGTCTACCTACCGTGTCATAACGGGTCATGTTTAAACTATCATAATAATATATCATATATATATCATAATGTGATATTTCAACGCTCCAATATTGGCTTAAGAGATTATCTTGATATCCGATAGTAAGTCATATTGACCAGCCGTGTTAAATAAAAACATTGATATGTAATGGACCCCTCTCATGGGTAATGTTGAATTTATTGACCGCGTCATATCACAATAATTCGTTTTGAAGTTTTAAGCTCCGATTATGTCTCAAACGGTCTTGCCATGCAGTTATAAACGCCTGTCATATCATATTAATTAATGTTGCAGGTTTGTTATATCTTTTTATGTTACAACATGATCCAGTTATTTACCACTTGATTGATTTCGATCAGAATATTTATACGTATCCGACCTGTATCTATAACACAGAGGATCGTGTTCAAGTTTGAGACTGTTTACCTTGACCTATATTACTGCACATCATTATTATGAACTATACATATGTAAATATATGTCCTGATATCGCATCACCCGTCAACCAACATGATAAAAAAATTGAGACTGTTTACCTTGACCTAGATTACCCCGCATCAACATCATAAACAATACATATGTAAATATATGTCCTGATATCTCATCACCCGTCACCCTACATGATAAAAAAAATCAGATAATACCAAAGCGTCGATGCGTGTTATGGTGTATGTCTGTACCCAATAACACATGCACTATCTGTACATATTGATACCACTTTAAAATGTGTACGTGGTGCGGTTTTAAGTGTCACGTAATTATCAAAAGTTCTCAATGATAAACCTTTTTAAAAACAGTAAGGCTAAATAAGCAACACGAGCAAACTTATTTCAGACATACAACCTCCAATTCTTGAATTTCAAATGCATAAAATGCATAGATAAACAAATCGTCACTGCAAAACAGACCAAATTTAGCGAAAAATGCCGTTTTAAGGTATTTTCCGGTTAATTGACACAACTGAGACCTTGCTTTTCCTCCTTAGAATAACATTTGCCTTCAGAAATTGTATTTCATTTAGAAATTGGTCCAAACACGAGCTAATTATTATTATTATGTAAGATTATGTTTTAGCAAGCTTTACCGAACAAAATCTTGCAGTGCACTGGAATATTGAACGAATCAGCTGAATGCTAAACTAAACACTAATGCAAGAAACGCTGTTTGGCATTAGTTCAAACTGGGAGTGGTATGATGGGATAGCATGTTATATTTGTGTCCGGTTATCTCATCAGTTGAGAAAACATAACATTGAAGGAAATGTTAACATTTTTAACCGTCTAGATATGTTTCATACACTTTTCGAATTTTCCGGAATTTACAAATTTTCATTTCAGTTCAATCAGCTATTAGTATCGCTTTTAAATACACTTGCACAAAACAGTTTCGAAGTTTGTGTGTAGTAAGTAGAAATCTGGGTGAATAAGTTTGAAAAACAAGTTCATGAGTTGGCATTAAAATGTGGCAACAGAATCGCAGAGCCACTGGACTCGTTTTGTTCCTCACATTGCCTGCATTCTGAACCATTCCAAATATAAAATAAGCCGATATACGCAATCCGGGCCTCTACATGTGTGTGAAGTTGGTCAAAATCCATGAAGAAACAAAGGTAGCTTCCTTGGATGAAGCCCGCAAAAGGTTGCGAAAAGAATGACCTTGCCCTAAATTCAAGGTCACATGGGTCAAATCTTTTAAAACCTTTAAATTAGTTCTTCTGAAATACCAAAAGACCTAGAAGCATGATATTTGGCTGAAAGCTTCCTTGGATGAAGTTTGACAAAGTTTTTTCGAGTCGAAGTAACATATGCATGTTGACAATGTTTTCTTTGCTAATGTCGCTTTCCCTAGTATGTCTAACTGTCCATCTCTGAAAGCGACAAATAATTATGTAGCTCTATAAACATGATTTTTTTATGTGGATACAACACCAAGGTGAACTCTAATGGTACCAACTACATCACTATATGTATCTGGCATACTGAATGTAGCCAAAATCACAGTATTTTAGGTCGGTAATCAGCGGACCTAATATAAGAATTTAAGTCCTTGTACTAAGCTGACGTCACGCGATCACGTGGCCAACGAACTCATTATCTCTAGTTTCGCTTGAGAGGTCCAAGGCGTATGACCCGAATTTCATGTCAATGCAAGAAATCCAGACCCCACGTGATCGTCAAGGCATGTTATTATGGTTTTACAACACTACTTTTACCAAAAATAAAATGTTCTTTTTTCGTTGCACAAATCCTTTAATGAACATGCATACACAATATATAGTACATTATTTTGACATTGGATGTACATAGGGCCGCGGTGAGTGCATGGTTAAGATATATATCCCGACATTCTACCTCTGGGTTGCGAGTTCGAAAACCCACCTGGGGCAGTTTCCAGGTACTGACCTTAGGTCAGTGGTTTTTCTCCGAGTAATCAGGCTTTCCTCTACCTCCAAAACCTGGCACGTCCTTAAATGACCCTAGCTGTTAATAGGACGTAAAACAAAATAGACCACACCAAACATTATTTAAGCAAAATACTGAGAAATAAAGTGTCATTGATTGTTTTATAAGATGAACATATTCCAAAAATGGTAGATATACAAAAATGTAGTATGGCATTGTTTTAAGTTATCATTCACAGGTAATTTGACTTAAAATCCTGTTCGAAATAATGGCATTATGTCTTGAAATTATATCAACATTTCAAAATATAAATACAGATATCTTATATGGTATATTCTATATAATTTTATATGCCCATCAAAAATGACAGGAAGTATTATGGTTTGGCGTCGTCCGTCCGTACATACATGTACATTGTACGTCCATCTGTCGTAAACTTTTGTTTGCCAAGAGATCGCCTCTTTCAATTTTCAACCAATTTCTTTCAAACTTGGTAGGCTTGACCACCATGACATAAAGTTGTGTTTTTTTCCTGAACGACTTCAACTTTTCACTTACCAGTATTGCATAACTGCCAAATATAGGCATTATGTAGAAAAGTAAAAAATGTGTCACTGTCGTAAACTGTTGCTAATTCCTTTGTCTGAATATACATTTTGTAGTTATTTCTTCATTCTAGTTGATTTTAAAAACAACATGGGTTCACTAAATTGCCTCTGCATTTAAGCACCTAGCTTCTATCCAAGCACATGTACGTGTAGTAGGAGGGGTCAGGAGATGAGAGTTTACCACCACAATTGACTTCGCGTTGTGTAATTTTAAATGTGGTACAAAATGTACCAGACCGTGACATAAAACCAGTGGGTAACAGTCACCTTCTAAACCCACCTTTCGGTTATTTTCCCTTTGATTAGTCGAAGTGTTAGGAAAGACCCACAACAACAACGCAGTAAAAGTTCTACAAGTTTAGTATGAATTAAGACGAGTCTTGTTTCATTACATAAATAACATAACAAAACAACCACGATCCAGTTAAATCAGATGTAAAGCTTGAATTAAAATAATGTATGTAACAAGTATAGAAATGGTAACAAAATGTTTACCAGGAAATCAGACATATCAAAATAATAGGTTACCCAGACTATGACAAGCTACCCACAAGTACATGCATGAGACAATCCCTGGAGAAGTTCCATGTTAACTCTCAATACACACCTCAATGCCTTGTAAATATGACCAACTTGGCAAGTACTTCAAAACTATAGATTATAATTATAACTAGCCTACGAGACGGACTGGACTTCCACCCTCCCTCTAGAAACAACACCCAATAAACACTAGTATACACATGCACAGTGACTACAACTTAACGTTAACTAGTATATAAGAAGAATTAAATTGGCAATCTCTTGAGTTACGCAGACGGAATAAAAGACTTATTATGTTTCATTCCATAACATCCGGTAATAGCCCCGAATATCTGACATCTTCACTTCCTCCTTTGGTTTCTGAAAGCACAAACTATATACAACGCAATAAACATCATTACAGAAATGCTTTATATCGCCTTAATGTCTCTATATCTTCACCCCCACCCCCCCCCCCCCCCCTCTGTTTTCAGAACACGTACACATGCATATAAGCCGCTCTGTTTTCAGAGTGCCAGCTAGGCCTATCTTCTAGATGTAAACATGCAATAAATCCACTCTGTTTTTAGAGTGTCAGCTGTCTAATATACCTTACTTACGCATGCATTGTAAGCCACTCTGTTTTCAGAGTGTCAGTTAACTAATAAAACTAACTATGCATAGCCGCTCCGGTTTTCAGAAGGTAGCCGTATCACTATGCTAAGGCACTTTGTTTACAAAGCGTTGGTAATGACCAAATCCCGGTAGGGAAGTGGCGAGGTTTCTCTTCCGTCTACTGCTTAAATAGCCCTGACCTTGTCCCTTTGTGTAAATACCCGGAATAACATCCGTAATATAGGAGCCTTGGTGACTGGCTCCACCACCGCAGTCTCGACCAATGATAGCGCATTACACAAACTGTCCCCGCCTCACCCGGCAAGATGGCCGTCATAACAGATAAACTGAAAATACCCGGGCAGGCATTCGTCAAACCAGAAAGAATATCCCCCGTAACCCCAAGGCTGTTCCATCCCTGAGTACTACTATTTTTCGACTAAGGGTACGCACACCTGGAAAGAGCCAAACCAACTACAGAATCACATAAAACTACAAATTCCTTACGGAATCGAACGTTACTGTCCAAACCGCAGATGACAAAAATCTTCTTATACCACATACTCACACATAGTGTACTCTGTTACTCTTGTGCATGTAAAAAAATTATACTTAATGATTCCCCAGTTGTGTTGTAGATATTATGTTGTTATGGAATGCATGCATGCCATCACATTCATAGCAAGGTGACTTGATTGGATAATGCATAGATCTAGAGGTTGGGAAGTTTTTACCTACACATGGAGCTTATTATTATTATTTCAATTAAGAAATCAGTTGAAAACATAATTATATTCACAAAAGCACAATGAACAGTTTATTCCAAGTGGAGGAAATGTAACCATCAGTAGTATAGGTTTCTCATACTGGACCTTGCCAACCATATGAGTAAATCTAGGAGATTCACAAGATTTGTTTGTAAAGTTTATGTCATTAGTAAGGGCGGAGAAAGGGTTTGATGTTGGAATTCCATGGTCTTTGCTGGGAGTTGATGTGACACATCCAGCGGAAGATTTGAAACCTTTGGTTACTTGAGCAAACGAAACTTTGTAACGATCGCGATCTGCTACCGACCTGGGACGATTACGTCGCGTGTTGGGGGAGGGTCTTGATAGAAAGCAATCGCTTGCAGTGTGGTAACCTGGGTGCGTGATCCGTTCTTGTGGTACAGGACAATGCGTTCATCCTGGGTCTAGGTTCCGCTAATACAGCCGGATGACTTCATAAATCTGGCCTTAGAGAAAACAGTGGCCCTCTGTTGAGTGAGGGCCTCATTAATGTAAAATGGCGGATGCGACTCTGATGATGATTTATGACTGGCATTAGAGGATTCAGACACATTTGGTGAAAACAGAGAGAATCTCGCACCATACACCTGGGCTCGGATGTTGTATGAGATAAACCTCACAATGATGTCCAGGGGGCGGGATGTGGACTTGGGTCCTACCCGATGGGAACGACTAATATCTCCCTGAGTAACCATTACTCCAAGTGTCTCATTACACAAATTTAGTATACTTTGGTGAGTGTTCTCTGAACTACCCTCATTGTTGAGTTCTGGGATGCCTCTGAACTTGAGACAGTTGCGTCTCGAATACGGTTCCATATCATTTATTCTTGTCTCAAGAGAAGCAAGCTGGTGGTGAATATTCGTTATACCGAGTCTAGATAACAGGGGGTCTTTGAATAAAGTATTGTCTAATAATTGGGTGACAATCTCTTGGATAACAATAGGGTCAGTGATACCCTGAATTAGTTTAACACTGTCCATAAGTTGGGAAGACAAGTTTGGGGTTGATGTCGCATCCATATTTGAATAAAAGACAAATATTCAGTGGGTTCGAGTTGAAAATTCAAGATGGCGGCCAACGGTCGACAAAGAATAGTGGTCAAGAGCAGCGAATTACCTTCATTTCCGATGTTATGCGATGATGGACGAATCTCAACTTGAGGAGACTCATAAGCTGTTAATTTGCTGTCATGGAAAGGTGATGCTGAACGGATAATATATCAATCGATTACTTTCTCATACCATTTTAACGTACGTCCATCCAATCCGGCCACCGGAAGCAAAACGGTCAATTTAGGTCAATGGTTTGCACAGTCTCAAACACTGTCACTCAATCCTAGAATAAAGTAATGTGAATGTGACAATATATTGTAACATCTTAACAAGATATGTTATAGTACATACAAGATACAAGTTACAGAAAAGAAATAAATAGATAAAAACCAGAGAATATCAAAGAGTCGAAAACAAAATCAATTAAACTAGGGGCAAACTAGGAACAACGGAACGATCTACATCGAGACTCTCGTAAAAGCACAAGAGAATAAGACCTGGGCCCGTATTCATGAAACCGTTCTCATGCTCAAGCATGGATTTCGTGCTCAATCATTATTTCTTGTTCTGGCTATAAATTATTTTAAAAAATCTAACTTTGTCAGCCTAAGGAAAAGGATGTTACCAAATATGAATCACTAACTTGACCATTTCCCGTTGTGAAAAATATGTAGGCAGATAAATGATATGAGAACATGGCAATTTATTTTAGAATTTTAAGGAACTTTATCTGGATATATTTACTTTTCCACCGCACAGAGACAAGATGAAACTTCTTTGCCCAATGTATCATATGTTCTAAAAACATATAATGGGATATTGTGACGTCATCATGCTTTTGACGTCATAATTGTAGCTTTGGAAACTGCACTGCTCCACTGTCAACTGGTGGTTGTTTTCTCTATGAATAACCCTGATGTTGAAAATGATGACTAGTACTAATATCTGCATCAACTGTTTGATGGTTAACACAAAAAGTAAAACTTACGTATTTATTATTATAAGTACGTTTGACATTCATTGGTGTGTAACATACATTGGCTTACCTACATATTGGACATGGTGCGCAAGCGCACACCATTCAATATATGGATGCACCAATGTAAAAAACATATGACAACCGATTCCTTAAAAGTGGGACACGACATGGAAATAGAAACTAAGAGAACAGGAATATGAGTCTTGAAATATAGTCATGATAATAACATGGAGTCTCATTGTATACACTTTGACGTGATACATTGTATCACTGAAGTGGTCCATGGTACAATAATACCACAGTTATAGGTTGCAGTGGGCACATGTAACAGCAAACGGGACTCAGGGTCTGTTTCATTCGTGGGACAAGGTTAGCCACAGGTCATCCACAAGTGAAAGTCACATCAAGATCAGTCAGATCTTGTAGATGTGGAACGCCTTGTAAAATATTATGTTCGAGATTAAGTCATTGTACACGTCATCACTTTAACCCGACAGTAAGGCTACGATTGGTCAGTGGTGTCAACCATACGGACAGAGTTGTCAGCCCGTGAAGGACTATTGGTCAGCTGTTATTTATTCAGTTTGACCATGAGCAGATACAACTGGAGCACAGGAGCTGTTGTAGGGTTGTGTACAAGGTACAGGTGTAGCTCAAATAAAACAAAGCAGAGGACCGGCATTTTGATATAACATATACAAATGTACTTTGTCATGGACAATCATTTGTGAAATATTTAAATCAAATCGTCTTGTGTTACAACTACCGTCTTTGAGCAATATCTTATTTAAAGTTTAAAACGGTTTGTATTGATCCATCGGAATCCAAAGTTAATGTTATGTGTACGGACAATATTACCATTTTTATTTCATTTCTTAGACTAACATTATTGTCAATATGACGGCAAATGTGCATTTTTTTGTGCGAATTTGATTTTGTCCTTTTGTGTGTTCACGCATCTGTAATACTGTTGTACTGTATTATAGAAGTATATTTCAGTGTTAGTACCTACAATCGATTTAACATTGGTTACCATTCAGGAATAAAACCAAAGTGAGCAGGGGTTCACGAAGATAAACCCTAACCTTCCACAAATTGGTCAAGTACGACATTTGACCCCTTAACCTTGAGCGATGACTGTCAAATGATAATCAAATGTAGAACTGCATTGTGGGATAAAAGGGTGATAAAAACCAAATATGACAAGGTATGTTGTACACATGCATGCCCAGACGAGACGCACCGATAAAGTGCCTTACCTAAGTGTGGGGGGAGGGGGGTAGGGGGTATAATGGTTGGGGTTAACACGTGCATTGCTCATTAGAGTAAAGTTTTGTGAACGTGTACGCGGGACATTTGTGTTGACAAAAGTATTTCATCCAATACTTTTTCTCATATTTCCTGAATAATAAACATGGTGTTACGTAATTACAGATATAATGTCATACTGAGCGGCCGTGAAAACATGATATACTGTCACACTGAGCGGCCGTGAAAACATGATATACTGTCATACTGAGCGGCCGTGAAAACACAGTGCTGATTGAATGTTAAGTGTTTCTAAAAATAGATTAATAACGTGTTATAATACAACTGGCTGACCTGGTTTATAGTTTTAATAAGTTCACCAATGTATGTAAAAAGAATATTCTAAAGTGTTTCCTGTGTTATCTAATACAGAACATGACATTTTATTGACATAAGAAAAAGTAGCAACCGATTGAACCATGTATCGACTTCATGAAAAGGCAATAATTAAACGACACCAACATGGACTATACTACATGTAACTACCTGTACTGTTCTACATGTATCTGGATAAGTCATATTTAAAACACACACTTGACTGTGTTACAGACTGACCTTTAAACTTTTAAGTTTACAAACGTTGATCTGAAGCGTATGCATCACGTTGACGTCAAACATTTACATTTTAGCTCAATAACGGTAGCTGAGAGCTGCCAGCAATGTTTTGTAATACTATGTGTAGTTATAATGTGCAATTTGTTATAAGATATATATCCTTAGTTAGTTTATCGCTATTATTTAGAAACTGTGGTTGATTATAGAAGTCTTATTCAGTATATGGTTCGCTGTTTTTAGCGTTTTATTATAAATAAATTTAATCTAGAAATAATTTGTGGCCTACAAACATCATTTTCCGTGACCTATACATGATAAATCACAAGCGAAAAAAGCATTTCGATAATGTTCTAATTCACTGAAATTCTTAACGATAAGTGGTTAACCAAAAACTGGAAACACACACGTTTACTTTAGTGATTGTGTACAAAATGTTAGTACAACATACATGATACAGTAAGCTGCAGTGCTGTATTTTATATATCTCTATATATTTTTTCACTAAATGTCTCTTTGATATATACAAATCAAAAGTATATTGAAGGCCTTTCTGTAAGTCTGCTGAAAGATGTATGTGGCAACTTCCGGCCACCATTCATACTTGTATCTAGGTGGAGGTATATTAAGGACGATTATGTGTGGCTATTCCCGGCCACCATTCATATTTGTATCTAGGTGGAGGTATATTAAGGACGATTATGTGTGGCTATTACCGGCCACCATACATACGGCTGTCTATCTTGATGTGTACTTGGATCAAAATATTGTACACAGAAGTTTAGCTGTTACCAAGATGGCAGAGTTGGTAGACGTAAGAGACGACGGTGAGAAAAGTTCCATACGATTTAAAAAGTATGACGGCATGTACTACCCCACACATTTCGTTGGCAATGTCAAGGATCACCTAGCAGCAATAGACACGATGGACGTCAGAGATGATGACACTTTCATTCTCTCGTACCCAAAGTCAGGTTCGTAATTTTATGTTTTCGAGCAAAGAGCCTTAGTGTGCATCTGCTGGCAATTCAGGTGATCGTTATCGATTTAAAAATTAAAATAATAAATATATATATTTCTGCCCTCCTACAATTGGAAACTGAAAAAAAAGTAAAACGCATTATAAAGGAATCTAAATTCCGTGACTCAGAAAACATGTTCTGGCCACATTTGTCATCGAAGTCTATTAGTCGATATTTTATATCTATGAAATCATTTTCACCCCGATTGGCTTCGGCATACTTCATACATTGCAATCCTTGTTAAATTTAACCATAAACCCGAGATATGGAAACAACTTTAGCAAAAAACTTCGACAATACACGAACTCAAAATTGATTAAAAGACAAAATATGAGAATAAGAACAAGTGTCCTGAAAGAATAAACGTCTTCTTGTTCATCAACGACACCGGTCATTTACAGTTATGTCAGGTACCCAAAGTGAGAATTGAGGCATCATGTTCAATCATATTAAGAAGAGACACAAGTGGGTATATTTAAACACGCCGAGCTCATATCAAATGATGATCAAATATTTGTTTTTAATCTACAAGTGCAATATTGAAATATATATTGTTATATCAATCACCAAGAGTCTATCTCTTACATTCCGAAGTAAACATAACAACATCTTATCTTCGTCTATTAAAGGAACCCATTGGGCATTTACTATAGCCAGCATGCTTCGCACTGGGGAAACGGTCTATAGAGGCTCGCCGACATTCTTAGACTACACTGACAAGGAAACACTCGACAATCTCCCGTCCCCTAGGGTGTTTGCTAGTCACATGACCTTCGACTTCATGCCAAATCAAGTTAAGGCAGGAAAGGGCAAGGTCATTGCAATATTTCGGAACCCAAAGGACATTCTCGCATCACTCAAAACATTCGCGGAAAACATCAAGGGTAAAGAAACAAGCTCTTTCACATGGAGAAGTCTTCTTAATTTCCACATGAAAGGAACAAGTAAGTAGTCGCTTAGGGATCCACGTATAACTTTCATAAAGTATGATTGGTAAAGTTTTGAAAACTTTGCTTCTTTCGCTTTCAGCTAAACCAATCTTAAAAATAATTTCTGGTATGACAACTAACAATTGAGATACATTTTTGAAGCAATAATTAATGACAAGGTACAGCCATCTTAGTTGTTACCTGGTTGAAAATGGTAACATTACAATTTCAATATTTCCTTTCAATAAATGGCATTAGTTTTATCCCATTATTTTTATAATTGATATTAAATGCAGTTCAGCCCCCAAAATTACAAAAATCTGTACTTATGGAAAACAAATTCAGTAAATAATATCCAAATGGGAGTGCGAAAATATTGTTCATATAGTTATTTGAAACATTTCCAAAAATAACACAAAGTTACTGCAATATTCATAGAATGATAGCCCAGTGTTAACATTTTGATATTAGTCTGTAAATCAGAGTTACTAGGAGAAATACATAGGTACTCTTCAACACAATATCGTCCATTGCATGCTGTTTTCAGTTAAGGTAAAAGCAGTAACCTGTATCTCGTGGAGGCAATAAAGGGGCATTCTTTTATATTACAATAGGTTATTTGTCATGTTAATGTATATTTTGTGTCGAATAAATGCATGAAATTCAAATAATAACACCGACACAACGTAAGTTACGTTTACGATGCGGTCAACGTATTACTTACTAAGTTAGATAAATGTAATTTTACACCCATGTACCACAACTGCAACACATGTTTACAATGGCAACAATTACGCAAACGATGTTTGACAGGTGTAAAGCCGAGAACGGATCTGTATAATCAGTGAGTTAGTACTGCCCGATCCACTCGTAAGTGTATAATATATACGAATTCCATCAGAATTAATACAACACATATTAAACTTTGTTGACAATTCTTTCAAAATCCTTAAATTGCCTGAAACAACACTGCCGGAAGTGCCGAAGAACATCTTTTTACGTGTTGTACATTCGCCAAAAATAATGTCTATTACAGTTTACTATGGTTCCTGGTTCGACTATATACAGTCCTGGGATAAGGTGAGGAGAGATTACAAGGGAGATAATATCATGTATCTCATGTATGAAGACATGAAACAGGTAAGCTAATAATATATTCATTTCAAAGTTAAAAATAGCTAGAAACGCAACCAATCAACATAATAATAATAATGATAATAATACACTCTTTTATTTAGACAGGGTTATATATTTCGGCTTTTGTCAAGTTACAATACGGCCCTGGTTAAAACATATATACAAGGTATAACAACACATGTTAAGAATTGACACGATAACGCTTACATAGAGATAAAATACATACATAACCTATATATAATTCAGATAGTCAGTACAATGTAACATATCTTCATAATGATTAAAAATGAATATATCAATTTTACACAAATATAATATAAAAGTAATATCACAGTTAGAGCACAGGCAAAAACCTGGTGTTCGGGTAGCCCCTACCAAATAAATGGACTATTATTTCCTGGAAAGTAACTGTAATAATGTAAAGGTTTCCATTCATCCGCATCAGTTTTTATGCTCCATTTTGCTTAATGAACAGAGATGTAATATCATTATTTCAACTGGTGTTGGTTTAATAGAAATAAACCTGATCATGAATATGTTTATGTAAATAAATTCATATCAAATCTGATCACTACTAACTGATAACTGCTCTTTACATAAATATTTGTATTTAACATATATGGGATAGGATCTGAGCTCGGCGTACAGAAGTTGACATTGTTCCTTGGAGTCAATTTAAGATCCGAATACTGTATCGTGATCATAAATACGTCGATGTCAATAAATGCATATCTTACTACTTATTAACCGACCGTAAAGCTCTTTATTTTTATATGTCAACCTTATATATTTGTGTTACATTGTAGGATCTGAGCTCACACGTACAGACGTTGGCATTGTTCCTTGGAGTCAATTTAAGATCCGAGTACTTGGACAAGGTTACTACAAGATGTACATTTAGTAACATGGCTGAAGAAGCCACGAAATCATTCACACCATCTGAACAGTGGAAAGATGTCACCACCGATAAAAAACTCCCGATATACAGGAAAGGTACGTGTATACACGCAAATTACATTTCTGTATTTGATTCGCTGTATTTTAGTTTGATAAAAGAATCAGAAACTACAGAAACATTACCAAGATCAAAGACTGAAATCGAAATATATTAAAGTAGAGGCAAATTAACGATGGACGATATCACCAACGATACAAAAACTACACATATAGAGGAAAGGTACGTGTATACTTGCTGTTATATGTGTTTCATTCTCTGTACATTAGTTTAAATAAAAATTAAATCATACACGCGGAGATCTGTAGGTCATTGTACTTAATTTGACTAGTAAAGCAGACATTATTAAATCATCCAAAAATCAATAACTTGCACTCGAAATCAATTCCAGTAGGAACAAAATATGAACGAATAAAAAAACTTTTACGTATACCTTTGAAATCATACAAGAGAAGACTAGGTGTTCTGGAAGGTTCAGCGTCTTCTGCTTCATTAACGACACATGTACATCCAAGTCACTTAAAATTCCTCAAAAAGGAGTACTTGATTAAACATTTTATGTTTCATATGTACAAATCATAAATGAACCGCATTTAGACGACTCGTATTTTGAGACAAAGCGGACATATAAGAACCTCGAGTAATTATTATTATTGTTTTAGATATGCCATGTTACATCACCAATGATTTAATTTTTTTTTTTTACAGGTGAGATTGGTGACTGGAAAAATTATTTCACAGTGGCACAAAGTGAGCATTTTGACAAAGTATACGATGAAAAAATGAAGAATTCATCATTCAAACTTCGATTTGTGAAATAGTTCTATGATAAAAATGCCTGTGAATTATAAGAAGGCAACAATGCAATTTGTATTGCAGAACTATGTCTCGAAGAGCTGACCCAGTTCGGAGATGATGTTTGGTTTTTGGCAAATAATGTCAGAAGTTGATAATCTTTATAGTAAATTACCACATTATAAATACTTCAAAAAATCAAACTATGTTGAGTTGTTCATTTCGACTGTATTTTTCGTTAACATCACTTATATTTACTTTTTTTTTTAAATGTCAGGGCATGTGATTGAGATTTGCGAATAGCTTAATCTGTTTTATATATTTAACGACGGTTTTAAACAAATTTTGCCTTTTAAAAATATGGTTTACCTTTGTAAAGGAAAATATAAGTTATCTTTCATGCTGCGCTGTCGTCGTCTACTTTGCATATTGTTTGAAACCGAACTACGTAATTACATGTTTTTCGAAATGTTCGCATTATGTTAAGACCATGTTTGTGTAATCATGTACAGGCAAACACACGACAAGCATTGATAAAAAGTGTAACGCAATATCAGGCCCTATGTTTATATAGTACATGTGTAATGTATCAAGATAAAGTGTTGTAATTTCGGTCAAGTTAATAAGTATAAAAATGAATTTACAACATTTGATAAAGCACCCTATCTAGCTACCATCAGCCACTAGCATGCACTTTAGAGTACATATGTTATTCATACAATCATGTTATCAACATTAATAAACAAACTTTTATGGAACCTGCAGGAGCTGCCTTATCAGGGGCGCTTGCTACTGGTCCTATGGGATCCGGCTAAAACGTCGCTATATGTGTATGTATGTGCTGAAGTTATAGTGTATAATATTATCAGTTGGACATGATTGGTGGTCAATTACATTCAAGTCTATTGCACATATAGGTACCTGTATTAAATATAGTGTTGTTCCCTTTCATGTCTTGTATTAACGATAGTCTTATAATAACACTATAATAGCCTACATATATTGTAAGGGAACATATCTATATCAGACTTTGTCCTTGGTCATCATTGGTTTCTTTTATGGTACAAAAAAGAACCCAACCCTTGAAATAAAATACATTTCTTTTATTATTACTGTTTGGCGTAAGTGGTCACGGCTTTACACAACTTTGGGCTACCACAGCTGGTGCCCTAAATATAACAGTTATCAATACAATAGTAAGATGGAGAAAATATCTCCTTATATAAACAATAAACAATGTTCCTTTAAATCCACACTTAATATTTGAATGAACCAGATTATTTGTTATATTTCTTTTTGCAACTGTAAGTTAAATTGTCCATGAACTTAACTGCAATGATATTTTACACCTGACCCCGAAAACGAAGATTAAGTGCATAATTAATTAACTAAATTATCACTATCAAAGTTTTTTCTGCGCATCGCCTCCATATCACAACATGGTCTCTGATTCTCCTCCCTTGGTACAGCCGTGCCGTTGTGGAAGTATTGACATTTGAACATGACATCAAGACCCCGGAAACGAAGGAAATGAGTCACTTGTATGTTGTTTCACTCTGGTACATGTATTCCGATGTACTGTGGTTTAAACCTGACGCAAAGTTCCGAATCACCATCCTGAATAAAATTGAGAAAAGAAACCCAGCAGTATCCAATTCAACTTAGAATTTAAGGGAATGGGTGGGTGGGAAAGAAATATCTTTGCAGTAAAATACAAAATATCAGATTGACTCACCGACCACCTTGCTCCAACGATTGTTAAATTGAAAGTGAACCAAAATGAGGCCGAAACAAGGGACATCACTCCAATTTCTTAATTTATGTCACGTAGGCCAATTTTTGTCACGTAGGCCAATTTTTTGTTTTGTCATGTAGGCCAACAAGGTAATCGGTAACGAACTTAAGATATATCAAACAGATACAAGCAGTAAAGAAGGTGTTGTGATATGTCTGCTGTGTATGGCTACTCCCGGCCACCGTTCACACATATATCTAGCTTGAGATATCAGGAGAAGCATTGGAAGCACTTAACTATTTCCACGATGGCAGAGCTGGTCGACTTACGAGACGACGAGGGGAATTTCTGGAAATGTAAAAAGTATGACGGCAGGCTCTATCCCACAGTTTTCGTTGGCAATGTCAAGGATCATCTAGCTGCAATAGACACGATGGACGTCAGAGATGATGACACTTTTATTCTCTCGTACCCAAAGTCAGGTTCGTATTTTCTAACCACGAGGCTTAAATGTACGGGTTATTCAATGACCAATTACTATGCCAATGGTATCATGTGATTTATCCAATCTCACAACGTAATTAAATGTATGAATATTCTGAATCTTTTTGATTAATATCACGCTTCAATTAAAGATTAATAACAATTAAATGCAAAACTTTGTATAAAGGTATGACATACACGGTTTACATTTAGTGACACAGTAATGATGTATAAATGCTTTAAATATATCATATACAGTACCTATCCGCCTTTGTCATCGTAGTTACTCATTACTTCTACGGAACAATCTTCGCTCCGACTGTATTCGGCGTATATCTTTGTACAAACCCCATATAAACAATGCAAATCTTGATAGATATTACCGTATACCCAAGACATGGCCATCACTTTTAAAATAAATCCATTCAAACATATGTTATTGAAAAACAATCATATTTCTAAAATAACCTAAATAGATATGCTCCAAAAAAAACAAATATTTAAGGTTGCAATGTCATTTTTTAAACCTACAAAGTTCCAATTCGGTTAATAGGACTATGACCCGAAACAAGTATGAATACGAATGTTCACAAACAAAGCATATCACGCTGAACTCTCGTTTGGACAGGACATTATAGACAACGTCTTGGGTTATCAATATCATTTCCATTACCGAAATGTATCACTTCTTTTATAAAATTGAACAAACGTATTAAACTTGTAAAAGGAAGAATCGTCAGCACAAATGTTTGCTCACTCACTGTTCGCCGTGTAGATTTTTCCCCGATTCTCGGAATGTGCAATATTGTTTCAGTAGGACTAAAATCCGACATAATGTCACCAATCCGACACTACATACATATTTATATTGAAAGACGATTCGTATCCTTAGCATTATTTAACAAAACCAAAACAAAAATTGTGACAAATACACTGGAAAATACAAAAGAGAATACCGAAGCGTTAACATAATCATTATCCAAAGTCAAAAGCGATAAAACCAGGGGCAAAAAATGAACAAAGGAAAACTGTACATGGAGACTCTTGTAAAAAGAGGATACGACCAGGTGTTCCGAAAGAGTAAGCGTCTTCTGCTTCATCGACGTATGACAGCATTCATACGTGTTATCATTACACAGATGCTAACTACCATTAATCCAAACGTTATTTTAATGCACATCAAGACAAGAACAGGGAAAAATGTTCCAACTAATTTAAATCCTTTTTTAACTATAAGCGTAACTGTTTTTTCTGATTTTTTTTTTCGAAGTTCCAGGGGAAAACACGTGAAATAAACAACAATCAAAGGATATATTTTGTTTACTTCTATGTCGAAGTATTTGTTTGTCTAGGTAGTAAAGGTGTAATGTTCGTATTAACATTACAAATGTACAATTCATTCTATATACAGAGATTGTTTCTTTGTACACAAACAGGAATTGAAAACTTAATTTGCGAGCTTTCGAAAACGTCTGTTTCCTTTGTCAAGCAAAGAGTACAATAGCCGAGTGTCGGTGTTCTGACCGCTGAAATCAGCTCACTACCCAAAATAGGGCGATAAGTCAGCTGTCAAAAACGTAGCGCTACATTTCGACATTCCTGTTTGTATACAAAGAAACAATCTCAGTATATATCATTCATACCAAACTGGTGAATCTTATTCCTAATACAATGCATTCTGTTTCGAGTTATAAAAAATATGAACGCCCACTGTATAACTGTATTTCAGTAATGCTGTGCGCGTTTATATTATATCATATCGATCCAGAATGTATATTTTTTTAAATAATCCAAGCTCATAATGTTTATGCACAGAATATGCAGAAAGGTATAATTTACAGAGCTACCATTGAAAAAAAATTAGAGAATACCAAAGCGTCAACAAAACCATAACCGAACTAAAACTCGATTAAACAAGGGGAAAATAGGAACCAGTGATATATTTAAATTGAGACTCTTGTAAAAGCACAAGAGAATAAGACCAAGTGTTCCGGAAGAGTAAGCGTCCTCTGCTTCATCGACGACACCCGCCATGTTAATTTTGAAATGAAAATCGCAATATTCAGAGCAAGCCTTAGAATAACGAATCAACTGCGACATGTAAACAGCATAGGATGGAGATGCAGGGATGTTACTATCAAGAAATGGAAAGTTAACGATCGGAAATTTGAAATCGTCACGTTTATCATACAGCTTAGTAGTAAGTTGCCCCTTGTTGGTCATAGTTTCAGTAATGATCGAGGAAAGAAGCTGATGTAGGAGGGTCTGTTGTGTCTTTAATTTCAAGTTCAGTAGGGTATATACGATCGACTATGTCAGCAAACTTCTTGTTGTTTATAGACAACACATCGTCGATATACCTGAAAGTGAAATTGAAAGATTTGGCAAGGTTTTTGTTACCCGTCCTGAAAAGCCCCTCGACAAATTCAGCATCGTATGAAAACAAAAATAAGTCAGCCAAAAGTGGTGCACAGTTAGTGCCCATTGGAATGCCAACAGTGTGTTGGAAAATCACAACCATGTATTTGTATCGTCGTTCACCTACCTTGGAAAAGAAAGCTCTTATAATGAGAGATTGAAGACGTTCTTTCAGTTTGGCATGTGGTATGGTAGTGTACAGGGTGGAAAAATAAAAAGATTTAATGGACGAAACATTTTTGAGAAGGGGGTGCTCAAGACTGGTCAGAAGATATTTTGAGTTTTTCAAATCCACATCCCATTAATGCCACTTCTTGAGTAAACGAGCAAGATAAAAAGAAAGAATGAAAGAAAACCCATCTTCTGTTTCTTCGATGACATTTTTCGTTTAAATCTAGGTTACATCAAAATATTTACATTTTCGGTGTGTATTCTCTATATAGTACTACCAACGATTTTGACGTTTACATTTCGGTAAACGTTAGCCCAGCGCGTAGGAATGCAACCCGGACCAACTATCACGCTTGCGCTGTTAGTGTGAGTGCGCATTGTTAATTTGTTACCTTTCATTAAATCTTTAGATGTACTTGATTTTTTAAAAACTTAAATAAGCAAATGGAAGCAATATAATAATGAAAAAGAATATATCTTCAATTCCTGACGATAACAAACAAAGTTATTGTGGACTATATTATGTTTACTTTTTGAAGTTGACGACCTTTCCCGCCAAATTGGAATTATTTGTTTTTGGTAGTTAATCGGTTGTCGGCTGTTCCGTCAGTGCGTATACCATTCAATATGTGACGATTGTTTTACATACCAGTAAACAACAACAAAATACAATTATTTCTTAAGTTAATTTCAGGTTCTTAAAGCAAAAAATGTGGCATCATTGTCAATCACAACAAGAGGGCAAACATGTACTTGTGAACATATTTACAAACGCCCATATTTATATCATAAACGTATACATTTGTACACGAATAATAATCTTTATTATCGTTGTTTCTTAAAGGAACCCATTGGGCATTTACTCTGGCTAGCATGCTTCGTACTGGGCAAACGGCCTACAGAGGCTCGCCGACGTTCTTAGACTTCAACGACAAGGAAACACTCGACAATCTCCCGTCGCCTAGAGTATTTGCTAGTCACATGACCTTCGACTTCATGCCCAAACAAGTTAAGGAAGGGAAGGGCAAGGTCATTGCAATATTTCGGAACCCGAAGGACATTCTCGCATCTCTATATACATACATAGAAAAACTTGAGGGTAAGATAAAAGAATCCAACCAAACAACATGGAAAGGTCTTCTTAAATCCAGCATTGAAGGAAAACGTAAGTAATCGTCCAGGATTCCAACATAACTACCACAAACTCTGATTGATAAACTTTTTGAAACTTGTCTGTTTTCTTTTCAATTAGCACGTATTTTTGATATTTTTTTCTATAATGGAGACGAAACCTTACAGTATTTAATTAAGCAATATACAATGATATTAATATAATTATAAAAGTGATCTATTTGTTTTATTTAGCTAATACCATATTGTTGAGATTGAAAGTGATGATTTATTTGATCAATAAGTATTCTTATTTTTCTATCGAATTATATAATGATAGTAATAGTTTTTAAATTTGCAGAATAACACACATGGCAAATGCAAAATGGTTTTTCAATACCGTTTCACCGCAAATTTTGTAAACATTTGGTTGTCAAAATAAACAAGAGAATACCAAAGCGTTAACAAAATCATAATCCAAAATCAAAATCAATTAAACCATGGGCAAAATATGAACAAAGGAAAGATTTACATGGAGACCCTTGTAAAAGTACATGAGAATAAGACCAGGTGTTCCGGAAGAGTACCCGTCTTCTGCTTCATCGACGATACCCGTCTGATCTACCTGCATCTCTTAAATCCTTGTGTTGTTATTTTGTTTGTCAGCAGTCGACATCGATCACGAAAATCCCGATATTTAGAGCAAGCCTTAGAATATCGAATCAACAGCGACATGTAAACAAAATAAGATACATGTAACGCTCTTATATGACATCTAATACGTCGTAAAATGCTTTTGGCTGACAATAATGACTCGGTTCTCATACGAGGTCTTGATGTTCACTTGAATGGATGTTATAAAGATTTACAAGGAGGGTGTCGTCGATGAAACAGAGGACGCTTACTCTTCCGGAACATTTGGTCTCTATTATCTTGTACTTTAGCAATGGTCTCCATGCAAATCTTCCCTTTTGTTCATATATTGCTGTCTATTTTAATCGATTTTGAGTTTGGATTATGGTTTGGCTCACGCGACAGTATTGTCTATATTTTAATCCCTTTTCATTCATGTAGTTTTTACTAGAGTTGTGCTTGAAATACTCACGCTTTTAGCTGCTCATGAGCTTAGTGATAAACTATAGTAAACTATGTAATTTTGATAGTCCTTTATTTTGGTATCAGTTATTTTGTTATCACCTGGCATTAGATAAACCCGAGTCTGTTGGGGTTTTATCAGAAGTGTGAATGGTAATTTCTTTAACAGTGTACTATGGTTCCTGGTTTGACTATATACCGTGCTGGGATAAAGTGAGGAGAGATTACAAAGGAGATAATATCATGTATCTCATGTATGAAGATATGAAACAGGTGAGCTAAAGCTTTAATTAATGTAATTTTAACTATGTCAAAGTGTCCCTTCAACCGAATCATTTTTGTTTGTTCCATCTTGCTTAATGGATATGGATGCAATATTATTATTTAATTGAGTGCTGTTTTAAAAGAATGCTGGCGTGACCCTACATAAGGCTATGTCAATATGTGTATTTCAAATCTAATCGCCTATCGAAACAAACATTCTTTACTTGGTATATGTTATTTAACACACATGTAAGTTCAGAGTATAGAGCTTGTTATGTAGGGACTGTCGCAATATCTCTGGATGTGAATCTATGATATGTCTATTGGTTTTATATAACATATAAGAATATAACTAGTCTTTATTTTGAATACGATTTAAATAACTGATCGCAGCTATTTATTTATATGGTTTACACTATGTAACTATGATGCTTGCATGGTGTAATTGTGATGTATGACACTTTAGTAAACAAATTGATTGATTGATTGATTGATTGATTGATTGCGTTAGGACCTGGACTCGCACATACAGAAGTTGGCGTTGTTCCTTGGAGTCAATTTCGGATCTGACTACTTGGACAAAGTTTCTGCAAGATGTACATTTAGCAACATGGCTGAAGAGGCCACGAAATCATTCACACCATCTGAACAATGGAACGAGGTCACCACCGATAAAAAACTCCCCATATACAGGAAAGGTACGTGTATACACGCAGATTAAATTTCTGTATTTCATTCGCTGTATTTTAGTTTAATAAAATAATCAGTATCACCAATGATACAAAAACTACCCATATAGAAAAACGGTACGTGTATACCTGCGGTTAAATGTGTATTCTTTTTATTTTCTGTACATTAGTTTTAATACAAAATCAGACCATACCAAATATTCAACAAAACTATAACTTGAATTCAAAAACGATGAAACTAACGACAAAATAAGAACGAAGGAAATATTTGTACTGAACACCCTTGTAAACATACAAGAGAATAAGAATGAGAGTTCTGGAAGGTTAAGCATCTTCTGCTTCATCATCAACACCCGCCATATAAATCTAGATCACATCCATGTAAGTTCACTTCCTTACAGTGATAACAAAGTTACTATTTTTCAAACATTTTATTTTGATTATTTCCATTCCTATGCCATATTAATATTTCGGTTTGGCACGGGTTTTTCGTAAGTTATTTTTATCAACTATCCGACGCCTTGTCATACCGCCGTGCTTAAGATTTTTTTTTTTTTCAGGTGTGATTGGTGACTGGAAAAACTATTTCACAGTTGCACAAAGTGAGCATTTTAACAAAATCTACGATGAAAAAATGAAAAATTCAACATTTAAATTTCGATTTGAATAACAGATTGGTGATCCTTTTAAACTGATTGTGGATGATATGAAGGAAACAATGAAATTTGTATTCGAGAACTTCATCTTAAAAAAGAATATGACTGATTTCGGAGATTTCGCATTTCAGAAAAAAAAAATACAAGATTGGTTTTTAATACATGTTCCAACTTGATGATCAATAGAATGAGTATCCATTAAATTATAAATATATTTTCAGATAATTAAGATATGTTGTTTAGTTGTTCATTTTGGTTGTATATACATGGAACGACAAGTGCACGCTTTGTATTGGTAGATATTTGTCTTTTGTTCAGTCTTAACCGGCATTAATAAAGTGTTATTAAACAAGATGACATTTTTAGTTTTTTATCATAGTTTAATGTTTGAGCCATTAACGCCTCCGCAAGGAAGTTAACTTTTATCAGTGTGTGTTCATGTTGTTTTGAAGAAATTAAAACATGTTAAGTTACGTTGTTACAATGAGAAATGCCATACAAAATGTAATGAGGTACATACGTAGTTACATAAGAAATTGTCATGCCAGACGATAAAGTGGCCTCTACCTTGAATTCAAAGAAACTGTTCACAAAAGGCCTTCTTTCAATGACGTTTAACTATAGAAAAGTGTCTGGTTAAGTTAGTTTTAATGCTAGTGAATAACTTGGCTTTGATCAAATTAAACGGGGTATTCGAGTTACACGAGATGGCGATAACGATGTTCTACAGTAGCTCTATTTGAATTCAAAATTCCAGGGCAAGTTGGTAAGGTTGCCATATTTCTATAACGGATTGATATTGCTACATGGAGACCTTGCATAACAATATTAGGAAATTACAAACCATGTCAACTGGTTCGGACCTTTTGGCCTGATGGTAACGTCCTGGCTCCATAATCTAGAGGACTCGGGTTCGCACCCATCCGTCTCACTAGTTTCATTTCTGCTCTTTGTTGTAAAATATTGTTTAAATCCCATGTTGGGTTGTTTGTATTAATAAGAGCCGAAGCCTGGGTGTGCACATGTACGAAATGTACTAATTATCACAATGATAATTTCGTAAAATATAACTACAGCCCATGGAACCCGATTCAATGTTACGTCGTGGTAGATCTGTTTGGTTTGTATGCTTACGTCACGTTCTGTATGCCATCACGTTTCACAACAATATTTAAATTATATCTTAGTACGATTAAATGTATATTCTTTTGTTTTTAATAAAATAAAGTTTATCATTGGAAACTAAAGAAAAACGTATATTTCACTCGCTGCGCGACCGTCATCATGAACATGTAACTGGAAAACAAACAATGCACCTATGTCGTAATGGTTTCTATAGGTTAGGCCCATGCATTTGTAGCTATGTACAGCCATACATCTAACAGGATTTGTCAGGTAATATAATGCAGAATCAGAATATTATCTGTGTTTAATAAATGTATAGGTTTTTTTTATTGCGTGGCGTACTGTAATCCAAGCCGACCAGTCTCAAAGTGGAACATGACATTCTGCGTCAGGCACCTTTAGTTAAAATATTTATCTCAGTGACTTGGGTGATACATTTGTAAAATGGAAGATGCCCCATGTCAGGAAACACAGGACAATTGCTAAAGCATGAGCAATTTTGAAATGCAATGGAGTCAATAACTAGAACATAACCCGATATGAAATGATAGGTACAGATATAGAAAGAAAATAAAACCTGATAAAGTGCTAGTATTCTTTACATTAATGCAAAAATCAAAAGGGCACAACAACTAAGGAACAAGAGGAATGACATACAAAAATATGAGAAATATCCATCCTGTATTTCCCAAGACATTCATTGTCAATAGACAAGAGAGCCACATGTTATTGTATGATATATTTCCTTGACAGTCGTAAAATCAAAAGGACACAACTACGGGCCAATATGGAATTTGGGGAAAATGCATTTCTCAATATACAGTTATACATTGATCATCAGATTTGGTTTCCTGATCTGACCAGATTGGTTTCTAGATCAGTCCGACAATTGGATTGAGCAAAAAAAGGGGAAGGCAAGAGTAGCACATATATATAATAGGAGAAAGCTCGATTCAGTTTAATACTTGATAAAATAACGATGAAATTAAACTGTCTAAATCCAATGTGACCTCGAGTCGGCCAATTTTTTTATCTATCCACCGCTAATGACCAAGGGAAATATTCTTACCAAAATTAACAATGCTCTTTTGAAAAGTAAGACACATTTACTGTAAAAATCCGTGATGGTCACCTGTCAACATTTATTCCCCCAAAAGTGGACAATGCAATACAACTAGAAACATCCAGTACTATAACTGTCAAAAGCTAAGAAATCTTTCAATAAGGTATTTATGTTTAATTGTTTGCCATTGCAAACCTGCATATATAATATTATAATAATAAAAAAATGACCCGATAATTTAGATTTTAGGAAATAGCGGTATAATAATTGTAGCGGACGGGCAGATCACAGACAAAGCTCAATTAATATAGTCCACCGGACTTAAGTCAAACTGGAACTTGCTACCTCGGGTTATAACAGGTACACCGAGAATAGATTCACTCGTTCGAATGTGACAATGTCATCGTTAACTTAAGAATATCTCTATCAGTGAGTTGAGGAGCTGCATGACCCTGGGTGCTCTCACATCTCGGAATTATATATCCTTTTTACTATAATATATTATAACTTCAAATATGTTTAAAAAATGCGACATGGAGTGCCAATATAAAAACATTGTGGCGGAAACAACGTGTACAGGAATCTCCGTTTAGGTCAATTGTTTGCACAGTCTCACACACTGTCACTCAATCCTAGAATAAAATAATGTGAATGTGACAATATTAAATATAGAAAACCAACCAATGAGATTGTAACATCTTAACAAGATATTTTATAGTACATACAAGATACAAGTTACAAAAAAAATAAATAAATAAAAACCAGGAAATACCAAAGCGTCGAAATCAAAATCGATTAAACTAGGGGCAAAATTAGGAACAAAGGAAAGATCTACATCGAGACTCTCGTAAAAGCACAATAGAATAAGACCAGGTGTTCCGGAAGAGTAAGTGTCTTCTGCTTCATCGACGACACCCGCCAAGTAAATTTTAATTATTGCCTTTTGATGAAGTCGATACATGGTTCAATCAATTTCTCACTCGGTCGAAACTTTTTCTTAAGTCAATTAAATGTCATTTACTGTATAAGATAGTACAGGAAACACTATAGAATATTCGTTTTACATACATTGGTTAACTTATGAAAACAATAAAACCAGGTCAACCAGTTGTATTGTAACACTATATTAATCTATTTTTAGAAACACTTAACATTCAATCAGCACTGTGTTTTCACGGCCGCTCAGTATGACAGTATATCATGTTTTCACGGCCGCTCAGTATGACAGTATATCATGTTTTCACGGCCGCTCAGTATGACAGTATATCATGTTTTCACGGCCGCTCAGTATGACAGTATATCTGTAATTACGTAACACCATGTTTATTATTCAGGAAATATGAGAAAAGTAATTGTATAAAATACCTTTGACAACTCAAATGTCCCGCGTACACGGGAACAAAACTACTCTAAGGAACAATTGAACAATGCACGTGTTAACCCCCACCATTATACATGTACCCCCTACTTATAAAGGCCATGTCTTTTGTCCAATCCTTTTATATATACATTCATGCGATAAAAAAGTTGACATGAAATAAAAACAAACACGATGTTCGAAATTTGTAGTTCTTTAAATCTTTTATACAAATCGAAATTCAAATGTTGAATTTTTCAGTTTTTCATCGTATACTTTGTCAAAATGCTCACTTTGCGCCACTGTGAAATAGTTTTTCCAGTCACCAATCTTACCTGTAAAAAAACAATTTCAAAACTATTGGTGATGTAACATGGCATTGTTAAGAGTCAATAAAAATGATTTTTAAAAAATGTCTGAAAAAAACCTTACTTTTCACTGTGAGGAATTCACATTTACTGTAATGAGTCCTAGATTTACATGGCGGGTGTCGTTGATAAAGTTGAAGCCGCTGAACACCTCGCATATTATTTTATATGTTTTCAAAGGAATCGGTGTAAATATTTCCTTCGTTAATATTTGTCGTTACTTCAATCAATCTCGAGTACATATCATGGTTTAGTTGATACTTTTATTATTTGATTTTTTACCAAAATTTATGTACAACAATGAGATTTAGATAATCATGTCTACATACACGTACCTTTCCTGTATATGGGGAGTTTTTTATCGCTTGTGACATCGTTCCACTGTTCGGATGGAGTGAATGACTTCGTGGCCTCCTCAGCCATGTTACTAAATGTACATTTTGTAGTAACCTTGTCCAAGTACTCAGATCCTAAATTGACTCCGAGGAACAATGCCATCTTCTGTACGTACGAGCCCAGGCCCTAAGACAAATATGATTAATCAAAATATAAAAATAAAGAAAGTTTGGTTAAGTCAATAAGTGGTAAGATTTGAAATACATTCATTTACATTCGTATTCATGATAACGGTACAGTTATATCAACTGCAATAATAATATTGTATCTCTGTCCATTCCGCCTACTTCCCACTGAAATAATTATATAACATCTCTGTTCATTAAGAAAGATCAAATGAACTAAAGTACTTCGGGTAAATGGAAACTTTAACAATGACATACCTGAAAACAATATTGAACGTTTCTGTTCGTTTCGCGGTGCTTGAGGTAACTCTATACTAGTTCTTTGTTTACGTTTTACCTGGAAATAAATAAATCATTAGCTCACCGGTATCATGTCTTCATACATGAGATACATGATATTATCTTCCTTGTATTCTCTCCTCACACTATCCCAGGACTGTATATAGTCAAACCAGGAACCATAGTAAACTGTAATAGACATCATTTTACATACATGAGATACATGATATTATCTCCCTTGTATTCTCTCCTCACTTTATCCCAGGACTGTATATAGTCAAACCAGGAACCATAGTAAACTGTAATAGACATCATTTTACATACAAGATGACTGATAAAAACACAACATACATCAGTTTATTTGAAGCCAAGAGGTAAGGTAGAACCATTATCAAAAAAAAGGAATAACATAACTATGTCATTTACTATATATAAAAACACAAAACACGAAGACTACGTTTCGCTAGCGCTTTCGCCCATCTTGGGGATCTTCAGACGATTTGAAATTTATTGTGACGTCATAATTAAGGTACACATACTTAAAGGCCCAATATACGTAACTTCAGGAAAGTTTTTGTGATTCTAAAAAATTCTGAAAAAAAAATCAAGTTGATAATCATGCAAAAAATAAGCCTAAAACGACGTAAACTGGAGCGGTAACTAACAAGGGACTCTTGACAGAAAAAACAAAGAATTGAAAATAATGCAGGTGGGGCCTTCTTCAACAACAAGCCGAAGTTAAAAGACAGTTCAAAATGGACGAGTGTTTAAAAATTCCCGAGTTTCAACTGCTGCTGTACCGGTAACCGCGTAAGAATTCATCTTGACTATTGCTGATATCAGTTAATCTCAACTAAATCTATAAGTGTTAAAAGTTATAAGGCTTGATTTTCGCTTCAAGTTTTGCCGAAAGTTACGTATATTGGGCCTTTAAGACGTCAAAAATAAGGACGTCATAAAAAGTACACATACATACGGACGTCTAGAAATTGTGACGTCTTGAAAAAAGACGAAATGCGTCAATAAAATACAAATAAAATAACTTTATGACGTCACAATACAATTCAAATCGCATGAAGAGCCCAAGACGGGCGAAAGGGCTAGCGAAAAGTAGTCTTCGTGTTTTCTGTTTTTATATATTATTTATACCGTCACATGGACATTTAAATTCTAAATTTATTTGCCGACATTTACTATATTTTTACATAAAGCTATGCAGCTAATATTTCAAGTACAGTCGCGGAATTCCGACGAAAAGCATGTTTATAAAACGTCTAGAACGCATATAGTCATTGTGACCTCCACATGCATAACCTGACAGATATGATTGATCATATCACAGTAACATAAGCACGATAGCTTTTACTACGGGACAGGTCAGCTTCAGATAACTAATATAAGATTACTTGTATATACTGATTAAGGCTAGACATATCTGAGTTGTTAATACAACGATTTGTCCCTCAAAATGATTCAAAATCATACATAGCTTGAAAATATTTATTTAAGAATTTATTTCTCAAAATCAAATTACATAAAGCATATTATGGTCTAAACACAAGTGACAACAGCCTATATTTTTGTACGACAAATGCTATAAAAATTATTTTTCTACCGCGTTTATTGCCATTTATTTACATCTATCCCTATTTTACCTTAGTAAACTCTGACTACGCATAAATTAGCGTGTACCCGACGTAAAAAGCTCACCGTATTGATTTTTTTTTTTTCAAATATGGCGCTTATTCTTTCGACATCTTGAAATGTGGAACACGTTTCGGGTCAATTTCGCATTAAATTACACAAAAATTTATTTGACAGACAAGGGTGTCAATGCGTGTACATAGCGACCGTTGTAAGTAAATAAGTATGATCAAAATGTTAGTAATAAAATGAAAAAGAAACTCCTTGTTGTTTATTGCGTATTTTCGAAATGTATCTATTTATATTCACTAGGACTATTTTGTCTTATAGCAACCACGGCTATCGGGTTACCATGGTACATCGAATGTTTATTTCTGCTAATAGTATTTAAAATAAATGATCAATGATCAATAAATATAAGGTTTTTACCTTATTTTGACTGCGTATATGGTACAATATAGTATGCTCGCAGTTGGCAACGAACATATTCATTATGGAACGCTAACGCGCACCATAGAATACATTCGTTGCCAAGTGTGGGCATACTACCGTATACGCAGTCAAAACGAGGTACATTCCTTAAATATGGGCGTTACATGCGTCTGCTGGTGACAACCAGCGGTTTACCTGAAATATCGGATTGAAACATGTACTGGTATATAACCCCATACCAATCTGCCATCACATACTAAAACCTATTAACCTTTATGTTCACTATCCGTAGATTTTATATATAAAATACACAAAAAAATAACATATTTAGATAACTCGGAGGCATTATATCAAACCCGAGCAAATTGTTGATTGTTGATTACAATGGAACCAAAAAACTACCGATTGGCTGATTCAGATGTTCGAATCCTAAAACATTATGACTTAACATACTTAAACAGTAATCGATATACGGTAATCTTAAAGATATATTCTGGTTGAAAAATATGTCAAAAATTTAGATGTCGATTTTTTGTTATTATTTCGTTCTTTAGAGCTTTAAAATATAACCGATTCGGCACCAATTTTGAATATGTGTATTTCTTTTCATTCGCGAAGGGCAAAATGTCACCTTTCTTTGCTAGACTGGACACTTAAAAAATTCAATGTTTTGCCCATTTTAATTAAAGCAAATTCATATTTTCTATACCACTGAAAATAAAGGAAATAATGTATAGGTAGTGGATTATTAGCGCTTTTTTTATGTAATTTACAAACATTTAGAGTACTTTCGATTTTTGTACTAAAATAACTGACAGAGAAAGAAGTTATGGCATCCTTAAGCGGCTACTTACTTGTTCCTTTCATGTGGTAATTAAGGAGACCACACCATGTTAATTGAAGAAGTTCTTTAACTTTTCCCTCGATATTTTCTATGAATGTGTGGAGTGATGCGAGAACGTCCTTTGGGTTCCGAAATATTGCAATGACCTTGCCCTTCCCTTCCTTAACTTGTTTGGGCATGAAGTCGAAGGTCATGTGACTAGCAAATACTCTAGGTGACGGAAGATTATCGAGTGTTTCCTTGTCGTTGTAGTCCAAGAATGTCGGCGAGCCTCTGAAAATCATTTCCCCAGTACGAAGCATGCTGGCTAAAGTAAATGCCCAATGGGTTCCTTAAAGAAACCAAGATGATTGACATTATTTGTTTATGTTTTAGAAACACTTTTGTTGATTGGTATTACAAAATATATTTTAACATGTTATTGGTAAATCAAAAAGAAATAGTAAATCAATTGATTTGGTAGTAGAGTGATTCATAACGTGAACACTATTTTTATTTAAAGTTTTATAGTCGCTATCTTATAAAATATTGTGTATCATCGTGTGATATTCAGAGTGAAGTTTTCTAAATATGCGCACTTCGATGCTACTTATATGATTGAAATATTGTCACAGTTCTTAGTCTGAGGAAGTGATATTTAATTTGCTGTTACCTACAGTGTAGATTGATATGATGGTTGACACCGATGAGGTAGAAGACGCTAATTATTTTCGGAACAGATGATCTTATTCTCATGTACGTTTTCAAGGAATGAAACATTGCCTTTTATTACATTTTTACCAGTGAAATATCAAAAATTATTCATTCTATAAAAGTGAAAAAAAAGCTTCAGCTTACAAATATATTTTTCACTAGTGAAAAATATCACTTTTGATGATTTGACCAATCAAATTAATGATTAGAAAATACCAAAATAATTGACCAATCAGAAAGCACGATATATATGTGAGCACCTTGACAAGGGGAACTACTTTTTTTATTTACAAATTATCTCCCTTGTCTGAAGCTTCTGTCGTTTGCTGGTAGCATTCTGATTGACAGCAATATGAGCTCTCCAAATCACGAGAATAAATTTCTTGATCAATTAATCTGAGAAGAGAGTTAGATTTGCCACATTTTGGATTGCTTGATGATGCAGCTGAAGACAGCAACACCATTTAATTTGGTTAGTGAATGAGACAGAAGGTGGAGAGAATACCAGAGTAAGCACTAGGTCTAGTGCTCAGTCCAATGGAAATGGAAAAAGAGTATTTGAAAAATAAAGTGCACAAGACATTGACTGTTTCCTGTCCCAGCAGCAGAATTTGAACACTAAGAAAAAAACACAACAGGACATGAATGTTTTCAATTCATATCTTACAGTCTCAGGGGAAGGGAGAAAGCCAAAAGCAGTTCCATCAATTGAATTAGATTCTCTTATATCAACTTTTCTGTTATCAGTAAGGAAAAGAGATGGCACCGAGTACGAACCCAAGGTCCTATATCAGTAGACTAGACAGACATCTGGAGAAAACACTACTTTGTCTCTATCCTTACTGACATTCAGTTCACAAGATGCCGAAACGTCTTAAAAATGACAGATCAGGAGGTAGAAAAACTGTACTCAACAAACACACTCGGTAACAAATCACCAGCTTCACTTCTGTCTTCAATGTGGATGGTATGTACAATGCATTTTTGAATGCGACCTGGCAAGGAAACACACGATTTGCAATGGGGAGATATTGCACTTAAGACAAATGTAGAGAACGGGACAGAATACATCATATACAACCAGGAAAGAAAGACAAAAACACGCACTGGGGCAAATCCACGAGACATCAGAAAATTCAAACCTAGGGCCTACGGTAGCGTTGTGACGGATGGAATAGATAACAACAAAGATCCTGTATTTTTACATAAAATGTATGTCAGAAAGAGACCTTCAGCCATGAATGAACCAGACAAGCCATTCTTCCTAACAATCAACCGTGATGCAAGTCTTGGTAAGTAAGAAAAAATACATTCAGAGATTTTTTATTATTGAATAAATTTTCAAATTACATTAAAAATGTACGTGAATTATTTAAACAACTGTTCAGTAGTAGATCAATAAAAAATCAGAGAAATGTTATTTTTTTTCAACATTTTTGAATTAATTATGCAATACTACATAATGTATAGCTTTGTAGTTCCGAACAAAGCAATGATATCTCACATGTCTAGTCAACGGGGAATGAAAAAAGAACTGCCATTTGCACCGCAACCAGGCCTCGAGAAAATACCCCTGTCCCCGACAAATCATCCTCAACCACAGCCCAAAATAATCATCTGTTACCAATAATGGGTGGGCTATTTTCTGAAGAAAATACCACGTTTAATTCAACGGTACATTTCCACTTTCACGGAAGTCAGCAGACAATGCAGGCCTATAACTCAAACTATGTGATCGGAGAAACAGCACAAATAGCAAACATAGCCGCGTCCGAGTCAGGGTACGGGAGAAAGTACAAACGAATAAGGGCAATATCTGACAGTGACAGTGAGTAGGAATGACTTACTGTTACATGAGTGGAAGTTTGTTTTCATCAGGACCGAGGAGTAAACCAAATCCGTGTGTTAGTTAGGACTTTCTCGCACTAGGCCTGCATAACTGTTTTGTATGTACACCATTTTGGACTGAGCGCTCATCGCGTAGTGATCTGTGTTGTTTTGACGGGACTTTTATGAGATACTTATATTTTGACAATGTTATGGCAACATTTGTATAATATATAAACTTAGACTTGGAAACGTATGCAAACTTTCGCTGTAGGCCTAGTTAGCATACGGGGTATGTTTTTCGTTGATAAAAAAATGTCATAAACAGTATATCTAACAGTGTCTTCAATAATACCAAACATATTTCACGAGTGGGGCTAATATTTTGATATTTTTCACGAGTGCGCATAAATATCCTCTATTTATATATTTTGTCTATAGTTGATCAATTTTAAGACAATGTTTTGTTGCACTTTAGTATTCGAAATGGGAGTGCCCATGTCTTGGGTATATTATAATATATATATCAATAATTGCTAAATGTTTATAGATGGCGTACTTATATACAGCTTTTACCCCGATGCCAGTCGGGGCGGGGATGGAATCGTTGATATAATGTGTCGAATAATAGACTTACATATGGTGACGAATTGAGCCAGAACATGATAACTGTGGCACGGACCTTAGACAGGGTATGTGTTATGTTTATAATGCGTATTCCTGTTTTCCACTTTTGAATTATAAAAGGGCAAAATAAGATCACATAAATTGCACATACATATATGGCTCATTTTTCGAATACATAAAATTACCAACCTGACTTTGGGTACGAGAGAATGAAAGTGTCATCATCTCTTACGTCCATCGTGTCTATTGCAGCTAGGTGATCCTTGACATTGCCAACGAAGTGTGTGGGATAGTACCTGCCGTGATACTTTTTGAATCTCGTAAAATTCCCCTCGTCGTCTCGTATATCTACAAACTCTGCCATCTTTGTAACAGCTTACTGTATTCAATAATTGACGTCAGTACACATTACGGTAGACACCCGTATGTATGGTGGCCGAGAAAAGCCACACAAAGTTGTACTCAATTTACCTCCAGCTAAATACGAGTTAAAATGGTTGCCATAAGATGATACACAATATGTAATTTTATATCAATCAAGGTTGATACGAATATGAATAGTGGCGTAGGGAAGCTGCATATAACTTTAGAAGACATATAGAAATACCTCAAACAGACCTTGTATCTTAACATACCTTAAACTGTTTGAGGTGATATTGAGTGCAAAAATATCGTTTGTACAGAAAATATCAAAGAAACATACTTGATTACTTGCTTATTTAACCAATCAAAAAACAGCTTACAAACAAGCTTGGGAAAAACTTCTAAGCTGCCAGTCTGTTCAAATGCTGGTTAGCTTAACGACACGAAGGCTTCATTTTACTGCACAGAATTATCAGATCTGTCATCGCATTCGGGAATTTTCTCTGGGAAAACACGGCGTTTTATTCAACATTTACCTTGCATTGTGCACTCGTGAAAATTATCAAAATATTAGCCACTCTGGTACAAATTTCGTAATACTGAAGACACTTTTAGATATCCTCTATTTGTCATACACTTTTCAAATTGATTACACTTTCCGGTTACCTTCTCCTGATGTTTTTCCCGAATGTCCTGATATATTTTATGGAAATTGTCCCGATAGATGACAGAAGAAAATGATTTCTCTAAGGAAAATGTTAAGCACTTAAACCAACTCAACACATACTGAACTATACTGATATAATAAATTACAAATCCTTAACAATATATATATACCACTACATAACCTCACATGATCTAGCCAACAAAATGTCTTATACATTACAATCTGAAAAAAATCAAACAATATTTGAATACAGCAGAGGAGTTACATAACAGTTTTTTTTTAATTATTTGTTGTTGTCGAGATAATAAATTAGAGAATACAGAAGCGTTAACTCAAAATCGATTAAACCAGGGACAAAATTTGAACAAAGAAAATATTTACATAGAAACCCTTGTAAAAGTACAAGAGAATAAGGCCAGGTGTTCCAGAAGAGTAGGCTTCTTCTGCTTTAGATTATAAATTAATTTCACATAATAACTAAACGTAGTATTACAATACATTTGCTGGCCGCTCTGAGCTTCCGTCATTGACATAAAGCGCTTATCACTTAAAGTACAACTTGTTGCATCGTCCGTGTGTGTTTTAGATAGGACCTAAAAGATATCGTTGTTCAGGTCACTACTACAATCCTGTTTTGGGTCATTCGATGTGGTCGATACATCTTTATTAATCGAGTTCTCCCTCCGTTTTTTTTTCTTGGGGCAATTGATTTTATTATTGTATTAAATGAAAGAAGAAAACACAATTGAACATATATTAGCATACATGGGTAAATTTAAAACGAAATCAGCGGTTTGTATTCAAGAACGTTATCATTGATTTTAGACTCAATCCAAAATGGCGAGATAGATTGTATGAGATATTCAATTTTCTATCTTTCGAGACACATATTCCTTGTTTGTGAAGTTCTTATCCAATATTGTTTACATGAAAATGATGCTATTTTAGAGCTATGTTTTGCCTACATTAAAATCCATAACGGGTTATTATCCGGTTGTTGACAACCTACACTATCTTAAAATTGTTTTTATCCAATAAGTACTTTTTCACAAACTTTTCAGAATTTTTTTTTATAAGTTCCTGAGATCACAACTCTCAAGGGATGTCGCCAAATTGAGCACATTACCCAACATCATTTGTGCAAGTTGTTGTGCATTTTCTTCGTGAATATGAAGAAAACAAGACCGTAATGATTCTGAACCGAGCATTGTTTGTGGCATCGAAGTACAGATAGCTTTCTTCGCCAAAATAATCGTAGATTGTGAATGAAATTGACTTTTTTCAAACGTCAAGAAATAATCAAAATCAAACAAAAGAATCGGCACGTTGTGGCAAAGAAAAATTAGAATAGCGTGCAGATCCAAACATTGATGAAGATGTTTCTCGCCTATTTGAAAATGATCAACCAGGTAGTAAAACACCTGGGCAATGTTGAGGACAGTTTGGTTTATATATACACAATACATAACGGTATGTGCGGCGTCACATAACACCACAACATGAAATGGGGTGACGTAAAATTATGTTTTGACACGGACAACCGGGAATATCTTGAATGAAATGAAGGCCAGAGAAAAGCTTGCCCCGGTTAAATCAAGCAATTGCTATTCAGAATATGCGTTTTTCTAATGAACTTATTTTTTATTTCTTTCCCAAAACATTAACAATACAATTCCAAATGGTTTTAATCATGTGTCTTAATGTAAACTGAAAAACAGATAGCATGTAAGCAACTTATATATTTAAATCCTGATTCCCGATTTTCTTTCATTGTTGAAACGTTCATTGTGGACGTTGAACTCTCGCAAACAGTGACAGTAGCCAAGCATTCTGCTTCAATTACCGGAAAGTCTGATGAAGCACGCCTTCCTTGTGGTGTCCTGAATTTACACATCTCCGGGGGAACTTTCAATCTCACAGTTAACAATCATTACAAAACTAAAAAGAAAGCGTATTCTGCTTAATCTACTTGGATTAACATGTTACGCCACAACGGGTCATACTCCAGTTATAAATCATATCCTTATGTATCACGGTCTACTTATCTACCAGCTATATGTGGTATGTGACACTAGGACATGATTTATTTTTTATCATTTATGTTATTGTGATACTGTAAGCGTACACATTTTCGCATTTCGCGCTGAAAGTGTTGCGCTAAAGTATTATTGCGCTTATTGGAGTTTTACTGCTTTAGGGAATAACAACTAAAATAATATCATTGCGCTAATGTGCCAAAAACTGACAATGCTTGTTTTTAAAAATTGACAGTAATTATAATAATAAAAAGTCTATCTTGTTTTCATGACAAATGATTATCATGTTTAACTTAATTATGCTACTTAATAAATCCGAATTATACATAAAGGCCAAGGTCACGCGTCCTTGTGCTGGTCAGTTAATACAACGCTCCGCCAGAATTGCATTTTTTGTTTTTTTTTTTGGCTTTTCTAGGCATATTTCTTACACAAATCTTGTTATGGTTTTGTAAAAGGAACTTTACGATCTACTTCAGTAATGCAGTTCTCTCATCGCTAGTGTCGCTAGAAAAACGCTGTTTTTGACGTATCTTGGATATAAAATGGCTTGATACTATTATCGGACAATGTATATATATACTGTACATGTACTAGACACACGATTAGACCCAGCAGAACAAAACCTACGCCCCTTGTATCTGTTTCGGAAATAGTAGATTAACTGTCTCGGAAACTGCACAACTTAATCACAAAAGATTTTATGAACACCGCTGTAACAATACTAAAGGATGAGCTCCAGACGGAAATCCACCGTGAAAATGAGGAACTTGTTTATTCGCTTAAATGGAGGATTAGTTTGTTGGAGTCAGAAAATAGGGAAAATACCTTGGTTATCAAGCAGGCCTAGCTCTTTTTGCAAGCAATGAATTTAATAGCGTTTGCAAGCAATGATGAAGTTGTTAGATGCTTTGTCTGCAGACACAACCACATACTTATGTAGATCGTTGAGTGTTGCTCGAACATCGGGGTCAAGAAATATCGACTTGTGTTAAGTTTTCATTTTGTGACGCAAATTGCTTATTCTTTTCTGAATAGAGGACCTGATAGACTTCACCCACTCTGGAATTGAATCCAATTCAGCATGTTCATGTTTAGTCCATTGTCTGGCGTAATCTTCAACCGAGTCCATAAGAATCTTGAAATTCACATGCTAATTGATACTTGGAGTCTCTCGATACTCAGGACCTTTCATGAAAAGCTACCGGAGCTTTATATTTGGGATAATATTCAGATTACACGTTACTATGTGGCCAGCTGGACCATAGCAATATTGAGATGAAGAACATGAACATGCTGAAGGAGGAGTCTCTCTAAGGTCAATTATATTCAAGTGTTGCAATGTTTACTCAAAACGCCCATCTTCATATCACTTGAAGATACAGAATATTTGTCAATGAGACAAAGAGGGCGACCATAAAACTTGCCAATAGTTCTGATTAAACTGCATCTCTCGAATTCTTGTGTTGTTAGTTTGTTTGTTAACAGTCGACATCGATCACAAAAATCCAGATATTCAGAGCAAGCCCTAGAATATTTAATCAACTCCGGCATGTAAACACCACAGGTTGGATAAGCAAGGAAGTTACTATCAAGAAATTGAAAGTTCATCACGATTATCGTATAGCTTAGTAGTAAGCTGTCCATGTTGGTCGTAGTTTAAGTAGAGATCGAGGTAAGCAGCTGATGTAGAAGAGTCTGTTGTGTCCTTTATTTCAAGTTCAGAAGGGTATATTTGATCGACATGGCCAGCAAACTTCTTGTTGTTAATAGACAACGCATCGTCGACATATCTGCAAGTGAAATTAAAAGATTTGGCAAAATTTTTGTTACCTGTCATGGTTAGCTCTTTCACAAATTCAGCCTCGTATGAAAACAAAAACAAGTCAACTAAGAGCGGGACACAGTTTGTTCCAATAGGAATGCCCACAGACTGCTGGAAACTCTTTCTTCCGGACTAAAATATTGTCGACCAGGAAAATCAATCATCCTTACTCAATCTTCTTCAGTATATTTAATCCTGTCAAATGGCGCAAATAAACGCATTATACCCCGGAAAATGTGTGGTTCAATTTAAGAATCCACTTTGTTACGCGCGGAATGGAATTCCACCACCAGTTGTCCCCAAATTCTTTTTAATTTCACAAAATTGAAGCACTGGATGATGAGTATGTCACAATCAATCAATTCACTAAGCAAAAAAAATTACAAGGGCGGAATGAGCTCTACTGAAGCTCCCTCCGTTAAGAGAACGTACAGTACTTGAAAAGCCAGTTGTCCTGTAAAAGTGTTAAAGTTGTTGTTGTCGAAATCCGACATTTCCGACGGGCGATGCACACTGTTAACTTATTACAAGAGACATTCTGTTGAAAAAAGTACACAGCTCACTGCCTCCGGGCAACAGCCATACAGCACCTAAATGATCAGGGTCACACGGCACGGCATATAATGATAATGTCCTCTCACAACAATGAGTCTTCTTTGAGATCCTATACTAGAAATGTTTCTTATTGTTTACAGATTCTGACCTGGAAAAAAAACTTAGTGTCTTAGAAAACCACTTTTGAGATGACAATCGGGACGTTCACACCGTCGTGCCTTGTTTTCATATTGCGGGAAATAAATACAATGTGTCAATTATTATGTGTAAGACGCTAACCGTTCCGGATCATCTAGTCTTAATAATCTTGCACTTTTCCATGCCGATATTTGTATGTTTTTTTTTCACATTTTGCTTTGTTTTATCGGTTTTGAGCTGGAATTAATGTTTTGTTTACATTTAGATATCAGCTGAAATGCGGAAGTTTGCATGTATATATTCTCTTACCCAGAATTAACCGTTCTACGTGCCCCCGTCCTTAGCTAAATACCAACTGTCAGCCCGTGTGATCGCTCTTTAAGAGAACATTTGGCGACAAATTACCATTATAAAACCAGTTCCGTACATTGAGGCTTCCAGAAATCTTATCACTGCCATGTACAAGTTCAAGGGGACAAGAAGGTCATAGGAGCCGTATACTTTTTATTTTTAATTCAACTATTGCATTACATTTTAGTGCAATGTTATTCAACTAGCTCTGTATATCAAGCATGTCTGTCTGGTTTCGTATTATCTTATAAGATGATAAATCGGTCTTAAATATTTTGGTATCATAGATTCAAAATACGTTATTTTAATTCTTCTACTTTGTCTTAATCAGATTGAAGATCCGGGGCATTTATTTCAATTGCAAATTAGGTAAAATTATACGACTTTGTTATGAATGTCTTTAATATTCTTGGCTTTTTCATGACATTGCTATAACGTTGTAATCAACCTACAAGTGTAGACAAAAAGCAGTATTAACTGCCGTTAATGGCATCTGTGTGACCTGCTTGTAACTTTACCCATACATTATTTGTTAGATATCCAACACAGTCTTGCTTGGATGACTGTGATTACGTATTCAGCAGACGCACTCTTAATTTATGTATCCCAAATGTCATTAAGGATCCATATACGACTGCCACAACAATGCCAATTTAATGATCTCCTTACCACAATGAAACAAATTAAGTATCTTTGAACCACTGCAGAAATTGTAACGTAAAGGTTTCAACGTAACATGCCAATGTCTGTTATTTAAGCATTTATTTGCTTTCAATTGGCATTCATAGGCTACAAGAATGCCAACTGGACAAGGGCAAATTCATTGAAGCGCGCTTCATGTTAGATTTGCCTTTGTCCATTTGGAATTCATTATTTTGCCTATGAATGCTTACTAAAAGCTGTTCAATACTTATATTTACCATTTTTATGATCTGTTCACCTCATAAACAATCAGTTACTTTTTGTATTTCTCCGTATTAATCTCAAATAATGTATCTATAATGTATGCTTGTTCAATTGAAAGAGCAGCCATCGCCAGGGGACTATCAATTGTGTCCACTGTAACAATTATGACGTCATAATAATGAAGACGTCAACAATCGGTCACTGACATTTATGGCCTTATGAATGCCAACTGAATTTGGAAGTCATATAGTGGCAATGGCATGCAATGGCAAATATTAGATAATAGGAATATCCGATCCACTGCCAAAATGTGTAGCTAGTCAATAAGGATCTATGTACTACTGCCAAAATGTGTAGCTAGTTAATAAGGAGATATGTACTACTACCAAAATATGTAACTTAAAACCGTCAATTTCTTGATTAATTATTAAAGATATCGGTATCACTGAAAAAATGAAACGTGTTATCAAGGATATCCGTACAAATGTACCTCTGAAAACAAATGTAGCTTAAACGATCCCCCTTCCAGAGTAAAAAACTGTATTTTAAGTATATTTGTACCACTGCGATCACTGTAGCTCTAGGAATACCCGTAACACTGTCAATTTCTGTAATTATTTTTTAGGAATATCCGTACCAATGCCAACTATATCATTGAAAAACCCAGTATCATTGACAAATTATATATTACTAGCCAGTTATTAATGGCATCCATACCTCTGTAATTACATACTGCCAAAACCTGAAACTAGGATCCCTTTATCACAATTTATTATGATCATTATGATCAGACACCAATTCACACAATAACACTTACTGAAATCCCATTAAACATTTGTTTTCAATATATTTGCCTCTCAATCTCATCTGATACAGCCGTGTTATGTAATGGAATGGACATTTTTAAGTATCTAAATTTCAATGACATCGATAGCCAACTGTCAAATGGAAATTAATCAAAAGATTGTTTTCTTCTACAAAATACATATATTTATAAAACTTGTACACACTTTAATCCGATAAACATGCTATTCCGAGTCCTAATAAACAACTGCTACGTGACGCTTCTTTACCAATACAGTGTACTTTGATGTGCAATTTGGTTATTCCTGTATAGAGTATAGTGATACTTCATGATATATATATATATGTATGTATGATTACGAATAAAGCAATATAATTCTATGTGGTAGCACTTGAAAGTCGACATCCGTTCCGTACTGACGGAAGTGGATTACAGGAATATTTGCCACACTCAATGCATATGCATATATACAAACAACCCATACATCGGTATACCGTTCTTAATGACTTAATCTATTAATTGGACGTTCACCTGGTTAACACGGACTAAGCTTTTAAGAAATGATGTTTTGCTCGTAAGTTTCATAATTCTATATTTCATGGAAGTTGGTGGAAAGAGTATGCTATACTAAGTATGAATTACTTACATAAGTCTGTACTGTTCATTAACGGAAATTGAATCTAAAAATGTATGTTATGAAATCATACAGTGTATGTATACTTTCAAATGTTGTGTTTATCCAAGCAGTTCATTCTTATTAAAACTCGTTTAAAGCAATGTTTCAATATTTCCATTTTTAAATTAAGTTGTTTTTTTTTGTAATCAATGCAAGCTCTTGCCTGGATCAATAGGACGTCGATTTGTTAATCCATTAGGAAGTTCATACATTATTCTTACACACTTATCGATCACTCTTTGTGCTTATCAACAGAAAATAGAAAGCACCGGTTCTACATTGACTAACCACAATGATTCGTTGGCAAAACTAAAGCGGTATAAAATAAATGGATGTCGAAATGAATAATACAGAATATCAGTTTCAACAAACATTCGATTCTAATTATTAGTTTGCACAAACAAGGTTAAGTGGTAAAAACATTAATTCAGATCGAACGATACACAACACCTGTTTTTCACACTGACTCGATCCCGATGATTCGTTTGCACAAACCAATGCTTAAGAGGATTACACTGTTTATGAAAATTGTCTTGGACCTGATAAAATATCAATTTGTTCCAAACGTATATCTTGATCTAACACGATAAGCATGTATCCATCGTTGATAAACAAACTGTAAACCAACTTATTCTCGCGGCGATTCAATTTCGGTTTACAGTTGACATACCTCTGATTGAAAACATTTCGCGGCGGGTAATTTTCACGAATTATAACCACACACAAAATATGCGAAAATCAATCGCACGCATTACAGTAAGTACGAATACTACATTTTGAAAAAAAGTATGTTACATGTTCCGTCGTAAGTCAAATATACAGTACAGTACAGTACTCTTACAGTTGGCATTATTCTGATTGAAAAAAAAACATTAAAGAACACTGAAGCGTTAACAAAATCATCATACAAACTCAAAATCTATGAAACTTGGGGCAATCGTCTCCATGTAAAAATTCGATGAAACTATTTCACGGCGGTCATTTTTTGCGAATTTTTGTCACACGCGAAATACGCGAAAATTAATCTCACGAAAAAATAAGTTGGTTTACAGTACATTTTGAGATGGCCGACGGTATGGTACTTAAACCCTCTTTCTTACTTTCTTCTGCATTTATTGGAATTAATAAACAAACAGTTTTTTTTTACAAATCTATTTTATTCAGTTTGTAGTATAAGAAAATGCTAGACGGCTGTCAGGTTTGGGTCCCCGGGGTCAGCCTCCGCACATAAATTGTCCGCTCACAGGCGAAGCCTCATTCAACATTCACCGTACCAGGCACGTAGATAGAAAGGATTATATAGTTAAATAAACATGTATAGTCTATATGAAAAAAGAAATAGATATCAGAAAATGTTCATTTGATGCAATGTAAATGTACATGGTAAAAAAACAGGTTATATCATTAATGCTTATGATGGGACTCTATCGTATTTATTTATCGATATGTACCAACCTGGATGACTTGTGTACAACAAAAAATGCATATAGTTTGAGGCCCCAAGCGACAATCTGTTAGGAACGATTACGCATACCTGACTAAGTTACTAGCTGTATATAAAGGCCTAATATACGTAACTTTCGGCAAAACTTTAAGCGAAAATCAAGCCTAATAACTTATCATATATATATATATATTTAGTTAAGATTAACTGATATCAGCAATATTCAAGATGAATTCTTTCGCGGTTACCGGAACTGTAGCAGTTGAAACACGCTATTTGTAAACACGCGTCCATTTCGAACCGTCTTCTACCTTCGGTTTGTTGTTGAAGTGGGCCCCACCTGAATTATTTTCAATGCTTTTGATATTTTTGTCAATAGTTTCTTGTTAGTTACCGCTCAGGTTTACTTCGTTTTAGGTTTATTTTTGCATGGTTATCAACTGGATTTTTTTTTCAGAATTTTCAGAATCACGAAAATTTCCCTAAAGTTAAGTATATTGAGCCTTTAACACTTTGTCACAATCACAATGTATATTTGATATCCAGGTCAATACCAGCGATGTTTTCTTTTATGACGGCGTCAAACATTTCGTTCTGTGCGACAGTGAACCTATCCTTCCAGCCTCCCACTTCACCTGAAAAAACAAATCGAATCCGGCTCAGAAAAAAGTCTGATAAAACATTTATATAGCTTATCATAGCCATCTGTCATGAGATGTTTAACAGAAAACATCATTCGACTGACATAATTTGAAAAAATGATAAGCAAGAAGTCGAACATGTACTAAGTCGAAACATCAAGGTATTTACTGTACATCATTAAACAGCTTTCAATTCATTGTCTGATCAGCATCAAACAGCTGTCAACCCATTGTACTTAACAGATGTAAAAAGCAACGCTCAACTGAATAAGTGAAAAGACGTAAACAGCTTTCAACTCATTACCTGTACGGCATTTAACAGCTTTCAACTCTTTACCTGTACGGCATTTAACATCTTTCAACTCAGTACCTGTACGACATTTAACAGCTTTCAACTCATTACCTGTACGACATTAAACAGTTTTCAACTCATTACCTGTACGGCATTTAACAGTTTTCAACTCATTACCTGTCCGGCATTAAACAGTTTTTAACTCATGACCTGTACGGCATTAAACTGTTTTCATCTCATTACCTGTACGGCATTTAACAGCTTTCAACTCATTACCTGTACGGCATTTAACTGTTTTCATCTCATTACCTGTACGGCATTTAACAGCTTTCAACTCATTACCTGTACGGCATTTCACTGTTTTCAACTCATTACCTGTACGGCATTAAACAGTTTTCAACTCATTACCTGTACGGCATTTAACAGTTTTCAACTCATTACCTGTACGGCATTAAACAGCTTTCAACTCATTACCTGTACGGCATTAAACAGTTTTCAACTTATTACCTGTACGGCATTTAACAGCTTTCAACTCATTACCTGTACGGCATTTAACATCTTTCAACTCGTGACCCGTACGACATTTAACAGCTTTCAACTCATTAACTGTACGGCATTTAACAGTTTTCAACTCATTACCTGTCCGACATTAAACAGTTTTTAACTCATTACCTGTACGGCATTAAACTGTTTTCATCTCATTACCTGTACGGCATTTAGCAGCTTTCAACTCATTACCTGTACGGCATTAAACTGTTTTCAACTCATTACTTGTACGGCATTAAACAGTTTTCAACTCATTACCTGTACGGCATTTAACAGTTTTCAACTCATTACCTGTACGGTATTTAACATCTTTCAACTCATGACCTGTACGACATTTAACAGCTTTCAACTCATTAACTGTACGGCATTAAACAGCTTTCAACTCATTAACTGTACGGCATTAAACAGTTTTCAACTCATTACCTGTACGGCATTAAACAGCTATTGTAATAAATGTTTCTATTTTCGTTGTTTACTATAACCTCACTGTAAAAACATTTCCGGGTATATGTTACACTAATAATAATTGTGTGCAATCGAAGCGTTTCTGTTAAAATTGTTTACTTCATCCCTTAAATATTTCGTTTAGGTTAGATTTAAGCACCAATATCATTGCCATCACTCCAAATATTCGTGCTTATGAGTGACCACAGTAAGAATATAAAAATACTAAGTATAATTCATAATTTATACACAAAATATACCTTTTCTGTAAAATGGGTTTTTTCCACCAACACCCATCTTCTTTTCATCCTCACAGTTCTTCTCCTTCGACATGGCATGGAACTGGCATTTATTTGCAACCTCTTCCAGGAATTCTGGTTCTCGTTTTACACCAAGAAACTCAGTAAGCTTCTGGACGCTGCTTAGTAAATCCTGAAAATAATATAGAAGGAAAGCATAATTGTTATGTTTAAAAAAAGCTATATTTTACACAACAATAAAACCTTTTGACAACTCATTGGTACAAAAATGTACATTGTACCAGGCAAATATTCATACAAATGACCAGCCAGACATATATTGCTTATAGGTTTACATCATTTTGTAGTAATACATAGCGGCAGTTATAAACTGTGACATTAAGATGAGTATAATCAGATAGTTTTCTTTAAAAAAATCTTTTATTTCTGAACCTCGAATAGTCCATGAGGAATAACGTCAATTCTATTCTTTGACGTTTAAAGGTTTTGATAACTAGAGTAAAAGGCAATTAAAGAATAAATTCTATCACTCTATTGTTGTAGTCTTTGTATAACTTTTTTACATCAACTATTAAAATTGCCTTCCAAACAAATGTACTTTGATGAATCAGATCGTGCAAGACAAATACTTATTTACATCTGCTACACCAACGTATTTTCCGATGAGGCAAAAACCCTTCACTTTTACATCTTTTTCTCTTATTCTCTAATCCTGACAAGTAAGTATTCTATGATTTAAATCGGATCAGCTGTTTAGATTAAGTGAGTTTTATCATCAATATTGATGGAATCAGACAGCAAACTACATTTGAAGAAGGGAACGGCACAGTTAGGCATTATCTTACCAAAATCTTCAAACTAAATCAAAGAAAATGATACAATTACAAAACAGAGCTTATTGATCAAAATAAAAATATTCCCAAATAAAATTTACAAAAATAAATTATTGTACAATGAACAACAAAAAGTGTTTAGATTAACAAGAACATACATTATAGAGTCGTTCCATTTAAATGCACTACATTTTACCCCTGAACCAGTAGATCATCCTTTCGTTTGGAGTTGCCACATTGACAAAAAAACCCGATATTTAGCATTATTCCCGTATATATTTTTAAAACGAAATCGACTGGAATGGATTATAGTTTTTAAAGGTCGAATTCTTGCCTTGAAATTTCAAATAATATATTGTTCATTAATGTGTTTACTTGTTAGGATTGACAATGATGACTCGGTTCTCATATTGAGAATTTTATGTTTACTTGGATGTGACAAAGATTTATATGGCGGGTGTCGTCGATGAACCAGAAGACGCTTACTCTTCCGGAACAATTGGTCTTATTCTCTTGTACTTTTACAAGTGTCTCCATGTAAATCTGTCCATTGTTCATATTTTGCCCCTGGTTAAGTCGATTTTGAGTTCGGATAATGATTTTGTATACGCTTCGGTATTCTCCAATTTATTTTAAGATCAAAGAAATTTCCCCTTTTCCAAACTTACCTTTTTCATGTCCTCGAACGCTACGAACAATATTGGTTGTTCTGGGTGTGACTTCTTAAAATCCAGCCAAGCTTTTATATGTTCAAACCAAGAGTTGTATGGTACTTCGAAAAAGAAACAATTGCATATTCAAACCTATTGTTTAAAGTAAAATGGTTTCTCCGTTTATTTATACTGTACGTATACAATCGCCAAATCACAGTTTTAACACAATCACTATACTGTTATTATAACTGCATTAAGTAAGCATCACTATATTACTTCTTAGTTATTATGTTATGATGTTTCCTTTAAATTATTAGATCGATCTATTTTCTTGGTGACATAAATATGTTATGGCGTGTTGGCAATGCTTATTCATCTAAAGTAATACTTGCGTCGGAAATTATTAGGGACCGTTATAATGCAAATATACAACATATATAATAGGAGCCAGTGTCATTTCAGATATCTTTTATGAAATTTGAAGTAGTATCAATAACATTTTCTAAGTTATACCTTTTTCCGTCATGTAAGACGTGGAGAAGTGTTCCCATGGAGTTTTGTAGTCTTGTAGATCTACCGCGTAATTAAATCCCTTGTAGTATCAATAATATTTTCTAAGTCCTACCTTTTTCCGTCATGTAAGACGGGAAGAAGTGTTCCCATGACGTTTCGTAACCATCCAGAACCAAAGGGTTGAGGAGCTTCATGAATGAAAACATAGACACAGCGGTATCCTTTGGATTGCGGTAGACGTAGACAATTTTCGATTTGTTATCAATTAATGACTGGGGTATGTGCTGAGGAAACAGGTGTGACGTTAGTACCCTCGGGGCTTCCAGCGCGTCGTGCCGTTCCGAAGGCTCAAACTCAAGGGCTAGAGTCTTGTTTGAGTAGTATTCCGCCTTTCCAGTAACTAGCATATGAATGATTTCAAAAGCCCAATGAGTACCTGAAAGGACAAAGTGCTATCCAATTAATGTATCGTTTCCTGTATTGCTCTCTCGCCATTGTATCCGGTAAAATATATATAGATATTGCTTTGTAGTAACGGCATCGGACCTTCACTGTCTGCTTTAATATCTGACAATGCGGAAATGGCAAAAAATATTATCGAACGGTGAATTAAGCAAATATTTTAGCCTAAAATTTAATAAAATAAAAACAAAAAGTTCTGCATCACACTTTATTGATATGACAAGACATGATCAGATATATGTAAATAGTAGAATTGTAGTTTTACCACTGCTAAAAAGAATGTTAAGAATACCGAAACACCAACAAAAGCATAAACCGAACTCAAAATCGATTAAACTAGAGGCAAAATTTGAACAAAAGAAAGTTCACATAAAGTCTCTTGTAAAAAAACAAGAGAATAAGACCTAGTGTTACGGAAAATTAAGCGTTTTCTGATTCATCGACGACACCCGCCATCTAACTGTTCGAGAGATGAGTTAATCTTAGTATATTACAACAGATCATTTATCACATCGTAAAAAGGAAAGATTTAATGCGTAATTTATGTAAACAACTTCGAGATAATTCTATTAAAAAGGTACGACAACATAAAGAAGTTAGTGTGAAACGCCACAAAATACCAAAGACAAAGCAGGATGTTAGGGAGGATTGTATTTCTTTTGAATACAAAATGTTATTTAACAACTGATCTAATGAGGTTTATTTTCAGGTTTAAATAATTTATTGTTAGATCTAAAGAATGCAACCTAATGGTGTCCTCTCACAGGAAGAAGATACATACATGTATAAATGCCATAGAAGACTGCACAGACCACACACAATATTATCATCAGTTTAAGAATACTCATTTCGCTGCTATTCACATCCATACAAATAGTATATACCTCTTTATCAAAACACCCTGTGTTATTCCACTTGGAGACCATTGATTAAAAGTACTAACGTTGTAATATATCACTAATAGTATATGACCTTCCGCACTTTTGATTGGTAAAGAAGTTGAACTTGAACACGGAATTACGTGGTTCAATGTCATGTGCGGATTGTTGACGTCATTATCGATTATTTACGTCGTCACCACTTGGTGGAAATATATTCAAGATACGTTTTGCGCATATCTTAGTCCGGTTGTTTCCGTCTGAGCATGTACATGTACTCATATGTTTACACACATATCTATAATAAGCGTATACATTGACATTTTACACACACGTTTATTTTATAATAAAAGTATAATGCACACATACACATATCTTGGAATTCATTCATCTAGACTATATCTGTTTATGCATTTATATGTTAAATGAAACATTAAGGAAAAACAATATTTATTTTCTAAAGGTTAAGAAGAATGTACAAAAATATTTTATAAAAAGCAATAATAAAAAAGAAATAGTGTTCACTCCACTCGTTGACCTCAGATAGAGACGGAGTAACGATGCTGCGATCTTATTCACTTAAATAGATACTTTGGGTTGAAAGGCGAAATATCTTTTTTGTATATATGCTAAAGTCATATTCGCAGTTTCTGTGAGTAGGTCAATATCAAGTCTCTATTTGAAGTTGTACACGGTAACAAGATAAGGATTTTTGTTTTGTTGGAAACTAGCATATCTACAAAGAATCTGAGGAAAAAAACCTTTTCCAAGAAAACGTCAGCATACCTGTTTTAGGGAAGGTATCTACCAGCACATCCCCTCCCTTGTGCTTCAATACTTTTATCGCTTCCAAATGACTTTTCACATCGCCGATGACGTTTGGTGGGAAGTATATACCATCATAGTACTTGAATTTAAGAACAGCCCCGCCAGCGTCTGTTACCTGTCGCATTTCCATGGTTACTTGATTGGTCGTCTTTGCGCGATCTGAAAATCACCAATACGTAAAGGGTGCAAGTATTTACAGCAGTGTTGGATCAAGAAAACCTAAGCACAATATTTATGTACAGACTCTTTGCAAAAACATATGATGAAATCCCTCACACACACACACAAACACACATACCCTACAACCTCAAGGTGAAAATGGCCCCCAGCCATACTGTTGTATTGTTTACGACATTGAAAAACTAGATGAGCGAAAAATAACAGTGTATCGCCTGATAATATGATATGTTGGGGAATTCGTTTAAGTTTCAGAGTTAGACTTTGCATAAATACTATAACACATTCTTGTGTAAAAAGTAGAACTGCTGAACGTTGACGGACTGGACTGACTAAAGAAAACAAAACTTAATTTTGTTTTCCATGTTATTTACATCCTACCTGTAGCTATATACTTTTAAGAACATGTCAGGTTTTGGAGTTGGAGTTCTGGTGTTCGAGGGAAGCTGGAGATTCCTGAGAAAATCCATCGACCTACGGCCAACCAGTACATTGTATGATGCAGTTTAATTCATTTTTTAGGCATACTGCATCTATTACTAAATTTACGAGGTGCAGCATATGTGTGTGTTACGTGATCTTTATGATAGGGGGTGGCAGAGTCTGCTGATGGATTATTTAGTCCCCGAGGTTTGCTGGAGCCTCCATAGCCACAGTTAATCTTATTTGAGTAGTGGCACGGTACATGTACTTAATATACACATTTTCGTAGTACACTATTTGAAATTATACAGAACTAGTTTATTTTTAGTTCTAAATTCATAAATTAAAGGGGTTTTACGCACATGACACTTCTGCTTCTACATTAGTTTAGAAATTTTCGATCCTACCTTTTGGCCCCTAGCATCACTGAAGAGTCCTAGGAGGACGAAACAGCTGTATGATGCAGGTTAATTCATTTTTAGGCATACTGTATCTATAACTAAATTTAAGAGGTGCATCAAATGTGTGTGTTACGTCATCATTGAGACTGCCCACCGTCAGCCTTGAACCCACCACCAAGAGTTTGAGAGCTAAGTGAGACAAAATGTCAGATACCTTAAATATTTGGCCATTGTGGAACATTACACAACATCTAGTCCCAAGCATGGGGCTTCACCGGTAGGTGATTATCATGTGTGTGTTACGTCATCATCAATAAACAAAGCAATACGCATTTTCAAACTTTAAATACGCAAGTACAAAATTTAAACAATACGCGTGTTATTATTTGAAGCATGGAGGAATGCATTTGAAACAATGAACATTATATTGCAGTTCCAAGCTATCACCTTGTACAAACTATTTAGTATAGGCTTCTATCTATTACTAGATTTACAAGGTGCAGCATATGATTGTGGTACGTCATCTTTCTACTATCGTCGACATGGAGATAATGCAAAACGTTTAATATTTCAAAATTATTTGTATTGAATGAAAACAGTTTTCAATATAGTATACAAAATATATGTTTATAATAAACGAAATCAACGCTTTAGAATGACCATATGCATGTATCTGTATGCATCGATATCTATACATGCTTGGTACTATTACTTTTAAGTACTATGGAATGTTTAGAAATAGCAAGTTACAGTAGATACAAGATTGAAGCTTGGTTTTATTTCATATGTAATGCATGCTAATAAACAAAGAACATAATACTATTTTGCCGTTCCCGCTCGATATTAAAGTTAGAAACGCCCAGCATACATCAGTGTCTTAAATATCATTCGAGAAAATACCATTTAAAATATGAACGAAACATAACACATTACCTCACAATTTTCTTGCTGTGGGACGATATCAAGTTCCCTTCGGAAGTTTACGGTGTATGTGTGTGACGCCCACCTATCATTCTAACGTTGGGTTGAACAACGAGATTGTCCTGTATTATCACCACCTCACCAGGATAGCCCGTCACCCTTTAAATGTTATTGCCGGTGAACTTATTTCAATTTTTTTATATTCAAATATTTGTCAACTTAACAACACAATCGTTACTTGGAATTTCTAATCAACAAAGATCAAGTTAGCGTTTCCTGCTTTGTTGTTGTTACGTTAGCATCGTCAAAGTCATGTAAATATATAATGTAAGCAAATAATGGAGGTGCTTTATTATTGAGCTTGTCGGTCATACAAAGTGTAAGCTGTACTGTTTGACTAGATGAACGTCACCATTGCACTAGTTTGTATGCCGTGCTTAACCCGACCTAGATACTGACCGATATATTGACGTAATTTCGAATAATCAATTTTACTACAGTTTGATATATAGTCATGGTTTGGGAGCGCTGAAAACAAGTTGCTTTCCTATGACGAATTGAAATAAGCTAGTGCGTGCAAAAGGGTTTTAAAATATAATGAAGCTTGTACATGTACATATAAATGTATATATTAATGGACAAAATTTCTGAAATTAATCTACTCTCTAAAACACATAAATGTAAAATGATTTTAGAAACAGATAATATTTGAAGAAAAACTGGGGGGGGGGGGTTCATTGAAATGAACCGTCTGGAATGTAAAAGGAATTTTATATTTTGATTTCAAAAGAAAAGAAAAAGAATAATTGATAAATAGTGGAAATCAATTATCGTCGCCATCTTTGTTTTATTGAGAAATATTCTGTATCATTAAGTGATATGAAGATGGACGTTTTTGAGTATGCTCATTAGTGTGTTAACTTGAGTGTTGTGATTGACAATGATACTCGGTTCTCATTTTGAGATAAAGACGAAGATGGCGACCATAAACATGCCTACAGTTCTGATCATCCTGCATCACTCAAATTTTTGTGTTGTTTATTTGTTTCTCAACAGTCGACATCGATCATGGAAATCACGATATTTAGAGCAAACTCTAGAATATCGAATCAACTATGACGTTGGAGAAGCAGAGAAGTTACTATAAAAGATAATAAGTTCACGATCAAAAGGGTATATCGACGTTGTCAGCAAACTTCTTGTTGTTTATAGACAACACATCGTTGATATATCTAAAAGTGAAAGGTTTGTGTTTGCTGTCCTGATTAGCTTTGTCACTTATTCAGTCACGTATGGAATCAAAAACAAGTCAACTTAGAATGGGATATAGTTGGTTCCCATAGGATTGCCAACAGTCTGCTGGAAAATCTTTCTTTCAAACTCAACAAAAATAGAATCGACCAGGAGTTCAATCATACTTAATATATCTTCCTCAGTATTTTTCATTTTGGCTTGTTGTGGTTTTTTTTGAAAATTTTTGAAAAGCAGGCCTTGTTCTTTTCGAGAGTAAGTTATATGCAAATCAATTATGTTGTAACATCTAATACCCTTTTGAAATAGTTTTTCTATATGAACAGTATTTCATTATTAAGAAAATTGCAATAATGCATCTGATATAATCTAATTCATACATGTATTGTCTTTATAACACTACATTTAATATTTCCCGAGTTATCCATTATATAACTATTTTATTATAGACACAAATGTATGCATGTAAATAACTAAAGATATTGAAGAAAAGAAATTAATTCTGTTAAGTCAATTTCAAACAGAGAAAATATTACAATGCTAAGTTATGTTTGCATTGCCGTTGATGATATCTTCATTTTTAGTATTCAAAACATATTTTTGTAAACATTATCTTATAACTAGGCATCATTCATTTTCGAATATTTAGTGCAATTTTAATGTCGGTATGAAACATGCGTAACTAGTTGTAGGTTCGACCCACGTTCACATCCCTACTCACGATGACGGTTAAGTACGGTGACTGATTTATGCAATTTCGTTGTTTCGTCCTTTCGCCTAGAAATAACGAAAGGACGATAATTGTTTCGCGAAAGGACGCCATTTGTACCAGCTAATTAGCGACTTTAATTCGCCGTTTCGCATAAAAACTATCGTCCTTTCGTTCTTTCGTCCTTTCGCCTCGGACGAACGATATTCAACATTTCTTTATTATTGTCCTTTCGTTATTTCTAGGCGAAAGGACGAAACAACTACAGCTAGAATTACGGCTAAGTATCCACTTTTTTTGAGACGAACGGAAGACGAACGCTTCCCGAACGGAGGCTTACCGCTGCACGACCGGAGAACGAACGCGAGCCGCACGGAATTACCTATTGGACCCACGCAGCTAATACGGCCGATTCCCGAACGGAACGAACGCTAGCGGCCGATAACCTTGGGCGGCCGCTACCGGCCGATAACCATAGCCGGCCGCTACCGGCCGATAACCTGGGCGGCCGCTACCGGCCGATAAGCTGGCCCGGCCGCTACCGCACGATAAGTTCCATCTCGCGTATCGAACGAACGAACGAACGAACTTTGCAGCGTCCCGAATGGAACGAGCGGTACAATGGTATCGTCTGTAAAACCGAAACTACTCGATCAAGTGTGCATGCAAATCTGTGTATAATGATGAAATAGTTTTAGGCTATCTAGCTCGTAGCTGCGATAACGTACTCATAAACAACGATCCGTAGGAGGCCGGGTATTAATGTTTAGTATTAGTACTATCTATACATGTATTATAATTTGATTCCGTGAGCTGATGCGTTCGTGTCTAAGCGTCGGTAATAAATCTGAAGGAAAACGAACAAATGTCTAGTAGACCTAATAATAGGCCTAGTGTCATCCAGTATAAGGAGCCATCCAGAACTAAATTTTAATCCGTAACTTAAAGCCGTGTTGTTTAAATAGTGCTGATCTGATAGATCTACTGTACCCTTGAACATCTGGTTATCGACGGGGTAATCAACCATCGCAAATAGCAAAAGAAACAATTGTGAATAAAATATCCCAATATTATTTATACAATAGTCTATCTTTTACCTTACCTGTACAATTGTTTGTCCGCAATTCGTTATTTACTCATTAAAAAACATTGGCTACTCAACTTTCTCTTATGTGGGGGAGAAGATCCATGTTTCTCCCATAATAATCGTTTAATATCAGTGCACAGTGCACAAGAGCACACGGCAATAAATGTATGTCTTGTAAGTAATTAACTGCATAACTTTATATATATACCCTTTAATATCTTAAAGGTCTTAAGAGAATGGGGGATGGGGGAATCGTCGGTTGGGATTGGCCCAACCACTTTTTCTCATTTCGCATTCTCAGGTGGTATAATATATCATGTAATTGTATATTGTTAAGCATAAAGAAAAGTTGAGTGGCAAATGTTTATATATCGATATTCATTTTAGTTAGCGTAATGCATTATTTTTTATTATTTGCATCTTTCAATAACGTGTCTAAAAAGTCAATACGGTTGGACACATATTTTATTACAATTTGTATAGTTATGTTATTATGATTTTATGTGAAATATGTGTTTGACACGAAAATGAAATATTTGAACTTGAACTTGAACTTGAACTCATTACAATGTCGGCACTTTCCTACTGCTACTCGCCATGACACTATATAGTGTTATCGACAGTAGTGCTCACTAGCGTTTAATAAACATTGAAGACCACACCAGTCGAATTTTGTAGCAGAGGAACATTTTCAAAAAAACAACATTTAAGTTTTAAATAATTATCCTTCAGAAAATGTCACATTTTGATATAAATAGCAAGTGTTCTATTTGTCAACGGTAGTGATATCAGAACTTGCAAAAGTCAACATTTAGTTGTATAAATGTATGTTTAAAACACTGCATTGTCTGTCATTACATTCTTTTTATGGAAATCGTATACCATAGCACTTCACTGGGTCTGAAAACAACCATATTATTTCCCTTCTTATGATAAAATAAACTATAAAATATGCCCTTTTGTAGCGTTTTATTCATACCACAACAAACATTTCGCGTTACTTAAATTGCAAAATTCATTCATATGTCGCTAAAAATCACATTCCCTTACCCGAACAATGTTTAAAGAGTAACTGTAGTGCTGAACCATATTTAGTGTATGGAAAGACTTGTAAATAAGAAGTTAAAAAAAATAACGAAGTTTTTACCATTTTACTAAATTTCACACCTGAACGCAAATCCGAAAATCCCCGATTTTGCTATACAAGCGGAAGTGTCGTCACAACGGTAACCGCACTGATAGACTTAATTAATTATTAAACTTGTATGAATCGTATCGCGACTTGTTATTTGTAGAGAGTCCCATATTCAAGAATAAGACACTGATTATATAACAAGGCTGTACGGAGTTCATTAATGACCCTACTGTTAATTGCAAGGTATTATATGTCCAAGGGGACGGTAATTAGTGGGGAGGGGGCCGGGTTTGGGAGTTCCACAGGTATATGTATGCGGCACACGTGGTCATGGTCACTCGACCATAAATCAATTACCACCGGGCTCGATAGAATGATCAAAAGGTTATTAGTTTGTGGAAAAACTGTAAGACTTCAAAACATACGCTTGATATGATTATGTATTAAGTTTCTCATGTTTTATTTCATATACCTCCGCTAAAACGGCGTGTGTATTCAATGCATGCACCAGGGACGTATATATATATGTGTGAGACATATACGTCCTTGCATGTACACATCAGCAGGAACTGATCGTTACATCAGTAAAATGCACACTGACAAATATTTATGCATGTTGGTCGACTGTATAAATATAAAACTTCGTAGAAACAACCTCAAACAAACACAAGAAAAAGGATATTTGTGTTACTGTAGACCACGGACTTAGACATAATCCAATTCCGTGTATGGACTCAGAACTTCGAAAACCATATATCTTATAGGACTTCAAAGAAGAACATTTAATTACATCATATAGAATCATGAGACAATCCTTTTTATATCTACATGTACAATGTACGTATATCGGAAAATAAAAATATGTAGATTTTATCAATGTTTTCGACCTGTATAACCTATTTTGAAGGGTATCACATTTCGACAACTTTTATATAAATATATAAAAACGCGAGGGGTCTTATTGTGGGAGGAAACCGGAGTACCCGGTGCTCCCACCGATGGAGCGAAAGCGCAAAGTTATGTGTCCGTGTCGTTTTTTTATTTTTACATATATTTTCTTCCGCAAGGCCATTTCAATTTTATTATTTTATATATTTATATATCTATATTTAATATAGTTTAATTTGTAAATTTAACGTTTTCTATCCGATAACCCTTACCAACATCCGTTGATATAAATCTAACATTGAAGTTAGCACACAAGGTACTAAAGAGGAAAGTGGAACACTTGCACCCGAACATCTTTAGCATAATTTATTTTAAATTACAACAATACGTTCAGTTTTATTTAAAAGTAACTAACTGTACAAGGGCGAAAGGCTATGTTTGCACTGTTTTGGAAGTGTTCAGCAATAAACCATATACATATATGCTCCACCTTTTTCGATGGTCACATGTAGGAAGTATCTATGCGATTGAAATTTGGTGTGAACACAAAGCTGCAAATATTGAACAAGCGCTTTTTATATTTTTTATTTTTCAAGAAACTATTGAAAATGAAGAAATCTGTCAATAACAAGAAGGTACAAATTGAATTGGGTCGTTTACCTTTAATTAGGATGACAACAAAATTAAATGATAAAAGTTTTTTTAATGATTTTGAAATCTATCACATAAGGTTACATGTACATAATAACAGTGATAACGATGGTTTATTAGATGTGAGATTTCTTTGATGATTTATCGTCAATTGTCAAGTGCTAAGTGTATATGTCAAGTATTCATCAATTACTGCAACCTTCGAATTATTATTAAATATTTGTGTGTTTCATTGAATTTTCAATAATCCAATATGTAAAGCTAAATATTCTAAGTATGCTTTTTACTCTAGTATTTTTATTTAAAGCGCATATCATGCACAACGTATTTGAACTGATTGATGTAAATGTTCAGCACTAGTGTAATATCTGCATACATCAAGTATTGTAACACAAATCTTTCTTTCTCATAATATATTAAAGGTCATATACTTCAAATGTTTTGTATTATGTCATGAAATGTATACATACATGTATAAACATTGCACTGTGCTGTTAATTTTAAAACAAAAACAATTTAAGCCTAAGAATTATAAATTTGGATGTTTTTAATTGAACTGTGTAAATGGAATCTTGAGTATATTATTATTACATTTAAAAGATAAAATATATTGTGATCTATAAAGTATATGTAACATAAATGACTGTTTAAACTGAAAATACAGGTAAATATCTACCTGTACATATGCACTTTCCCTAACCAGACTTTAATTGGTGTGCAATTGTTCTCAAGTGTTTATATAATTCTTTTGATCCCCAAAAAGTAGGAGACAGGAGAAAAAACATACTAATTTGCACTAACTAGAAACTTTTTTAGTTAAGGACATTTGATAACGAGGATACGAGCATTACGGTAGTATGGCTTCCCTGTCAGACAAGACAAAGAAGTAGAGACGGTGACGGGTGGTCAGTCTCACAAGTGTTACAAGTAATGGCCCCGGGGGGTACGTGTCACGCATGTACACCTGGTATACACAGCCAAATTATCACCATGGTCATCTAGATCTACAAGGCGGAACGTATTCACATTTCATTTTTACAATATATTTTTTCAAAATATTATGAAGATTACTCTAAATTAACAACTTGACCGGTATGTCATTTAAAAAATATATATATATTAAAATAATAAGAAAATGATAAAAAAATATTACCATCGTATCCGTCCTTTTCTTTGTACACAACGGAATAGCAGATGTCACCATGACAATGTAGGTTAAAATTGTAAAATCACAGACTTATCTAATTCTGTGGTTAGATCCTTCTTTATTTTATTAAGAATCATATGTGTATTACGCATGACTTTTATGTAACTGGTTTGATTATCACTGATATGTTTTATAACTTAACGACATGCAGTACGGACAAATGGTCAAAATTTTGAAGCGTTACACGCCTTAGTCAATACACAATAGTACACACATTATATCACATACAACAGAAACGAATAAACGTCACGGCATCAACGAAAAAGTTACCAATATAAATGCGTTCCCCAAAATAGATTGGACGGTTTAATTAGTAAAAACGAGGTGATGTTTAATATATGGTTAATTCACTTTATAACCTTGTTAAAGATCTCAGTACATGCAGCGTTTACGAAAGCTACTGAGCGTATATATATATATTTAATCTATTTTTTCTAGTTTTGGAACCAAGAGAAAGTCAGTACATTTCGGACCCACACTAAAAATGTAGACTAGTAATAATTGTGAAAAAAATACAGAAAATAAACATAAATGCAACGAACACAAAAAGTCTTGGCACAGTGACGCATTATCAATATTATTTATATGATAAAACATTTTAATGTTAGTTAGTTCAGTTTCCCAATGTATCAATATGAGATGGATATCATAAAAGTATCATACATTTTCATGTTTTATTCTTGTTCGAAGGGCGTGTCGCTACAATCGAAATAAGTAACACCAACAAACTACAACATACTGAGATCTCATTCCACATTATATATACATATTATCTCATTTCAATAAGATTTTGGCTCTTCATAACAACCCCGTTTCAGTTTTGCTCGAACAAAGAAATTACGAATCTGTGATAAGGAATTCCAATATGTATTACCACGGAATATATTCCGTTTTCAACCAAGGATTGCTGTTATGCGACTAGTGTAAGAATAAGATTCAAATAGCACAACTATCAATTTGTTGATACAAAGGATAGACGTTAATTTCTCTACTGTGTCTCCCTTTTTTATTCCTTCACTCCATACTTTACCGTTTCTACTCACTTTACCGAGCTACCTGTATTGTCGTAAAACCCACAGGGACCTGATAATTTGCTACAGATAGTTTTGGACCCTAACTGAGGTGTCTAGAGTAATTTTTAACTTTTGAAAAGGTAACGTTGAATTTTCGAAATAAAAATGTCTCATTAAGCCCCCCCCCCCCACCTCTCCTGTCTGTCATTTATAATCGTTACCGAACCCCCCCCCCCCCTTACACACACACACTTACTTTAGACCCAAAATAAGCTGCAACTTATCCTCATTTCCCTGTGGCAAAACCAACCAATTAATCAGCATATTTCCAATGTGAGTATCGGTCAAATTACATAAAGAAGATAAAAATAAATAAACAAATAAATAAATCAACGTCGTTTTGCAGGTATTTGAATTGCGTTACTTCTTGTAATTATATCGGTCGTCTTGTAATATCATCATGGTCAACATCTCCTTTTCACTGGAGAGTTGCGTTTTGTACACCCTTGGATTGCGAATACTCTGGCATAGCTTAGTTTTACCACTCTGGTATTACTTAAATGTACCACTCTGGTATTACTTAGTTTACCACTCTGGTATTACTTAGTTTTACTACTCTGGTATTACTAAGTTTTACCACTCTGGTATTACTTAGTTTCACCACTCTGGTATTACTTAGTTTACCACTTTGGTATTACTTAGTTTTACCACTCTGGTATTACTTAGTTTTACCACTCTGGTATTACTTAGTTTTACCACTCTGGTATTACTTAGTTTTACCACTCTGGTATAACTTGCGCAGGGGCCTTATCAGTTTGTAAATTTGGTGTATGCCTCACATCAGATCGTACTAGGTCCTACCTCAGGGGTAAATCACGACTTACATGTATAAATATGTGTACTTCGACCATTATAAGCATATAGCATGTTAAACACGATTACTTTTGGTCCGACATTATTTTATAAAACAAAATACACTGATCCAACAGGGCTAACGATTTGTATATAAAGCGATCATTGTTATGCTAACTCCATGCTAGTAAAGCCTCCCTATTCCGTTTATTTATCTAAAAATTACATGTGGTATAGGAATTCATATAAACTGCAACGTTGGTGAATAAATACCGTTTTAAACTGAAATATTTTTGCATACAATATTTTCCCATTGTGTGGTCGATAGATTTCTTTATCTTTCCAACTCCGTAGCCTTTGTCACTAAGGGGGGGGGGGGGTTCTATTTTTTTCATTAAATTATTTTGCATTAAAGAGTAACTGTAGTGCGAAACCATTTTTTGTGTATGGAAAGATTGGTAAATAGTTAGTGAGATAATTCTCACGAAAAATTTTTTTTTGTAAAAATTACGAAGTTTTGACCATTTTTCTAAATTTCACACCTGAACGCAAATCAGAAAATCCCCGATTTTGCCATACGACCGGAAGTGACGTCACAACGGTGACCGCACTGATAGACTTGTGTAGTCATTATATTAAAATTATATGAATCGTATCACGACTTGTTATTTGTATAGAGTCTTCTATTCAAGAATATGACACTTATTATATATCAAGGTTGTATGGAGTTCATTAATGACCCTACTGATAATTCCAAGGTGTTGTATGCCCCAGGGGGCCGTAATTAGTGGTGAGGGGGTCGGGGGTTCCACAGGTGTGCGGCACACGTGGTCATGATCACTCGACCATAAATCAATAACCGCTAACATGATTAACAGGTTATTATTTTGCGGAAAGACTTCAAAACATGCACTTAAGATGATTAGGTATTAATTTTCTCATATTTCATTTCATATAACACCGCTAAAACGGCGTGAATATTCACTGATGGTCACGTTGATTGCATGCACATATCAGCGGGAACTGATCGTAACACCTTTTAAAATGCACGCTGAAAATTTTGAATGCATATCGGTCGGCTGTATAAATACAAAACTACCTAGAAACAACCTCAAACAAACAGATAAGGAAAAGGATATTTGTGTTGCTTTAGACCACGGACTTAGATATAATCTAATTCCGTGTATAGACTCGGAACTTCGAAAACCATATATTTTATTGGACTTTAAAGAAGAACAGCTAGTACCGTCATATAGAACGACAAGACCAGCCTTTTTATACGTACGATACGATGTACGTATATTGGAAAATAAAAATATATAACTTTTATCAATGCTTTCGACCTGTATAAACTGTTTTGACGGGTATCACATTTCGACTTTTTTATCCTTATATATGTTTGAGAAATTATAGGTGTGTATATTAAAAGTTAACAGCTTTCTATCCATTGATAATTTATTTATGTCTGTGCAGTATAAAAAAAAAACATTTCAAATCGTGAATATTGTAAAATAAATAGAATATGAGCGAAATCCTGATGTTACCTGTCTTCAGGCACATACATCGAAATAGAAATCAAGACAATGTATTTCGAATTCTGTTTGAGAAAAAATAAGATTAGATCTTTGAAAACCCCTGTGTTTTACTGACAAGAAATGAACATGGAACATTTTTTTATAATAAGATGAGAAGATTACTTAATTGGTTTTAATCACAGGCACTTGTGGCCAGGAGAATAGTCATCTAAATATATAGATAATTTGCAAAATATGAATAATTAAAATCAAATATAAAAACTGACTTTAGCAATTTTCTTTTCATGTTATTAATCATCTAAAACCATAATGAAAGTAATTGCCAAAGTTCAGCTTGATACGTCAAGCGGTTAAATTTCACAAAAAAAGAGTGTCTGATAGTCGATGTTTTGTTAAATTAAACCGCTTGACGTATCAAGCTGAAATTTGGCAATTATTTTCAATATGGTTTTAGATGATAAATAACATAAAAAGAAAATTTGAAAATTCAGTTTTTATATTTTATTTTAATTATCATATTTCGCTATGTTATCTATATATTTAGATGGCTATTCTCCTGGCCACAAGTGCCTGTGGTTTTAATCCGCATTTTATTCATTTATGTTAAAAATAAAATATGAAAAAACTGTGATACAGACATACCATGACGTATATGTGCATATATACGACCCTGAGACATATCAAGCAAGTTTTCAACAGAGCTTTTCTCGTTGAATAGAAGAGTCAAACTCGAAATTAAAAAAAGTGTCATATACTGTGTGAGTTGACGGTGGGTTACGGAGATTTCAAAAGATACACATGCAGTCGATAGTCTATGTTCCAGTCGAGATCTACATGTAACTGCAGATTTAGAGTACACATTTTGAAGTTATAAAGAGGGGATAATAACCGCAACATACTCAACTATTACAATTTAGTTAACTTTGATAGCCCCCCCCCCCTCTCCAATGTTAATTACTTGCTATTTGAGTAACAAGTTACGTGTGAAGTTATCGAATGGACCAGGTAGATTATCCCGCTAATCTGATTACGTAATATAATGGACACTAACATGAGATTTACAATATTCAAAGGTATTATTATAAGAGTCACTCTTGAATCATTGGATAAATGATATGTATAACTGACATTATAAATGACACAGAGTATTACAATATGATAGCACATATATATATATGGGTCCATTAAAATGAATTTGAACAATCAATAAACACTATATTTATGAAAGAATCAAAAATAAAGTTATTTCAATGACAATTTAAGATTATTCTCCCGACCCCCATATTATGGTACGTCCCTTAATTCCATTATATAATACATTTTGAATCATTAATCAACCAGACGTACATATTACTATTATATATAGAGAGACATAGGACCCAATTTCTTGTGTTCCCGTTGTGACGTCACCAATACGTGTGCACAACTTTTAGCGGTTCGCGGTGCGCTTAATTAGCGTGTGGCAAAACAGGTAAAAAACCAAACTTCAACCTGTCGTAACTTTGTAACCGGTCGGCCGATTTCGATGCGGTTTTCGACAATGTATTAAAGCCGACACAACGAGTCTGATCATTTCAGTTTCTATTTGCACTACAGTTACTCTTTAACTGCGGGCCAACAAGAGTGATTAATAATATAAGTTGGATAACTTGTTTCATAATTGTTGTAAAATAAATAAAGCTTATATCATATTAACTGCTATCTGAAAGGGAGGCATTGAAGTCACATACAAGGGGGTGTGGGGGATCTCCCCTAGACAATTTTGAGGGGATATACAACCTGTAGACAAAAAATCCTGCATTCTGACTATATCCCAGTAATTTTTTGTACATAGATATTACCAAAAATTCTTCTCCTTTTTAAGGAAATTAACTATTTAAAATTTCACTGTGTGACTCCTGTCGGGAAGGGGTTTAGGCCCAAAGTGACAACTTTCATTATCTACTTGAATGTACAAAACTGTCTGCTTATAGAATGCTTTATAGATAAATACTATTGTTCAAGACCAAATTTTATTAAAGGCCCAATATGCGTAACTTTCGGCAAAACTTGAAGCGAAAATGAAGCCTTATAACTTTTTATATTTATTGATTTAGTTAAGATTAAGTTAAATCAGCAATATTAAAGATGAATTCTTACGCGGCTACTGGTACAGCAGCAGTTGAAACTCGGTATTTGTAAACACGCGTCCATTTTGAACTGATTTCTAACTTCGGCTTGTTGTTGGAAGTGGGCCCCACCGGAATTATTTTCGATTCTTTGGATTTTGCTGTGGAGAGTTTCTTGTTAGTAACCGCTCAGGTTTACTTCGTCTCAGACTTATTTTTGCATGGTTATTACAGAGACGTATATTTATATTTATACGTCTCTGGTTATTAACTGGATTTTTTCAGAATTTTTCATAATTACGAAAAATTTCCTGAAGTTACGTATTTTGGGCATTTAAGTTTCATGTATTGATGGATACAGCTAATATTAAAACATTGATGAAAATGTGTTATTTTATAAGAATGATTAACAACATGACTTGTCCTCCTTGATACAAATGGAAATGAAATATTTTGAAACTGTGCTGTGTATCGACTACGAACACTACACTACATGTAATTGTATGTATTATCAGGGACGTATATGTCCCTGGTATTATATTGTACATAAATATATTTTCTCTATGCAATATCTTGTGAAAAAAAGGGAAATAAAATCAATTTGAATTTGGTATTGCTCCACCTGCCCCCCATCCCCCACCCCAACTCAGAAATTGTAGACACGAAAATTATACACTGTGACATTATTTCAGTAACTTTTTATTCTTTAGACATTGTCAGACATGATTTTATTTAAGGGGAAAAAATATTGAATTTGTTTTGCTCGCAAGGAGGGTACGGGGTATCCGCAGAAAACTTAACTTTTAGATGCACAAACTTGCCTTCTGAGCATATTTCAGTACTCAGTAAAATGTAGTGCTGATTGAGACTAACTGGAAAAGCAAAGTAATATCAATTTCATCACAGACTTAGGTAAATATAATTCCGTGTTTAATGGACATTTGCAAGGCTCTCAAATTCAGGTTATACAAGGCAAACTTATATATGTGAAATCAAGGACGTATATGTACGTCCCTGGTGATATCACGGACTTAGATAGAACCTAGAATTAGACATTTTCTAAAAACAGACTATAGCCTTACCTGTAACAGACGTATACGTCTCTGCCTGTAATTAGTACCTATATTGTTCTCACCCTGTAACTACCTGTGCTCTGTACAAATACTAAAATAGGATATGTTGGCTGAGTGGGAAGACGCTGGGGTGGGGATAGGATTATCACACCTGGATCACAAATAACAAAATGCTGTGGCTTTGGGGCGATATGAATGATTAGTCATGGGGCAAATATTACCTGTACTGGCTCTTACAACACAGGTAATAAATTAATTGTTAGTGATCAGACAGGCTAGGCTTTCAGGCACTGTATAGACGGTTTCATGAAACTATAAAATATGACTGTATATGCTTCAAAAACTTGTTTTGTGTGTGAAAATGCTGGGGGGGTTTCTGAAAACCCCCTGGATCCGCCACTGGCTCTCAACTCTGGAGGTAAGCGTGAGATCTTCTGTTACACAGCCATTTTAATTTTCGAGATAATAAACTGCGCGCGCATCTTCACCTAAAAAGACGGAACAGCCGAACTAAACGGCCGGACGAATCAACCGGACGGATTAACCGAACTAAACGGCCGGACGGAGCAGCCTGACGGGTAGCCGGACGGAGCAGCCGGACGGAGATGCCGAATGAAAAAATAAAACGGGACGGACTGTCGGAACGAACGAACGGAACGGTTCAGCCGACACGAACGAAACAGACGCAAATGACGGACGGAGAACGAACGCTTCCCGAACGGTGGACTAACGATTACCGCACGCAGGCCGACCGCAGAACGAACGGAACCAAGGTGGATACTTGGCCGTAATTCTAACTGTATATTTTAGAAAAAAATCAAAATCGTCCTATCCGGCATTCCGTTATGTTGAATGTGTTTGAAGAAGATGGTATTCTCTGATTTTTTTTCTTTCGTGCCTAGCATTTTACCGACAGACGTGCATATAATTCAATTATTATTTATGTATTTTATAACAAAAACTATATAATTAATTTTCAATTGATTGTATGCAGAATGCGGCTTTTTGATGGGTTGAGATTTTCTTTTTATACCTCTATGAAAAAAATCTGAAAATGACGTGAAAAACGTGACGTCACAATCGGCAATTGACGTTGCGCATTGATTTGTAAAAAAGATTCCGTTGTAATGTCAGTCAAATTGTACATAAAAATGTTTTAGATTGAAAATAAGTTTCAAAAAGTAATTATAAGCGTTGATGTCAATTATTTTTTAGTTTCATAGGGTTATGAAAAAAAATTGCTTGCAAACTTTTGTAAAAAAAAATGTTTTCATACCCCATCAATGGTTAAATAAAAATAATAAAAAAAACTACACACATAAATACGTTTATGATTTAAAATGATCTTTTGATTTATTCAATTTTTAATTTCTACTGACTTTTTCAGCAAACAAGTAGGAATTTCTACTCCCGAAAAGTTTTTCAATGTTCACCTGTGGTAGGAAAAAAATAAAAATAAACCAGTTTCGATCCAGTGGTAATCAACCGCAGTTTATGTCAATTACAATGTATATTTCAACTCCAAATCAATGTCAGTCATTTTGTTCCCAATCAAGGCGTCATACATTTCATTCTGAGCTACTGTAAACCAGTTTTTCCAATCGCCTACATCACCTGGAATGATAAGAGGAAATGACGTCAATACACATTGACATTTTTACTTCATGTATACCGTATGTTGGACATAATCAGAATGTGTCTATTTTTTTCCCAATTCAAGTGACCCTATACAATCGTTAAAATTAAATACGACATATTTTAACGATTTCCCACCTCATACAGTCTATACTGACTTTCATTGGATAAACATTGTTCCACATACTAGGATTTTTATTTCATAAATATGAATGAGCACGTTATCTTATCGCTATACATGCGAAAACTAGTAAATAAGTACATAATTATTACATAATACATATATAAGAACAAAAAACTGATTAACTAACCCATTATATTACTAACAAAACATGTATCATTTGGGAAATATTACTATTTTTATGAGTAAAAATCAAAATGTTTAAGTTGATGAACACTTTCTGCTATATTTATTATATTAATGGTTAATGATTTTTATTTGCGTTATTTTCCGATTTTGAGCTCCAGTTAAAGTTTTATATATATTTGGCTATTCACCTGACGTTTATAACTTACCTTTCCTATAAAATGGATTGCTACTGTCTGTACTCATGGCGATCTTAGCTCTAGTTACAGGTGTGATATGTATTAAGCTATTCACCTAACATTTATAACTTACCTTTCCTATAAAATGGATTGCTACCGTCTGTAGTCAAGGCTGTCTGAGCTCCAGTTACAGGTGTGATATGTATTTAGCTATTCACCTAACATTTATAACTTACCTTTCCTATAAAATGGATTGCTACTGTCTGTACTCATGGCGATCTTAGCTCCAGTTACAGGTGTGATATGTATTAAGCTATTCACCTGCCGTTTATTACTTACCTTTCCTATAAAATGGATTGCTACTGTCTGTACTCATGGCGATCTTAGCTCTAGTTACAGGTGTGATATGTATTAAGCTATTCACCTAACATTTATAACTTACCTTTCCTATAACATGGATTGCTACTGTCTGTAGTCAAGGCTGTCTGAGCTCTAGTTACAGGTGTGATATGTATTAAGCTATTCACCTAACATTTATAACTTACCTTTCCTATAAAATGGATTGCTACTGTCTGTACTCAAGGCTGTCTGAGCTCCAGTTACAGGTGTGATATGTATTAAGCTATTTACCTGCCGTTTATTACTTACCTTTCCTATAAAATGGATTGCCACCGTCTGTAGTCAGGGACTTGTCATGTTCATTTGTGCTTTTTGCTTCTTTCATGGCGCTAAACTGACATTTATCGGTGACGTCATCAAGAAAGTCTGGATCTTGTTTTGTCCCGAGGAATTCCGCCATCTTTTGAACACAGCTTCGAAGGTCCTGACGAATGCAAAATACACCTCATTACTTTTTTACCTTAACGGTCACCTAAGTTTTGATATACTAGTACTATTTACTTATACTGACATAATCATTAACCTCAACCAAGTTTGAGCTAGAACACTGACAGGTAGACAATGTCCCTGTTATTAGTATATATATCTCCGAAAACCATTAGTCGTTCAGCTTTGAACCCAACGATCAAACTCAGTGACTGTGATCTTTGTTCCATTGACTTTCTCAAAAAAGAATGTTACAAACGGTTTCCTTGACCTTTGAATCAGGGACCTTGACATCTTTTACTTTATGACCTTGTATTTTCGTGACGTTTGTTTGGGAAATAAATGAAATACCCTTTTCATGTCTTCAAATGATACCATCAGCACGGGCAAGTTTGGATGCTTCTTCCTAAAGTCCATCCACGATTTCACATGTTCGAACCATGAATTGTATGGCACTTTAACAAAAAAATATAATCATCAATTAAAAAATGTGTCTAATAGTTGTTTTGTGTCATCCATGCTTTATGTTTAGCTGTTCCGTTATATGTTTGCATTGTTAGTACAACAGATCCTTTATGTATTTAAAAATTATCATACGACATGCAGCTTGAGGGCATTTGAAAAAGGAAAAGAGGTTATTCAATAGTTCCCTATCAAATATCAAATATATTCACGGTTTATTTGGGGTTATTTTAATATTGTCACGAATGCGATGTGAAAAAAATCTGCCATACGAGTAAAATATATCTGATAATTAACGGAAACTATTGATTTTTCTTTTTATAGCATTTTCAAGATTCTACGAGATTTTTTTTTTTCAAATTTAAGGTTACAGCTGATCGAACGGAGCGTAAGGCTTACAGAATATTAATACCCCACGGAATATAGTTCTATTTTAAACGAAAATGAAACAAATTCAAAAACCAATTAATAATTACATTTAATATGTAATACTTTCCAAAATACTATGAAGGTAGTAAAGATTCCTTACAAAATATCATTTGATTATCGAAAATGAGAATAATAGTGCTCAATTAGTGCTAAATGATAAATCATCACTAGTGACAATAGGCAGTGACACAGTTGGTAGTTTTGATATTTCAAATGTTCAAAATGTAATAAAACAAAAAAAAATAATAACTATTCCAAGTTACCTACTTTATATGCCTGTACTTACATGACTTTGTGGCAAATAGTTCAAAGAAATGTTCCCAAGTCCCTTGATAACCTTTTATTCCTTCAACGTTCAGTCGCTTCATGAAGGAATACATAGATACCCCCGTATCCTTTGGGTTCCGGTAGACATAGATGACTTTACATTTCTCCTCTGTGATAAATTTGGGAATATGTTGAGGATATAAGTGTGATACAAGTAATCTAGGACTGTCTAAAGCATCGATCTCTGTGGCTGTTGCGAAATCTAAAGGTAAACTTTTGCTGGAATTATATTCAGCTTTTCCCTTCCTCAACATATAAACAATTTCAAGAGTCCAGTGTGTACCTGGAAGCATAAAATGACATCTGAATTACTGCTAATAGTGTTTCTCTATATCATACATAATAATACATTGTTTAAAAATGTTCCTTTCAGTCATTGATTTAAGTGATTCAATGTAATCCAAAGCCATTACGTTACTGGTAAAGTGTGTTAATTATTAAGTAAGATATATATCACTTGTACAAGACATTTTCCGTTTTCTTGTTGATACTTGGTTATTTACAAAACATGATAGGTTAAACAGCACCGTGCCAAAAGTAAATATCATTTTTTCATTTTGCTTTCATATTCTTTTTATTTCCAACATTTTTCCAAAGAATTTCATTTCATTTCAATAAATTTTGTTGCTAAAAAATAAAAACAAAAGGATTAGGCATCAGGCAAAGCCGATATAAGCCTTCTCCATACAACTTCGGTATGTTACAAACAATGATATAAACAATAAGTAAACAATAAGAGTAAAGCGTATCTCCAAGCCTCTACTAGTAATAGTTATGTACGTTATTCAAATCTTTGCGTTTCGATGATATATTCTGAAATACATTTGAATAAAAATGAATTTGTAACCTCATCCCAATCATGACATCCATGTTACAGGTTGCTGATGCAAAAATGATCATGGCTGATATTTGGGTTTATAAGCTGAGTGCGAAGTATAAATCGTAAACTGTTGAAAAATGGACATACTAAAAGATAGTGTTCTGCTGTTTCATCACCGAGATTGCTAGAACATATTTGGAATCTCTCAGATCATCAAATTGTCCATGAAATTTCCTGACTATAGATCGATTTTGACATATATGGTTAATTTGTAAAAAAAAAAATATGACACCATATTTCTATATAACGCTACTAAAATGACGCCAACATGGTTTCTCGAAAATTCGACGTTATGAATAAACTACGATTTCCCTTATCATATATAATGCAAACAGTGGAAATATAATGAAATGCACCAAGACACAATTTTCTATAAGTGTACAAAAATTCATGTAAATTGATAAATAAACAAAGTCAGGAAAGTTCATTGAAAACAACTGGAAGTACAACGAATGCATAGCAAAATTGAAAATTGACTTTTAAAGTTGTACATTGTACGGTGATGTACAATAAAAAAGGCATCAATTTAGCTACCTACATAGATGTTATATCAGAGAAAAAAATAAGAGAATACTAAAGCGTCAATAAAACCATAATCCGAGCTCAAAATCGATTAAACTACAGGCAAAATAGGAACAAAGGAAAGATTTAAATCGAGACCGTTGTAAAAGTGCAAGAGAATAAGACCAGGTGTTCCAGAAGAGTAAGTGTCTTCTGTTTAATTCCAACATACCGGTTTTAGGGAAGGTATCTATTAAAACATCGCCCTGTTTGTGTTTCAAGTTCCTAATTGCCTCTAAATGATCTTTCACATTCCCTTGCATATTTGCTGGGAAATGAATTCCATCATAAAATTTGGAAGTTAACACCTCTCCTCCTCTGTCTTCAATCTTCCGGATCTCCATGGTTACAGCAAAGTCACTGTTCTGTCAAATAATACAGTGTGTGTTAAATTATATTTGTTTCATATTTAAAGCATTATATTTATCATCGTATCACATTGATGTTATATAATCCAACTCAACTGACAATCATATAAGCTATGAATGTCATGGACCGATGATTGACGCCAACATTATCGTGACATCGTAATTGTTTCTCTGACAACCAATGACCTTTGGACGAGGGTTTTTCGGGAAAGAAAATCAGAGAATACTGATTGTAACACATTCCAAAACAAATTATTGAACTACTTCCAGTTGGTTTTCATAGCCAAGATCAATTTTAACTACGTCGAAAGCTTTATTGAATTTGTCTTTTTCCAATTAGCAATTTTAAACATGTATCTATCAATGCCAACATAAAACACTTCAATGTTCCGTTTATGTTGTCGAATTCTTTTAGGCAAAAATCACACAAACAGTATATTACCATGAACGGAATACTCAACAATGAATGCATATCGATGTTGTTTTGTCGTTCTATAATGGTTAATATTCCAAAAGCCTTTGCCTTTACATATTAAGTAAACAGTAAACAAGGCAATTAGCGCAGTATTCCTCACATATTGATTGTCGAATTTCATAAAAAGATTAGAATATTAAATTACACTTATCAAATCGTATCAATATTAATCGTATATATCTATATAGTCCTTCAAAAGACGAAAGTTGAAATCGAAATTCTGTTGACGGTGTCTTGTACGAAATGTAATCGTGTAGGATATTAACTCAATTTGTTATTCATTTTTATGACACTAATGTGGGTGATGATCAGGCCATATAGGTCGTGCATATCATTACCCGAAGGTTCGTGAGGATCACATTACACGAAGGTTCTTGAAGATCATTACATGAAGGTTCGTGAAGATCATGACACGAAGGTTTTCTAACACAAAGGTTCGTGGAGATAATTACACGAAGGTACGTGGTATCATGGCGTGATGCTTCGTGAAATCATTACACGAAGGTTCGTGAAGATCATGACACGAAGGTTAGTGATGATCATAACACGATGGTTTCTGATTGGTATAGAAATATATGTAATAACTTTTCAAAACAGTTTCTTATACTAATTTGTCAATATATTGTCCTTTTGCTTTCTTATCCGCTTACTTAGAAGGAAAACCAACGACAAAGCAAAGTAAATATAACAAATAACAATTAAGTAAACAGTAAAGAGTGTATCCTAAATGGAACAATAACTTCATGCAATAACGATTTACCAGTGACACAGCCAACATCAATACAAGCGTAACAGTAATACATAAACAAAATAAAAAACAATACAAGAGTTATACAGTTTTAACACTATCTTAGCAGTGGCTGTACGACGAACAAACTGTACACAGACGAGTTCAAGGACCCTCAACCTGATGGTATTTAATACAAAGGCTAAAGATATCAGTATTTAAAAACCTTACACACGCCGCGTCCCACTGTTATATCTGGGTCACATCATGTCAACACCACTGTATACGGGACATATCATAACTAATTTAAAATTGGAGCTGATAAATGTAATAAGAATATATTGAACGGGTACGTTAGCTTTTAAAAACATAACCAGCTTTAGGTATATACAGCATAAAGGATCACAACTTCACGATAATAGCTTGCCTGATGTATCATATGGCAAGTCCTTTCGAAAACCTACAGAATGCTCATAAATGAAATATGAGTTAATGTTTATTCATGTAGGGCTTCTTTTCTCTTCTGCTAGTTCCTGAAAGGGATTTAAAATTTCCATTAAGAACAATGTTGCCATGTGAAGCTTCAAATCACCTGGTTATATATTTCAGCAGATGAAAATACGAAAAAAACTAAACAGTCTTGATCGACAAACAAATTTCATATTATCAGCCATTTGATAATAGAGTCTTTCAATTTTACTTACCGGCGGGAGGGGTTTGACATTAAGTGTGACTATTACAACATTTAAGGGACCTGTTAAACATTCATATTCCTCTAAATCAAATTATCCTTTCTCACCAACAAACCGATCTACAAATGAATTCGAAAGAAAACATAAACAATACAGATATATATGTACACGTAGAGACTGAAGAGATGGATGTTGTGTACTTACCAGCACGCCACAGCTTACGCTAACGACATTAACGGCCCTGGTGAGATTGTTTATACAGGATTTGATTCAATGCCACAACGTTTACGTCCCAGATTGTGACATAGTGAAGGGTAGCGTCACACCATCCCACCTTTTACTCGATATATTTACACGTCAGTTAATATATTTACAATTTTTACAGATATATTTTTGTGCATGGGATCCACAATTTCAAGTTTGCCGAAGTCTATTTACTTAATGTTGAATCAACGTAATAAAGCATTACCTTTTTTGAGAGTAAGTTAACAAGTCGTTTAGAGGTATTAACTCTGGATATTTTCTTGTGTTTTGTGTAATACAAGATTATTTCCTTCTGTTAGTATTTTGTTATAATGGTGATCGCAAGTTTTCCAAATGTTATATATACTGTATGTACATTTCTTAATGGGTTTAAAACTGAATACTAAAACTTACTATGTTATGTTTTTATACACATACAATGTACAGGTTTATGTACTTAGACATTCTCTGCCTTTGGACAAATTTAAATGCACCCTGCATTGATTTTTTATCTGAAGGCCCAGAAATATATGCCTCCTCTCAGAGATATGTTATACATGTACACGCACAAATGTTCCAGTTCTTGCATATTTTTAAGGGGCAATTTTCTAAGGTTTGTTTTTTTTTCATTTTTTTTAAATATCGCAAAATATTGCATCAAATTACAAGTAGCTTTTTACTCCTTATGAAAAATGTATACCGATGCTAAATCTTAAAATATGTTTTTTTCATACACTTTTTAAGTAATAGAAAAAGAAGTCCTTAATCGTTTAACAAACTAATAACATGCATAAGAGGCATATTTTTAAACATATCTCTGAGCACTTTGATCGCATGAGCATACACAGACCTGCCTCGTGGATGTAAATAATAATTACTTTCAATCAAATCTACTTACATTTTCACTTCGCTCCGCCTCAATGAAACTAGTAAACCCTACTCACTTCATTTCCTGATGAAGTAATTGCGGCACGCGGTTCCTGGCGAAGTAATACATTTATTTACAATAGTGTTATGTAACGTTGTGTAGGCCTACAGTACGTACACACATAAAACAGCTTTTTTACTTGCCAATTGGGTTATGCCAGTATCATATCGCGGCTAGATAGCTTTTATAATACCTGATCTGATTAAATACTGAAATTTCCGAAATCAAAATACATTTTTTAATTGTATATTGTTCCAAAATTCCTCATAGGTTCCCTCGATGATCGTGCGAAATGCAAACGGGATCATCTGCCCGTCAGATTTCGTGATTTTATTTAATGTGGTCCGATACTTATGCCTAACCTACATGTACCTTGCTCATAGGGTCCGGATAATTTGTTAAACTCACAGCGTCAAATCACTAATCCAGTTGATTACATGTTACCGATATCAATCATCACACTTTCGTTAATAAGCTCCGCCTAATTACTCTGTTAATTTTCAATATGCTTAGGCCTAACCGAAATCCGAATTCCGACAATTTTATTCGACTCTCTTCAACTGTGACCCAAATCACGACTTCGTTATGTTTACTGCTGCGTGATACAAACGACTCTAGAGATACACTCTCGTAATCCATCGTAATCCATACCATCATAGGTATGATTAAAGCACCTATAAAAATAAACAAATACAAATCATGTCTCTGGACTACATTTTTTCTGTTGCCTAGCAATGAATGAAGCTAGCTATCGGAAATTTAAAATAGTTAACGTAAATATAAGGATTGAATGTCTATTTTGTTGTTTGCATCGGTTGATGAAGTCAAGTGAACCTCGTGCAAATGGTTCATGAACTGCTTCATATAACACTTTCCTCATTAGGTTTCAAGTACATGATGCATTTCGGAATTTATATCACTTTCTTTACTACACCTCTGAATGGCTCATATATTTTTTTCAACTAAATGACTCTTTTATGCCATAACCAAACATTTAAGCTTCTAATTTAATTAGCAACAACAGTCTAGATTTACATATACATATATCGCAGAGGCTAAACAGAGCGTATTCTGGGATGTTTACATGCATTTTGGGCTGTAAAAGTGTCCAGAAATTAACAACCAGGTTCACAATCAAAACCAGTGACCCTAAACAGAAAAGAATATATGTTTTCTTCCTTCCAATTGTTTGCTAAGCTTTTCGTTCATAGAGCATCCCCTAAAACAATGTATGTGTTTTTGTTGACAGGAGGCCTAACACATGTTAACGCCAGGGTGCGCGTTTATTTCATGCTACATTTTTTATTTTTGATGTCACTATGTTTGGCATGACTTCCCAATTTTTAAAATGACCACACTGGACATTGGCTTCGTGATATCAAGTATGGATTATTTCTTCTCGATATTGTGTATTTTCGATATTGTAGTTGAATTTAAAAAAAAAAAAAACCTTGAAAGTCTTAATTGCTTCTTTAATGACATAAGTTTTCTATTTAATGTGATTCATATACCAATAAACTAAACAATGGCGATTCAGCAGTGTTAGAAAGGAAAGGCAAATGGAAATAATCTAACTTGCTGTTAATATTCCTGACGTTCCCCTGTTAGCGGCTTCTATATTGTGACAATAAGTCAGAAAACCATGAGTGTTAATTTAAGAATGTTCAATTGTTTGTTATTCAATTCGCTCTATGGTTGATAATTGTATTTCCTGCAGGTCTCTCTATTTTGTTTATAATTACAGATAATGTATGTTTTAAGATAATCAAACTGATCAGCTAGTTTACGCATAGAGCTGATATGTTGTTTATGATAGATGTGTCTCTAGAACACATTTGTTAAGATTGTATATCCAGCGAATTTTCTATTACTTATTAATAAGGATATGTCAGACTTTTGTTTTTTAAACTTTTAATATTTCGGACTTTTTTCAATAACATTTCTGTTATGTTGTAATAAACATAGAAACAAATCCGTATCCAGTTAATGGCTTCTGTGTGACCTACCTGTAACTGTACACATGTGACCTACCTGTAACTGTACACACGTGACCAACCTGTAACTGTACACATGTGACCTACCTGTAACTGTACACATGTGACCTACCTGTAACTGTACACATGTGACCTACCTGTAACTGTACATATGTGATCTACATGTAACTGTACACATGTGACCTACCTGTAACTGTACACACGTGACCAACCTGTAACTGTACACACGTGACCAACCTGTAACTGTACACATGTGACCTATCTGTAACTGTAAACATGTGACCTACCTGTAACTGTAAACATGTCACCTACCTGTAACTGTAAACATGTGACCTACCTGTAACTGTAAACACATGACCTACCTCTAACTGTACACACGTGGCCTACATGTAACTATACACATGTGACCTACCTGTACCTGTACACACGTGACCTACCTGTAACTGTACACACGTGACCTATCTGTAACTGTAAACATGTGACCTACATGTAACTGTACACATGTGACCTACCTATAACTGTACACATGTGACCTACCTGTAACTGTAAATATGTGAACTACCTGTAACTAAACATTTCACCTACCTGTAAATATACACATGTGACCTACCTGAAACTGTACACATGTGACCTACCTGTAACTGTACACAAGTGACCTACCTGTAAATGTAAACATGTCACCTTCTTATAAATGTACACATGTGACCTACCTGTAAATGTACACATGTGACCTACCTGTAACTGTACACAAGTGACCTACCTGTAAATGTAAACATGTCACCTTCTTATAAATGTACACATGTGACCTACCTGTAACTGTAAACATGTGATCTACATGTAACTGTACACATGTGACCTACCTGTAACTGTAAACATGTGACTTACCTGTATGTGTACACATGTGACCTACCTGTAACTGTAAACATGTGACCTACCTGAAACTTTAAACATGTGACCTACCTGTAACTGCAAACATGTGACCTACCTGTAACTGTACACATGTGACCTACGTGAATCTGTACACATGTGACCTACCTGTAACTGTACAAATGTGACCTACCTGTAACTGTAAACATGTGACCTACCTGTAACTGTAAACATGTGATCTACATGTAACTGTACACATGTGACCTACCTGTAAATGTAAACATGTGACCTACCTGTAACTGTAAACATGTGATCTACATGTAACTGTACACATGTGACCTACCTGTAACTGTAAACATGTGACCTACATGTAACTGTACACATGTGTCTTACCTGTAACTGTAAACATGTGACCTACTTGTAAATGTACACATGTGACCTACCTGTAAATGTACACATGTGACCTACCTGCAACTGTAAATATGTGACCTACCTGTAACTGTACACATGTGACCTACCTGTAAATGTAAACATGTGACCTACCTGTAACTGTAAACATGTGACCTACCTGTAAATGTACACATGTGACCTACATGTATCTGTACACATGTGACCTACATGTAACTGTACACATATGACCTACATGTAACTGTACACACGTGACCTATCTGTAACTGTAAACATGTGACCTACCTGTAACTGTAAACATGTGATCTACATGTAACTGTACACATGTGACCTACCTGTAAATGTAAACATGTGACCTACCTGTAACTGTACACATGTGACCTACATGTAACTGTACACATGTGTCTTACCTGTAACTGTAAACATGTGACCTACCTGTAACTGTAAACATGTGATCTACATGTAACTGTACACATGTGACCTACCTGTAACTGTACACATGTGATCTACATGTAACTGTACACATGTGACCTACCTGTAACTGTACACATGTGATCTACATGTAACTGTACACATGTGACCTACTTGTAAATGTACACATGTGACCTACCTGCAACTGTAAACATGTGACCTACCTGTAACTGTAAACATGTGATCTACATGTAATTGTACACATGTGACCTACCTGTAACTGTATATACGTGACCAACCTGTAACTGTACACATGTGACCTACCTGTTAATGTACACATGTGACCCACCTGTAACTGTACATACATGACCTACCTGTAATTGTACATACATGACCTACCTATAACTGTACACATGTGACCTACCTGTAACTGTACATACATGACCTTCCTGTAACTGTACATATGTGACCTACCTGTAACTGTACATACATGACCTACCTGTAACTGTACACATGTGACCTACCTGTAACTGTAAACATGGGACTTACCTGTAACTGTAAACATGTGACCTACGCAAAATTAAAACATTCAAAACATAGAAAACTATAAAAAAAAAAGATAAATAAATAAATAAAAAAAAAAACTTGAATGTTTTTTTTTTCAGAACTTTCACTTGAATGAAGTAAAAGTTACGTTAGAGTTAACTTCAAATACAGAAATTCGTAGAACTCCTCTACATTGAACTCAAACGATAACACTTTTTATTATGTTAAGCTTAAAGAAATCAGAAATTACCAAAAGCGTCAACAAAACCATAAGCCGAACTCAAAATCGATTAAACTAGAGGCAAAATATGAACAAAGGAAAGACTTACATGGAGACCCTTGTGACCAAGATTTACATGGCGGGTGTCGTCGATGAAGCAGAAGACGCTTACTCTTCCGGAACACCTGGTCTTATTCTCTTGTGCTTTTACGAGAGTCTCCATGTAAATCTTTCCTTTGTTCCTTTTTTGCCCCTGGTTTGGTCGATTTTGAGTTCGGATTATGGTTTTGTTGACGCTTTGGCATTCTCTGATTTTTTTCCTGAACCCAACGGTCATGATTGACGGACTAACAGACTAAGAATTCAACGGAGCATTATATAATGTAAAATATAAAAAAATGTGTTTAAATGACATCAGAGAACATCTTTGTTGAGAACCAGCATTTCTTGTCCTAATCATAAATTAAAAATCATCGTAACGTTAAATGTATATATATAAGCAGAAGACGCTTACTCTTCCGGAGCACATTGTCTTATTATTTTGTACTTCTACAAGGGTCTCCATGTAAATCTCTCCTTTGTTCATATTTTGCCTCTTGTTTATTCTATTTTGAGTTCGAATAATGATTTTGTTGACGCTTCTGTATTCTCAAATTTATTTATAGATATATATTGTATATCGACGATGTGTTGTCTATAAACAACAAGAAGTTTGCTGACCACGTCGATCGTATATACCCTTCTGAACTTGAAATAAAGGACACAACAGACTCTTCTACATCAGCTGCTTACCTCGATCTCTACTTAAACTACGACCAACATGGACAGCTTACTTCTAAGCTATACGATAAACGTTATGATTTCAATTTTCCGATCGTTAACTTTCCATTTCTTGATAGTAGCATCCCTGCATCTCCAACCTATGGTGTTTACATGTCGCAGTTGATTCGGTATTCCAGGGCTTGCTCTAAATATCGGGATTTTCGTGACCGATGTCGCCTGCTGGCAAACAAACAAATAACACAAGGATTCGAGAGATGCAGGTTGATCAGTACTATGGGCAAGTTTTATGGTCGCCATCTTTGTCTCATTGAGAAATATTCTGTATCTTTAAGTGATATGAAAATGGATGTTTTGAGTATGCTCATTAGTGTGTTTACTTGTTGTGATTGACAATGATACTCGGTTCTCATTTTGAGAACTTGATGTTTACTTGGATGTGACAAAGATTTACATGGCGGGTGTCGTCGATGAAGCAGAAGACGCTTACTCTTCCGGAAGACCTGGTCTTATTCTCTTGTACTTTTGCAGGGGTTTCCATGTAAATTTCTCCTTTGTTCAAATTTTGCCACTGGTTTAATCGATTTTGAGTTTAGATAATGTTGACGCTTCGGTATTCTCTTATTTTATATCAAAAATCTTTTAATGTTGGCTTCACTATATTTGTCAATGAACACTGTTTATGATATCAGTATACCACCACGTATACCGTATGTTTAGTACTTGACCGTCTTTTGGTAGATCGTACACCGTACTCCGTCTCAAGATATTTTCTTGGTAAATCAGTTCAATATAAAATCTTAATGTCTTAGAACTCGATCACTACGTTATGTCAACAGCAAAGCATATACTATACTTTTCGTTCTTGCTTCTCAACCAAAAGGCGCGTCTACGTGCGGGCAGCGGTATGCGTCCCCGACAATCTGACGTCTATAAGTTGACGTCCCATATTGTTACATAATAAATGACAGTCTTTTGGTTGATCGTTCACCGTACTCTGCCTCATGATCTTTTCTGGATAAGTTCAATATATAAGCTAAATTCTTAAAACTAGATCACTATGTTATGTCAACAGCAAAGTATATAATATACTGTACGTTCCTGTTTCTCAACCAAAAGGCATGTCTACGTGGGAACAGCGGTATGCGTCCCTGATAATCTGACGTCCGTATGTTAACGTCCTATATTGTAACACAGTCAAGTAGTACCGTCACACAAATCAACCATGTATGACATAGATGTACAGATATCATTTAGGACATGTGCGCCGAGCGTTTAAGGACTCGCATAACTAAATCGGCCTATCACGAAGTGTTTCATACGTTTGTAGTCCCTACTGAAAATTTGTTCCGGCTAAGTTCAGTGATTCTGAGTAATGTAAATAGGTAATTGTTGACCTATTCTGCATTGAATGAAATCTATAGATATATAACTTTACAAAAATACATACTTTTGGTAGGGTTTTATATGTGATGGCGGATTAATATGGGGTCAAAAGAGGTGTTCCCGTCCTATTTCACTGGTTTGACATGTAACTTTCCGGTTGTCCCAAGCAGACGCCTGTAGCAAGCTATAACACCAGTAAACTCCTCATAAAATGCCCTTTGAAGCCTTTGTAATGTATGCATCTGTGAATCAAGGCAGTTGTCACAAGTGTGGAACTTTAAATATCAAAGTTATTAGCTCGAAAGCTTAGTTATAACATGTAGTAAATGATTTAGTTGTGTGAGTCCGTAAACTCATTTAATGATGAATACCAATTTACAGGAAACGCCGCTACATGCTGTGCATTAATACGGCGCATCAACACGGTAACAAGGTACATACATATGTAAGGCAAAAAAATATGTTTGTTTTAAGTACTGTATCTCGACCAACATTAGATTTTAATATTGCCACTGAAATGTGTGAAAACGAATTGTAAAATTTGAAATGAAACATAATATCAATTTACCAAAAATAAATTTATATTAATAAAAATATTTTGTCACTGGTTCAATCGATTTTGAGTTTGGATTGTGATTTTGTTAACGCAACATCAAGTTCTCAAAATACGAACCGAGTATCATTGTTAATCACAACAAGTAAACACACTAATGAACATACTCAAAACGTCCATCTTCATATCACTTAAAGATACAGAATATTTCTCAATGAGACAAAGATAGCGACCATAAAACTTGCCCATAGTTTTGATCAGACTGCATCTCTCGAATCCTTGTAATGTTATATTGTTTGTTAGCAATCGACATCAATCACGAAAATCACGATACCTAGAGCAAGCCCTAGACTATCGAAACAACTGTGACATATAAACACAATAGATTGGAGAAGCAGGAATGTTTCTATCAAGAAAGGGAAAGTTAACGATCAGGAAAATTAAACCCTCACGTTTATCGCATAGCTTAGTAGTAAGCTGTCCATGCTGGTTGTAGTTTAAATAGAGATGGAGGTAAGCAGCTGATGTAAAATAGTCTGCTGTTGCCTTTATTTCAAGTTCAAAATGGTTAATACCTTCGACGTGGTTAGAACACTTCTTGTTGTTTATAGACAACACATTGTCGATATATCTGAAAATGAATTTAAAATTTGGCAAGGATTTTGTTACCTGTCCTTACTAGCTCTTCCACAAATTCAGCCTCGTATGAAAACAAAACCAAGTCAGCTAAGAGTGGGGCACAGTTTGTTCCCATGGAAATTCAATCATCCTTACTATATTTTCTTCATTATAGTTCCTCTTCGTTTTGTCGTGTTTTTCACAAAGTATGCTCCAAGATAGCTCACTACCATATATTTATATCGTTGTCTGTCTTTCTTAGAAAAGAAACTCTCATAACAAGAGATCGCAGATGTTCCTTAAATTTTGTATAAGGTATGGTAGTGCACAGGGTGGGAAAATCAAATGTTTTGACCGAAAAGACATCTTTTAGGAAGGAGTTTTCAAGATTGATCAAAAGCTTTTCGAATTTTTCAAAATCCACATCCCATTAATTCCACTTCCGGAGTACACAGTGCCGCAATAAGACTGAAGCCCTGATTGTATTGTACTAAGACTGGTAGTAAGAAGTTTTGATAATGGCTTGGACGACCTGTTTGCAGAGCCAGCGAGACAATGTTGCTTATAAGGATCCCTGTGTAGTTTTGTTATCCAATAAAGACGAGGTAGGTCAGCGTTTTGCTCATCAACCGGTACTTTGAAATGTTGTAATACAGAAGCATGGTAAGACAGTATTTCATCTTCCGAAAAAATGTGTAAGTAGGATTATCTAGGTTATTAAGCAGGCCTAGTTCTTTTTGCAAGCAACAAATGTACTAAAGTTTGCAAACAATTATAAAGTTGTTAGAAGCTTTGTCCGATGGCCACATACTTATCATGTAGATCGTTGAGTGTTGTCCGAACATCAGGGTCAAGAAATATCGACCTTGCCTGCCGTTCGAACAGGCTTTAAAAGTCTGTTTTTGTTAAATACAAGGTGTGCTCATATCTTCTTTATCACAAGGTGACGTACATGTGTTTTGTAAACTACCATTGTTTTAGTAAATATTTATCTTTTTTGTTAATTTGATACAAGGTATTTTATTATACCGTCCATCGTCGTTATCTAGAACTCGTATAGCTCGAATACCACGTTAGATTCGAAGTCAAAATGTTTTGCACTAACAGTCATATTCACGTAACTCGAATACCTGGATATCTCGAACTTTCCCCGCGGTCCCGTCGACTTGGAGATAATGAGGTCCGACTGTATTTATGTTTTTGTTTAAGTGGAGTACATGGCCAAGCTACTGTTTAGATAAACATTAGTTTTTTTAATGAAATGTTTTGGTAGTTTTTTAGTTATACTCTTTCTATATGAAATTACAGATAATAGTTGTGTTCTTAACAAAACGGAAAATATTTGATCATATAAAAATTGTTAAATGTATCTGGGTTAGGGAAGAAGTATCTTTGTAACTCGGTTATCTTCGAGAGTGGAATATACATATCAGGGAAGGATTCAAATTGAATCAATACCCCAGTCGGACCACTTTTGGCAAGAATACTTTTTTATAAATAAATATAATTACTAATCAATCAATTAAAGCAATTAAGCCATGGTGTGGTCCTACACATGTATTACACTGACTCCCATCTTTAGAATAGTACACAGATATTGAAAAAAAATTAGTCAAATCATTTTGATCACTTGGCTGTCTGATTCTAAGTTTTAAACAAGGGGGAGATAAGCTAGTAGTAAAGAAGAGAAATTCTCTTAAGAAACTATAGAAAATATGGTCCTATACTAGCTTTCAATATTGCTGTTTCTTTGTTTTGTTATGTTTTTTTTTTGTCCTTTTTCTTTTTAGTTTTTTTAACCACAGGTAAATTTTTAAGTTCAAAAAGCATCAGAAAACGTAATTCAAACTCAGTATTGTTTTAGAAATTGAACGAATTTGAGTTACCTCCCCTCGCACGTGATTTACAGACTATGTAAAGAGGTATGGATAAACTAGATCCTGCGATGATATTCAGTAAAACATGTTACACATTAGAGAGAGGTTGATGTTTATATGGTAAGTTTACGCCATTAGCTACATTTAAACTTACTGCTTACTTCCTTATTACTAGAGGTGAATAGATTGTGAAGCGTAAGGGCACGGCGAGATACTGTCTGATATATTACTGTAAACCAACTTATTTTCGCGGCGGCTTAATTTCGCGTTTTCATATGGAACGACTGTTTCGCGGTGATTTAATTATGCGATAAATACGGTTTTTAATTCTATGTTTTATACAATACAGTACTCCTCTGATTGAAACTGTTTCGCGGCGATCAATTTTCGCGAAATTTAATCACTCGCGAAATTCGCGAAAAGTAATCGCACCTGAAAATAAGTTGGTTTACAGTAACGTCGTTAGCAATTTATTCAAAATATAGCAATTAAAAATGTATAACATGAACGTTAATAATATGCAATAAATACATGAAAAAAGGAGAGTACGAATATAATGAAAACGAGTAGAAACGATAGTTTTGCATACAGTTTGAGGTGCATGCTATTTATTAGTCAATCATGTTGATACATTATAAAAAATACAAGGAATAAACAGGCTAACAGAAGCTATTCCGGTGCTATCGTCTATCAATACAAATATATAACTCCCATCATTTTCGTTTCCTACTTCCGCCCTATCCAATTATTTACCGTGTTCTGAACGTTTTACTCATATATTGCATTACACATTACAAGGAACACAAATCTTTGTTCATTTTTTTTATATCCCAGAACATCTTTAAATTAATATTTCAAAATATTTAAAAGTATAACTTGATATGGTCACTTTTCCTCCGTTTTCGTTTGTTGTACCGCAGATTAGTATCGAATTCACAGGTATGTTACATCGTAAATTAACATGTTTTTTTTTATTATTGTTATTCATTTTTTTCTATCACCTACGAAAATGTCTGATTTTATGTTTTTAACCTTGTCAACGCAAATTCCTCCTTTTAATACTTGATCAAATAGTGGGGGCTTTTGTGTTCGTTAACTCTAATGACCAAGCGAATTCAATGTTGTGAAATATTGCCTCAGTTTTTTACTTGATGAAGCAAACAAAGCCCACTCTTCTGAAACGTCTGGTCCTATTCTCTTGTGTTTCTAAGGCCTTAGTGTAACTGTACATTTGACCATACGCTTCGATATTCTATGATATTTTTTTCATAAGATACTATATCTACCGGCCATGGAAGAGCTTGATTAATGTCAGGGAAACCACGTGTGTTGTGTAAGACATCGGTCTGGCTATATATATACACTCTATCTACATATATGCGATCACATTAGACACAGAGATATGAATGAGACCCGGCGTTGACGGGAGCACTTCGGTATGATATCGTTGCCACACGAACACGAGTTAACTCCATCCACACTTTGGAACTGTTGGCCTGTCCTATACACCTTCCCGCCGTCAATACAAGTACCTGTTAAAGCAAATACATGGAATTAATGGAAGACAAGCCATAACATATAACGAAAAATGAGTGAAAATGATTGAGGTTATGTCGGCAAGACTGTTCACTAACTTTAAAGGACTTAAGGATGTATTCTTCTGAAGTTTCAGTCTCGTTCAAGTCTCGTTTTAATATAATTATACATTTTATATTATAACGAAGAAATTTTGATCAATTTAAAAGCGTGTATGCATCTGAAAATTGTGTCATAGATAAAGGTGTCTGTTGCCTGTAGAATTTTTTTTACATGAATTTAAAGGCCCAATATACGTAACTTTCGGCAAAACTTGATACGAAAATCAAGCCTAATAACTTATTATTTTTATAGATTTAGTTAAGATTAACTGATATCAGCAATATCCAAGATGACTTCTTACCCGGTAACCGGTACGGCAGCAGTTGAAACTCGGTATTTGTAAACACGCGACCATTTTGACTGTCTTCTACCTGCGGTTTGTTATTGAAGTGGGCCCCACCTGAATTATTTTCAATTCTTTGGATTTTTCTGTCAGGAGTTTCTTGTTAGTTACCGCTGATGTTTACTTCGTTTTAGGCTTATTATTGCATGTTTATCAACTGGATTTTTTTTCAGAATTTTTCAGATTGACGAAAAAATTCCTGAAGTTACGTATATTGGGCCTTTAAAAAAAATTACCAATTCGGCGGCCATTTTGAAAATGCGTATTTCTGTGTATATTTTGTACTTTGCGAAAGGCCAAAATTTCACCTTTTGATGCTGGATTGATCTCTTAAAAGCATCAGCGTTTCGCCATTTTTAATCATAGCAAGCTAATTTCTGGCGTACAACTTTATAATTTTTCAATAAAGAAATATTATTAAAGTGGATAATTATAAACTATTTGCTTTTTTGTCTTATTGTAACTGGGGCACTATTTATTTTTGACGCTATTCCCCCCCCCCCCCCCCCCCCCCCCCCCCCCCTTTTTTTTTTTCCTTTTTTACTGTTTTTGACAGAGAAACCCATTTTCTTTTCACATACTTAATATTTAAAAATATTATTGCAGATCTTTTGTTATTTAGCGTTAAATCTGCAAAAATAGTGTAAAAGTGAGGATGTTTCAAAAATAAGGGGTAGAGGTCACTCAAATCGCTTTCTTGAGCTAGAATTTTAAGTTAGAGAAATTTCCCTTCCATAACTTAAAAGAAAATAGTATTTTTGTCATTGCTGCAAACATTCATACATTTTGGATAACAAATTTGGAAGATATTGTATGAAGATATCCTGCAATGGGTCAATACTGCAAAATTCACTTTAAATCACTTATTATGTCATATTGGTATCTTTGACTGATCGTAACACAAAAACAAGCACGCTGGCATATCATTATCTTTGCATTTTCTGTTATGCCATGAATTTCGTTTTCCAAAAATGTGTATTTGAAAAAAAAGTTTAATACAGGAAAATGTTGACTTCTCAAAAGAATACATTCTTTAGTGTCTTAACTATTTCATCTCAGAAAATACTTTTGTATTCCTCCAATCGCAGTTTGGTTCATTATGACATTTCAGGGGTGGATGAGCTTAAATGGTTAAACTGTTTAGAAATACAGTATAAGGTCAAAGAGAGCGCAGTGACATGGGGATACAATTGGGGGAAAATTATCATTATTTAATCCTTGCTATCCACATTTTCATTTTCTTTACTCCTGCAGTTTTGCTTACGGTGCCATTTTTCAGTGGGAAATTTGTCTTTACAATAAAGTAACTATAATTTGAATTTTGTTCAATTTGAATTTATTTGCAATGGTTAAAGATTACAAGGGGATGTATAGTTTTCAAATGAATACTCTACAGTCGCCAATGATACATACCGTATACACTCGTCACGATTTCTGTGTTTATAGATTTATACAATTTGATAGTGAATCTGGGGAGGGGTGTCACACGATCGACCACTTTCTTTTTGTTTACTACATAAAAACGGATTGCCACACACATCGGCCTGGAACAATATACGTCGGCATGGAGCCACACACATCGGCCTGGAACCACATTCGTCGGTGTGGTGCCACACACATCGGCGTGGAACCACACACATCGGCGTGGAACCACATACGTCGGCGTGGTGCCACACACATCGGCGTGGAACCACATACATCGGCGTGGTGCCACATTCGTCGGCCTGGAGCTACATGCATCGGCCTGGAGCCACACACATCGACGTGGAACCACATACGTCGTCGTGGAGCCACATACGTCGGCATGGAACCACACACTTCGGCGTGGTGCCACACACATCGGCGTGGAACCACATACGTTGGCGTGGAGCCATATACGTTGGCGTGGAGCCACACATATCGGCTTGGAGCCACACACATCGGCGTGGTGCCACATACGTCGGCGTTGAGATACACACATCGGCGTGGAGCCACACACATAGACGTTAAGCCATATACATCGGCGTTTTGCCACTCACATCGGCATGGTTGTACATACGTCGGCGTTGTGCCACACACATCGGCGTGGAGCCACACACAACAGCGTGGAGCCACACACATCGGTGTGGTGCCACTCACATCAGCGTGGAGCCACACACATCGGTGTGGTGCCACATACATCGGCGTGAGGCCAAATACGTCGACGTGGTGCCACACGCATCGGTGTGGTGCCACACACATCGTCGTGTAGCCAAAAACCTCGGCGTAGTGACACACACATCGGCGTGGTGCCACAAACGTCGGCGTGGTGCCACACACATCGGCCTGGTGCCACATACGTCGGCATGGAGCCACATACGTCGGCGTGGTGCCACCTACGTCGGCGTGGAGCCACACACATTTGCGTGGTGCCACATACATCGGTGTGGTGCCACATACGTCGGCATGGAGCCACATACGTCGGCCTGGTGCCACCTACGTCGGCGTGGAGCCACACACATCGGCGTTGTGCCATATACATCGACGTGGTGCCACACACATCGGCGTGGAGCCACATACGTCGGCCTGGTGCCACCTACGTCGGCGTGGAGCCACACACATCGGCGTGGTGCCACATACATCGGTGTGGTGCCACACACATCGGCGTGGAGCCAAAAACGTCGGCATGGAGCCACATATATTGGCATGGAGCCACACACATCGCCGTGGTGTCACACACATCGGCGTTGTGCCACATACGTCGCCAGACAAACCCTGGTTCCACATACAGAGACAATAACTATACACACTTGTTTTTATTTGATAAATGTTGTTATTCATGGTTAATCAAGAACTGGGAGTATTAACAGTTTCTCCGCCACACTTAAATAAAATGTCTCCTGCAGCTGTAAAATACGTTATCACAAACACAAATATATATATTTGTTTTTCAAATATAACAATAACTGTCATATAGGGGCATATTCATAAATTGTTTTGTTTTAATAATGTAATATAATTGTTTTGAAATGAGAAATCTTTTTACTTGTCTCCTAAACTTTTTACTGATGACACTATACTTCAGAATTTCATGTTTAAGATATTGTATAATGTCCTATATGCATTGTACAATAATAAAATTAATGCAAGCTTGATAGTGAAAGAGAAAGATGTTAAGGAGACAGTGTAACAATATTAGTTGGGGACTGTTGTTATGTAAAAGCCTTTAGGTCCTCATTGTTTAATCTTATCCTGCCAAACATGATACTGGCTTACCTTTTAGGGGGTCTTTATTGATGGGTTTGATAATGAGGTAATTTTATTGTTTCTATTGAAGTTTTTCATATAGTATTGTTCGCAAAGGGAGGCTTTCCAAACAATGGCTAATGGTAAAGGACTATGTATGGTTTTGCCTGTTTTTGGCCCCCAAATCCATCAAATTTTAAATTTCATTATTGAACACTCAAATAATATTATTTCAAATATAGATTACATCCCTCATGCAATTGTAATAATATTTATTTGTTATTTGTGCTATGGTTGCCATGGTAACCATCCGAAATATGCATAAATTATGCAAATGTAAATATTTGGTCTATTTTGGTCAATTTTTGCATACATTTTCACACAGCAACCACAGAGCGCATTCTTGAACAAAGTTAATATTTCTCCTAAGGATGTGGTATAAGTGCCCACATATTCTCATTTGATATGAAGTTTGTTCAAGAATGCGCTCAATAGTTTCTAATGGAAAAACTATCCAAAAAGTGGCCAAAATTGACTAAATGGTCAAATTTTCCTAATTTATGCATATTTGAGATGGTTTCCATGACAACCAGAGTTGAAACAACAAATAACTATTGTTTCAGTTTTATCAGGGATGTACTCCATATTTGAAATACATTAATTTGAGAGTTCAATAATCTGCTTCAAAATTTGATAATTTGGGGGCCAAAATAGGCCCAAACCATATATAGTCCTTTAATGTGTTTTTTTTTTTTTTTTCTGTTGTTTTTTTTAACTCTTACAGTTATAGGGAAAGAGAAACAATTAGAAATTAAATTATTAAACTTATTGTTAAAATTATTAATAAAAAAGGGATACATTAATCACTTTCTTCAAAACAGCGGAACACGTTTACTGAAAAGCTAAACTGTGGTAAACTATACCTGTTACAGTATTAATATGTTTAAATCCATTACACATGTATTAACAACTCTTTACTTATTTTGCTCGTTCTTAATAATTTTACTACTTAAAATATAAACTTTATTTATTGAACAACAATTATGAAACAAGTTATTAAACTTATATTTATCACTCTTGTTGGCCCGGATGTAAGCGAAAGGGGTCTTATTGTGGGAGAAACCGGAGCACCCGGAGAAAACCCACTTGGCTGGGCAAGTGCCCCTTTAACTTTTCACGCCCGGTCGGGTAATCGAACCCCGGCCGCCTTGGTGAAAGGCAAGTGCGCTATCCACTGCACGACCCGACCACCCATTTTACTACTTAAGTACATTTATGTATCAATTAATTATTATACTAACATACAAAACGGTACTTGCATTTCACTCCGTACTACAAATGTAATAAGTTATTGATGGATCCCGGAGCTAGGTACCATTTCGCGACACATATACATAAAAACCGCATTTGTACTTTACTTTCTGCATAAGGTAACTATAAAATAAAATTATTCATTACATTTTTACCAGTGAAATATCAGAAAATAACAGCTTGATAAAACTTATCGTCACTGCTTATATCATCACTAGTGAAGATATAAGTTTCGGTCCGATATCATGGCGCACTATTTGTGTACTACTTTTTCTATATTCCAGAATCAAATCATATGAAGTAAGGAAATTAACATTCTTTATAGTATTTTGGAAATTAATTGATAACTTATGAATTTCATTAATATGTTTTTGTATTTTTGATATATTTGAAGAAAAAATAGAAATTCATTCTGTGGCGTATTAATATTCTATAAGCCTTAGACACTCCGTCCCGATCGGTTGTAACCGTAAATTTTATAAATGAAATCATACTTTTGGGAATTTCGAAAATGTTATAAAAAGAAAATTCAATGGTTCCTCAATAAATATAAAATACCTTTCACTCGTATGGCAGATTTTAAATATATTTTCTCTCGTGCTACGCACTTGTGAAAATACAAAAAAAAAGTCTGCCATACTCGTGAAATATATTTGATATTTAGCGGGAAACCACTGAATAGCCTCTTTGTATTAATTTATCATACAAAAATTCATACAAAACTGTATGCTTTATACTTTCTATGTGACTGAAATCACAATACAACGTACATGTAACTATAAAGTATATTTATGTATGACGTTATCATACACAAGTTCATACATTTTGACTACATTGTACTTTCTATGTGACTGTAATCATAATACAGAAATAGGAGAGTTTACCAATGACTGTTATGTAGCCCTACAGCACACATTGTTATTGATGACAATACACGGGTTGAATTATTATGCTTAATGTAGTTATTTCTAACAGTTTGTGAACAGCAAATAAAATAAGTCTAGTAACACTGTTTCCCTTCACTATAGATTGGATGATGAAAAGCAAATGTAAATATTTGTATGTTTACAACATGATAACAAATGTGTGTATATATTATCAAGATTGAATAAAAAAATTAAAACGAGAAAACAATTTATATGAGAAACAAAAATACGGCTGGCAGAACTTACTTTTTGTGTAAATTTCTATAAATATTCTGTTGAATACTATTTTAATTTCAATGAAATGAGAGAATAGACGGATATTACGATAACATTTCCCCTATCTAGATACTGTTGACAATATCAACCCCTATACTTAATTATCATCGATATTCACCCTAACGAAGGTAACGCTAACAGACACTCTCTACATCATCCTAACCAAGGTAACGCTCACATACACTCTCTACATCACCCTTACCAAGGTAACGCTCACATACACTCTCTACATCACCCTAACCAAGGTAACGCTCACATACACTCTCTACATCACCCTAACCAAGGTAACGCTCACATACACTCTCTACATCACCCTAACCAAGGTAACGCTCACAAACACTCTCTACATCACCCTAACCAAGGTAACGCTCACATACACTCTCTACATCACCCTTACCAAGGTAACGCTCACATACACTCTCTACATACTCGATATTCAGAGTAACGCTCACATACACTCTCTACATCACCCTAATCAAGGTAACGCTAACAAACACTCTCTACATCACCCTAATCAAGGTAACGCTAACAAACACTCTCTACATCACCCTAATCAAGGTAACGCTCACATACACTCTCTACATCACCCTAATCAAGGTAACGCTAACAGACACTCTCTACATCACCCTAATCAAGGTAACGCTCACATACACTCTCTACATCACCCTAACCAAGGTAACGCTCACATACACTCTCTACATACTCGATATTTCGGGTAACGCTCACATACACTCTCTACATACTCGATATTCAGGGTAACGATCACATACACTCTCTACATACTCGATATTCAGAGTAACGCTCACATACACTCTCTACATACTCGATATTCAGGGTAACGCTCACAAATTGTTCACTCTCTACATCCTCGATATTCAGAGTAACGCTCACATACTGTACACTCTCTACATCATCGATATTCAGAGTAACGCTCACATACTGTACACTCTCTACATCCTCGATATTCCGGGTAACGCTCACATACACTCTCTACATCCTCGATATTCAGGGTAACGCTCACATACTGTACACTCTCTACATCCTCGATATTCCGGGTAACGCTCACATACACTCTCTACATACTCTATATTCAGGGTAACGCTCACATACACTCTCTACATACTCTATATTCAGGGTAACGCTCACATACACTCTCTACATACTCGATATTCAGAGTAACGCTCACATACACTCTCTACATCATCGATATTCAGAGTAACGCTCACATACTATACACTCTCTACATCATCGATATTCAGAGTAACGCTCACATACACTCTCTTCATCCTCGATATTCAGGGTAACGCTCACATACTGTACACTCTCTACATCCTCGATATTCAGGGTAACGCTCACATACACTCTCTACATCATCGATATTCAGAGTAACGCTCACATACACTCTCTTCATCCTCGATATTCAGGGTAACGCTCACATACTGTACACTCTCTACATCATCGATATTCAGAGTAACGCTCACATACACTCTCTACATCCTCGATATTCAGGGTAACGCTCACATACACTCTCTTCATCCTCGATATTCAGGGTAACGCTCACATACACTCTCTTCATCATCGATATTCAGAGTAACGCTCACATACACTCTCTACATCACCCTAACCAAGGTAACGCTCACATTCACTCTCTACATCACCCTAACCAAGGTAACGCTAACAGAAACTCTCTACATCACCCTAACGAAGGTAACGCTAACAGACACTCTCTACATCACCCTAACCAAGGTAACGCTAACAGACACTCTCTACATCATCCTAACCAAGGTAACGCTAACAGACACTGTCTGCATCACCCTAACCAAGGTAACGCTAACAGACACTCTCTACATCACCCTAACCAAGGTAACGCTCACATACACTCTCTACATACTCGATATTCAGAGTAACGCTCACATACACTCTCTACATCACCCTAATCAAGGTAACGCTAACAAACACTCTCTACATCACCCTAATCAAGGTAACGCTAACAAACACTCTCTACATCACCCTAATCAAGGTAACGCTAACAGACACTCTCTACATCACCCTAATCAAGGTAACGCTCACATACACTCTCTACATCACCCTAATCAAGGTAGCGCTAACAAACACTCTCTACATCACCCTAATCAAGGTAACGCTCACATACACTCTCTACATCACCCTAATCAAGGTAACGCTAACAGACACTCTCTACATCACCCTAATCAAGGTAACGCTCACATACACTCTCTACATCACCCTAATCAAGGTAGCGCTAACAAACACTCTCTACATCACCCTAATCAAGGTAACGCTCACATACACTCTCTACATCACCCTAATCAAGGTAACGCTAACAGACACTCTCTACATCACCCTAACGAATGTAACGCTAACAGACACTCTCTACATCACCCTAACCAAGGTAACGCTAACAGACACTCTCTACATCACCCTAACCAAGGTAACGCTAACAGACACTGTCTGCATCACCCTAACCAAGGTAACGCTAACAGACACTCTCTACATCACCCTAACCAAGGTAACGCTCACATACACTCTCTACATACTCGATATTCAGAGTAACGCTCACATACACTCTCTACATCACCCTAATCAAGGTAACGCTAACAAACACTCTCTACATCACCCTAATCAAGGTAACGCTAACAAACACTCTCTACATCACCCTAATCAAGGTAACGCTAACAAACACTCTCTACATCACCCTAATCAAGGTAACGCTCACATACACTCTCTACATCACCCTAACCAAGGTAACGCTCACATACACTCTCTACATCACCCTAACCAAGGTAACGCTCACATACACTCTCTACATCACCCTTACCAAGGTAACGCTCACATACACTCTCTACATACTCGATATTCAGAGTAACGCTCACATACACTCTCTACATCACCCTAATCAAGGTAACGCTAACAAACACTCTCTACATCACCCTAATCAAGGTAACGCTAACAAACACTCTCTACATCACCCTAATCAAGGTAACGCTCACATACACTCTCTACATCACCCTAATCAAGGTAACGCTAACAGACACTCTCTACATCACCCTAATCAAGGTAACGCTCACATACACTCTCTACATCACCCTAACCAAGGTAACGCTCACATACACTCTCTACATACTCGATATTTCGGGTAACGCTCACATACACTCTCTACATACTCGATATTCAGGGTAACGATCACATACACTCTCTACATACTCGATATTCAGAGTAACGCTCACATACACTCTCTACATACTCGATATTCAGGGTAACGCTCACAAATTGTTCACTCTCTACATCCTCGATATTCAGAGTAACGCTCACATACTGTACACTCTCTACATCATCGATATTCAGAGTAACGCTCACATACTGTACACTCTCTACATCCTCGATATTCCGGGTAACGCTCACATACACTCTCTACATCCTCGATATTCAGGGTAACGCTCACATACTGTACACTCTCTACATCCTCGATATTCCGGGTAACGCTCACATACACTCTCTACATACTCTATATTCAGGGTAACGCTCACATACACTCTCTACATACTCTATATTCAGGGTAACGCTCACATACACTCTCTACATACTCGATATTCAGAGTAACGCTCACATACACTCTCTACATCATCGATATTCAGAGTAACGCTCACATACTATACACTCTCTACATCATCGATATTCAGAGTAACGCTCACATACACTCTCTTCATCCTCGATATTCAGGGTAACGCTCACATACTGTACACTCTCTACATCCTCGATATTCAGGGTAACGCTCACATACACTCTCTACATCATCGATATTCAGAGTAACGCTCACATACACTCTCTTCATCCTCGATATTCAGGGTAACGCTCACATACTGTACACTCTCTACATCATCGATATTCAGAGTAACGCTCACATACACTCTCTACATCCTCGATATTCAGGGTAACGCTCACATACACTCTCTTCATCCTCGATATTCAGGGTAACGCTCACATACACTCTCTTCATCATCGATATTCAGAGTAACGCTCACATACACTCTCTACATCACCCTAACCAAGGTAACGCTCACATTCACTCTCTACATCACCCTAACCAAGGTAACGCTAACAGAAACTCTCTACATCACCCTAACGAAGGTAACGCTAACAGACACTCTCTACATCACCCTAACCAAGGTAACGCTAACAGACACTCTCTACATCATCCTAACCAAGGTAACGCTAACAGACACTGTCTGCATCACCCTAACCAAGGTAACGCTAACAGACACTCTCTACATCACCCTAACCAAGGTAACGCTCACATACACTCTCTACATACTCGATATTCAGAGTAACGCTCACATACACTCTCTACATCACCCTAATCAAGGTAACGCTAACAAACACTCTCTACATCACCCTAATCAAGGTAACGCTAACAAACACTCTCTACATCACCCTAATCAAGGTAACGCTAACAGACACTCTCTACATCACCCTAATCAAGGTAACGCTCACATACACTCTCTACATCACCCTAATCAAGGTAGCGCTAACAAACACTCTCTACATCACCCTAATCAAGGTAACGCTCACATACACTCTCTACATCACCCTAATCAAGGTAACGCTAACAGACACTCTCTACATCACCCTAATCAAGGTAACGCTCACATACACTCTCTACATCACCCTAATCAAGGTAGCGCTAACAAACACTCTCTACATCACCCTAATCAAGGTAACGCTCACATACACTCTCTACATCACCCTAATCAAGGTAACGCTAACAGACACTCTCTACATCACCCTAACGAATGTAACGCTAACAGACACTCTCTACATCACCCTAACCAAGGTAACGCTAACAGACACTCTCTACATCACCCTAACCAAGGTAACGCTAACAGACACTGTCTGCATCACCCTAACCAAGGTAACGCTAACAGACACTCTCTACATCACCCTAACCAAGGTAACGCTCACATACACTCTCTACATACTCGATATTCAGAGTAACGCTCACATACACTCTCTACATCACCCTAATCAAGGTAACGCTAACAAACACTCTCTACATCACCCTAATCAAGGTAACGCTAACAAACACTCTCTACATCACCCTAATCAAGGTAACGCTAACAAACACTCTCTACATCACCCTAATCAAGGTAACGCTCACATACACTCTCTACATCACCCTAACCAAGGTAACGCTCACATACACTCTCTACATCACCCTAACCAAGGTAACGCTCACATACACTCTCTTCATCATCGATATTCAGGGTAACGCTCACATACACTCTCTTCATCCTCGATATTCAGGGTAACGCTCACATACACTCTCTACATACTCGATATTCAGGGTAACGCTCACAAATTGTTCACTCTCTACATACTCGATATTCCGGGTAACGCTCACATACACTCTCTACATACTCTATATTCAGGGTAACGCTCACATACACTCTCTACATACTCTATATTCAGGGTAACGCTCACATACACTCTCTACATACTCGATATTCAGAGTAACGCTCACATACACTCTCTACATCATCGATATTCAGAGTAACGCTCACATACTATACACTCTCTACATCATCGATATTCAGAGTAACGCTCACATACTGTACACTCTCTACATCCTCGATATTCAGGGTAACGCTCAAATACACTCTCTACATCATCGATATTCAGAGTAACGCTCACATACACTCTCTTCATCCTCGATATTCAGGGTAACGCTCACATACACTCTCTTCATCATCGATATTCAGAGTAACGCTCACATACACTCTCTACATCACCCTAACCAAGGTAACGCTCACATTCACTCTCTACATCACCCTAACCAAGGTAACGCTAACAGAAACTCTCTACATCACCCTAACGAAGGTAACGCTAACAGACACTCTCTACATCACCCTAACCAAGGTAACGCTAACAGACACTCTCTACATCATCCTAACCAAGGTAACGCTAACAGACACTGTCTGCATCACCCTAACCAAGGTAACGCTAACAGACACTCTCTACATCACCCTAACCAAGGTAACGCTCACTTACACTCTCTACATACTCGATATTCAGAGTAACGCTCACATACACTCTCTACATCACCCTAATCAAGGTAACGCTAACAAACACTCTCTACATCACCCTAATCAAGGTAACGCTAACAAACACTCTCTACATCACCCTAATCAAGGTAACGCTAACAAACACTCTCTACATCACCCTAATCAAGGTAACGCTCACATACACTCTCTACATCACCCTAATCAAGGTAGCGCTAACAAACACTCTCTACATCACCCTAATCAAGGTAACGCTCACATACACTCTCTACATCACCCTAATCAAGGTAACGCTAACAGACACTCTCTACATCACCCTAATCAAGGTAACGCTCACATACACTCTCTACATCACCCTAATCAAGGTAGCGCTAACAAACACTCTCTACATCACCCTAATCAAGGTAACGCTCACATACACTCTCTACATCACCCTAATCAAGGTAACGCTAACAGACACTCTCTACATCACCCTAACGAATGTAACGCTAACAGACACTCTCTACATCACCCTAACCAAGGTAACGCTAACAGACACTCTCTACATCACCCTAACCAAGGTAACGCTAACAGACACTGTCTGCATCACCCTAACCAAGGTAACGCTAACAGACACTCTCTACATCACCCTAGCCAAGGTAACGCTCACATACACTCTCTACATACTCGATATTCAGAGTAACGCTCACATACACTCTCTACATCACCCTAATCAAGGTAACGCTAACAAACACTCTCTACATCACCCTAATCAAGGTAACGCTAACAAACACTCTCTACATCACCCTAATCAAGGTAACGCTAACAAACACTCTCTACATCACCCTAATCAAGGTAACGCTCACATACACTCTCTACATCACCCTAACCAAGGTAACGCTCACATACACTCTCTACATCACCCTAACCAAGGTAACGCTCACATACACTCTCTACATCACCCTAATCAAGGTAACGCTAACAAACACTCTCTACATCACCCTAATCAAGGTAACGCTAACAAACACTCTCTACATCACCCTAACCAAGGTAACGCTAACAGACACTCTCTACATCACCCTAACCAAGGTAACGCTCACATACACTCTCTACATACTCGATATTCAGAGTAACGCTCACATACTGTTCACTCTCTACATACTCGATATTCAGAGTAACGCTCACATACACTCTCTACATACTCGATATTCAGAGTAACGCTCACATACACTCTCTACATACTCGATATTCAGAGTAACGCTCACATACTGTACACTCTCTACATCATCGATATTCAGAGTAACGCTCACATACTGTACACTCTCTACATCCTCGATATTCCGGGTAACGCTCACATACGCTCTCTACATACTCTATATTCAGGGTAACGCTCACTTACACTCTCTACATACTCTATATTCAGGGTAACGCTCACATACACTCTCTACATACTCGATATTCAGAGTAACGCTCACATACACTCTCTACATCATCGATATTCAGAGTAACGCTCACATACTATACACTCTCTACATCATCGATATTCAGAGTAACGCTCACATACTGTACACTCTCTACATCATCGATATTCAGAGTAACGCTCACATACTATACACTCTCTACATCATCGATATTCAGAGTAACGCTCACATACACTCTCTACATACTCGATATTCAGAGTAACGCTCACATACACTCTCTACATACTCGATATTCAGGGTAACGCTCACATACACTCTCTACATCCTCGATATTCAGGGTAACGCTCACATACACTCTCTACATCATCGATATTCAGAGTAACGCTCACATACACTCTCTGCATCCTCGATATTCAGGGTAACGCTCACATACACTCTCTACATCCTCGATATTCAGGGTAACGCTCACATACACTCTCTACATCATCGATATTCAGAGTAACGCTCACATACACTCTCTTCATCCTCGATATTCAGGGTAACGCTCACATACACTCTCTTCATCATCGATATTCAGAGTAACGCTCACATACACTCTCTACATCACCCTAACCAAGGTAACGCTCACATTCACTCTCTACATCACCCTAACCAAGGTAACGCTAACAGAAACTCTCTACATCACCCTAACGAAGGTAACGCTAACAGACACTCTCTACATCACCCTAACCAAGGTAACGCTAACAGACACTCTCTACATCATCCTAACCAAGGTAACGCTAACAGACACTGTCTGCATCACCCTAACCAAGGTAACGCTAACAGACACTCTCTACATCACCCTAACGAAGGTAACGCTTACATACACTCTCTACATCACCTTAACCAAGGTAACGCTCACATACACGCTCTACATCACCCTAACCAAGGTAACGCTCACATACACTCTCTACATCACCCTAACCAAGGTAACGCTCACATACACTCTCTACATACTCGATATTCAGGGTAACGCTCACATACACTCTCTACATCCTCGATATTCAGGGTAACGCTCACATACTGCACACTCTCTACATCATCGATATTCAGAGTAACGCTCACATACTGTACACTCTCTACATCATCGATATTCAGAGTAACGCTCACATACACTCTCTACATACTCGATATTCAAGGTAACGCTCATATACAATCTCTTCATCCTCGATATTCAGGGTAACGCTCACATACAATCTCTACATACTCGATATTCAAGGTAACGCTCACATACACTCTCTACATACTCGATATTCAGAGTAACGCTCACATACTGTACACTCTCTACATACTCGATATTCAGGGTAACGCTCACATACACTCTCTACATCACCCTAATCAAGGTAGCGCTAACATACAATCTCTACATACTCGATATTCAAGGTAACGCTCACATACACTCTCTACATACTCGATATTCAAGGTAACGCTCACATACACTCTCTACATCACCCTAATCAAGGTAGCGCTAACATACAATCTCTACATACTCGATATTCAAGGTAACGCTCACATACACTCTCTACATACTCGATATTCAAGGTAACGCTCACATACACTCTCTACATACTCGATATTCAAGGTAACGCTCACATACACTCTCTACATACTCGATATTCAAGGTAACGCTCATATACACTCTCTTCATCCTCGATATTCAGGGTAACGCTCACATACAATCTCTACATACTCGATATTCAAGGTAACGCTCACATACACTCTCTACATACTCGATATTCAGAGTAACGCTCACATACTGTACACTCTCTACATACTCGATATTCAGGGTAACGCTCACATACACTCTCTACATCACCCTAATCAAGGTAGCGCTAACATACAATCTCTACATACTCGATATTCAAGGTAACGCTCACATACACTCTCTACATACTCGATATTCAAGGTAACGCTCACATACACTCTCTACATACTCGATATTCAAGGTAACGCTCACATACACTCTCTACATACTCGATATTCAGAGTAACGCTCACATACACTCTCTACATCACCCTAACCAAGGTAACGCTCACATACACTCTCTACATACTCGATATTCAAGGTAACGCTCACATACACTCTCTACATACTCGATATTCAGAGTAACGCTCACATACTGTACACTCTCTACATACTCGATATTCAGGGTAACGCTCACATACACTCTCTACATACTCGATATTCAGAGTAACGCTCACATACTGTACACTCTCTACATACTCGATATTCAGAGTAACGCTCACATACACTCTCTACATACTCGATATTCAAGGTAACGCTCATATACACTCTCTTCATCCTCGATATTCAGGGTAACGCTCACATACAATCTCTACATACTCGATATTCAAGGTAACGCTCACATACACTCTCTACATACTCGATATTCAGAGTAACGCTCACATACTGTACACTCTCTACATACTCGATATTCAGAGTAACGCTCACATACACTCTCTACATCATCGATATTCAGAGTAACGCTCACATACACTCTCTTCATCCTCGATATTCAGAGTAACGCTCACATACACTCTCTTCATCCTCGATATTCAGGGTAACGCTCACATACTGTACACTCTCTACATACTCGATATTCAGGGTAACGCTCACATACTGTACACTCTCTACATACTCGATATTCAGAATAACGCTCACATACTGTACACTCTCTACATCATCGATATTCAGAGTAACGCTCACATACACTCTCTACATACTCGATATTCAGGGTAACGCTCACATACACTCTCTTCATCCTCGATATTCAGAGTAACGCTCACATACACTCTCTTCATCCTCGATATTCAGAGTAACGCTCACATACACTCTCTTCATCCTCGATATTCAGGGTAACGCTCACATACACTCTCTACATACTCTATATTCAGGGTAACGCTCACATACACTCTCTTCATCCTCGATATTCAGAGTAACGCTCACATACACTCTCTACATACTCGATATTCAGGGTAACGCTCACATACACTCTCTTCATCCTCGATATTCAGAGTAACGCTCACATACACTCTCTTCATCCTCGATATTCAGGGTAACGCTCACATACACTCTCTACATACTCGATATTCAGGGTAACGCTCACAAACACTCTCTTCATCCTCGATATTCAGGGTAACGCTCACAAACACTCTCTGCATCCTCGATATTCAGGGTAACGCTCACATACACTCTCTTCATCCTCGATATTCAGAGTAACGCTCACATACACTCTCTTCATCCTCGATATTCAGGGTAACGCTCACATACACTCTCTTCATCATCGATATTCAGAGTAACGCTCACATACACTCTCTACATCCTCGATATTCAGAGTAACGCTCACATACACTCTCTACATACTCGATATTCAGGGTAACGCTCACATACTGTACACTCTCTACATACTCGATATTCAGAGTAACGCTCACAAACACTCTCTGCATCCTCGATATTCAGGGTAACGCTCACATACACTCTCTTCATCCTCGATATTCAGAGTAACGCTCACATACACTCTCTTCATCCTCGATATTCAGAGTAACGCTCACATACACTCTCTGCATCCTCGATATTCAGGGTAACGCTCACAAACACTCTCTGCATCCTCGATATTCAGGGTAACGCTCACATACACTCTCTTCATCCTCGATATTCAGAGTACCGCTCACATACACTCTCTTCATCATCGATATTCAGAGTACCGCTCACATACTGTACACTCTCTACATCCTCGATATTCAGAGTAACGCTCACATACTGTACACTCTCTACATCCTCGATATCCAGGGTAACGCTCACATACTGTACACTCTCTACATCCTCGATATTCAGAGTACCGCTCACATACTGTACACTCTCTACATCCTCGATATTCAGAGTAACGCTCACATACTGTACACTCTCTACATCCTCGATATCCAGGGTAACGCTCACATACTGTACACTCTCTACATCATCGATATTCAGAGTAACGCTCACATACACTCTCTACATACTCGATATTCAGAGTAACGCTCACATACTGTACACTCTCTACATCCTCGATATTCAGGGTAACGCTCACATACACTCTCTACATACTCGATATTCAGAGTAACGCTCACATACACTCTCTACATCCTCGATATTCAGAGTAACGCTCACATACACTCTCTTCATCCTCGATATTCAGGGTAACGCTCACATACTGTACACTCTCTACATACTCGATATTCAGGGTAACGCTCACATACACTCTCTTCATCATCGATATTCAGGGTAACGCTCACATACACTCTCTTCATCATCGATATTCAGGGTAACGCTCACATACACTCTCTTCATCCTCGATATTCAGGGTAACGCTCACATACACTCTCTTCATCCTCGATATTCAGGGTAACGCTCACATACACTCTCTACATACTCGATATTCAGGGTAACGCTCACATACACTCTCTACATACTCGATATTCAGGGTAACGCTCACATACTGTACACTCTCTACATACTCGATATTCAGGGTAACGCTCACATACTGTACACTCTCTACATCATCGATATTCAGAGTAACGCTCACATACTGTACACTCTCTACATCCGCGATATTCAGGGTAACGCTCACATACACTCTCTACATCCGCGATATTCAGGGTAACGCTCACATACTGTACACTCCCTACATCATCGATATTCAGGGTAACGCTCACATACACTCTCTTCATCATAGATATTCAGGGTAACGCTCACATACACTCTCTTCATCATCGATATTCAAGGTAACGCTCACATACACTCTCTACATCCTCGATATTCAGAGTAACGCTCACATCATCGTCGGAAACCCACGGTACACTTCTCTGACGTTTGCATCCCGTGGGCCAGAATCATTATAAACCTTCGTTTCCCCGAATAGAAGTTTATTCGGAGAGTTCAACCGATCAGAATGGTCGTTTCTCGTGACACTCTGTCAGATGATTTTACCGTGACCACGACCAGCATATTCCTGTAGGCATGACGCCGATATCAATCGCCGTATAGCAGGACCTTATATTTTAATCACAATCGACACAATTATAGCACAATCGACAGGTTTTGTTGACAGGCGGTGCTACAAATGAAACGGGATACCCCGGCTAGATGTCCCGGCTGTATGTAGTCACGGATGAAGCCATCGATATGATTGGCTACTATTTTAGTACGAAAACGAGGGTTACTTATCATTTAAGCCCACGGGATGCAAACGTCAGAAAAGTTTACCGTGGGTTTCCGACGATGCGCTCACATACACTCTCTACAACCTTGCTATTCAGAGTAACGCTCACATACACTCTCTACAACCTTGATATTCCTTGTTACGCTCACATACACTCTCTACAACCTTGATATTCCTTGTTACGCTCACATACACTCTCTACAACCTTGATATTCCTTGTTACGCTCACATACACTCTCTACAACCTTGATATTCCTTGTTACGCTCACATACACTCTCTACAACCTTGCTATTCAGAGTAACGCTCACATACATCTCTACAACCTTGATATTCCTTGTTACGCTCACATACACTCTCTACAACCTTGATATTCCTTGTTACGCTCACAGACACTCTCTACAACCTTGCTATTCAGAGTAACGCTCACATACACTCTCTACATCCTTGATATTCCTTGTTACGCTCACATACACTCTCTACATATACTCAATATTCCGTGTAACGCTCTTACATACACTCTCTACATATACTCAATATTAAGGGTAACGCTCACATACACTCTCTACATCCCTCGTGCTACGTACTCGTAAAAATATTTTTAAAAATCTGCCATACTCGTGGAATTGATTCGATATTAAACGGCAAACCATTGAATATCCTCTATATATTTTAATCACAATCGACACAATTATAACACAATCGACAGGTTTTGTTGACAGGCGTTGCTACAAAAACGGGATATCCCGGCTGAATGTAGTCACGGATGAAACTATCGATATGATTGGCTGCTATTTAAGTACGAAAACGAGAGTTTCTATTGATTCTGGCCCACGGTATGCAAACGTCAGAGAAGTGTACCGTTGGTTTCCGACGATGGAAAGCACGGAGCCTTCAGTTTTGCCATGAAATATTCCAGGGGTGTAGAGAGCGTAGGTGAACGTTAACCACGGATATCAAGGGCGATGCGACAATGAAGACCAACCCGACACTAAGATACAAGAATGTATACCTGGGCACACCCTGCAGTTTCCTTTCCCGCCTCTGTCGTCAAAACAAGCCACTGGAGGGCACTGCCATTCCCGACAGACGTGATACACGCCCACGGTCAAACAGTAGTGATCTCTGTCTATACTCGGACGACTCTGCCGAACTCTCGTAACAACACATTTGCCGATCCCCATTCTCAGTCCTAGAACAGAAATCGGACAAGACACACCGTAAGCAAAGTATATAGTAATAAAACGATTTTTTTAAACAATAAATGAAACACGTTATTCAACTTATATTAAGCAATCTTCAGCGCATGCGGGGTCTTAATATTGCAAGATACTGGAATACCTGGAGAAAACCGACGCGCTAGGGCAGTTGACCCCTTATCTTTTCACGTCCGGTCGGGGAATCGAATCCAGGCCGCCTTGGTTAAAGGAAAGTGTGTTATCCAATGCACTACTCGACGACCCTGGAAATTATACCAATGCTGTTAAATATACACTTTGTATTCTTATCATCATTTTTGCCCTTTTCACTTCCAGCTCCACCCAATTTGGCTAAATTGTTATAAACGATTTTTTTGAATGGACGTATATCGTGGATGTCAATCATATTCAATTTGAAGTATTCATGGTCGACGATAATTTAAAATTTAGCCAATGGAGGGGTTGACCCGACCCCTGGGTTTTTCATAAAAAGGGGGGGGGGGGTAGCGTGCTTTAGTTTTTGTCCCGTTACTGTTTGTATTTGCTTAAGATATGGCAAAAATTCAAAAGTTATATAATTATCCACTTTGTTGCATAATATTTCTAGATTATTGAGCATAATAAAGTTGTACAGCAAACATTAGCTTGCTATGATTAAAAATGGCGAAACACTGATATTTTAAGAGATCAATCCAGCATCAAAAGGTGAATTTCGGACTTTCGCGAAGTGCAAAAATTTACACAGAAATACGCATTTTCACAATAGCAGCCGACATGAAATTGTTTTCAGTAAATCATGTTAAAAAAACGTTCTACAAGCAACAGATATCTATATTTTTACACAATTTTCCGATGCATATACGCTTTTAAAATTGATCAAAATTTCTTCAGTATAATGTAAAATGTTTATATGAGATTAAAACGAGACTTGAACGTGACTGAAATCTTAGAACAATACATCCTTAAGTAAAGATCAAGTTAGCAGCTGATGTAGAAGAGTCTGTGGGGTCATTGATTTCAAGTTCAGGGGGATATATACCAATAGTTTTTGGTCTGCGGAATCTTGTTATTTATAAACAACATCTTGCCGATATACACCTGAAGTGAAATTGGAAGATTTGGCAAGGGGTTGGGTTACCTTATTTATTGAGAACCTAGATTAGTTCAGCCTCGTATAAAAAAACAAAAAAAAATCAGCTAAGAGTATGGCACATGTTGTTCCCATATGAATTAATGAAAACAGTCTGCTGGAAAATCTTTCCTTCAAACTCAACTATATTGTCATCCAGGAATTCAATCATTCGTGCTATACACATGTACATGTAGCTATCAAAATACCCTAGTGGAACATGTTTATATATAAACACCTATTTAATATATCGCTAATGTTATATGTATTGTAAAATAACCCTAGTGGAACATGTTTATATATAAAATAACCCTAGTGGACCATGTTTATATATAAACACCTATTTAATATATCGCTAGTGGTACATATTTATATATAAACACCTATTTAATATATCGCTAGTGGTATGTGTATTGTAAAATAACCCTAGTGGACCATGTTTATATATAAACACCTATTTAATATATCGCTAATGTTATATGTATTGTAAAATAACCCTAGTGGAACATGTTTATATATAAAATAACCCTAGTGGACCATGTTTATATATAAACACCTATTTAATATATCGCTAGTGGTACATATTTATATATAAACACCTATTTAATATATCGCTAGTGGTATGTGTATTGTAAAATAACCCTAGTGGACCATGTTTATATATAAACACCTATTTGTTATATCGCTAGTGGTACATATTTATATATAAACACCTATTTAAGATATCACTAGTGGTATTGTAGTGAGACGCTACAAGGTATACTATATATGTATATATGGAGTTTGCCTATAACGGCAGCGTAGTCTACAGTCAGACCAACAGTACGTAAACACGTCCGTATAGCGGCTTGACCAGGTGTAGACTACACCCTATACCGTCACGCACGGCAGCTCAACACCTTCGGGGCGAGTTGTCCTGCTCCACGAGAATACAGAGAGGTCAGCTCGGCACCTCTACAACACTCTCCCCCGTTCTAAAAAGAGACAATTCTGCTCAAGAACAGCTAACAAAAGATTCAATCACCTGTGTCGTCAGAACCCCTGACTGTGAGCCACCAAGAGCTTTATATCCCAGCCTCCGAGGTGGAGATCTCTTCCGTGCAGCCGGCTCTTTGCTCGGAGCAGACAGACATGCACCTGCCATCCTATCAGGACGTATATTGTCCTTCTCATCAAGCCTGTACGGCTGTAGCGGATGTCTCTCAACTGATCGACCCGAATCCTCCACAATGACGTTGTTGCCACTAGAAGTAACCTCGGGTTCTGTTACACCAGCTGCTTCTTCCCTCAAGACTGTATCCCTCATGCGACGAAGCCAGAGTGGAATATCTGCAGACCCGTAGCTCTTCAGTCGATCATGGTGAATGAGGTTCTCACCCTTTGGATCCTTGATCCCATACAACACTGGGGACAAAACCTTTGATACCATATATGGCCCCTTCCAAGGGGCTCGAAGTTTCGGACTTTGCCCTACTTTCGTTGCGGTGTCAACCTTCAGCACGATGTCTCCAACGCCATGTGACCCTTGCCCAACGCGAAGATCGTAGTCCCTTTTTTGTCTGGTCTGCGAGGACTTAAGATTGCTGGGGGCAAGTGCATGCACCTCCTTCATATTTCGTTCCATATTCTCCACAAAGTCCACATGAGCTGCTTTTGAGGCGTTCACTTTCGCTGTGCCGAGCATCAAGTCTAAGGGTTGCATAACTTCCCTTCCAAGCATCAAGCGGTTGGGCGTGAAACCTGTTTGGCGATGATGTGTTGCCGGTATAGCACCGGCAAGTTGCTGTAAGTGGACATCCCATGTGTTCTGTTTGTTTTCAGAGTGACATCTGATAGCCTGGAGGATTGCCCGATTGTATCTCTCGACCTGGCCATTCGAAGATGGATGATAGGGAGTCGTCCTCGTTTTCTTGATCTCAAGAAGGTCACAAACGCCTCTCACAACCTTGCCATCCATATTCTTTCTCTGATCTGTGTGGATCTCCAACGGAACTCCAAAACGAAATATGAACTCATTGACCAACGTCCGTGAAATGGTTTCTGCCGTCTGATCCGCAAAAGGGAAACACTCGAGCCACTTGGTAAACTGGTCTACTACCATCAACACATACTTGTTACCTTGCTTCGTTAATGGTAGCGGGCCGAGTATGTCCACGTGAACTCTCTCCATCGGTATTCCCGCATGGAACTTCTCCAGGTGAGCTCTGGCTTTTTTACTGGAACCCTTTTGGACACTGCAGACCTTACACCCGTCAGCATAAAGCTTGCAATCAGCAGTCATACCGTACCATATAGCACTTCTCCTCACTCGGTCAAGAGTCTTCGTCTGTCCAAAGTGACCGGACAACCTAAGGTCATGCGCACTATGAAGGACCTGGTCACGCATTTTTTCCGGAGTTAGAAACAACAGTCTCGGTTGCAATGGACCTTCCCAATGATAAAACCAGACGCCATTCCGACGAACAAGCTGTGAACTACAGAGGTACCAGTGACGAGTAGCTGGACTAGATAGCCTCAGTTCATGCTCTGCAGGCTGGTAGTTGGCTTCTCGCCAACGTAGAAGTGGCCCGAGCTCCTTGTCAGCAAGCTGAAACTGTCGTAGGTCCTCCGCAGACATGTCCGAAGCCCACGGAATGTGGTCCAATGGGATGGACAGATCAACTCTCTCCTCCAACGAACTCTTACTTTTCAGTGAGAGACCCCCTACCTGCCTAACCAACGCCCCGTCAGAGTCATCCCCCGTTTGAAAAGAAACACGTTTGACATCCTGTTTCAACTGCTTAGTCGACCCATAAATGAGTTTTTGGTTTGTTATAGCCCCTTTCACTAGCGCTAGCGTTTTATCAAGGGTGCTGGGGGCCTTGTCTAGAACTTCCAGGGCCACCCGCTTATCCATCAGACCTTTCAAGAAGCTATCAACGGCCATGATCTGAACAAAGTCTTCTTGCGCCCCGGGATAACCGTCTGAAGCCAATTCCTGTGCTCTCTCGGCATATTCCTCAACTGTTTCCTCCGCGCTCTGCCGCAGCTCTGCTAATTCACGTCTAACAATATGAGGAGGATCCTGCTTCCCAAACCGTTGATTCAGTTTAGAACAAAGGACGTTGAAATCATCACGTACATTCATCGGCCGGGAACTGAAGAATTTCAAAGCCTTGTCCCGGAGACTCTCAATAAGCTTATCAAGCTTCTGTCTATCAGACCATCCATATCGGTCACAAATGTGAGAAATCTGAACATAAAAAGGTTTCCACTCTGTCCTACCATCATATGGCGGGAGCTTAACCTTTCTGTCCACTTCCTCCCTTACACTAGCGCTTCTGTCCCCACCTCCTGAACTTTGGCCCTTAAAAGGAATTTTGTCACTAGCCCCGTGTACGGACTTGGACTTCTGGCTATATATTGACATTGGAGCTAATCCCTCCACCGTGCCCAATAAATGTCCAATTCCTGGTTTTGTTTCCGGTTTTAATAAAGCTAGTCGAAGTTGTTCGTCCTTTTCCCTAAGCTGACGAGAAAAATCCTCCCGCATTTCATCTATTTGCCTATTCATCTCGATTTCCCTTCGCTCTATTTCCTCCTCTCTAATTCTAAATTGTTTTACCTGAGCCTCCCTCTCAAAAGCAATTTTTCCAGCCATAATGCGAGCATGCTGTAAAGCCCCACTATCAACACCGCCTTCCGCCCTATCCTGGCCCCCAGAAACCACGGGTTCAAGGCACACTAGCCCCTTAGTTATCAACGGGTCCCACATAATACTGGGTACGCTAGGGATTCCCTTCAAATCTTCCCATGTTAAAGTGCTATCGCACTCGTCCCGTCTCTGAATAATGGCCTTAGCCCTGCTAGGACTTATACCGGAAATGCCGACATCATCATAAGACGCTGCATTAATATTTAGCGACATGTTTGAAAACAATATATACCCCGTTCAAAACCGGCGCAAAGCTATAATAATCTGGAGTGAGCGTGTAATCACAGAACAATTGCCCCGGGCTATAACACCGTCACGTGGCGTGGTTCTAAAAAGGAACCCGTTCTGTGTACAGGTAAACTCGTATTTAGAAATTATAGCTATAATTTGTATTTCTTCTGACACCAATTGTAGTGAGACGCTACAAGGTATACTATATATGTATATATGGAGTTTGCCTATAACGGCAGCGTAGTCTACAGTCAGACCAACAGTACGTAAACACGTCCGTATAGCGGCTTGACCAGGTGTAGACTACACCCTATACCGTCACGCACGGCAGCTCAACACCTTAGGGGCGAGTTGTCCTGCTCCACGAGAATACAGAGAGGTCAGCTCGGCACCTCTACAACAGTATGTGTATTGTAAAATTACCCTAGTGGACCATGTTTATATATAAACTCCTATTTAATATATCGCTAATGTTATATGTATTGTAAAATAACCCTAGTGGAACATGTTTATATATAAAATAACCCTAGTGGACCATGTTTATATATAAACACCTATTTGTTATATCGCTAGTGGTACATATTTATATATAAACACCTATTTAATATATCACAAGTGGTATGTGTATTGTAAAATAACCCTAGTGGACCATGTTTATATATAAACACCTATTTAATATATCGCTAATGTTATATGTATTGTAAAATAACCCTAGTGGAACATGTTTATATATAAAATAACCCTAGTGGACCATGTTTATATATAAACACCTATTTGTTATATCGCTAGTGGTACATATTTATATATAAACACCTATTTAATATATCGCTAATGTTATATGTATTGTAAAATAACCCTAGTGGAACATGTTTATATATAAACACCTATTTAATATATCGCTAGTGGTACATATTTATATATAAACACCTATTTAATATATCGCTAATATTATATGTATTGTAAAATAACCCTAGTGGAACATGTTTATATATAAACACCTATTTATTATATCGCTAGTGGTACATATTTATATATAAACACCTATTTAATATATCGCTAATGTTATATGTATTGTAAATAACCCTAGTGGACCATATTTATATATAAACACCTATTTAATATATCGCTAATATTATATGTATTGTAAAATAACCCTAGTGGAACATGTTTATATATAAACACCTATTTAATATATCGCTAGTGGTATGTGTATTGTAAAATAACCCTAGTGGACCATGTTTATATATAAACACCTATTTAATATATCGCTAGTGGTATGTGTATTGTAAAATAACCCTATTGGAACATGTTTATATATAAACACCTATTTAATATATCGCTAGTGGTATGTGTATTGTAAAATAACCCTAGTGGAACATGTTTATATATAAACACCTATTTAATATATCGCTAGTGGTATGTGTATTGTAAAATAACCCTAGTGGACCATGTTTATATATAAACACCTATTTAATATATCGCTAATGTTATATGTATTGTAAAATAACCCTAGTGGAACATGTTTATATATAAAATAAACCTAGTGGACCATGTTTATATATAAACACCTATTTATTATATCGCTAGTGGTACATATTTATATATAAACACCTATTTAATATATCGCTATTGGTATGTGTATTGTAAAATAACCCTAGCGGACCATGTTTATATATAAACACCTATTTAATATATCGCTAATGTTATATGTATTGTAAAATAACCCTAGTGGAACATGTTTATATATAAACACCTATTTAATATATCGCTAGTGGTACATATTTATATATAAACACCTATTTAATATATCGCTAATGTTATATGTATTATAAAATATCCCTAGTGGAACATATTTATATATAAACACCTATTTGTTATATCGCTAGTGGTACATATTTATATATAAACACCTATTTAATATATCGCTAGTGGTACATATTTATATATAAACACCTATTTAATATATCGCTAGTGGTATGTGTATTGTAAAATAACCCTAGTGGAACATGTTTATATATAAACACCTATTTAATATATCGCTAGTGGTACATATTTATATATAAACACCTATTTAATATATCGCTAATGGTATGTGTATTGTAAAATAACCCTAGTGGACCATGTTTATATATAAACACCTATTTAATATATCGCTAATGGTATGTGTATTGTAAAATAACCCTAGCGGACCATGTTTATATATAAACACCTATTTAATATATCGCTAATGTTATATGTATTGTAAAATAACCCTAGTGGAACATGTTTATATATAAAATAACCCTAGTGGACCATGTTTATATATAAACACCTATTTATTATATCGCCAGTGGTACATGTTTATATATAAACACCTATTTAATATATCGCTAATGTTATATGTATTGTAAAATAACCCTAGTGGTACATGTTTATATATAAACACCTATTTAATATATCGCTAATTTTATATGTATTGTAAAATAACCCTAGTGGTACATGTTTATATATAAACACCTATTTATTATATCGCTAGTTGTACATGTTTATATATAAACACCTATTTGATATATCGCTAATGTTATATGTATCATAAAATATCCCTAGTGGAACATGTTTATATATGAACACCTATTTAATATATCGCTAGTGTAACATGTTTATATATAAACACCTATTTAATATATCGCTAGTGGTATATGTATTTAAAATGCTAAATGAACATGGAAAGAGTTCCGAACTATGTTATCATCATACGTTTGTCTTGTACTTGTGTTATTGTGTAGGTTTTTACGATGTTTTTTGCCAGATTACCGTAGTTATGTATCTGAACCTATCGGGTTTATGTTGACTCCCGTCACGTATTGTCAGGTATGTAGGGTTGGTACATCAATCATTATAAGGAAATTAATCAACCTTTAATGATGATTTATTAGTATTCATATTAAATACACATTGGCGTCACACTTCTGTTGATTTCAATGTGTTGTTAGCTAAATTGTCTCATTTGGACTTTTGAGGAGAAAAAAAAAATTCGCATGATATTATTTAATCCAAGCAAGTATTATTTATGTCATATTTGAAAATGATATTGAAACAACTTTATCAATGTTTTTTATTCAGTATTTATTTCATGAAATGACCATTTTTCAAGCATGCATCTTTGGTTTTGAATTTATATATGTCTGAATATACTAAACCAACTTATTCAAACAAAACCAACTTTTTGTAACAATAATACTGTCGTAAGAAAACCAATCCGTAAAAATAAAATTGATATGTCGTAAAACAACAACATGTTGTTACAAAGCAAGCAAGTCTTACCAAAACCAACCTGTGTACAAAACAAATGGATTAATCTGTCTTACCAAAACCAACATATGAACAAAACAAATGGATTAATCTCTCGTAATAAAACCAACCCGTGTAAAGAACTAGATTAATATCTCGTAACAAAACCAATCCATTGTAAAGAAATGGATTCATCTCTCGTAACAAAACCAATCCATGAAAAGAAATGGATTCATCTGTCGTAACAAAACCAATCCATGAAAAGAAATGGATTCATCTCTCGTAACAGAACCAACCTGTCTTAAAATGTAGTTCAAAAGCTAATTTGATACAAGTATTAATGGATATTTATCCAGATTAAAAATATTTACATAAGACTTCTTGGAGGTTGTCTAAACTATTCTCCTGTTACATTAATGTTCCGGATCTGGATCAGATTCGTAATTCGGAAAAGTTCCATATCTGAAATTGTAAGTTCAGAAGATACAGTTGTTAAAATGGACATTTACTTGTGTGTATAATGAGTGTATGGCGAGTTGTAGTGTTAATAAATTACCAGTATACTTACATCATTGAATATTGAACTTTATTTCAAATAATTGTGATCGTTTGGTATCAGCAAACCAACGAGCTCTAGCAAATAAGAAAACGTCAGTCCACGGCAAATCTTGAGCCTACTTGATACAGATGTATAATATCATATTGTACCTTTACTTGATATAGTATTTGCTTGATGAGTTAATAAACATAAACAATAAACATATTTATTGAGTTCAATAAACATATTTATTAAGTCAAGTGTGTATGAAAATCATTTATTGCTGCAAATGCACTGTAGTTTCACTTGATATCTCATGGTATTTATTCACTTCCTTTCCTCCATTTTGCGTGAACAACAACTTGCTCAGACCAGGTATAGACGTCTTATTTTTGTATTTTGAACTTTTAAACCAGGAAGAGTACTATAAGGTAATACTGACAACTCTTGTATCCCGCTAGGACAGGATGTGACAAACACCACGACATGCCATACAGTTAATTCGTCTTTCTACAGATCATCGGTGATGTTGAAGACAACTGTAAATCCAAATTGTCAAAACACTATTGAAGGTGAAGGAGATATATAATAGTTATAATTAGAAGTCAATTTGAATTCGGATCTCTTAAATTTAGTAACAGATACAGTATATGTAATCATGTTTTTGTTATATTTATATTTTCTCTGATATTATCAGTAATCTTATTTGAGTAGTGGCACGGTACATAATATACACATTTTCGTAGTACACGACTTGAAATTATACAGTACATATCTAATTATTTTTTCCAAATTCATAAATCTGCCTCATAATTACTTAGAAAATTTCGATTCCCATCTTTTGAACACTAGCAGCACTGAAGATCTCGAGGAAAATAAATAAGAGAATTCCAAAGCGATAAAAAAATCATAATTCAAACTCAAAATCGATTAAACCAGGGGCAAAATATGAACAAAGGAAAGATTTACATGGAGACCCTTGTAAAAGTACAATAGAATAAGACCATGTGTTCCGGGAGAGTAAGCGGCTTCTGCTTCATCGACGACACCCGCCATGTAAATCTTTGTCACATCCAATTAAAAAATCAAGTTCTCAAAATGAGACGAATAGGAGGACGAAACGGCACACTGTATATATAATAATGAATTAAAAAGGTGCAGTATATGTGTGTGTTACGTCACCTTCCATTGTTACTCCTCACCTTTTTCTCTGAACCCCTTTAGTGGTACCGACTTCTTGTGTTGTCGCGTTTTTGTTTTGTTTGTGTTAAGAAACCAAAATATATAGCAATCTGTTGATGTAAGCGTCTTGTAGCCTACCGTAAATAACGAAAACATACAGTATATATATCGTACGACAAGATGTCTAACGCACTGTGTGCAAACATATATCTGAGGATCATTTCCAGGCTCCAGACAATGATTCTAGGTGTGTTTTGTTATTGTATGACCTATCATACAATTCTATTGTATGACCTACATGTATCATCCAATTTTTTGTATGACCTACATTAATGTACATGTATCATACGATTTTATTGTATGACCTACATGTAAACATGAAATATGATGAAGACTAAGCACATTTGATGGTGCTCACTTAGACATACGATGTACGTTGTATCTTAATGGGACATGATGGTTGTATCTTTATGGGACATGAGGGTTGTATCTTTATGGGACATGAGGGTTGTATCTTTATGGGACATGATGGTTGTATCTTTAAGGGACATGAGGGTTGTATCTTTATGGGACATGAGGGTTATATCTTAATGGGACATGAGGGTTGTATCTTTATGGGACATGAGTGTTGTATCTTTATGGGACATGATGGTTGTATCTTTATGGGACATGGTGGTTGTATCTGTATGGGACATGGTGGTTGTATCTTTATGGGACATGAGGGTTGTATCTTTATGGGACATGAGGGTTATATCTTAATGGGACATGAGGGTTGTATCTTTATGGGACATGATGGTTGTATTTTTATGGGACATGGTGGTTGTATCTTTATGGGACATGATGGTTGTATCTTTATGGGACATGATGGTTGTATCTTTATGGGACATGATGGTTGTATCTTTAAGGGACATGAGGGTTGTATTTTTATGGGACATGATGGTTGTATCTTTATGGGACATGAGGGTTGTATCTTTATGGGACATGAGGGTTGTATCTTTATGGGACATGAGGGTTGTATCTTTATGGGACATGAGGGTTGTATCTTTATGGGACATGATGGTTGTATCTTTATGGGACATGAGGGTCGGATCTTTATGGGACATGATGTTTGTAAATTAATGGGACATGAGGGTTGTATCTTTATGGGACATGATGGTTGTATCTTTATGGGACATGAGGGTTGTATCTTTATGGGACATGAGGGTTGGATCTTTATGGAACATGATGTTTGTAAATTAATGGGACATGAGGGTTGGATCTTTATGGGACATGATGGTTGTATCTTTATGGGACATGAGGGTTGTATCTTTATGGGACATGAGGGTCGGATCTTTATGGGACATGATGGTTGTATCTTTATGGGACATGATGGTTGTATCTTTATGGGACATGAGGGTTGTATCTTTATGGGACATGATGGTTGTATCTTTATGGGACATGATGGTTGTATCTTTATGGGACATGAGGGTTGTATCTTTATGGAACATGATGGTTGTATCTTTATGGGACATGAGGGTTGTATCTTTATGGGACATGAGGGTTGTATCTTTATGGGACATGATGGTTGTATCTTTATGGGACATGGTGGTTGTATCTTTATGGGACATGATGGTTGTTTCTTTATGGGACATGATGGTTGTATCTTTATGGGACATGCTGGTTAATTCTCTGCAGATTGGTTTGCTTTTTACTACTCAATTATTCAAGAATGTACAATTACACTACTTAATACAGGTGGCGAATTTTGTCGTTATAGTACAGAGCGCAGATCATTCTTGAATGATAGAATGCATCATCCCTATTAACAATATACATAGGTGATTGGTTATTTTCCCCGCACTTTCCTAACATAAAATAAGTTGTATTGAAACTCAGTGCATCGCGCCATCATCAATGGCAGCTATAATGTGTGACACAATTTGTGACGTTACTCTGGTTACACTGCATAAAGTGATAACGCGAATAGTGACGTTTTAGAATAATAGCATGTGTGTCTATTTCCCACCCCATTAAAAATAATAATAATAAATATAATAATATACAACATTTATATAGCGCTCTATATAATTTGTAAAATTACTCTAAAGCGCTTCACAACATGTAGATAATAATTTGATACTTACACTGCATAAATAAGAGTTATTACAATCTAAGCCAATGTGATAATATAAAAAATTGCATATAAATACGAACTACATCTACTGTAGATAAACAAATGTCAGTATATACATGACGTCTAAGTTGTCCCAAATATGCAGACGTGAAAAGGTACGTCTTCAGAAGTTTCTTGAATTTGGCCAGAGTATTTGTTTTTCGGAAAGCGGATGGTAATCTATTCCACAACGTGGCGAAACTTTCCCAAAACACCGGTTTCCGTAGGTCACAGTACGAGATTTTGGGACACACAACAATGATTCTGTCTTCGACCTCAGTGATCGTGACGGCTGATACAGGATAACTAGCTCCCGTATGTACCGGGGAGCTGTTCCATCCAGTGCCTTGCATGTGTATACCAAGATTTTGTATTGTGACCTGTATTGCAAAGGTAGTCAGTGCAATGAATACAGAACAGGAGTGATGTGTTCTTTCTTTCTAACTCGAGAAACGAGACGTGCTGCCGTGTTCTGGACCTTCTGTAGGCGACTTGTCAATTTGTCAGATATACCACAGAGTAGGGCACTTCCATAGTCCAGCCGTGAGGTAACAAGTGAATGAACCAAAATCTTGCATGCATCGGCAGTTATAAACTGCCGTATACAGCCGATGTTCCTGATCTGGTAGTAACAGGATTTGGCAATAGCATTCACTTGTTTCTCCATGTTCAGTGAACTATCAAAGTACACCCCTAGATTTTTAACAGTTGGGACAGCCTCTACAGTACTTGTTCCGACCTTGAGCTGGAGAGCCGTTGATTGCTTACACTTTGGAGAAAAGACGATCAGTTCCGTCTTTTCCTGATTTAGCTTAAGCATGTTGGCATTCATCCAGCTTCTGATGTCTGTCAGACAAGCTTCCAGATTTTCTGATATGGTGTCCCAGCTGTCCTGTGGTCTGATGACCCTGTATATCTGTGTGTCATCAGCATAACAGTGATAACACAGGTTATGTCGATGACAAATCTCCCCGATTGGTTTTGAATTCATGCAGTATTTACGGGGTCCTAACACCGACCCTTGAGGAACCCAGAAATCCAGCATGTTGTCACGTGAAACAGAAGATCCGATAGCAATACACTGCCGTCGATCACTTAGATAGGACTGCATCCAGCATAATGGGTCGTCAGTCACTCCATACGAATACTTCAGACGTTTATGGAGTATACTATGGTCAATGACGTCGAATGCAGCTGACAAGTCTAGCATGACGAGCACCGCTTTGCACTTGTTATCCAATGCAGAAGCTATGTCGTTATGCACACGTAGGAGGGCCGTCTCTGTTGAGTGTCCCATGCGATAGGCCGATTGCAGGTTGTCATGGAGACTGTTTGCATGGAGATGGGCCTCTAAACGCCGGGACACAACCTTCTCCAAGATCTTAGACAGAAAAGGCAAATTTGACACTGGACGGTAGTTCTTCAACTTCTCCTTATCCAATCCAGGCTTCTTCAGCAATGGTCTTACATGGGTTTGTCTGTTACCTAGCGAAAATGGGAATGACCCTTCGAAGTGTGAGAGAATACCCAGTCTTATTCCATTCTCACTTTTAAAGTGTCAAAATGTAAAAAGTTTTTATCATTCACATTTTCCCAAGTTTAACCAATTTTGAGTTAAATTGCACTTGTATTCGCTATACTCTGGATGTTTTATTTGTATTAACGTTTGTTTTACACCATTACCGGGCAAGAGTAAACAATGCCGTATGTCGTGAAAGCAAACTCAAAATCGATAATCTAAAAAGTATAATGTGCAACAAAAGTAAACAAAGAAACATTTTATAAGCGGAAATCCCTGAAAAAGTACAAGATAATAAGACCGGGTGTTCCTGAAGAGTAAACGCCTCCTGTTTCATCGAGGACACTATCATTCGTAATGGAAATTGACCAAAAGAAAACCTGAGGTAGAAGTACTTGATTTTCATATGTACATGTATAACTTAGCAACATATTTACATACATGGTGAAATTCAACAAGTAACGACAAACGTAGATGGTTGGTTTAAACGATATCAAAACAGCTATAGAGGAACTCAACTTAAGTAATCAGTGTTAAAATTTTGTTCAGGGTAAAAATAAATAATATACAAATGACCCTGTCTAGTCGCTCACAATACAGCAGACCAGTGCTTAATTACTAAGATTGTTACTACACTGTATCCTGGGATAAAGATGAAGTAATACACACATATGCTGCACCTCTTAATTTAGTAATAGATACAGTATGCCGAAAAATTTAATTAAACTGCACCATACAGCTGTTTCATCCTCCTAGGACTCTTCAGTGATGCTAGGGGCCAAAAAGTAGGAATCCGAAATTTCTAAAATAATGTAGAAGCAGAAGGGTCAGGTGCGTAAAACCTCTTTAATTTATTAATTTAGAAGAAAAATTAAACTTGTTTGGTATAATTTCAAATCGTGTACTACGAAAATGTGTATATTATGTACCGTGCCACTACTCAAATGAGATGTACTGTGGCTATGGAGGCTCCAGCAAACTTCGGGGACTAAAACATTCACCAGCAGAGTCTGCCACCCCCTATCATAAAGATAACCACGATTTCGGTATTTTATTGTGTTTATCCCCAATTCCTTTCACAAATAGATTTCAGGTCGTACAAAGGGGACGAATCAATTTCTCTTCAAAAAACACCATCCTCTCTGCAAACGACTCAAATAAAACATGTTCCAGATGACCTGTGGAAACTAACGTCGAGGCTCCATAAGATTATTGACAATGTGGCAGAAATTCGACTTGTTAAGCCTGTTTGAACGGACAACCAAAAGGCACCATCGACTCAACATTTCAGGAAAGGCAAATTTGCCAATAAGGGGATTGATGCCATTAACATCAGCAACATATTGCACCAAAAGTAAAACACCACCGTTCTTTCGATATAAACGTGCACCAATCATTTCCTACAGTCATTCCTCCTTCAGCATGTTCATATTCTTCATCTCAATATTGCTATGACTAATCTGGACACATAGTAACAGGTAATCTGAGTATTGTCTCCAACAGAAAGCTTTGGGAGTTTTTCATGAAAAGTATCGAGATAATCCATCAATCAATTTTAATGTGAATTTCAAGATTCCCGTGGACTCGGTGGAAGATTATGCCAGGCAATGGGCTAAACATGCTGAATTGAATTCACTATCAGAGGGGGTGAAGTCTAGCAGGTCCTCTATTCAGAAAAAACAATTTTGTTACAAAATGAAAACTAAACACAAGTCGATATTTCTTGACCACGATGTTCAAACAGAACTCAATGATCTACATGACAAGTGTGTGGATGTGTCTGCAGATAAAGTATCTACTTGATAACTGTCTGCAAACGCTTTTACATTTATTGCTTGAAAAAGAACTAGGCCTGCTTGATAACCAAGGTTACCTTACTTGTACATTGACCGGGTTTTCGAAAGATGAAATACTGCCTAACCATGTTTCCGTATTACAATCTTTTAAAATACTGGTTAATGAGCAAGACCCTGATCTACCGCGTCTTTTTTGGACAAGAATCCTTATAAGCAATGTTTTATCGCTGACTCCTAGAATGACGAATCAACTACGACATGTAAACACCATATGATGGAGAAGCAGTGATGTTTCTATCAAGAAAGGGACCGTTCACGATCGGAAAATCGAAATCGTCAGGTTTATCATACAGCTTAGAAGGAAGATGCGCGTGTTGGTAATAGTTTAAGTAAAGATCGAGTTTTAGTTCAGATTATGACTTTTTTGACGCTTAGGTATACTGTATTTTTTCTGTAACTTTGTTTTGTACCCTAGCGCGACAGCCCTGGGCAGGATGATTACCATCTTGGTTTAATTGAGAAGTAGTCTACATCCTTGTATGCTATTTTGCTGGACGTTGTTGAATATGCTGATTGGTATGCCTTGTTGCTGTGATTGAGAATTATGCCTCTGTTCTCACTTTAAGGCTATGCCATTTACTTGGATCTGACCTAGATTTGCAGGTGTGGTCGATGATACAGAAGTTGCTTAGTATTATAACGTGTATGCGTTATTTAAGATCAAAGCGTGGGTGGTGAGTGAGACACTTGTTTACTTATGATTCTATATTAAGTTGATACATTATAATGTACTTTAATTAGTTTGATTTATAAGTAGCCATTAATACACTCTGTATACAAATACCTGTTACGTTTTACTACAGATTTGAATAGCTGATAACCTCATTATTATACACTATTATTCCACAAGTAGTATTCAGGGCAAGCGTACACGTGTAATATGCGATTAAGCAGACATGAGGAACGATAACAGCACCACTCAATGGATAATCTTTTGTTTTAAAACCTTGGAACAAGATTTAAAAATCCAAAAATCCAAAAAATATTTTAATGGCGGGTTTCGTCGATGAAGCAGAAGACGCTTACTCTTCCGGAACACCTGGTCTTATTCTCTTGTACTTTTACAAGGGTTTCCATATAAATATTTCCTATGTTCCAATTTTGCCTTTAGTTTAATCGATTTTGAGTTTGGATTATGGTTTTGTTGACGCTTTTGTATTCTCTGATTTTTTTTATCACAATGCAAGTTACCTGTTGGCGGCAAAGGACAAGAGCAAAAGTGTGAGCAGGTTGTGGATATTTCATAATAGGCTCAATCTTGTACAGTTACAAGGAAGTTTAAGAAAGAAATGGTGTAACAATTCATGGACAAGCTTTACTTTACAATATAAGGGTAATCGAAATGTAACTAATGTAATTGTGAATAATATCATAGGTTAAATTACTATTACATGTAATTGAAAAATACAGCATTTACTAATTACAGTAAATATCGTTTGTAAAGCAATAAGCAATTGTTTGTAATTTATTATCATAACACATTACCTTTACCCAATTCCTATTTAAAAACTAAAAAGCTAAAGGTAACGGTCTCTATTTGTATTTTAAATGGTTCACCTTAATTTTTAAGAGAAAACCAAAACGGTATTAACTAACATTATTTAATAGCAGTTGATATTTGGTAGCATTACAAATATTCTCAAACAAAATATACTTCGCTTTGTACTTGTAAATCAAAGGTATTCAGATATGGGTTGAGCTGTTGTTCTACAATTTGCGTCTCATGGATGTCAAAAGTAATTTCTTTTCATTATTTAAGCATTGATGACAATTTTTTTTTCGAGTTTTATTGGGATATGGAAAACATTTGTTTGCAAATTGTATGAATCCGCGTAGCGGATTCTTACAATAGTTTGCAAGCAAAATTTTATTCATAACCCTGTGAAACTAAAAAATAATTGACATCAACGCTTTTAATTAATATTGGAAACTAATTTTCAAAAAAAACATGTTTATGTAGAGTTTGACTGATCTAACAATGTCAATTGCTGTATGGTGACTTCACATTTTTCGCGCCATTTTCGGGGTTTTTTTCCATAGAGGTATATAATTAATTAATAGTATTGTCACATTCTATATGACTTATCAATATAAGAGATCATTAGCACAATTGACTTAGAATGAACGAATAAGCCATATCAACTCATCACTCCCGACTTTATCCTCCAACTTAAAAGATGCAGTTAATCTAAAAGAGATTGATAGGATAATTAAAATGAAAATTTTACTAATTATCCGGTGATATCTTTTTGCTTATCTGTTTGTCATATATTTAATTTAACAGTTCAGTACAATGTCACAGAAATAAAATATGATTAAAACTTACAATTAAATTTTAGGTCATGCGTTTTTGTCAATTATTGTTAATATGAAATGCCTCAACTTTCCACTGGAAAGAAAAAACATATATACAGCATATAGAACAGTTGTTATAGCTTATATTGATAAATTGTCTACACAACTTATTGTCTATGCATTACAAAGAATGTACTACTACAATCAGCAGTCATAACAAATACATTTTGTGTATAAAATAAAACTATTCACAACAGTTAAGTCATAGAAAGTACACGTATAGTTAATAAGTCAAATTATTGAATTTTAAGATGATTTAAATATTTCTTAGCAAGGAAACTAAGACAAACATGACGATATACATACCTGCAGTAGAACACACACAGAAGCAAAACAATGTAAATATATAACATAAATCCATAATGTTTAGGAGTCAGTTGTGTTCCTGCCTGGTAACAACCTCCTATATGACACGAGAGCTTATATAAATGATTGCGGCTGCGTCATAAATCATTGCGGTTTTTTTTTTATAATGACGAATCTTTCCATTTGTCATTAAATAATATCACGTAATCGACCGAGTAACAGTTGTCAGTAAAACATTTAAAGGTTGATAGATTATGTATTGATGAATGACAATGTTTTCAAACTTCCTGAATCTATTGTAGAACAATAATGTCCCAACTTGTGTAATGTACGCGCATTATGAACTTGAACTGTATTGAATTATTGAAAACTACCTCAAGATGATAGTACTGGTTGTTTCTTAATAATCTCGACCAAATTGTAAATTATTTATTCCTCTTTCCTTAATAGTCCTCTGACCTCTTGTGTGTCTTAGTGAAAGTTTTCCAAACTTTCAAAAAATAATATCTTTAAATTTTGTGCTAACAAATTGAAATTTCAAATGATCAATACGATAAAACGTTTATTTATTCCCACACACAACTAACGCTCCTGAGTAAATTGATGCATTTTGTTTTTGGAAATGTTAAAACGGCGCCTGTCTCTTATTCGCTTTTACTAGAGTCTCCATGTAAATATTTCCTTTTTTCTTATTTTGCCTCTACTTTAATCGATTTTGAGTTCGGATTATGGTTTTGTTGACGCTTTGGTATTCTCTGATTTTTTTTCCCTGTAATACAGACTAATATTATTGAATGTCTGTGGTCAATTAACAATAATACGGATCAGCTGGCACGACAACAACAAGCGTTACGTTCAGTGTTAATAATAAATGTCTGATGTTTGTATCATATTCGTTCAGCTATATCTGCAGTGTCACTATTTGTCCTCTCATTAACACGGTACGATGGAGGTAGATGTTTGATCTGTATTTTGTGTGACATTTAGGTCTACAGTAAAGGAATACACGATTGATTAGTACCGATAGAAATAATAAAAATAGTAATTAATTTGACGCACAATGTTACGCTGTTTCACTACTGAGTAATGAGGGGAATCCCCCCGACACGTGTAATGGATAAGGGTTATTCGAGTATGTCATATACTTTCAAAATAAAACTAACCTGATTTATTTTAGCATGTTCTGATTCGAAAACGACATTTTGGGAAATTTTAATCGAATATTGAACATTAATCAATAAATGTATGAACATTGTTTTTCAATTAAAGTATACATATATATATCATCGATTTTATCCTGAGTCTACATTTAAGAACTTTTCCTTATTGTTGAACATATATAAGCAATGTTTTCCTCCGCTTGCAACATATGTTTATGTATACTAAAGACGAAGTATGCAGTACCCTATGAGTCCGAGAGGAACGAAACAGCTGTAAGCTACAACGAAATTAATGTTTTTGTTGTTCCGATTAATACGAGGTGTCATCACCTGTGTGTGTATTTCGTTCAACTTTAAGATGTATCACTCCGGTGTTATATTTGTGTTCACTTGACGATTTCTACCGGACAGCAGAGAACCGTACTAGCTAATTATAAATTACATCACGACAAGAACGTATATTGGACGTTATGTTTGTAGAAATGAAATAGTACAAACCTGGTGACTGGTATCAGTTTTGTATAAGCCTACGATAAACCACTGAGGTATAAATGTAGACTAACTACATTTACTGGAGGTCCTGTTATCTTATATATGATCTACATGAAGGTACTGTTATATCGCTTACCTGTGGTGATGAGTCCGTAAAAAACATTCAGTTGATATACATTATCTCTCCTCAACATGCATATAATATAGTAGAGGTATTAAATATATGCGTCTGATAACATGGAAGATCTTCTGTCTTAAATAACGGCATGTATAAGTAATGTTTAGCGATACTCTATATACCGAATCGGATTGAGAAAACAGCTGTGATGCAACGAAAAAGATAAAAACAAAATGTAACATATTTTCTTGCGTTATGCGCCAAAATTGTAACAATGTTACATTTTTCTTGTACATGTATCAACAATGTAGCAATTGTTGCATTTTCTGTACAACATGCGCGAAAAACATTATTCGAAATTGATACATATTTCGTTGCATCACAGCTGTCTGTAATACTAAGTTCTCCAGTACATGTTATCTGTTTGAGGTAGCTTGACAATAGATAGATAGAGTAAAAACAGTCTTTATTTATTTTTATTTTTTTTTTATTATTATTTTATAACTTTTTCACAGAGAAACATTATTTTCATAAAAATAAGTGTATTGTATTTCGATGCTAGAGAAGACAATAAGTAAAAATACCGACGCGTAACAAAACTATAATCCGAACTTAAAGTCGATTAAAGTCGAGTCAAAGGTACCGGAGAATTCGACCAATTGTTCCCGTTATTAATGATGTAGAGGATATTCAATGATTTGCCGTTAAATATCAAATATATTTCACGAGTATGGCCGAAAAAAATGCCTTATAAGGCAAACCATTGATTTTCTTTTTATAACATTTCGAAAGAGGCCTTAAGATTCTTTTATTATTTTTGTCTTTACTTGCCTACTGGAAAGAAGCTAGGCCTGGTCTAATCCGTCGAAATCACAACCGATCGTGCGATTGGGTACACAGAAGTTGATCGGAAAATTGAACCGTTCTCATCTTCCAATTCATTACATATTTTAAAATCCTGCAGCAGTTTCTCATCAATATCTACTGTTGATGCCGTTCCTTTAAGATAATCTTTCCCCAATAGACAAATTCTAGCAGACGACAACATTAGCGAACATCCAATGCCAAGGGGCAATGGGGAAGTTCGATTCGCTCAAGGGCACGAAGTACAGAAATATCGAGACGTGTCATTTTTCTACCGATTGCTGTGTAAGATTTCTACTGTGAAATAACAACCCCGTGTAATTTTTGCCACGTAGAAAAATGCCCCGGGTAGTTTTTTAATGCCAGGTCACTTTTTCATATTACACTGAACAAGCCTTTTAATTTCAATGCAAAATCTAATATTTTCATTGCTCATCACTGCATTGAAAATATAAGTTTCATCATTTTCTAAATTTCACAGGCAAAAATTTAATAAGTCTTATTATTTTTTGTTGAAACACAAATATGCTTGTTTTTGTGGCAAAGAGCAAGATAGCCGATCCACATGCATTAGGTAGTTATGGCGACTACGTTATTAGGAAATACAGGGTCAAAGATATATTGTTTTACCATATGTTTACTACGGATAACAGCCTTTTTGTATATGTGATACCTCTAAAATTCTCACAAATTTATATCAACCCGGGTGATATCACACCCCCTCAAAAGTAACATCACACCCCCTCAAAAGTGATATCACACCCCCTCAAAAGTGATATCACACCCCCTCAAAAGTGATATCACACCCCCTCAAAAGTGATATCACACCCCCTCAAAAGTAATATCACACCTCCTCAAAAGTGATATCACACCCCCTCAAAAGTGATATCACACCCCCTCGAAAGTGATATTACACCCCCCCCCCCCCCCCCCCAAAAAGTGATATCACACCCCCTCCAAATTTCCGGATTTTGCCACCGACTCGGGTGCCAAGTATGAACGCTGGAAATATAGCGGAACTAATGATGACGTCAATGATGTCACATAGGATAGGAAGTTTCTCTGCCTTGTCATCTCCATCGGCAGCGATCAAATGCTATTAATGGATGTCAATTTTGTTATTTCATCAAGTTATTATGAAATAACTATTTTATTTGCATGGATTCCGGATTTTCTTTTGAATGTTAACTTTTACGTATTTTTATTTTTACCTTTTTTTATGATAAATTGTGTTACACTTTGATGAATATCAGTCAATGTTAATGGTTTAAATTACGTGATATGTTAAAAAGAAATTCTTTGTAAGTTTGTTATTTTTTTTTACTCGAGATCAAAAAAATAACAAAACACATGATAAAAAGTTTATGATATTACCATTTTGATACCGCACCCCTTATCAGGACTCTCAGGCTGATAAGAGGTGTGATATCAAAATAGTCATATAATAATCTCTAAATATCTATCATATACATTCTTATATTTTGTGTTTTCATATACATTTTTTTATTGTATTTTTTCTATAAATGTTCACTATTTAATCGAACTTATTGACATCGTCAGAAACTGTCTTAAATTGACAATGGCATTACTATTCAGTGATCAATGTATTATGAGTTTTGCGAAATTTGACTAAATTACGAGGCACAAACAATGCGCTATTACAATAAGTGTGTCCACTATTCAAATCCATCCTACAAGAGTCTCAGCAGAGTGATATCTGTTTCAGTCATCTGTCTGATTCATATACGTTGGTTTATGAGTTTTGTCGCCTTCATCACTTCGTCACACTGACGTAATACTAAGTGGAGACCCTGTTAATCTAACTGATAAATGTTTGTTATACGACTGCTGCTGCTACTGTATCAAGCGATAATCGACCTTTCCTTAAAACATGTTTTGTAATAGTTATCATGTGCAAACCGTTACTCAACCTGTATTACGGATGTAGTGTCTCGATTAAAGGTCGACATGTATTGCTGAAAAATGACTATAGGAATAATTTTTTGCCTGATTTTCCTGAGCTTCGCACTGTTTTACCTGATTTACCTGAGCATCGGTCTGATGTTTATGATTTACCTAATCCTCGGTACGTACTGTCTGATTTACATGATTCTCGGTGTGTGCTATCTTACTTACTCGATCCTTGGTATGTTTTTTTCTGATTAACATGATCATCGGTATATTTAATCATATTTACTTGATCCTCGATATGTTTTAACTTATTTACCGGATCCTCGGTATATTTTATCTTGTTTACCTGATCCTCGATATGTTTTAACTTATTTACCGGATCCTCGGTATATTTTATCTTGTTTACCTGATCCTCGGTATGTTTTAACTTATTTACCGGATCCTCGATATATTTTATCTTGTTTACCTGATCCTCGATATGTTTTAACTTATTTACCGGATCCTCGGTATATTTTATCTTGTTTACCTGATCCTCGATATGTTTTAACTTATTTACCGGATCCTCGGTATATTTTATCTTGTTTACCTGATCTTCGATATGTTTTAACTTATTTACCGGATCCTCGGTATATTTTATCTTGTTTACCTGATCTTCGATATGTTTTAACTTATTTACCGGATCCTCGGTATATTTTATCTTGTTTACCTGATCTTCGATATGTTTTAACTTATTTACCGGATCCTCGGTATATTTTATCTTGTTTACCTGATCATCGATATGTTTTATCATATTTATTTAATCCTCGATATGTATTTTTATTTATTTGATCATCGATATGTGTATCTTATAAACATGATCCTCGCAATATTTATCTTAGTTTCCTGATTATCGGTCTATTTATCTTACTAACTTGATCATCGGTATATTTATCTTACTTACTTGATCATCGGTATATTTATCTTACTTACTTGATCATCGGTATATTTATCTTACTTACTTGATCATCGGTATATTTATCTTACTTACTTGATCATCGGTATATTTATCTTACTTACTTGATCATCGGTATATTTATCTTACTTACTTGATCATCGGTCTATTTATCTTACTTACTTGATCATCGGTATATTTATCTTACTTACTTGCTTAATCTTCAGTCATTTTTATTTTTTTCTGACCCTCGTTGGGCCTTATTTGATTTACTTGATCCTTGTCCTGTTTTACTTAATTTCCTTGTTACTCGGTCTGTTTTACCTGATTGACATGATCCTCGGTCTGTTTTACCTGATTGACATGATCCTCGGTCTGTTTTACCTGATTGACATGATCCTCGGTCTGTTTTACCTGATTGACATGATCCTCGGTCTGTTTTACCTGATTTACATGGTCCTCGGTCTGTTATACTTTATTTACTTGATCAACGGTATGCTTAATCTTATTTACTTGATCATCGGTACGTTCAATCTTATTTACATGATCCTCGCTAATTTTTTATCTTATTTACTTGATCCTTGGTATTTTTTTATTATTATTATTTGCTTAATCTTCAGTCATTTTTATTTTTCTGATCCTCGTTGGGCCTTATTTGATTTACTTGATCCTTGTCCTGTTTTACTAAATTCATTTGAAACTCGGTCTGCTTTACCCACCTTGGGTTTGACGGGGTAAATGTATACACTATTAAAACCACTTTTAAATGAACTAGTTATTTAGCAAGATGCTGACGTTGCTGTCCTTCTAAAAGATTCACTTTTGGATGACCAAATAAAGTTATGTCAATTGTGGGTCATTTTACAAACCTAACCACTTTGATTGAAATACGCCCGTTTCGTGTATTGCTAGTCCGAGTTTCCTCTGGTCCTAATACCAATCTATTGATTGATAAATGTCTGGTGTGTTGGCCCGACGTGTGGGTAAGTATCTACAGTATCAATCTACCGTACATTTCCTATTGTTTGATTATTTTCCTTTAGAGAAGATAAATGTCTTAGATTCTGTATCTTTGTGTGAAGGTGGACGTTTTTGAGTTTGTTTGTTAGTGTGTTTACTTGTTGTGATGACAATGATGACTCGGTTCACATTTTGAGGATTGGTGCTTACTTGGATGTGACCAAGATTTACATGGCTGGTGTCGTCGATGAAGCAGAAGACGCTTACTCTTCTTGTGCTTTTACGAGAGTCTCTGTGTAAATCTTTACTTTGTTCCTATTTTGCCCCTAGTTTAATTGATTTTGAGTTCGGATTATGGTTTTGTTGACGTTTTGGTATTCTCTGAATATTTTTCTTAGATTTAGTAATATTACCTTGCGATTTCTACAAATGACAGCAGTCGCCAAATACATCTTATGCTTTTTGTAGGCCCTCTTGCGTTTCTGTAAGCACAATAATGTCGTCCGCATACTGTAAAAGCCAATATTTTCGCGCGTGGAATTTTACGCTTAGTCAGCCTCTTAACTGTTTGCGGTGTGGAAATGATCACGTTGTCAGTCATGCTGTTTTGCAAGGTGCCCCTTTAATTTTATTATACACTGTAGTGTTTGAACGGTATTAAATGTGTTCGCATGTGGATATATTCGCGGATATTTAATGCCAGCGAAATAAGCGAAAATTTCCACATCGCAAATAATTCCACTTTTACAGTATACATTAAAAATTGAATGAATTTAAGTTTAATGTCCGATAAAGCCAGACCATGATTCCAATATCCTGGAGACATTTTAAATTACTATCAAAAAGGAACTCCTTAAGTAAGATCATTCAAGTAGTGTAAACATACTTACTTTATCGGTAGTTTAATTTTAGCCTTCTCGTGCTGTTTGTGCAGCGCTTATTCATGTAAAGCGCTTAAACATTGCATCTAAAGCTGAACCTAAACAAAGTATGTATACAGTGTAGCTTCCCTATACCGATTACCTCATTATGCCGAACTAAATAACTGGAGGTCCGACCACCATACCGTGAAATAAACACCTGTGACAATTGTTGTCGTAATCTTCATGCCTCGGGACATACGCTTGTGGTAAGTGTTGATATATTTGCACCTAGCCCTCTCCCCTGTTTAATTATGTTCTTGTATAGTAATTAGGCTAATCAACAACATAAAAGCATGGTCAAATACTAGTCCTATGCTTTCGTTGAAGCGGTAAGATCTGTTGATCATACGAAAACAAGTTGAGTTTGAAAACCTAAGTTTCGGATTTAATTTTTATGAGGCCCCGATGGAGTATTTTTTACAGCAGATAAATGATAATACGGAAGTCATTACCAGGTATTATTTTAAAAGGTAACGACGACTAACGAACGACTAAAAAAGTAATTATAGTTTCAATTAATGAAAACAGTTCACTAGTGACTTACCTGTAGAACAAGTGTAGCCGATGTTGAGTTGGTGTAAAATTTAAGATACAGATTTTTCTGATAGTGCGGATTTGAACCTTCCGATTGCGCTTATTCATGTCTACGCTAATAAATCATATTTTACAATTGTCTGTACTTGTGCTAAAATAATTACGTTTATAGTATATTGTAAATAAAAATGGCGACATATTTTCACCTTGTTTTAAACCGATATTCCTGTGAAAAAATGAGTCTGTTAATTTCCATTTTTATATATGATTTAGCATCGGGATATAAGTTATATATAGTATATGTTATATTTTGCCAATAAAATTGTAAAATGTGTTTGCATTACAATTTTTTTCTGTTGTTAAATAACCTTCAAAAGCCAGCTGTGTTTCCAGGGATAAGGTCAATTTGGTCAAATAGCTTGATCAATCTGTTATTCAATATACTTGTATATGCAAAACATTTTCAAAAGATATTGCGCTATAAATCTCAAGATCATTTATTTAATGTCGCTCATGTTTGTGTATACTGTTCTAATGTCGCCCTTGTTTTGTATACTGGTTCTAATGTCGCCCTTGTTTTGTATACTGGTTGAAGTTCGTCCTTGTTTTGTATACTGGTATAATGTCGCCCTTGTTATGTATACTGATATAATGTCGCCCTTGTTTTGTATACTGGTTTAATGTCGCCCTTGTTTTGTATACTGGTTTAATGTCGCCCTTGTTTTGTATACTGGTTTAATGTCGCCCTTGTTTTGTATACTGGTATAATGTCGCCCTTGTTTTTGTATACTGGTTTAATGTCGCCCTTGTTTTGTATACTGGTATAATGTCGCCCTTGTTTTTGTATACTGGTATAATGTCGCCCTTGTCTTGTATACTGGTTTAATGTCGTCCTTGTTTTGTATTTTGGTTTAATGTCGCCCTTGTTTTGTATTTTGGTTTAATGTCGTCCTTGTTTTTGTATACTGTTCTAATGTCGCCCTTGTTTTGTATACTGGTTTGATGTCGTCCTTGTTTTTGTATACTGTTCTAATGTCGCCCTTGTTTTGTATACTGGTTTGATGTCGCCCTTGTTTTGTATACTGGTATAATGTCGCCCTTATTTTGTATTTTGGTTTAATGTCGTCCTTGTTTTTGTATACTGTTCTAATGTCGCCCTTATTTTGTATTTTGGTTTAATGTCGTCCTTGTTTTTGTATTTTGGTCTAATGTCGCCCTTGTTTTGTATTTTGGTTTAATGTCGTCCTTGTTTTTGTATACTGGTTTGATGTCGCCCTTGTTTTGTATACTGGTTTGATGTCGCCCTTGTTTTGTATACTGGTATAATGTCGCCCTTGTTTTGTATACTGGTTCTAATGTCACCCTTGTTTTGTATACTGGTTTATTGTCGTCCTTGTTTTGTATACTGGTATAATGTCGCCCTTGTTTTGTATACTGGTATAATGTCGTCCTTGTTTTTGTATACTGGTTTAATGTCGTCCTTGTTTTTGTATACTGGTTTGATGTCGCCCTTGTTTTGTATACTGGTTTGATGTCGCCCTTGTTTTGTATACTGGTTCTAATGTCGTCCTTGTTTTTGTATACTGGTTTAATGTCGCCCTTGTTTTTGTATACTGGTTTAATGTCGCCCTCGTTTTGTATACTGGTTTAATGTCGCCCTTGTTTTGTATACTGGTTTAATGTCACCCATGTTTTGTATTTTGGTTTAATGTCGTCCTTGTTTTGTATACTGTTCTAATGTCGCCCTTGTTTTGTATACTGGTTTAATGTCGCCCTTGTTTTGTATACTGGTTTGATGTCGCCCTTGTTTTGTATACTGGTTCTAATGTCGTCCTTGTTATGTATACTGGTTTGATGTCGCCCTTGTTTTGTATACTGGTTCTAATGTCGTCCTTGTTTTTGTATACTGGTTTAATGCCGCCCTTGTTTTGTATACTGGTTTGATGTCGCCCTTGTTTTGTATACTGGTTTAATGTCGTCTTTGTTTTGTATACTGGTATAATGTCGCCCTTGTTTTTGTATACTGGTATAATGTCGCCCTTGTTTTGTATACTGTTCTAATGTCGCCCTTGTTTTGTATACTGGTTTAATGTCACCCTTGTTTTGTATACTGGTATAATGTCGCCCTTGTTTTGTATACTGGTTTAATGTCGCCCTTGTTTTGTATACTGGTATAATGTCGCCCTTGTTTTGTATACTGGTATAATGTCACCCTTGTTTTGTATACTGGTATAATGTCACCCTTGTTTTGTATACTGGTACAATGTCGTCCTTGTTTTGTATACTAGTTTAATGTCGCCCTTGTTTTGTATACTGGTACAATGTCGTCCTTGTTTTTGTATACTGGTTTAATGTCGCCCTTGTTTTGTATACTGGTTTAATGTCGCCCTTGTTTTGTATACTGGTATAATGTCGCCCTTGTTTTGTATACTGGTATAATGTCACCCTTGTTTTGTATACTGGTATAATGTCACCCCTGTTTTGTATACTGGTACAATGTCGTCCTTGTTTTGTATACTGGTTTAATGTCACCCTTATTTTGTATACTGTTCTAATGTCGCCCTTGTTTTGTATACTGGTATAATGTCGTCCTTGTTTTGTATATTGGTATAATGTCGTCCTTGTTTTTGTATACTGGTATAATGTCGCCCTTGTTTTTGTATACTGGTATAATGTCGTCCTTGTTTTGTATACTGGTATAATGTCGCCCTTGTTTTGTATACTGGTATAATGTCGTCCTTGTTTTTGTATACTGGTTTAATGTCGTCCTTGTTTTTGTATACTGGTTTGATGTCGCCCTTGTTTTGTATACTGGTTTGATGTCGCCCTTGTTTTGTATACTGGTTCTAATGTCGTCCTTGTTTTTGTATACTGGTTTAATGTCGCCCTTGTTTTTGTATACTGGTTTAATGTCGCCCTCGTTTTGTATACTGGTTTAATGTCGCCCTTGTTTTGTATACTGGTTTAATGTCACCCATGTTTTGTATTTTGGTTTAATGTCGTCCTTGTTTTGTATACTGTTCTAATGTCGCCCTTGTTTTGTATACTGGTTTAATGTCGCCCTTGTTTTGTATACTGGTTTGATGTCGCCCTTGTTTTGTATACTGGTTCTAATGTCGTCCTTGTTATGTATACTGGTTTGATGTCGCCCTTGTTTTGTATACTGGTTCTAATGTCGTCCTTGTTTTTGTATACTGGTTTAATGCCGCCCTTGTTTTGTATACTGGTTTGATGTCGCCCTTGTTTTGTATACTGGTTTAATGTCGTCTTTGTTTTGTATACTGGTATAATGTCGCCCTTGTTTTTGTATACTGGTATAATGTCGCCCTTGTTTTGTATACTGTTCTAATGTCGCCCTTGTTTTGTATACTGGTTTAATGTCACCCTTGTTTTGTATACTGGTATAATGTCGCCCTTGTTTTGTATACTGGTTTAATGTCGCCCTTGTTTTGTATACTGGTATAATGTCGCCCTTGTTTTGTATACTGGTATAATGTCACCCTTGTTTTGTATACTGGTATAATGTCACCCTTGTTTTGTATACTGGTACAATGTCGTCCTTGTTTTGTATACTAGTTTAATGTCGCCCTTGTTTTGTATACTGGTACAATGTCGTCCTTGTTTTTGTATACTGGTTTAATGTCGCCCTTGTTTTGTATACTGGTTTAATGTCGCCCTTGTTTTGTATACTGGTATAATGTCGCCCTTGTTTTGTATACTGGTATAATGTCACCCTTGTTTTGTATACTGGTATAATGTCACCCCTGTTTTGTATACTGGTACAATGTCGTCCTTGTTTTGTATACTGGTTTAATGTCACCCTTATTTTGTATACTGTTCTAATGTCGCCCTTGTTTTGTATACTGGTATAATGTCGTCCTTGTTTTGTATATTGGTATAATGTCGTCCTTGTTTTTGTATACTGGTATAATGTCGCCCTTGTTTTTGTATACTGGTATAATGTCGTCCTTGTTTTGTATACTGGTATAATGTCGCCCTTGTTTTGTATACTGGTATAATGTCACCCTTGTTTTTGTATACTGTTCTAATGTCGCTCTTGTTTTGTATACTGGTATAATGTCGCCCTTGTTTTTGTATACTGGTATAATGTCACCCTTGTTTTGTATACTGGTTTAATGTCGCCCTTGTTTTGTATTTTGGTTTAATGTCACCCTTGTTTTGTATACTGGTATAATGTCACCCTTGTTTTGTATACTGGTTCTAATGTCACCCTTGTTTTGTATACTGGTTTAATGTCACCCTTGTTTTGTATACTGGTTTAATGTCGCTCTTGTTTTGTATTTTGGTTTAATGTCACCCTTGTTTTGTATACTGGTATAATGTCACCCTTGTTTTGTATACTGGTATAATGTCACCCTTGTTTTGTATACTGGTATAATGTCACCCTTGTTTTGTATACTGGTATAATGTCGCTCTTGTTTTGTATACTGGTTCTAATGTCACCCTTGTTTTGTATACTGGTATAATGTCGCTCTTGTTTTGTATACTGGTTCTAATGTCACCCTTGTTTTGTATACTGGTTTAATGTCACCCTTGTTTTGTATACTGGTATAATGTCGCTCTTGTTTTGTATTTTGGTTTAATGTCACCCTTGTTTTGTATACTGGTATAATGTCGCCCTTGTTTTGTATACTGGTATAATGTCACCCTTGTTTTGTATACTGGTATAATGTCACCCTTGTTTTGTATACTGGTATAATGTCGCTCTTGTTTTGTATACTGGTTCTAATGTCACCCTTGTTTTGTATACTGGTTTAATGTCACCCTTGTTTTGTATACTGGTTTAATGTCGCTCTTGTTTTGTATTTTGGTTTAATGTCACCCTTGTTTTGTATACTGGTATAATGTCACCCTTGTTTTGTATACTGTTTTAATGTCGCCCTTGTTTTGTATGCTGGTTTAATGTCGCCCTTGTTTTGTATACTGGTTTAATGTCGCCCTTGTTTTTTTGTATTTTAGTTTAATGTCGCCCTGGTTTTTGAATATTCCTTTAATGTCGCCTTTGTTTTTTTTGTATACTGGTATAATGTCTCCCTTGTTTTTTGTATTTGGTTTAATGTCGACTATGTTTTTTGTAATTGGTTTAATGTCGCACTTGTCTTTCGAAATTAGGTTTAAAGTCGCACTTGTTTTTTGTATTTGGTTAAATGTCACCCTTATTTTTTGTATTTTGTTTTAATGTCGCCCTTATTTTTGTCTTTAAGTTTAATGTCGCCTTTGTATTTTTTTTTTTTTTTCTGTATTTTGGTTTAATGTCTCCCTTGTTTTTTGTATTTGGTTTAATGTTGCCCTGTTTTTGTATTTTGGTTTAATGTCGCACTTGTTTTTTGAAATAAGGTTTAAAGTCGCATTTTTTTTTTGTATTTGGTTAAATGTCGCCCTTATTTTTTGTAATTTGTTTTAATGTCGCCCTTGTTTTTGTCTTTTGGTTTAATGTCGCCTTTGTATTTTTTTTTTTTTTTTTGTATTTTGGTTAAATGTCGCCCTTGTTTTTTGTATTTTGGTTTAATGTCGCCCTTGTTTTTGAATATTCCTTTAATGTCGCCCTTGTTTTTTTGTATTTTGGTTTAATGTCGCCCTTGTTTTTTTGTATTTTGGTTAAATGTCGCCCTTGTTTTTTTGTATTTTGGTTTAATGTCGCCCTTGTTTTTGAATATTCCTTTAATGTCGCCTTTGTTTTTTTGTATTTTGGTTTAATGTCGCCCTTGTTTTGTGTAATTGGTCTAATGTCGTCCTTGTTTTTTTGTTTTTGGTTTAATGTCGCCTTGTTTTTGTATTTTGGTTTAATGTCGCCTTGTTTTTGTATTTTGGTTCAATGTCGCCCTTGTTTTTGTATTTCAGTTTAATGTCGCCCTTGTTTTTGAATATTCCTTTAATGTCGCCTTGTTTTTGTATACTGGTTTAATGTCGCCCTTGTTTTTTTGTATTTTGGTTTAATGTCGCCCTTGTTTTTGTATTTGGGTTTAATGTCGCCCTTGTTTTTGAATATTCCTTTAATGTCGCCCTTGTTTTTTTGTATTTTGGTTTAATGTCGCCCTTGTTTTTTTGTATTTTGGTTAAATGTCGCCCTTGTTTTTTTGTATTTTGGTTTAATGTCGCCCTTGTTTTTGAATATTCCTTTAATGTCGCCTTTGTTTTTTTGTATTTTGGTTTAATGTCGCCCTTGTTTTGTGTAATTGGTCTAATGTCGTCCTTGTTTTTTTGTTTTTGGTTTAATGTCGCCTTGTTTTTGTATTTTGGTTTAATGTCGCCTTGTTTTTGTATTTTGGTTCAATGTCGCCCTTGTTTTTGTATTTCAGTTTAATGTCGCCCTTGTTTTTGAATATTCCTTTAATGTCGCCTTGTTTTTGTATACTGGTTTAATGTCGCCCTTGTTTTTTTGTATTTTGGTTTAATGTCGCCCTTGTTTTTGTATTTGGGTTTAATGTCGCCCTTGCTTTTTTGTAATTGGTTTAATGTCGCCCTTGCTTTTGAACATTGTTAAATGAACCATTTTGTCTTGGAAGTTCATATAACTTTTGTTATAATAATACGATATTCTTTATCATTTCGTTTTAATACTACTACTTCTAAAAATGATATACAACATTTATATAGAGCTCTATATAATTTGTAAAATTACTCTACAGCGCTTCACAAAATGTCGATAATAATTTGATACTAACAATGCATAACTAAAGAAAGTCGTACAATCTAAGCTACCTATAATACTATCACAGTGCATAACCTTTTTTATTCAAAATATCGGTTACCATCATCTATTCATGTTCTGCGATGTTCCTCGTCTTTGTCTAGCACATTCTTGTGAAAACCATTGTTTATCTGTATTACGGTCTATTGGACTTGATTTACCAGCTCTACGGTCTGTTTGACTTGATTTACCAGCTCTACGGTCTGTTTGACTTAATTTACAAGCTCTGCGGTCAGTTTCACTTGATTTAGCAGCTCTACGGTCTGTTTCACTTGATTTACCAGCTTTACGGCCTGTTTGACTTGATTTACCACATCTACGGTCTGTTTGACTTGATTTACAAGCTCTACTGTCTATTTGACTTGATTTAGCAGCTCTACGGTCTTTTTGACTTGATTTACCAGCTGTGCGGTCTGTTGGACTTGATTAAGCAGCTCTACGGTCGGTTGGACTTAATTTACCAGCTCTACGGTCTGTTTGACTTGATCTATCAGCTCTACGGTCTGTTTGACTTGATTTACAAGCTCTACTGTCTATTTGACTTGATTTACAAGCTCTACTGTCTATTTGACTTGATTTACCAGCTCTACGGTCTGTTTCACTTGATTTACCAGCTCTACGGTCTGTTTCACTTGATTTACCAGCTCAACGGTCTGTACGACTTGATTTACCAGCTTTACGGTCTGTTGGACTTGATTTACCAGCTCTACAGTCTGTTTGACTTGATTTACCAGCTCTACGGTCTGTTTCACTTGATTTACCAGCTCTACGGTCTTTTTCACTTGATTTACCAGCTCTACGGTCTGTTGGACTTGATTTACCACCTCTTCGGTGTGTTGGACTTGATTTACCAGCTCTACGTTCGGTTGGACTTAATTTACCAGCTCTACGGTCTGTTTCACTTGATTTACCAGCTCTACGGTCTGTTTCACTTGATTTACCAGCTCTACGGCCTGTTTCACTTGATTTACCAGCTCTACGGTCTGTTTCACTTGATTTACCAGCTCTACGGTCTGTTTCACTTGATATACCAGCTCTACGGTCTGTTGGACTTTATTTACCAGCTTTACGGTCTGCTTCATTTGATTTACCAGCTCTACGGTCTGTTGGACTTGATTTACCAGCTCTACGGTCTGTTTCACTTGATTTACCAGCTCTATGGTCTGTTTGACTTGATTTACCAGCTCTACGGTCTGTTGGACTTTATTTACCAGCTCTACGGTCTTTTTCACTTCATTTACCAGCTCTATTGTCTGTTTGACTTGATTTACCAATATATAATAATACGATATTCTTTATCATTTCGTTTTAATACTACTACTTCTAAAAATGATACACAACATTTATATAGAGCTCTATATAATTTGTAAAATTACTCTACAGCGCTTCACAAAATGTCGATAATAATTTGATACTAACAATGCATAACTAAAGAAAGTCGTACAATCTAAGCTACCTATAATACTATCACAGTGCATAACCTTTTTTATTCAAAATATCGGTTACCATCATCTATTCATGTTCTGCGATGTTCCTCGTCTTTGTCTAGCACATTCTTGTGAAAACCATTGTTTATCTGTATTACGCTCTGTTGGACTTGATTTACCAGCTCTAAGGTCTGTTGGACTTGATTTACCAGCTCTACGGTCTGTTTGACTTAATTTACAATCTCCAAGGTCTGTTGGACTTGATTTACACCAGCTCTACGGTCTGGTTGGCTTGATTTACCAGCTCTACGGTCTGTTTGACTTGATTTACCAGCTCTACGGTCTGTTTCACTTGATTTACCACATCTACGGTCTGTTTGACTTGATTTACCAGCTCCACGGTCTATTTGACTTGATTTACCAGCTCTACGGTCTGTTTGACTTGATCTATCAGCTCTACGGTCTGTTTGACTTGATTTACAAGCTCTACTGTCTATTTGACTTGATTTAGCAGCTCTACGGTCTTTTTGACTTGATTTACCAGCTGTGCGGTCTGTTGGACTTGATTAAGCAGCTCTACGGTCGGTTGGACTTAATTTACCAGCTCTACGGTCTGTTTGACTTGATCTATCAGCTCTACGGTCTGTTTGACTTGATTTACAAGCTCTACTGTCTATTTGACTTGATTTACCAGCTCTACGGTCTGTTTCACTTGATTTACCAGCTCTACGGTCTGTTTCACTTGATTTACCAGCTCTACGGTCTGTTTCACTTGATTTACCAGCTCTACGGTCTGTTGGACTTCATTTACCAGCTCTACGGTCTGTTTGACTTGATATACCAGCTCTACGGTCTGTTGGACTTTATTTACCAGCTTTACGGTCTGCTTCATTTGATTTACCAGCTCTACGGTCTGTTGGACTTTATTTACCAGCTCTACGGTCTGTTTCACTTGATTTACCAGCTCTATGGTCTGTTTGACTTGATTTACCAGCTCTACGGTCTGTTGGACTTTATTTACCAGCTCTACGGTCTTTTTCACTTGATTTACCAGCTCTATGGTCTGTTTGACTTGATTTACCAGCTCTATGGTCTGTTGGACTTGATTTACCAGCTCTACGGTCTGTTTCACTTGATTTACAAGCTCTACGGTCTGTTTCACTTGATTTACCAGCTCTACGGTCTGTTTCACTTGATTTACCAGCTCTACGGTCTGTTTGACTTGATATTCCAGCTCTTCGGCCTGTTTTAGTTGATTAACGTGATATTCTGTATTTCATATTTCGCGGATGAAAAGAAAATGGGTTTCCAATTTTAAACCGTCATAAAAATGGGGGGTTGGTGTTCTTATATTTTGTCCCTTTATTATTTGTATTATTTTTCACAGTTTCGGGTTCAAAAATAAAAACTGCACCAGTTAAATAAAAAAAAATACAAAATTGTATAAGTATCCAATTTGTAGCATAATATTTCTATAAAAGTTATACTGCGAGAATAAGCTTGCTATCATTAAAAATGGCGAAACACTGATGTTTTTAAGAGATCGATCTACATTGTAGCATCAAAATGGTGGAATTTTGGCCTTTCGCGATGTGCATAAAATAGACAGAAATACGCATAGTTAAAATGGCCGCCAAATATTAAAATTGATTATACTTTCTTAATTATAACATACAATCTTTAAATGAGACACAAACGAGACTTGAAAGTGACTGAAACTTCACAAGAGTACATCCTTAATAAACGGTACATTTGTATGCTTTCTCATATTAATCTATCATCTGTCTGATTTACCTAACTATCGATCTATTTTACTTAATTAACTTAATAATTTGACTGTTTGACTTATCTGATTCTCGATCTATTTTACACAATACCGTATTTTTATTTCGGAATATATGTAGGCAGTGACTGACGCTCGAAAACAAGTTTATGACAAGAAGCATGATTTGAAGTGCTAATTTGTTTTCACAATTCAGATGTATTATTGTGATGGTAGCGCTTGGCGAAGTTCTATGCTTGTATTTCGTCAGTGGAGGCAGCTGTATTGGTGATCTGAAAGTGACATTTGTCCAGAAAAAGATGGGTGTAGGACTTAGCTCAAATAACAGTAAGTTTTTATAGTTTTCTTAAATGAACGTATATATTGTTTTAGAGGAAATAGCAACATGTTTGTTCTCAAATATAGTATATACAAACTGTATTGTTTTAGAGAAAACAGCAACATGTTTTTTTTTTCTTAAATGTACGTAGCTATTGTTTTAGAGAAAATAGCAACACGTTTTTTCTTAAATGTACGTAGATATTGTTTTAGATAAAATAGCAACACGGTTTTTCTTAAATGTACGTAGATATTGTTTTAGAGAAAATAGCAACACGTTTTTTCTTAAATGTACGTAGCTATTGTTTTAGGGGAAATAGTAACATGTGTTTTCTTAAATGTACGTAGATATTGTTTTAGCGAAAATAGCAACATGTTTTAAACAATTCTCTATTTCGACTACACTATATTATTCCAAATAAAAATCAATACATGGACCATTTGATTTTGCGATTGAATTAAGTCAGGAATGACGTTTAGGCTCAAATTTACGCAGGACCCAAAAAGGTCAGGATCCATTATAGAACTGTTAGTGTAATCAATAAAACGACCACAACCAAGAAGGAAACACAGAGAGCTTATCATCACTAAAATCCACTCTGTGAAAATATACATAAGGTCACGAAAGAAATAGATTAGTTTATCACAAACCAGATGTGATATCAGTTTATTGTACTGTTCATATATATATATATACCATTGAATGGCATTGCCACTATATAACCCTACAAAATTCAGTTGGCATTTTCAATGCTTAAATATATGGTGAAAAATAACACTTTTTGAAGTGACCAATTACAGAAGTGTTTAGAAAGGATCATAATCTGAATTATTAACATAAGATCTTTCATTCTGAGATTTTAAAATATGAGTTAAATTATAACCAAATATCACCACATCGTCTATTAGGCTAGTTCCTCTACTAAAAAACCGTATTTGTACCGTCTGTATTATAACTACGGATTTCGTTCGTAAAGCATTAGTTTTACATAGTGTAATTACCATCCAAATTGATGGATAGCTTGGTCTGAGTTGGAACGATTATATGAATCGGTAATATAGCTTTTAAATGATGAAGTCGATGGGCAAGTTTTATGGTCGCCATCTTGATCTCATCGACAAATATTCTGTATCTTTGTGTGATATGGAGATTGACGTTTTTGAGTTTGCTTGTTAGTGTGTTTACTTGTTGTGATGACAATGATGACTCGATTCTCATTTTGAGGATTGATGCTTACTTGGATGTGACCAAGATTTACATGGCGGGTGTCGTCGATGAAGCAGAAGACGCTTACTCTTCCGGAACACCTGGTCTTATTATCTTGTGCTTTTACGAGAGTCTCCATTTAAATCTTTTCTTTGTTCCTATTTTGCCCCTAGTTTAATCGATTTTGAGTTTGTATTATGGTTTAGTTTACGCTTTGGTATTCTCTGTGTTTTTTATTTAATGGAGCTTTTAACGAAAGTTCACTAGTAGTGTAACTAAACATTGTTTAAGTATACTCTTAAATTATTATACATTAAAATCCGTAGGATATTTTACCAATAATTTTGAACAAATGAGAATATTAACAAAATCGATAAGTTTTGCTTGAACAATACGGTTAAAACAATATCTTTCTCTGAGGGAATGAAAACTCGACTAATACCACTACATTAACAATAACTATATCCATATGTTAGAATCACTAAACTGACAAAATTAATTATCAGTTCTTGATCAATTTCTATACTTTCGGAAAGTGTTTGCGCTACAGTAATTTGAATACCGTGATCTTCAGCAGGAACATTGATTGATTTATCAATAAAGGTATATTCATTTATACTTGTTTTGATTACAAAATGTGTTCAACACTATGATTTCATAAGATTTTTTTTAAGTAGTGGCACGGCACATACTATACACATTTTCTGTTTGATATTGTACAGTACTAATTTCATTTTTTCTAAATTCATAAATTAAAGTGGGTTTTAACGCATCTTACCCTTCTGCTTCTACATTAGTTAGAACCACCTTTTGCCCCTAACATCACTGAAGAGTCCTAGAAGGACGAAATAGCTGTATGATGCAGTGATACAATGTATTCATTTTTTCGGCATGGTGTATCTTTTACTAAATTCGCTTACTCTTCCGGAAAACCTGGTTTTATTCTCTTGTGCTTTTACGAGAGTCTCCATCTAAATCTTTCATTTGTTTCTGTTTTGCCTCTAGTTTAATCGATTTTGAGTTCGGATTAAGGCTTATTGACGCTTTGGCATTCTCTGATTTTTTTTCAAAAGGTGTAGCATAAGTGTTTGTGTGTTACGTCATCTTTCATGACCTCTGAAATAGTCACGTAGGAAAGACGTGCTTCTCTATGACCGGTGTTGGCATTGTCATTGACCTCGACCTTTATTGAACAATCAACACTCCCATTTAAACACTCCTTGTACACGTTTGTTTGTGATGAAACAAATCAGCGAATACCAAAGTGTTCACAAAATCATAATTAAAAAATCTTGATAAGGACGGTATTGTTTGAAATTCTCAAATTACATATGAAGGTTGTCCTTGGTCATCAATAGTACATGTTTATTTATCCACTTTTGGATTAATAATATAGCCGACAGACAATCATCTTTGATGGTGACAGTAATAGTTTGTTATCGCTATTTTGTTGGATTAATGGATTCATAAATTTCGAATTCCATCGACAGGTTCGAAATGGCCCTTCATTATGCATTGTCACATTTTCCTATACATCGATAAACAAACAGAGGCCATTGTCATATTGACAGTAATAATTTGCTATCGCAAGTCATAAAGCTCCATAGGATCGCAAGGTGTTATTGTTGGATTTTGACTGTAACAGTTTGGTATCGTTATTGTTTTGCAAGTATTTAATGGGTATTCATATTATGGCTATTGGTAACAAGTCATATATTGTCCATGTTTCCAATAAATCCAAAACAAATTGCTAGTTCTTATACAGTACTGGATGGATCTTTCTCATATTTCATATACATTTACACGACGGGTGTCGTCGATGCAGCATAAAAAGTTTACTCTTCATGAACACCCGGTCTTATTCTGTTGTAGTTTGTACAGGAGTCTTCGTGTAAACCTTTCAGTTGTTCATATTTTGTCTCTGTTTTAACCGATTCTTAGATTTTTTGTTAACGCTACGGTTTTCCCTTATTTTAAGCACTAACATTGAAATGTACTATAAAAAAAAACTCTAAAAAGTCCTAAAAAGATTTATTCAATATTTTAAATTCTGTTATCTTCCTTCAGAGACAAGACCATGTGATGCCGAAGAATACGGTTCTGACTGGTTAGAGCAGACGGTGAGTGTATGCTTTAATATATAGAGAGGAGGACAAACCAAAGATTTTCTTTCCTCTGATAACAGATTAAAAATAAGTATTAAATTGGACATAGTTTTACACTGTCACGTCTATCTCAGCTTCATGAAAGTCACATTCCAGTAACCGCCCTTATTCGGGCCGACAGTTAACAAACGTTTACCGGTCTTCGGTAAATAAAAGTCGGAAAGACAGCGCGAACGTATATATATTTAAATCGATCATTTAGCATTACTCACAAAATACGATTTGACAATTTGATAATTATAAACTCGGGGAAAGTTTCGTGTGAGAGATCGTCATAGTATACACGGGTTTTATTCCGCATGTCTCTTACAACATAGGTCATGAAAACTATCCTGTAATGAGGTGACACTACATTTATGTATAAAATAAAATTTACGTCTCTGCTTATATTACAGAGGCAAGCATTCTTAGATATATGGTTATCATTCTCGTACCAAACATGGTGGAATCACATGGTTTTAGCCATAGCAAATACAAAGTAGATAATTCATCGTGAAAGTTCGTATAAACATTTTTTTTGCATCTTGGTTGGGCTTCTGAAGCAAAACATGTTTACAATTACCATCATACATTACATTGTAAACAACAATAACTTAACCCCAATATGCATAAATAAGGCGCTATTAATTTAATTCAATTCAATGCAGTAGTCAGCAAAAACGGTAGTCGGTCATCACGCCGATGGGTGACTCTGTACATATGTACAGTGTGGAGTCTTCTGTGTAACTCAAAACTATTTACAATGTTATATGTTTCTCCTCTCTCCTGACTGCCGCTTTGAATGTGTCCAGGTCCTCAGTGCATGCTACCCTGGGCGACAGGAGGTTCCACATTGTGATGGTGCGGGATATGAATGAGTGTCTGTATGCATTGGTTAGCGTGTGCGGGATTTAGAGCTTATAGGGTGGCGCCTGCGCGGAGCCTAGAATTAAGGCGGGAACATGTGGGTCTTTCAATCTTTTGGTCAAGCATTTGCATTCAACAACGAGGCCGTGATCGCACCGGCTGTTACAGGGCATCTTGCTCCGTAGGTACAAAGGATCTCTTCTATTTAATGTTTAGTATTGGTTAACCTTTGTTTTGTTGTGAGTTGTATCGTCCGTTACCCTTTCAATGAATGTTGTACAGGTGTGATCTGTCTCATTTTCACGTGACCAGACGTGTTTTGAACTCTCCGAAGACGACTTGTCAATTTGGTAGATATAATACAGAGTAGGACAGAACCATTCGTTCATGAAAGAGGTAATTAAATGAAGCATTTCTTCAAACCATTTGTCTGTAAGACGCCTATCACGCTTATATGATAACGAGGTAGTGAGTGTAGTACACAACTCACACAAGTGCTGCACCTTTTAAATTTAGTAATAGAGACAGTATGCCGGAAAAAAATTAAACTGTACCATACAGCTGTTTCGTCCTCCTCGGACTCTTCTGTGATGCTCGGGGCCAAAAGGTGGGAATCCAAAATTTCTAAACTAATGTAGAAGCAAAAGGGTCAGGTGCGTAAAACAACTTTAATTTATAAATTTAGAAGTAAAATTAAACTAGTTTTGTATAATTTTAAATCGTGTACTACGAAAATGGGTAGATAATGTACCGTACCACTGCTCAAATGAGATTACCTGTGGCTATGGAGACTCCAGCAAACCTAGGGGACAAAAACAATCCACCAGCAGTGCCAATCCACGTCACTGAACGTCAGCAGTCACGAAAGAGACATCATTATCGGCAGTAGAGCCATGATGTTACGAAATAGCAGATGGACAATAATTTATTCTTAACAACGAGCGAAGGACGCTGTGTCAGACTTTGTTTCAGTAAGTAATGTTGGTATCGGAATCTGTATGGTCAAGAGGATGCACGATGATAATGTTGATCTGGTTTATGTCGTTCTGTAAGTACAGTGAATCAATGCATGAAAGTATGTTAGGCGTAAAGATTATTTGTAATGATTATATTGTAACTGGACGAGATATAACAATATAACACTGTTACTGACACCCGCCTAGGATCAGCCCAAACATTCTGACTTATAAGATATTATAAACGGAATGAAAAACACCTTAACATCTTTTCGATTCTCATGCTAAAAAAAAAGCCTGCTCCATTGCAATGAAGTTGACAGGGATTTCCTTATGCCCCCCTCCCCCCGAATGGTTTCCGCCCGATATCTTTTGAGGAACTTATCATATTTTGATGAGACTTATATAGTAGGTTACCAACTCCAAACTCCCAATTACCTAGCTTTATTCTAACTCAATACGGAAAAACGCCCCGGGCGGTACATATAAAAAGTTGGCTAATACCAAATTATGCCAGACGAATCAAAACAAAGTTCTAGCCAAGATTGACTGACCGACGTTACCAAACAAAACGAACGAGAAATTAGGAGGAAAATGACAGCTTAGTTGCAGACTTCACGAATGGCCAAAATTTTGTTTTTATCATCATAGCAAGTTCATGTTTTCTGTACAACTTCTTTATCTACATTTTCAAGTTAATATTATACAACAAACATGTTTTATTTACTTCTCTGGTATTTTTTTCAGATATTTAGTGTAACTGAAGCTATTTTGATTTTTACTCAAGAATAGTTAAAAATAACACATTTGATAATGGGACAAAAAAAACAAGCTCGCTACCCCCAAAATGTAATGACTGCTTTAGAATGAAAACCCATTTCCATTTTATCTGCAAAAAATTAAAACGTTTGTTGCAAGAACTTGTTTTATTAAGCATTAAATCTGCAAAATTTGATGAAAAATGGTGTTTATTTTCCCATTGAAAAATAAGGGGAAGGGGTAACTAAAATTTATTTTTTGAGAAAAAAGAATAATTTAAAGACCTTTTACTTCCAAATGAATAAGAAAATAACATTTTTGTCGATTCTTCAAATATCTGGTCTCAAATCTGGAAGATATTGAATGAAATTGTCCCGCAATTGGCCAAAACAGTAGTGATGAGGCTACGTGTCTCACGTGATTGTATTTAATAAATACGTAGTGATGAGGCTACCTGTCTTACGTCATTGTATTTTATCAATACGTAGTGATGAGGCTACCTGTCTCACGTCATTGTATTTAATAAATACGTAGTGATGAGGCTACCTGTCTTACGTCATTGCATTTTATCAATACGTAGTGATGAGGCTACCTTTGCTACGTCACTGTACTGTATCAATACGTAGTGATGTTGGAAGCAAATGAATTTATTGCCATTACTTTTATCTATTCAGACGTCACATGCACGGGTCATTTTGTAGATGCTAAGATAATAAACAAGAGGTTGTATGTGTTACTGCTGTGCTTGTCATTATTTTTCTAATACTTGCCACCAATTTAATTGATAAAGACATTATTAGTCTAGGACATACGTATAGACCACTTCTTTGTATATGCATGGCCATGGAAGAGAATTCATAACCGTACTAGTAATGTAGCCTAACAAAAGGATTTAAATACAACAAACGAACAATAATCAAAATAAAGTCAATATTGAATGACACAGTGGGGTTCTCATTGTTAAGGGTCTGCGACCCTTTACACTATTTAAAAGTCCAATATAATTAACCTTTTATCAATTGTTATTAACCACTTTTGTTTTTTTTTTTTTTGCCTCCACAATCCAAAATGGTGGCCATGCATTGACAAAGAAGGAAAAAGAGGTCTAAAGGAATGTCCTAGACTACTGACATTATTCAGTAGTGAATTCTACATTGACCCTAATTATTGGTCGACAGCCTGCTATATTTGTCTCACGCCAATATAGCAGGCCTTGGACCAATGAATGGACCAATGCAGGAATAACTCATCAATAATGATATGATATCAGGTCCTTGATTTACATATGCATGTATATATAATTAATTGTGCATGAGTAAACAGAACCACGTGCACATCGTTCAGTAACCCTAATGTTGAAATAAGACATGACGTATGGCTTTTTCATGGAAATACACTAAAATAAGCAATCGATCGCTATTGCAATAAAAACAATCAGAGAATACCAAAGCGTCAACAAAACCATAATCTGAACTCAAAAGCGATTAAACTACGGGCAAAATAGGTAAACATAAGTCTTTAATCCACAGCTATCGCATTTTTTTTTGGCATTTTTGTGTTAAGATTTTCTACCTCACCCCCAAGGGGTTGATTTGATACAGTTCGCTTCTTGAGAAAATTGTTCTTCACTAGGGGATCCTTATTTTTCATATTTCCCGAATTACCCATTCTATAACGGTTTCTAAAACGACTTGAAGATTTCGTAACATGTTTACTCTGAATATACACCGCTGTTTACCTCCAACCGATCCTGTTTGTAAGTGATAATTTATTTATTTTTCTAGCGTATGCCACACTGTTCACTTCCAACTGATTCTGTGTATAAGTGATAATTATTTGTTTTTATTTGTAGTGTGTACGGTGTTTTTTCTTCCAACTGATTCTGGTTAAGTGATAATAAAGTTGTTTACTTTGCGAGACTGATTACCTCCTTCACATCCTGTTTGGTGATAATGAAATTGTTTAAGAACCATATAGGTAAAAAATATGGCCTGTGTAAATTGGTCACAGTTGGAAGTGCCTCTAACATACTAGGATCGGCAAATATTTTTCAGCAGATAGGAATTCAAACCAAACAATGTACAATCATTTTCTGAGCTTTTTAGTGTTTTGTTTTGTGACTTTTTAAAGCATGATATCGAAGATGTTCAAAGAAACAGCGGTTACATCATGTGTCAATTTATCATAGAGATCGGCCAATAAGTTTCCCCGTTTCGAGTGATTGACCTCCGGGTTTGTATTATCGAGATATGCCTTCTACGAATCATTTACAAAAATTGTGGAGACACAGTGGTCTAGTGGTAGGACGCCGGGCTCCTGATCGAAAGGCTGCGAGTTCGAGCGCCGGTCACGGCACTTGTGTTGTATCCACAAACAAGATACTTTAATCCACTTGTTCCAGTCGAATCGGCTGTAAATGAGTGCGTGATTGGGTAGTTCTAGAAATTATAAACTACTAGCTGTGATCTCCGAAATGGCAACACCAGTTGTATGATCCCTAGGGAGTTGAGAAGGATATTGGCTTGTTGCTAAGGCCCAATAACCACGGGAAATACTTTGTGTACCGCTTTGAGACGGCCTTTCAGGTCGTGATAAAGCGGTATATATGAACATGGAATTAAACTATTATCTTTATTTATTAAATAAGTATCCATTTGCCTTATTTACGAATTACGTTATCGAAGAAATTAAATAAAAATGCATATAAATAAAAAATAAATTACGATTGTTCAATTCCGTCTGTTATTCGAGAGCACAGCAGTCGGGAGCAATAAAAGCAGGTCCCTGGGCTTCGTGCATTAAATGCCCAATATACGTAACTTTCGGCAAAATTTGAAGCGAAAATCAAGCCTAATAACTCATTACATTCATATATTTAGTTAAGATTAACTGATATCAGCAATCTTCAATTTTTTTACGCGGTAACCGGAACAGCAGCAGTTGAAATACGGTATATGTAAACACGCGTCCATTTATAAATGACTTCTACCTTAATTCGGCTTGTTGTTTAGTTATTTCCAATTCTTTGGATTTTTTGTCAAGAGTTTCTTGTTAGTTACCGCTTAGGTTACTTCCTTTTAGGCTTATTTTTGCATGGTTATCAACTGGATTTTTTTTCATAATTTTTCAGAATCCCGAAAATTTTCCTGAAGTTACATTAAATTGGCCTTTAAGGAGGCTCGACCCTTTCGCAATTAACCGCTAGATTTCCTTAAAACTTTCATATGTTGACTATGCTACCAGGTAGAGATGATTTTGTGAAAATCTAAGCCTTCCTATGACTTGTTTCATTTTTGGTAAAAAACACCAAAAAACTGATTTTCTCAAAATTTGATGTTTTTTTCAATTTTTTTTTTCTTGTGAATGTTGTTGAAAATCACAAACATAAAATAAAATAAAAAAAGAAATCAAAAGCCACCTCAAAAATATTTTATTTGTGGAAAAATAGACTAAACGATTGTTACAAAGTGTGTTATTTTTATATCTAGCGGACAAATTTCAGTATTCACAGTCAAATTTTGTACATACCATATAGTTACATAAAGCACAAGCAATAAATTGAATCAAATATCACAGACAAGCTTTTTATGCTACATATTGAAAACTAAATGTAAAACTGTGTCTAGGGTAGGTTGTCTCCCTTGATGCTATTAGGAAGTTTTTATAGTGGGTAGTATTTTTACATGACATACACACTGTGAATGCTTACAAGCCAAAATTATTTCATAACACAACAACTACCGGCGTTCTGTGTTATATTTCAACAACATAATAGTGCATATATAATGACACCAGGCACAGCCGTTGTGCAAATGTTCTGCCAACACGGATAATTCTACCACTCGCCGACTCTCTCTCCAGTTTAAGAAAACATGGCCAGTTGTACCGGTACTATACGCCTACCTTCCGATTCTGTTTCTATACTGTCTATACTATACTGTCAGTGTCCGACCATGTGTCGATATAGTGTACATCTATTTGTGTTGATGATTTACCTTGCATCCTATGTATGCTTGGTATTTATGTATGATTCAAAACGGCTGCAATAACCAATCTTTCCATTTTAATGGTGCAAACTTCAAATGTTATTCGTTTACAATGATTAACATTTTGTTATAGCAATATGAAGTAAAATTAGTCAAAATACAACAAGAAATCAAGATTCACGATGTTTCAAAATTGTTAAGAATCATTCAAGATTATAACTGACAAAAACTGAAGTTTATTGAGTCAAAGGTCAAACAAGAAGCCGAATTTGTTTTTCCGGTTATAAATTATTTAAAAAAAACCTATTTTGTCAGTGATTTAAAACTCTGAATATATAAATATAAAGTAAAATACTTTTCTCATTGTTTAGTTTTTGACATGATTTGAATAAGATACAAGAAAGTTGGTTCGAGTGCAAAGTTTATATTTCTTAACTGGTAAATTGCTTAATGATATAATAAATCAAAATTGGTCAGCGTCAAATAATGTTCCAAACAAACAAAACTTGTGGTATTTTGATCAAAGATTTAACTATGATTCCACTCTCTTAACAATTTGACATTTTGTTATGACCTACCAAGCATCTTGAGAAATCAAACACAGTGTCACGTGACTACCCTAAATGTTAAGATTAATTTCAAATAAAGAAATCATAAATTGAGGCAAATCTACTATTATTAGCTATTACTGTGGAATAGCTGCATTTTACTGATTGGCCTCGAACCTTCCATTATCTAGACTATTCCCCGGTTTTTGGTGTACCTCCTGTACTAAAAGTCTAAAATAAAGTATGCTGATGTTTGGCGCGGATTTTACATCTAATGGAAGGTTGTTCAAGGTATGACTTGCATTCGCATGATTTGTTTAGCCGTTTCTGACAGATTACTAACTCAAACATTTGAAAAGGGCACATACATCGCTATCATAAATTCGATTTACAATCGTCTACATTTTTATCATGTCTCGCTGCAATGAGACGATGTACACTCTCCAATTTCTCTATTTATTTAGGTCTATACGGTGATCACATTGCGCCTGTGTATTCCTATTGTGACGTCGAAAAGCGTCAAAAGTGGCACGAATGATGATTTCTCTTGAATAACGACAAACAAGGTGTTAACGGCCAGAGGAAAAGCGGACTCAGTCTGGCGTGTTTTTATTACTACATATTTTAACCTTTAAAACTGATATCAATCATATTAGATTTACATAGATAACAATAGTTTATAATAACACAGGATTACCTTAACTCGATTTTAATCTTAACACTAGGTTTTTAAATGGATTCCACTGGAAAAGTCAGAAAATAGAGCAACTTCGGAGGACCTGGTGTATCTCCATAATCTGATGAAGGTGAGAAGAATTACTTAACTGTTTCCTATCGCAAACAGTGTTTCCCTCGTAATTTATTTCACAGAAACGATATGCTTTGGACAATCTGGTCAAATTTCGTTAAAACGGATTCTTATCTGAAAATAAAAGTTGTACATTCATTATACGCATATCTTTCCAATCATGTTTGTACGGATCAGATGACTAATTCTTTTCCCTTCACCAATTGGAAGGAACTTTTTTCTATATCTTTTATTGTATTTGATATTATGTCCCGTTTTAACCAATATTTTGCTAAATACAGGTGTACGATATACTGATATTATCTTTCACGTAAGGGTTATATTACACAACCAACACATGTTTATTATGTGACTAGAACGGTGTGTATCCTGTGTTATTATGAGTATTTTAACAGTGTATCAAAAGCGACAGATTTTTCGTTACAAACTCGTGTATACAATGTGCAAGTGTGTGCCGACGTTTTGCTGGTTTTTGTATGAAGAAGGTGACAGGTTACATAACGTACTAACAATCGAAGCGTTAATAGAAACATTTGTCGGTCGGGTAAAATATCTTTTAACATAAATCATATTTTCAAACCTGAAGAAAGTAATTACAAAAATTAACACTTTTCATTATATTTCTTGTGTGCAAGTGTTGATTAAGGGATTTTCTGACATATAAATATCTAAGTAGATATAAATCAATATATCATAATTACCCTTCTAATGACCCTTTTACGGTTATGATTGATACTTTTTTCATGTCAGCATATTGTTGTTTACAGGAGAAAGGGACAATGAGTAAGTATAACAACTTGTTTAGTCATTCAGATTTTAAACTACAACAAATGCATTTTGTTTCATTTTTTTTGATACTACACAATCCTTCACCTTATATACTATAGAATGCATTTTTTTTTTTTGAAGAGTTCATGTTCTAAATTGTAAAATTGTTCATGCTTTGCTATTTTTCTACTGCGTCACCTTCATCATCTATTGACGATACCTCACCAATGATTCCTGTTTTTCTTTCAGGGTGCGATTGTTTTGAGACGACACCTGAGAGTAATGCAACTCACTTGTGCGAAGACTGCTGCTTTCATGTACGGCGCTTAAATTGATAATACAACAGAAACGAGTGGTGATAACTTATCATGTGTTAGTTAAATATCAAACTAGAATAAAACACGACATTCATTCAGCAAGTCTTTTTTTAAGTTTAAAACTTGATAAGCATGTTTTGCAAAAGCATACTAAACCACAATCACAGATAAAATCACAGGTAAGTGCAAACAAGTTTTAAAAACGCAATCGTTTTTACAGCGGATACATACCGATGAATTGATAATAAGTAGGCATGGAAAAACATGTTTCCCTCTGTAAAAAAAAAAAAACAGGTCGTCAAAGTACACATACAAAATGTATGGAATTTCAGAAATATAAATGTTTGTCCTGATTATTATTATTAGACAAATAGATCAGGGATTATTTCACGTTCTTGCTCAATTCGGCATTTCGCGGGAAACTCAGAAACTAAGTGAGGCTGTTTCCTTTGCTATATATGCAACCACCGGTAACTGGCCAACTAATAAGTAACGTTGGGGGGACGCACGTACATTTTATAAAATTGTGAGGATTTCCAGCAACAGCCTGATAAGGCGCCAACGCCTTGTCCTATGCCACCTTGCTGATATCTCCCGTTTATGTGTAAACCTGTTTGTGTGTGGGTGTGATAGAGTTGTGTTTGGTTTATAGTGCTTCCAGCGGATTCTTTTACACAATTTTACTTGAATACTACGGAACAGATCTCACATTATCCAACCAAGACAATTTATAATACGCCGTTTCCGAGATACAAATTTCCGGAATAAACGTCACATGATTTGGCAGTCACGTGGTACATTCAGGGGGGGGCATGTATACTTCCGGTGTAATTGTTAATCGGTAGTTATACAATTTTGATGGTATAAAACGTCGGTAAATTAGGACAGACATTACCGAAATTTACGATGCTCTAACAAAGTTATTTCTACTAACAAGTACCATGCAGATAACTATGATGTTTGAAAACTCATAGCAGCCCTTTTTAAATATTGTTTTGTGATGCTGATGCTTTGGCGGTACACTGGAAGTATACATGCCCCCCATCACGTGACAAGCGTATCTAAAACCTGGTCGAATTCGGAGAGAAAAAGTATCTCGGAAACGACGTATTGTAATACAACAAGTATTTGTTATTTGTAATTCTCAATTTACATACGAAATATGTGTGTGCATCCCTTATTCAATAGTCATTTAATTATATATATATAATACACACATACAATCACTGAAGTTCTCTGTATCTTCAAACAGAGCGCATATCATTAGCATTTGATGGTCGTTTGGTTTTGTTTCTTTATTTCATGCTTAAAGGGATTTAAAAGTGCATCTGAAAAGGATTAAATCAGCATAACATATTTTTATGTTAAGAATTATCTGTTTATTCAGGAGGACGTTCGGTGTTCCGGAGGAGTTTGCGATGATCGTGAATCCAGAGGTACAGCTTTATCAACAAATGTGGAGGGGTGCCAATTTGGGTCTTCTGGTGGCTATCGCCGATAAGTTTTATTTTGTTTCTGTCAACACCTATTGGTTAAGTAGTCATGACATGAAATTAAGGTAAGGTCGAATCCCATAACAAGTTCTTCGGGGGTAAAAGTAGGGGGTCAAATTCATAAAAGGCCGAATTTTGATAAAATGACATTGCAAAAAGGATCAAAACTATGAAGAAAGATTAAAGAATATCAGGTTTCTCAAAATGGGGCCTATTATGATTTTGACCCCCTACTTTGACCCCACACATAACTCGTTAAGGGCACCGACCTTACCTTAACTTCATGTCATGCCATGACCACCATAGGTGTTGATATGCGTATACAAGTTATCGGCGATAGCCAATAAAAGGTCCAAATTGACACCCTTTCTTTATATTATCTTCTTTTGTTGTATCAATACTTTTCTATTCCGTTTTTTACATTGCTGCAATTAAACGTTGTGAAAATATTCTTGTTTCAAAACCAATTAGTGTTAATATGTTACGTTTCACGACCAATAAGTGTTGACATGTTACGTTTCAAGACCAATTAGTGTTTATATGTAACGTTACACGACCAATTATTGTTTATATGTAACGTTTCACGACCAATTTATTGTTTATAAGTAACGTTTCACGACCAATTATTGTTTATATGTGACGTTCCACGACCAATTAGTGTTAATATGTGACGTTACACGACCAATTAGTGTTTATAAGTAACGTTACACGACCAATTAGTGTTTATATGTTACGTTACACGACCAATTAGTGTTAATATGTAACGTTACACGACCAATTAGTGTTAATATGTAACGTTACACGACCAATTATTGTTTATATGTGACGTTCCACGACCAATTAGTGTTTATATGTTACGTTACACGACCAATTAGTGTTTATATGTAACGTTACACGACCAATAAGTGTTTATATGTAACGTTACACGACCAGTTAGTGTTTATATGTGACGTTCCACGACCAATTAGTGTTTATATGTTACGTTACACGACCAATTAGTGTTTATATGTAACGTTACACGACCAATTATTGTTTATATGTGACGTTCCACGACCAATTAGTGTTAATATGTGACGTTACACGACCAATTATTGTTTATATGTGACGTTTCACGACCAATTATTGTTTATATGTAACGTTACACGACCAATTTATTGTTTATAAGTAACGTTTCACGACCAATTAGTGTTAATATGTAACGTTCCACGACCAATTAGTGTTTATATGTTACGTTACACGACCAATTAGTGTTAATATGTAACGTTTCACGACCAAGTAGTGTTTATATGTGACGTTTCACGACCAATTAGTGTTTATATGTGACGTTTCACGACCAATTAGTGTTAATATGTAACGTTACACGACCAATTAGTGTTATTATGTAACGTTACACGACCAATTAGTGTTAATATGTAACGTTACACGACCAATTAGTGTTAATATGTAACGTTACACGACCAATTAGTGTTAATATGTAACGTTACACGACCAATTAGTGTTAATATGTAACGTTACACGACCAATTAGTGTTATTATGTAACGTTACACGACCAATTAGTGTTATTATGTAACGTTACACGACCAATTAGTGTTATTATGTAACGTTACACGACCAATTAGTGTTTATATGTTACGTTTCACGACCAAGTAGTGTTTATATGTGACGTTTCACGACCAATTAGTGTTAATATGTAACGTTTCACGACCAATTAGTGTTAATATGTAACGTTTCACGACCAATTATTGTTTATATGTAACGTTACACGACCAATTATTGTTTATATGTAACGTTTCACGACCAATTATTGTTTATATGTAACGTTACACGACCAATTAGTGTTTATAAGTAACGTTTCACGACCAATTAGTGTTTATATGTGACGTTCCACGACCAATTATTGTTTATAAGTAACGTTTCACGACCAATTAGTGTTTATATGTAACGTTTCACGACCAATTATTGTTTATATGTGACGTTCCACGAAAAAGAAGTGTTTATATGTAACGTTACACGACCAATTAGTGTTAATATGTAACGTTTCACGACCAATTAGTGTTAATATGTAACGTTATACGACCAATTAGTGTTTATATGTAACGTTTCACGACCAATTATTGTTTATATGTGACGTTCCACGACCAAGTAGTGTTTATATGTAACGTTTTACGACCAATTAGTGTTAATATGTAACGTTTCACGACCAATTAGTGTTAATATGTAACGTTATACGACCAATTAGTGTTTATATGTAACGTTTCACGACCAATTATTGTTTATATGTGACGTTTCACGACCAATTATTGTTTATATGTGACGTTCCACGACCAATTAGTGTTAATATGTAACGTTACACGACCAATTAGTGTTTATATGTAACGTTACACGACCAATTATTGTTTTGATGTGACGTTTCACGACCAATTAGTGTTAATATGTAACGTTACACGACCAATTAGTGTTTATATGTAACGTTACACGACCAATTATTGTTTTGATGTGACGTTCCACGACCAATTAGTGTTTATAAGTAACGTTACACGACCAATTAGTGTTAATATGTAACGTTTCACGACCAATTAGTGTTAATATGTAACGTTACACGACCAATTAGTGTTAATATGTAACGTTACACGACCAATTAGTGTTAATATGTAACGTTTCACGACCAATTAGTGTTTATATGTAACGTTTCACGACCAATTAGTGTTAATATGTAACGTTACACGACCAATTAGTGTTAATATGTAACGTTACACGACCAATTAGTGTTAATATGTAACGTTACACGACCAATTAGTGTTAATATGTGACGTTCCACGACCAATTAGTGTTTATAAGTAACCTTTCACGACCAATTAGTGTTAATATGTAACGTTTCACGACCAATTAGTGTTAATATGTAACGTTTCACGACCAATTAGTGTTTATATGTAACGTTTCACGACCAATTAGTGTTAATATGTGACGTTCCACGACCAATTAGTGTTTATAAGTAACCTTTCACGACCAATTAGTGTTAATATGTAACGTTTCACGACCAATTAGTGTTAATATGTAACGTTACACGACCAATTAGTGTTATTATGTAACGTTACACGACCAATTAGTGTTAATATGTAACGTTTCACGACCAATTAGTGTTAATATGTAACGTTTCACGACCAATTAGTGTTAATATGTAACGTTTCACGACCAATTAGTGTTAATATGTAACGTTACACGACCAATTAGTGTTAATATGTAACGTTTCACGACCAATTAGTGTTAATATGTAACGTTTCACGACCAATTAGTGTTTATAAGTAACGTTTCACGACCAATTAGTGTTAATATGTAACGTTACACGACCAATTAGTGTTATTATATAACGTTTCGATGTCTAGTACGGTATGTACAGTGTAACGTAACCGTCATCAGACAAATGAGCAATGAACAAGTTCTTCTCAGTGATGTGGATTCGGCTACGCCGTGATGCGTATGTACTTTTAGTTACATTTGAACCGACATGATTCAATTCAGCTACACGTTCGACCTGGTCAGGTAGACTTCCGGTTCTGTCCCCTAGCCGAGACATATCCGAGTCTCAAACAAAGGTAGTTGCTATCTTACTAGGAAGTGACAAACATTAACATGCCAGATGTCTTCAGTGAAGCAGAAGACGCTCAATCTTCCGGAACATCTGTCTGTTCTTATTCTCTTTTACTTTAACGAGGGTCTCCATGTAAATATTTTCTTTGTTCATATTGTGCCTCTAGTTTAATCGATTTTGAGTTCGGATTATGGTTTTGTTGACGTTTTGGTATTCTCTGATTTATTTCTTCTTCCTACTTGACGCCCAGCATTATGGGAGTAGAACAACTGGTTCGCCCTTGGTATAATGTGACCGAATGGGGTGATATGCAGGGGGCCTTCGATAATTTACTTTTAGTAAGTAAGCTCTTTAAATTGGCCAATGACCAGCCTATTGCAAGGAGGCTTACACGAACATACATTGCCTCCACAATACACACACATTTAACACAAGATCGCATAGCATACATCCGGTAGCCATCTTTTAACAATCAAACTAAAACAATTCAGCTACGGTTTGTGTATGACAACTATACAAATATATAAAAGTGCAATACTCCATTAGCCTATTTGACAGATTTTCGCTTAACATTACAGACCTCTTCATACCATGTGACACACCGTCAAAACGAAAAACAAAAACTGTTACTGTTTGTGTAACAACATTATTTTTATATATTTGACCAACTAGTCCGAGAAAAGTATATAGGCACATTTCAAATAAGCGTTTTTGTCTTTCGGTTTGTCATTATTGCATGCAGTTCCATTTATCAATTTTGGAATCTTATAATAAACCAATATATATTGTTGAAGTTTTCTTTTCTTTGATTGATAGATAATATGCGTTTTTTATATGCATGAATATAAAGGATTTTTTATTTTTTACTATTTATAGTCTTAGAATGGTGTAAATCGAATTTTTCTGGTGACACTATACCTGAGGGTAACACATCCCCGAGATATCCTCGCCTGGATTCCCCGAGAGTCAGCTTCAAGGATAGAAAAGCATACAATACAGACTGCATAGAGGGGGAAAATAACAATCCAGTACAGGCAGGTCTCAAAGCGACCAGGCGTCGGAAACTGACCCCATACCAAGACAAAGGTTACGGTAAAGAGTTCAATTCATTTTAAATAAAAACTAAAGTCTAAATTAAACAATGTCTTCTCGAATATTTTATGATATACGATCAGGTGATGAAATATATATTGATATAATTGATTGCAAAGCATTAAGATAAGTTATTCATCTATTTACCTTGGTATAGCAAACACTTAATAGGAAATCGCGTTTTTTTAAATAAAAACTAACAACATCATAATGTCTGGAGGTAAACACCATGGGCTGCACGTTCGACCGTATCTCCCAGAGCATTACAATCAGGTCATATATAAGCAAACCAATGCCAAAATCTGATTTCACTTTACAAAATGTGTACACTTTTAATACAGAAAATAACATGCTTATTTGACGAAATACTGACTCGCTTCCCTATCTCTCTCTCTATCTCGATAAAGTAGAGACAAAGCGGAAAACTGTATCAAATAAATGTTTCAGTTAAAACGCTGGGACTTTCTGAGACACGCTTTTCCTCGCGGAAAAGGTTCTCAAACGTTCCAATGTTATACATACACCAACTAATCAATATTCACCTTCTAATTATGTGGTTGATTTAATGCTTCTATTTGCCAGATCTTAGCGATGAAAGCGACCTAGACGAAGCTGACGATGAACTGTCGACACTACCAAATGATATATTGGATCAATGTCATAAGAAAGACGTCGATATCAAAGGTCAAAGTTTAAACAAGAAATTACCATTTGTACGAAAGGGAGCCAAATCTAAACTTTTGGAAGCCCATCGGGTCAGTCCACAGTTCAAGGCCAAGCGTTGCTCCTATAAAGAATGCTGCACACTGACACCGGTTGACTGTTGCTGTTACCATGCCAACACAAGTCGGGACCCCTGCACATGTGGATCGGACGCGGGACGAAACAGTCATGGCTGTGGATGCCAGTGTACATGTATGCCTGTCTCGTTGCATACTCTCCTCGACGACAAGCACCGTGATGGTATACTGGTTAGAGAGGAGGAAACAAAAGAAATCACGCCCATGGCAAGACCTCACGCCAACTCGTTTGTTATTCACACTTCCAGCAGAGTCAGGGGTAAGACAATCTTCAGTATTTGCCTTTGTTGTAGGGATAGTATTTTTCCAAGATCAAAAGGTTAAAGAGATATTTTATCGTGCTAACTTTTAACAACTATTAAGTTTTAAAGATAAGAATATAAATCCTAAAAGCGGTTACTGATATATTTTCCTGAATAACACCGAATAAGGTTTGTAAAGAGTCTGGTGTCCTATCAGGAGCTAAGGTTTATGACGAGTATGGAATGTACATTTTTAGGTCACGTGATTAAAAAGAGCATAGCTCTTTAGTATAAACACAAAGTTGCTTCCTTTTGCTATACTATTGTCTGACGTACATGTAACTCTTAAATTAGAAATCCGAACAAACCTTACACAAGCGCGTCATACTCATTTTTATTATTCAGTGAAATGATATTTACATATACATACATTAAGATTGACCAAGTTCTGAGTTCATGAAACAATTTTGGACTTTAGTTTGTGCTTAACCACAAACCACGTATGACGTTCCTTTCGTAACATTAATCCTGATTGGCTAAGTCAAAACCTAAAGCAAATTCAGACTCGAGCGTTTTCATGATCCTAAGATCAGGTGTTCCAGTGGGTAAGCGTCTTAAATCGAGTTCGGATTTTGGTTTTGTTGACGCATTGGTATTCACTGATTTATTTTGTTTTTAATTTATCTAAGCAATGACAAATTCTGAAGTAGAGACTTTGGGACACAACAAGCAACATCAAGTTCATTTAGGTGTACAGTAATGTCAATTCAATAGTATTCCTAATGGTTTTGATTAAGAATGACATGGTATATTTCCCTTTGTCAGCGTTACATTTACTTGAAATGTAAAGCCACGTACTGGAAATACATTGTTATTTCATCGATAAAGCAGAGAAAGCTGATTCTGTCGGAACACCTGTTCTTATTTTCTAGTTCTTCTCAATGGTATTCGTGAAAGTCATTGCTATTCGTCATATTTTGTCGCCAGTTGAATATACTTTGATTTTTAAACTTTGAATTGTTTTATTAACATGTAGTTTAATAACACCTTACCATCAGACTAATTGATTGGGGTTTTTTTTCATTTTTTGTAGTGTACAAATACCCGCTGAAGAAGTCCCGGTCCCTTCCCGTCATACAATGTAGAAATGAAGACATCGCAAAGCACTTCTAATGTCCACTTGTTCTTAGAGGTGAAATGGCATATTGCCGAATATTGTCTGTCGGATATCCAATCTCAATAAGTCAAGACATTCAGAACTAAAATTATATTCCACTTCATCACCCTTTAGTTGTCCTTACTATAAAACAAATATTTAGATTCTTTATAAACTGAAAAAGGTATTTTCTATCAGTTAAATTACTAAGATTTGTCATTCTTATAAATTAGATCAAATTAGAAATAATGACTTTATTTAACTGATATACGATATTTTTGTATTATCTAAAATACGTTGACATGCATCCGATCTGATACTAAACTTAGAATTATATGTATCTTGTATTAAAATGAACTAACTTGTTTTATTTGTACCTAGTATCAAACTGAAATCAGCTTTCGTACTAATGATTCGAATATACTTGTTTATATATCCTTTTTTAAATTGATGACTTTGGGTTATTTTTACTTATACAATCAATATGGCTTTTGCAGAAATAGGATGGAGTTAGTTTGTCTAGTGATAACGTATGGTAAGACATGTTCCTACCACAATACCCGGTGTTATTCAACTCTCTCAGACGAGTGTGTAAACATGCTTACTGTTGGATGTATATTACCACTAGTGGTATATGACATTCCGGACTTTCAATTGGTTGAGAAGTTGACCTTTGACCGGAAACCACGTGATTAAATGCCACGTGCGGAATTTTGATGTTGTCATTGATCTGTTTCGTGCTTGTCCGGGATTTCCATCAGTTGTTTCCTACTGAGATTGTGGTAAACAGTGTACACACGACTCGTGGTTGTGGGGTCGGATATCTATTTCATTCGCGTGAGTTAGTTTCAGAAGTTTTTATCAATTCTGTGTACATCCTGTATCAAGTTTAAAACAATACTACGTATATCATTAAGTCAACTAAAAAAAAAACACCGAAAACAAAAAAGAGATAATTAGAATTTTAAAAAAATCAACAAAAATCAACAAAATTACCACAACATAAAACTTGTGTCTTTGTATATCAGTACTAGATTAAATTAAAGCGTTGAATATCATTTATTTACCTGTAATAATGCTGATATCTATTGTAGCAATAGCAAGCTATGCTAAAATAGGGTAAGCTGTATATAACTCTGATCATGCATTTATTGTGTCACCGTAAAATAGTTCAAATAATTTATGTTTTGAATATAAAGCTATTGGTGAAAACTGCAAAATTCATGTATATAATTTTTTTTAATGTTCCAAATTGAGTATCGCATTATATGTATCCCCTTGTGGACCTTATAATGCATTTGTATATTTATTCTATTTATGATTAGTATCTTTTTATATTGTTATTTTAAAATAAGGAAAGCAATTGTAAAATGCATGTACACAGGTAAATCTATTGTGCATTTATTTGTTAAACACATTTTTGGAACACATGTATATGCATCCTTGATAAACAGGGGTTACGCTAAACTACGCTCTCTACACTCCCTTTGATGTACATCAAAATAGTCTGGTGGTGTCTAGTCGGCAACAATTGACACACTTTGAATTCGGTTACGGCTCTCTTGTAAACTTTAAATACCTAGCATACAGCTTAGCGATTGGTCCTTTTTTAACTTGATCGTGCCTCCAGTTTCGCAATGACAAATTCCATGGGTTTAGAGAGCGTAGGTGAGTGTAACCCATGGATATCGAGGATGATGTATTTGTCAAATTTTACAGTGTATATAAGATAGATATATCCATCTTAATTAATTATTGTTATTAGTTATTTTCAACTTAGGCATTTTCATTTTTATCATTTTCATTTTAATCATTTTTCAGTTTAAGCCTGTCCAATTGCAATCAGGTTTACACAATAGATATTTAATTTTTCGTAATATAATGTTTCTGTTCAGATATCTGTTTAATTGTGTAAAGTATTGCTCCTGTTCAAAAATAAGGGATAACAAATCAAAGGTACTCCTGTTTCACTAGTTGTGTAATTTTACACCTTGTTGCAGATGTTTCCCATTGTATTGAACATCAAATAGTTTGGTCAAAAGAAGACTTTCACTTTTATATCGCGCCCTCCCAAATGCACACGCATTCAATACACACACACACACGTGGTATGCACCTACAGACTGTCCTTAAATGACCCTCGATGTTAATAGGACGTACAACAATCAAACCAAACAAAAAAGCAAAAAATATACTTGCTGTAATAAACAGTTTAGACACAACGACATTTAAGTGATCTGAAAAAACACATTTCAAAGTGCCCGCCGAATTTGTTATTTTTAAAACTCATATAAACATTTCTACAAACAACAGACATTTTAATATTTGACAAAAATCTGAGAGGAATGTTTTTTTATTAAAAATGCTCATATATGTACTTTGTTTACAAACAAACAAGCTTACACGGAATCAAAACGAGATTTTAACGTTACTGAGACCTTGTAAATACACCCTTAAGCAAGAATACTAAAACAAATACATTTAATTTAATTTGCATATAGATAAATGACCTCAATGCGGGGAGGCTAAAAAGCATAATCATAATAATCATAATGATAATACCCATATAAACAATATACATAATTAATGGCTCGTGCAATTGTAGTCTGAAGGAATGTTTTCGTCGCGAAAAATCGCTGAAAGAAGATAACCGCTTTAACATATACGGTTGTAGTATTGGACGTTTATATATATTAACTTACATAGGCGAACTCGGTTAATTATTTCCTTTGCGATTTATAATGATTCATTGTAATTTGTTATCTTACCTCAGCTCTCACTTTGAGGCCATGCTATTTACTTTGATTTGACCTAGATTTACCTTGCGGACGTCGATGAAGCAGAAGACGCTTACCTTTCCGGAACACCTGGTTATTTTCCTTTGTACTTTTAAGAGGGTATCCATGTAAATATTTCCTTTGTTCATATTTTGCTTATAGTTTAATTAATTATTAGTTTGGTTATTATGATTTTGTTGAGGCTTTCGTATTCTCTGTTTTTATCATTACATTTGTCTATACACTTCACGACTTAAACTTGATGGAATGTTTGTTAAACTTTTGTGTCGTCTTTCTGATTTAGCTAGTCATTTGCTCATTTGCTTTATATGGTTGTGTGAATGAGTACATATGAATATGAGTAGAGATAATTAATTAAATTGCGTCAGAGTATCAGTGATAAGGGGAAATTAGAGTGGACTGAGTGTCAAAGCTAGCCGCAAAAATCAGAGAGTGGGTGGTGAGAGGGTCTGAGACCGGCAACATAAATCAGAGAGTGGATGGAGAGAGGGTATGAGACCGGCCACATAAATCAGAGAGTGGCTGGAGAGAGGGTCTGAGACCGGCCACATAAATCAGAGAGTGGCTGGAGAGAGGGTATGAGACCGGCCACATAAATCAGAGAGTGGCTGGAGAGAGGGTATGAGACCGGCCACATAAATCAGAGAGTGGCTGAAGAGAGGGTCTGAGACCGGCCACATAAATCAGAGAGTGGCTGGAGAGAGGGTATGAGACCGGCCACATAAATCAGAGAGTGGCTGGAGAGAGGGTATGAGACCGGCCACATAAATCAGAGAGTGGCTGGAGAGAGGGTCTGAGACCGGCCACATAAATCAGAGAGTGGCTGGAGAGAGGGTATGAGACCGGCCACATAAATCAGAGAGTGGCTGGAGAGAGGGTATGAGAACGGCCACATAAATCAGAGAGTGGCTGGAGAAAGGGTCCGAGACCGGCCACATAAATCAGAGAGTGGCTGAAGAGAGGGTATGAGACCGGCCACATAAATCAGAGAGTGGCTGGAGAGAGGGTATGAGACCGGCCACATAAATCAAAGAGTGGCTGGAGAGAGGGTATGAGACCGGCCACATAAATCAGAGAGTGGCTGGAGAGAGGGAATGAGACCGGCCACATAAATCAAAGAGTGGCTGGAGAGAGGGTATGAGACCGGCCACATAAATCAGAGAGTGGCTGGAGAGAGGGTATGAGACCGGCCACATAAATCAGAGAGTGGCTGGAGAGAGGGTATGAGACCGGCCACATAAATCAAAGAGTGGCTGGAGAGAGGGAATGAGACCGGCCACATAAATCAAAGAGTGGCTGGAGAGAGGGTATGAGACCGGCCACATAAATCAGAGAGTGGCTGGAGAAAGGGTCTGAGATTGTTTATTATTTTTAAGATAGGGATTAAAACTTAAATGAAGTGAAATAGTTTGATAAATGTAGCAATTATAATGCTGATAGTTTGAACGTAAGATTTCCGAAGACATGTTAATAAAGAGATACCTGGGTGTGAGTGGACGGTGTGACACATTAAGGTATAATTGTGTCCGAAGGACAGTCTTTGTGCAAACGCTTTTACGTGTAGTATAAGGTATTGTATCTGTTCATATCCAGCTGTCTTTTTGCCACTCTACCAATTTGTGATTGTATTTCCTGTGTTGGCCGAAATTCATTCATAAAGAAAATTGTATTTGTATTGTTTACATGTAAATAAACTGTAAAAAGGAAGTCTGTGTCTTGACTTATAATTGTAAAGGACAAACCAGTGACTCATGCATAGCTTTTCGCGAATAGGATTATCATTTATTAGGTGTTTAATAGAGTTTGGTTGTCAATGGCTACAACGGAATAAATGAAATGGAAATTCATATTAATATTTTATAATTCCTATTGTTCTTAGTCCAACCTCTCAACCCATTCCCCTTGCCTTTCCTCCTACATACGTTATCCCTTTGTTCTCTTTCCTATCTTTTCTCGTCCACCGAAGGTCGCAAGGCCATGTGAGGACGTAAAACTCTCAAAATAAATAAATATTGTTCTAAGATTTATCTCATGCGTGCAAATACATGTAGCGAAACACATGAAATGAATTCATCAATTATTCATATAACTGAGACGAGGGTCAATAAATTACTGGGCTTTCCCCTAAGAACAAGATATGCCACAAAGTCAACAGAAATTGCAAAGTATACCTCGATGTAGAATTCATTTTTATTATAATTACATACACAGACAACGTAAGCACGTTAACAAGTTATGTTAATGATTCAACAAGTGTTCCTCCTGTCTAGGCCTTTGAACATTACTGAAGGATTACGTAATACACACACATGCTGCATCTTTTAAAAGTTATAGATACTGTATGCCAAAAAAAAGAAAATTAAACTGCATCATACAGCTGTTTTGTCCTCCTAGAACTCTTCAATAATGCTAAGGGCCAAAAGGTGGGGATACAATTTCTAAACTAATGTAGAAGCAAAAGGGTAGGGTGCGTAAAACGCTTTTAATTTATTCATTTAGAAATAAAATTGAACTGGTTCTGTATAAGTGTGTACGGTGCCTCTACTCAAAGTAAAGTGTGGCTATGGAGGCTCCAGCAAACCTTGGGAAATGGGGGAACACAAAAGGAACGAACAAGTCCCTAATTCATAAATAAGACTGCCTCTCCTAGAAGTAGCATTATGTGGAGTGGCAATGTATTGTTTTACTCAAAGTGGCCATGCGTCAAATCTATTTTTAGCGTAACAAGTCTTAACTTGTTCTTCACAGTGGTATATAAAGCCCACAGTTCGGTAACATTTTACATTTACGTTGCAGTGAGAGCGAATATCATCGTGTGTGTATTAGCCCTAGAAACTGTATAATAGAACGGTGTAAAGCATGCAGACGACAAAAGGTAAGGTTTAATCTATTTTTTACCATTATCGAAATTCCAATACTGTTCAGATGCATGTAATCATCAGATACTTTCATTAACAAGGGACTATGAACTATCAGTATCAAACGTACTGCAAGTACTGTAGGAGGCGACACTCGGATTGTTGGACATGGTAAAAAAATGAAATATGAAAGATGCACTTTTTTAAATGCAAACTGGCTGTAACAAATTCTCATGTTTCTGTATTCACTGTGTCAGACTGTGCCACCACTCAGAGGGGCCACTGTGGCCGAGTGGTTAAGGTGTTCCGACATTCCACCACTAGCCCTCCACCTCTGGGCCGCGGTGGCCGAGTGGTTAAGGTGTTCCGACATTCTACCACTAGCCCTCCACCTCTGGGCCGCGGTGGCCGAGTGGTTAAGGTGTTCCAATATTCTATCACAAGCCATCCACCTCAGTTGCGAGTTCGAATCCCATGTGGGGCAGTTGCCAGGTACTGGCCGTACATCTTTAGGTCGGTGGTTTTTCTCCGGGTACTCCGGCTTTCCACCAACTCCAAAATCTAGCACGTCCTTAATTAACTCTGACTGTTAATTGGACGTTAAACAAAATAAACAAAACCAGACCATGCCACTACTCTGATCGGCCACTTTCTACGGTTAAGCTCTAATAATAACAATAATGCATAAAGTAATAATAATATTAAGTGCACTGAATAAAGTATATGTATTTGGTATTTTTGAAAAGAAGTAAAGTATAACGCTGGCTTAATTGTCGGACATCGTTACCGGAAATCAAAATGTCCGTTCCTGTCGTAAAGTGAACGCAAAACGCCGAATACACTATTGCTAAGTTTAGACTCTGTGTTATTCAAGTGTTTGCCCGCCATCAACAAAATAAATCAAAGTAATGCAAATACTGAAAACGAACATTTTTGTGAAGTTTTCATAATTTTCAAGTTTAAAGTTGAAGATATAACAGACTTTTTGGTTGGACCATCTAAGGTGAACTTTCACCCAAAAGGCAATATTTTGTTAATTAATTTGATTAAGCATAGAATTTTCCCGTCAACATCATAAAAAACATATTTTTGTTATTGTACATCATAATATAGAAAGTTTGTGTTCGTGCATTCTCTACAAATTGATATTTCCGGCGATTCTCAAGTAAAGCATGATAAGATAACTTCAAAGCTTTGTTTTTTTTCAATATTTTAAGAAATATCTTTTCTGATAATCGAATTGGAAATATCGGTAAATTCATTGAGTCTACCTTTGTCACATGTGTCTGAGTGTTCGCCCGATATTTCCTGCTTTAGCCAATATAAAAAGAACTCATTCAAGCGCTGCTGATAACGATACATCTAATCGATTATTAATTAATCTGCAATATGCATACTCTTTATTTCTATCGGAATTGGCGTAAGAGAAGAATATTTTCACCTACCTTCGGCTTACTCAGCGTTTGACGTCAGAACCAATCAGAAGTATTCTACTTTCGTTATACAAGTATAGCCACAGAGGGGGGATTTTACTTCCGGACTACCGATTGAAAATTACATTTTTTTCGTGATCAACAGTGGAGGCCATTTTTATCAATACGACCTTTGTCAAAAGGTTTTAATCAGATGTGACGTGTCAACAATCACTATCGCTGCTTTATATATATATATCAAAGTCTGTGGTTTGTAGCTAACGTTTATATGTCAGCCATATTTGATTGGTTTTTTTCGCTCACCAGAGGGCGTAATGGTAAACCAGTCTTCCTAATATAGCCATCCTGCGTGATTCTATAATGTTCATTTAAAAACGTTCAAAATGAATGGAGTACCATTTAATCACATGTGGAGTTTATGTAAGATTCATGTAAGAAGTATTCCGCTTGTCCGTATTTACCCAAATGTCCCACAGTATTTTTAACGAAGCACCAGATACTGTTATATTTGTCTCCCTTATTTACAGTAATCACGGGGAATACCGCTAGTTGTTTCAAACTGCGTACTTCTTGTTGTTAGCGCCTCCATCAAAAAGACATTTGAACAAGCAGCAAACTTTGTTTTGAATACAGCTATCTGTAACTTGAAATCAAACTTTACTCAATCACCCGTGACCTTTCATAATGAACTATTAAATTGGAGAGTTCATATGTTTCCGTAGTGATGAATGAGTTAAAACATATTGGGATGCTGATATGTAATTTGGATATATCAATATTGATCTGTAGCTAAGTATAAATTAGAAGAGTTAATTAACTTATTCCTTCATAAGGTATCCTGTCAAAAATGTTGTGTAATGAAAACCTAGGTAATGAGAAGCTTGTATAGTCGTTAGCAAGATGCTATTCATACGTGGAATATGTTGCGACAAAAATAAAATTAATTGGTTTGAAATTATCGTTATTTATAAAATTTAGTAACGGTTACATTGATAGACCTTAAAGCTGAACCACGTAACTCTGTATTATTCAAAGGAGAAATATCTCAGCCTAGCGGGTTTACACTTGAGCTTAACGATAGCTGTAACGAGGAATACTGTACGTCATGTCAGAGGCACTAGCCTCGTTTGTCAAACACTTATAGCATATGGGCATTAATGGCCGTTTATTTTATCTATGTCCTTTATCATAAAAATATCATTCCAACCATATGATTTGATGATATAATTTGTAAAGTCAAAGAGCCCCTATTAATAGAAATATTTGATTGGCAGTATTGACAATAAAAGTGAACAAGATTGTTGTATTATTATTTAAATTGACCGTGTTGACAATAACATTGAACTGAATCAGTGTGTGTGTAAGGGAACATTGTATATTTTTAAAGTTGACAGTGCTGATAAAAGAGTTTTCCCATAGGTATGTGAGGGGACTTAATTGTGAGTTTTATAAAGATATTAAAGTTGACAGTGCTGATAAAAGAGTTTTCCCATAGGTATGTGAGGGGACTTAATTGTGAGTTTTATAAAAATATTTAAGTTGACAGTGCTGATAAAAGAGTTTTCGCCATTGTAATGTGAGGGACTTAATGGTAAGGTTTATAAAGATATTTAAGTTGACAGTGCTGTTAAAGAGTTTTCGCCATAGTTGTGTGAGGGACTTAATGGTGATGTTTATAAAGATGTTAATTTGGCAGTGCTGACGATGCTAGTGCTGACATTGAACAGTGTGACAAACGTTGATAGGAGGAAAGCTGACACACCACATTTGCGGGGCTGGAAAGCTTCAATCTAAATTTTACAGAAAACCCGTCGAACATTTAAAACCTGACATGTTCTTAAATTAGAATGGCTGTTTATAGGACATAAAAATAAACCAAAACCAAATGTCTTTATAAAATAATACCATAATACTGGCCGCAGGCTAATGCCTAAATATCTAGATCATATGTTCAAACTCTAGGCTGACACCGTAACAATAAATAATAATAAGCTCATTATTGTCAACTTCATGAGTGTAGTAGCATTTCGGTTTCCCCTTGTACTTATCATCCCGGGCTTCAAATGTGTTTTGGCAGAGAGTTCACATGATTGACTACTATTTATTTAAATGAGTTTAGTTTCTAAATAAGGGGAGGGCTTTTACTTCTTGTTTATTTGTTAGGGAGTATATTTCCGTTAAAAATGTGCCATAGCATCCATGTGCCCGTTTGTATTCACTACCATGTTTCCTCGTATTCTTCTGTTTCAAAGTAGTTGGTAACTGTAGAATTATCAATCCGTCTTGAAACTGTAGCTTAGATCTTTCATTTCTGGTATCTGTGATCAACAAAAATGAAAGAAGCATAAACATATAATAAGAAAATAGATTTAATAGCAATAAGAAAGATGATAACTGAAGGTATTAAATCAAAGGAGATGTGCATGAACAGGACATTGTTACGTCGAAGACTTGAGACAATTACCGACACACAAAACCTGTCTATTGAAAATCACTTTTCTTGTTTAAATACATATCCGCCATTCAAAATATCGTATTGCACAAATGCCAAATGTTGGTGATGCTGTTTGAAAGGAGGTCGTTTCTCTTTGACATTTTGCCTTTGTATGGAGGCACGGTGGTCTAGTGGTAGGACGCCGGGCTCGTGATCGGAGGGTTGCTAGATCGAGTCCCGGTCACGGCACTTGTGTTGTATCATAGAGCAAGATACTTTACTCTGCTTGTTCTAGTCTACTCAGCTGTAAATAATATGTAATTGGGCAGTGCTAGAAATTGTAGAAAGCTAGCTGTGAGTGTCGAAATTGCAGCACCGGTTGTATGCTCCCCAGGGAGTTGAGAACGATATTGGCTGGTTGCTAAGGCCCTTTAACCACGGATAATAATATGTGAACCGCGTTGAGGCGACCTTCAAGTTGTGATAAAGCGGTATATCAGAACCTCAAATTTGTATTATTATTATTGTTAACATCGCTTACAGTGCTGATAAAAGAGTTTTCGCCATAGTTTTGTGAGGGACTTAATGGTGAGTTTTATAAAGATATTTAAGTTGACAGTGCTGATAAAAGAGTTTTCGCCATAGTTTTGTGAGGGACTTAATGGTGAGTTTTATAAAGATATTTAAGTTGGCAGTGCTGATAAAAGAGTTTTCGCCATAGTTATGTGAGGGACTTAATGGTGAGTTTTATAAAGATATTTAAGTTTACAGTGCTGATAACCTTCGGTTTGAGATATACACGTAGTTTTTCAAACATACCGGCATGTTTTTTTAAGGTCTCAATCATGATCTAATTGGTATATAATTATATTCAGTATAGCATGAGTGTCTTCATTAATGAAGTAATAACAAAAACCAGAACAAAGACGTTTGTTTCACCTGTGAAATTGTTAAAGATCATGAAGTCGACAAAATGAAGGATGTTTATCAGCCCGGCGCATTATCACTTAAATCCGTTGGCCTTAACTGATCGAGCACCTGCCTATGTGTTAGGTAGCACAACAATAGTACGCGACTATCACTTAATAATGAAATATCACCCAACGTGGCTTTCTTTTTTTATTTATTTTTTTTTATTATGGTACGAGCTGCCATTTTGATTTTGTAAGAGCTGACATTTTGATTGTGGTACAAGCTTGAAAAATAAGCATATGACTCAATTAACCAAAACACAACTCAAATATGGTCTATAGGAGAAGTACCTGTAGTTGTTAAGTATGTGATGGACACCAATATGGTATATAGGGGAAGTACCTGTAGTTGTTAAGTCTGTGATGGACACCAATATGGTCTATAGGGGAAGTACCTGTAGTTGTTAAGACTGTGATGGACACCAATATGGTCTATAGGGGAAGTACCTGTTGTTGTTAAGTCTGTGATGGACACCAATATGGTATATAGGGGAGGTACCTGTAGTTGTTAAGTCTGTGATGGACATCAATATGGTCTATAGGGGAAGTACCTGTAGTTGTTAAGTCAGTGATGGACACCAATATGGTCTATAGGGGAGGTACCTGTAGTTGTTAAGTCTGTGATGGACACCAATATGGTCTATAGGGGAGTTACCTGTAGTTGTTAAGTCTGTGATGGACACCAATATGGTCTATAGGGGAAGTACCTGTAGTTGTTGAGTCTGTGATGGACACCAATATGGTCTATAGGAGAAGTACCTGTAGTTGTTAAGTCTGTGATGGACACCAATATGGTCTATAGGGGAAGTACCTGTAGTTGTTAAGTCTGTGATGGACACCAATATGGTCTATAGGGGAAGTACCTGTAGTTGTTAAGTCTGTGATGGACACCAATATGGTCTATAGGGGAGGTACCTGTAGTTGTTAAGTCTGTGATGGACACCAATATGGTCTATAGGGGAAGTACCTGTAGTTGTTGAGTCTGTGATGGACACCAATATGGTCTATAGGGGAGGTACCTGTAGTTGTTAAGTCTGTGTTGGACACCAATATGGTCTATAGGGGAGGTACATGTAGTTGTTAAGTCTGTGTTGGACACCAATATGGTCTATAGGGGAGGTACATGTAGTTGTTAAGTCTGTGATGGACACCAATATGGTCTATAGGGGAAGTACCTGTAGTTGTTAAGTCTGTGATGGACACCAATATGGTCTATAGGGGAGGTACATGTAGTTGTTAAGTCTGTGATGGACACCAATATGGTATATAGGGGAGGTACCTGTAGTTGTTAAGTCTGTGTTGGACACCAATATGGTCTATAGGTGAAGTACCTGTAGTTGTTAAGCCTGTGATGGACATCAATATGGTATATAGGGGAGGTACCTGTAGTTGTTAAGTCTGTGTTGGACACCAATATGGTCTATAGGGGAAGTACCTGTAGTTGTTAAGCCTGTGATGGACACCAATATGGTCTATAGGGGAGGTACCTGTTGTTGTTAAGACTGTGATGGACACCAATATGGTCTATAGGGGAAGTACCTGTTGTTGTTAAGACTGTGATGGACACCAATATGGTCTATAGGGGAGGTACCTGTTGTTGTTAAGACTGTGATGGACACCAATATGGGAGGTACCTGTTGTTGTTAAGACTGTGATGGACACCAATATGGGAAGTACCTGTAGTTGTTAAGCCTGTGATGGATACCAATATGGTCTATAGGGGAGGTACCTGTTGTTGTTAAGACTGTGATGGACACCAATATGGTCTATAGGGGAAGTACCTGTAGTTGTTGAGTCTGTGATGGACACCAATATGGTCTATAGGGGAAGTACCTATAGTTGTTAAGTCTGTGATGGACACCAATATGGTCTATAGGGGAAGTACCTGTTGTTGTTAAGTCTGTAATGGACACCAATATGGTCTATAGGGGAAGTACCTGTAGTTGTTAAGTCTGTGATGGACACCAATATGGTATATAGGGGAAGTACCTGTTGTTGTTAAGTCTGTGATGGACATCAATATGGTATATAGGGGAGGTACCTGTAGTTGTTAAGACTGTGATGGACACCAATATGGTCTATAGGGGAAGTACCTGTAGTTGTTAAGTCTGGGATGGACACCAATATGGTCTATAGGGGAAGTACCTGTTGTTGTTAAGACTGTGATGGACACCAATATGGTCTATAGGGGAAGTACCTGTAGTTGTTAAGTCTGGGATGGACACCAATATGGTCTATAGGGGAAGTACCTGTAGTTGCTAAGTCTGTGATGTACACCAATATGGTCTATAGGGGAGGTACCTGTAGTTGTTGAGTCTTTGATGGACACCAATATGGTCTATAGGGGAAGTACCTGTAGTTGTTGAGTCTGTGATGGACACCAATATGGTCTATAGGGGAAGTACCTGTAGTTGTTAAGACTGTGATGGACACCAATATGGTATATAGGGGAAGTACCTGTAGTTGTTAAGTCTGTGATGGACACCAATATGGTCTATAGGGGAGGTACCTGTAGTTGTTGAGTCTGTGATGGACACCAATATGGTCTATAGGGGAAGTACCTGTAGTTGTTGAGTCTGTGATGGACACCAATATGGTCTATAGGGGAAGTACCTGTTGTTGTTAAGTCTGTGATGGACACCAATATGGTCTATAGGGGAAGTACCTGTAGTTGTTAAGTCTGTGATGGACACCAATATGGTCTATAGGGGAAGTACCTGTAGTTGTTAAGACTGTGATGGACACCAATATGGTCTATAGGGGAATTACCTGTAGTTGTTGAGCCTGTGATGGACACCAATATGGTCTATAGGGGAAGTACCTGTAGTTGTTAAGACTGTGATGGACACCAATATGGTATATAGGGGAAGTACCTGTAGTTGTTAAGTCTGTGATGGACACCAATATGGTCTATAGGGGAGGTACCTGTAGTTGTTGAGCCTGTGATGGACACCAATATGGTCTATAGGTGAAGTACCTGTTGTTGTTAAGCCTGTGATGGACACCAATATGGTCTATACGGGAGATTTCTGTAGTTGTTGAGCCTGTGATGGACACCAATATGGTCTATAGGTGAAGTACCTGTTGTTGTTAAGCCTGTGATGGACACCAATATGGTCTATAGGGGAGGTACCTGTAGTTGTTAAGTCTGTGATGGACACCAATATGGTCTATAGGGGAAGTACCTGTAGTTGTTAAGCCTGTGATGGACACCAATATGGTCTATAGGGGAGGTACCTGTAGTTGTTAAGCCTGTGATGGACACCAATATGGTCTATAGGGGAGGTACCTGTAGTTGTTAAGTCTGTGATGGACACCAATATGGTCTATACGGGAGATTTCTGTAGTTGTTGAGCCTGTGATGGACACCAATATGGTCTATAGGTGAAGTACCTGTTGTTGTTAAGCCTGTGATGGACACCAATATGGTCTATAGGGGAAGTACCTGTAGTTGTTAAGCCTGTGATGGACACCAATATGGTTTATAGGGGAAGTACCTGTTGTTGTTAAGTCTGTGATGGACACCAATATGGTCTATACGGGAGATTTCTGTAGTTGTTGAGCCTGTGATGGACACCAATATGGTCTATAGGGGAAGTACCTGTAGTTGTTAAGACTGTGATGGACACCAATATGGTCTATAGGGGAAGTACCTGTTGTTGTTAAGACTGTGATGGACACCAATATGGTCTATAGGGGAAGTACCTGTTGTTGTTAAGACTGTGATGGACACCAATATGGTCTATAGGGGAGGTACCTGTAGTTGTTAAGTCTGGGATGCACACCAATATGGTCTATAGGGGAGGTACCTGTTGTTGTTAAGTCTGTGATGGACACCAATATGGTCTATAGGGGAAGTACCTGTTGTTGTTAAGTCTGTGATGGACACCAATATGGTCTATAGGGGAAGTACCTGTTGTTGTTAAGTCTGTGATGGACACCAATATGGTATATAGGGGAAGTACCTGTTGTTGTTAAGACTGTGATGGACACCAATATGGTATATAGGGGAGGTACCTGTAGTTGTTAAGTCTGTGATGGACACCAATATGGTCTATAGGGGAAGTACCTGTAGTTGTTAAGTCTGTGATGGACACCAATATGGTATATAGGTGAAGTACCTGTAGTTGTTGAGTCTGTGATTGACACCAATATGGTATATAGGGGAGGTACCTGTATTTGTTAGGACTGTGATGGACACCAATATGGTCTATAGGGGAAGTACCTGTTGTTGTTAAGTCTGTGATGGACACCAATATGGTCTATAGGGGAAGTACCTGTAGTTGTTAGGACTGTGATGGACACCAATATGGTATATAGGGGAGGTACCTGTAGTTGTTAGGACTGTGATGGACACCAATATGGTATATAGGGGAGGTACCTGTAGTTGTTAGGACTGTGATGGACACCAATATGGTATATAGGGGAAGTACCTGTTGTTGTTAAGACTGTGATGGACACCAATATGGTATATAGGGGAGGTACCTGTAGTTGTTAAGTCTGTGATGGACACCAATATGGTCTATAGGGGAAGTACCTGTAGTTGTTAAGTCTGTGATGGACACCAATATGGTATATAGGTGAAGTACCTGTAGTTGTTGAGTCTGTGATTGACACCAATATGGTATATAGGGGAGGTACCTGTAGTTGTTAGGACTGTGATGGACACCAATATGGTCTATAGGGGAGGTACCTGTAGTTGTTAGGACTGTGATGGACACCAATATGGTCTATAGGGGAAGTACCTGTAGTTGTTAAGTCTGTGATGGACACCAATATGGTCTATAGGGGAGGTACCTGTAGTTGTTGAGTCTGTGATGGACACCAATATGGTCTATAGGGGAAGTACCTGTAGTTGTTAAGTCTGTGATGGACACCAATATGGTCTATAGGGGAAGTACCTGTAGTTGTTAAGTCTGTGATGGACATCAATATGGTCTATAGGGGAAGTACCTGTAGTTGTTAAGTCTGTGATGGACACCAATATGGTCTATAGGGGAAGTACCTGTAGTTGTTAAGTCTGTGATGGACACCAATATGGTCTATAGGGGAGGTACCTGTAGTTGTTAGGACTGTGATGGACACCAATATGGTCTATAGGGGAGGTACCTGTAGTTGTTAGGACTGTGATGGACACCAATATGGTCTATAGGGGAAGTACCTGTAGTTGTTAAGCCTGTGATGGACACCAATATGGTCTATACGGGAGATTTCTGTAGTTGTTGAGCCTGTGATGGACACCAATATGGTTTATAGGGGAAGTATCTGTTGTTGTTAAGCCTGTGATGGACACCAATATGGTCTATACGGGAGATTTCTGTAGTTGTTGAGCCTGTGATGGACACCAATATGGTCTATAGGGGAAGTACCTGTAGTTGTTAAGCCTGTGATGGACACCAATATGGTCTATAGGGGAGGTACCTGTAGTTGTTAAGCCTGTGATTGACACCAATATGGTCTATACGGGAGATTTCTGTAGTTGTTGAGCCTGTGATGGACACCAATATGGTCTATAGGTGAAGTACCTGTTGTTGTTAAGCCTGTGATGGACACCAATATGGTTTAACGGTGAAGTTCCTGTTGTTGTTAAGTCTGTGATGGACACCAATATGGTTTATAGGGGAAGTACCTGTTGTTGTTAAGTCTGTGATGGACACCAATATGGTCTATAGGGGAGGTACCTGTAGTTGTTGAGTCTGTGATTGACACCAATATGGTCTATAGGGGAGGTACCTGTAGTTGTTAAGTCTGTGATGGACACCGATATGGTCTATAGGGGAAGTACCTGTAGTTGTTAAGCCTGTGATGGACATCAATATGGTCTATAGGGGAAGTACCTGTTGTTGTTAAGACTGTGATGGACACCAATATGGTCTATAGGGGAGGTACCTGTAGTTGTTGAGTCTGTGATGGACACCAATATGGTCTATAGGGGAGGTACCTGTAGTTGTTAAGACTGTGATGGACACCAATATGGTCTATAGGGGAAGTACCTGTTGTTGTTAAGTCTGTGATGGACACCAATATGGTCTATAGGGGAAGTACCTGTTGTTGTTAAGTCTGTGATGGACACCAATATGGTCTATAGGGGAAGTACCTGTTGTTGTTAAGTCTGTAATGGACACCAATATGGTCTATAGGGGAAGTACCTGTTGTTGTTAAGTCTGTGATGGACACCAATATGGTCTATAGGGGAGGTACCTGTAGTTGTTAAGTCTGTGATGGACACCAATATGGTCTATAGGGGAGGTACCTGTAGTTGTTAAGACTGTGATGGACACCAATATGGTCTATAGGGGAAGTACCTGTAGTTGTTAAGTCTGTGATGGACACCAATATGGTCTATAGGGGAAGTACCTGTAGTTGTTGAGTCTGTGATGGACACCAATATGGTCTATAGGTGAAGTACCTGTAGTTGTTCAGTCTGTGAGGGACACCAATATTGTCTATAGGGGAAGTACCTGTCATTCACTAAAATATTTGAGAAATTTATTTTCGTATTTTTTCGAAAGAACCCCTGTGCTGTAACAAAAAAAACACCTGTAGTTTATCTTTTTACGTGTATTTTCCAGTATTTTTTATGAAAATATTCAATAACCATTTTTTCTATTGAATGGTATATTATTTGCAATGTAATAGTGTGCTGTATATAATATCTGCCTTGGAACACGTATCATCGATATAAACTGCTTATATTACCGATATATGACGATATTTGCTTTTTTTCTTCTCCCAGGGACAGCGGTAGTGACAGCTATACAGTTGTACTCAGCATTTCTCATGCTGGGATCTCACCTAGTGGTCAGTGAACTTCACGATGGAACCTGCCATGAGCTGAATGTAAGTACGGATGTTTCCGTCAATGATGACAAACAGTTCACAAAATCCTACTATTCCGCACGTTATTTTGTCATTACCGATTCGTAAAAATAATAAAGTGGGATTCTTTTGGTTAAAACATTATAGAAAACTATCTTCTACTAAAGCTTTTTCTTCTGGAACACCTGGGCTTATATGTATGAAACTGTTCTCGTGCTCAAGCTTGGATTTTGTGCTCAAACCTTATTTATTGTTCTGGCTATAAATTATTTAAATAATCTAATGTTGTCGAAATTTTGGTAAAAAATTGAAGAGACATAAAGTCAAAAGCTGTTTTCAACATTTACAATTACTTTTTGACTCTTCGACATGATTCAGGCCAGTTTCAAGAATTCTAGTTTGAGCATAGAATCAATGCTTTAGCTTGAAAACAGTTTCATGATTACGGGCGCTGGTCTCATTCTCTTATACTTTTTTCATATTTCTCCATTTAAATCTTTCCTATGTTCAATATATGTCTCTGGATAATCAGGGGTTTTTTTTGGTTTATTGACGCTTCGTTATTCTATGAAAGTGATAAAGGGAACACTTTCTCTAATAAAAACATTTTACTCACTTCACGGACGTAATTTTTACTGTATTTACCCGGAAACATTTAAATCAAGCTAACCAAACTGAAAAAAATCGTTCTCGGTCTCTCAAAAAAGGTTTTCTTTGCCTAAAAAGGTGGACGACGACACAAAGACATGACTGTGTGCTATTTTAGAACATAATTTGTTACAAACACAACAAAAGCTAAATTGCAATAAACTGAGAAAATATAGTACGAATGATTGAATTTCTAATTAACAATATCTATGTTGAGTTTGAAGGAAACTTTTACCAACGGGCTGTTAGCATTTCGATGGGCTGTTTGCATTCAAATGGGCAGTTAGCATTCCAACGGGCAGTTAACATTCCAATGGGCTATTAACATTCCAACGGGCTGTTAACATTCCAACGGGCTGTTAACATTCCAACGGGCTGTTAACATTCCAATGGTGTGTTAACATTCCAACGGGGTGTTAACATTCCAACGGCCTGTTAGTATTCCAACGGGCTGTTGGCATTCCAACGGGCTGTTAGCATTCCAATGGGCTGTTAGCATTCCAATGAGCTGTTAACATTCCAATGGGCTGTTAACATTCCAATGGGCTGTTAGCATTCCAACGGGCTGTTAGCATTCCAATGAGCTATTAGCATTCCAATATGCTGTTAACATTCCAACGGGCTGTTAGCATTCCAACGGGCTGTTAACATTCCAACGGGCTGTTAGCATTCCAATGAGCTGTTAGCATTCTAATATGCTGTTAACATTCCAATGGGCTGTTAGCATTCCAATGAGCTGTTAACATTCCAATGGGCTGTTAGCATTCCAATGAGCTGTTAGCATTCCAACGGGCTGTTAACATTCCAACGGGCTGTTAGCATTCCAATGAGCTATTAGCATTCCAATATGCTGTTAACATTCCAATGGGCTGTTAGCATTCCAATGAGCTGTTAACATTCCAACGGGCTGTTAGCATTCCAATGAGCTATTAGCATTCCAATATGCTGTTAACATTCCAATGGGCTGTTAGCATTCCAATGGTGTGTTAACATTCCAACGAGCTGTTAACATTCCAACGGGCTGTTAACATTCCAATGGGCTGTTAACATTCCAATGAGCTGTTAACATTCCAATGGGCTGTTAGCATTCTAATGGGCTGTTAGCATTCCAATGGGCTATCAACATTTCAATGAGCTGTTAACATTCCAATGGTGTGTTAGCATTCCAATGTTGTGTTAACATTCCAATGACCTGTTAACATTCCAATGGGCTGTTAGCATTCCAAAGGGCTGTTAGCATTCCAATGTTGTGTTAACATTCCAATGAGCTGTTAACATTCCAATGGTGTGTTAACATTCCAATGAGCTGTTAACATTCCAATGTTGTGTTAACATTCCAATGAGTTGTTAACATTCCAATGGTGTGTTAACATTCCAACGGGCTGTTAGCATTCCAATGTTGTGTTAACATTCCAATGAGCTGTTAACATTCCAATTGGCTGTTAACATTCCAACGGGCTGTTAGCATTCCAATGTTGTGTTAACATTCCAATGAGCTGTTAATATTCTAATGGGCTGTTAGTATTCCAAAGGTGTGTTAACATTCCAACGGGCTGTTAGCATTCAAACGAGCTGTTAGCATTCCAACGGGCTGTTAGCATTCCAACGGGCTGTTAGCATTCCAATGGTGTGTTAACATTCCGATGGGCTGTTAACATTCCAATGGTGTGTTAACACTCCAACAGGCTGTTAACATTCCAACGGGCTGTTAGCATTCCAATGGGCTGTTAGCATTCCAATGTTGTGTTAACATTCCAACAGGCTGTTAACATTCCAACGGGCTGTTAGCATTCCAATGAGCTGTTAACATTCCAATGGGCTGTTAACATTCCAATGGTGTGTTAACATTCCAACGGCCTGTTAACATTCCAACGGGCTGTTAGCATTCCAACGGGCTGTTAACATTCCAATGAGCTGTTAACATTCCAACGGGCTGTTAGCATTCCAATGGTGTGTTAACATTCCAACGGTGTGTTAACATTCCAACGGGCTGTTAGCATTCCAATGGGCTGTTCGCATTTCAATGGGGTGTTAGCATTCCAACGGTGTGTTAACATTCCAACGGGCTGTTAGCATTCCAATGGGCTGTTAGCATTTCAATGGGGTGTGAGCATTCCAACGGTGTGTTAACATTCCAACGGGCTGTTAGCATTCCAACGGGCTGTTAGCATTCCAATGGTGTGTTAACATTCCAATTGGCTGTTAGCATTCCAACGGGCTGTTAACATTCCAACGGCCTGTTAGCATTCCAACGGGCTGTTAGCATTCCAATGAGCTGTTAACATTCCAACGGGCTGTTAGCATTCCAACGGGCTGTTAGCATTCCAACGGGCTGTTAACATTCCAATGGTGTGTTAACATTCCAACGGGCTGTTAACATTCCAATGGGGTGTTAACATTCCAATGGTGTGTTAACATTCCAACGGGCTGTTAACATTCCAACGGGCTGTTAACATTCCAACGGGCTGTTAACATTCCAACTGGCTGTTAACATTTCAACGGGCTGTTAACATTCCAATGAGCTGTTAACATTCCAATGGTTTGTTAACATTCCAACGGGCTGTTAGCTTTCCAATGGTGTGTTAGCATTCCAACGGGCTGTTAACATTTCAACGGGCTGTTAACATTCCAATGGTGTGTTAACATTCCAACGGGCTGTTAGCATTCCAACGGGCTGTTAACATTCCAATGGTGTGTTAACATTCCAACGGGCTGTTAACATTCCACTGGGCTGTTAGCATTCCAACGGGCTGTTAACATTCCAACGGGCTGTTAACATTCCAATGGTGTGTTAACATTCCAACGGGCTGTTAACATTCCAACGGGCTGTTAACATTCCAACGGGCTGTTAACATTCCAACGGGCTATTAACATTCCAACGGGCTGTTAACATTCCAACGGGCTGTTAACATTCCAACGGGCTGTTAACATTCCAACGGTGTGTTAACATTTCAATGAGCTGTTAACATTCCACTGGGCTGTTAGCATTCCAACGGGCTGTTAACATTCCAATGAGCATGGTCGACTCCTATGTCCAACAGAAAACGTGTCCTCAGTAGTGAAACACCCCCGGAGGACAGACAAGCAACCAGTCGTCAAAAAAGCCAGACTTAGTATGTAATATAGTTAACCTAAATGTACATATGCATTTCATTAGACTGACTATTGATTATGATCATAAGATTACATTTAGTGTATATATAGACACCCATCTTATGGTGTATTTTCCCCAAAACTATGTATATTTAGTTTCTAAAGTTAATTTATATATAACTGCTTTTGAAAATCCAGTAAACTCAACAACATTATTTTATTAATTCTTTCCAATGAAAATTAATGATATATTATATATTGCTTGTCTAAATGCAAATGGTCTAAGAGACAACAGAAAAAGAGATAAGCTATTACACTGGTTAAACAGTCAAAGATACCACATAATCTGTCTGCAAGAAACACACTGCACTAACAATGACACAAAGAAATGGCAAAACCAATGGAAAGATATAGCTAATGGTGGCAGTATTTGGAATAATGGCACCAGTGACTCGAGAGGGGTAGCTATACTATGGAAAAATAATCTACCAATTGATATTTCTGAAAACAAATGCGATGACAATGGCAGGCTACTCACATGCATAATAAAGTCTGACAACACAAGATATAACTTGGTAAATATTTATTCACCTAATAAAGGGACTGAAAGAAAATTATTCTTTAAATTGCTGACTGCATATATAGAAAATCATGACATTAGAAATATTATCATGGGCGATTTCAACTGTGTAATGGACAGTATTAAAGACCGAGTCCCAATTCAAAAGAAACACGATTCTGGATATAAAGAACTATGTTCGCTTCTGACAAAATGTGAAGTTGAAGACATATGGCGCGAACGAAACACAGACTTGAAACAATACACATTTGAACGCGGACAATCTAAATCACGAATAGACCTCATATTTACACCAAAAACTATGAACTCTGCAGTAAATGAAATAAAAATAAGAAACTGCCCATACAGTGATCACAATAGTTTGACAATAAAACTGAGATTAAATGAAATAGAAAGGGGACCAGGAACATGGAAAATGAGCAATAAAGTTATTGAAGATAATATTTTCAACAACACATTACAAGCTTGCTGGGCACAATGGATAATGGAAAAAGACCAAAATAGTATCTGTGACTGGTGGGAACTAACCAAAGTAAAAATCAAAAGTTTAGCAATGGAAATAGGAAAAAAACTCAACACAACAGAAAAAAAACTCAAATCAATGGAAAAAGAACTTCAAATTCTTTCTGAACAGAATGACAATAGTACCAGCACCAATGATAAAATAAATCTCTTAAAAAATAGAATAAAACAGGTGTATGATAATAGAACAAGCGCATCTAGGGTCAGATCAAGAACACAAATCTTTGAAGAAAATGAGAAATCTACAAAATACTTCTATGGCCTTGAAAAGTTGAATGCAGAAAATAAACAGTGGTTTAAAATAAAAGGGGAAGATGGTAATTTTAAAACAGGAATAAAAAATATACTTAATGAACAGACTAAATTTTACTCTAAACTCTTTAACACTGAGGGATGGGACAAAGACAGTGCCAATCAACTAACACAATGTATTGAAAACAAACTATCAGATGAAGAGAAAAATGATATGGACAGGCCGGTGTCCACTGAAGAAATAATTCATGCAATATCAATGTTAAAAAACAATAAATCTCCAGGAGAAGATGGAATCACTGCAGAATTTTACAAAAAGTACTGGTGGTTAATTAAAAATGAAATAATCCAACTTATAGATACAATTTTCAACAATAACAAACTTACTGACTCTCAAACTAAGGGTACAATCAAATTATTATTTAAGAAAGGGGAAAGGGAAGATATAAAAAACTGGAGGCCGTTGACATTACTCAACACAGACTACAAAATAATAGCAAAAATATTAGCTAACAGACTCAAAACAACACTCGACAAATTAATACATACTGATCAGAAAGGATTTGTGCCTGGAAGGAACATTATGGATGCTAATCGTCAGATTCAAGACATAATTGATTATTGTGAATCAGAAAACCAAGAAGGTAGTATTATCTTTCTTGATCAAACAAAAGCCTTTGACAGAATTGAATGGGGATGGATATTAAAAACTATGAAAGAATTTAACTTTGGCAATATTTTCTGTGATTGGATAGAAATGCTTCTAAAAAATTCTAAAACATGTATACAAACGAATGGATTTACATCTTCATACTTCAATATTTCAAGATCTGCGCGTCAAGGTTGTCCAATAGCTCCGATGTTGTATATAATTCAGACAGAACCGCTAGCCTGTACTTTAAGAGCAAATGAAAATATAAAGGGAATTCAATTGCCAGGTATAAATCAAATTGAAAGTAAACTCAACATGTTTGCTGACGACACTCAGTTATTTAACAGAACAGAACAGTCAATAATAAAAGCCTTTGAAATACTGTCAGTGTATGAAAAAGCATCTGGATCAAAAATTAATTATGATAAGACAGAAGCAATATATCTTGGTGCATGGAAAAATAAAACACCTTCTTTCAAAAAAATTAAATGGTCAAAAACTGCAGTTAAAACTTTAGGAGTGTTTCATGGAAGGATAACTGATGATGATAAAATATGGAGTGAAAAGATAACAAAAATAAAAAATTGTTTGCAGGTTTGGAAAACTAGAAATCTCACTATAACCGGGAAAATACTGATAATTAAATCTTTAATCCTGTCAGTAATTAGATTTGAAATTGAAACTCGAGGAATACCATCAAAATATGCTAAAGAGATAAATTCTATTCTATGGGAATATATTTGGGATGGGAAAAACAATCAACTGGATAGAAAAGTATGTTGTAATGATATTGGGAAAGGGGGAATGGGGATGATAAATTTAGAATCTTTTATTGAAACTTTATACATCAAAACAATTTATAGAATTATACATTCAGAGCCACAAAGTTGGAACCAGATTGGCAGATTCTACTTACAACAGCTAGATCATAAATATAATACTGAATATTTCATATGCAAATGCTCGGACATAAAAGAAATAAATCTCAATAAATTTTCAAAATTTTACAAAACGGCCATATTAGCCTGGGCTAAAATGCAAGCAAAGATGCCAATAAAGACAATATTAGATGTGCTCGATCAAAATCTATGGGGTAATATACATTTACAAGTAAACAAAAGACCACTTATGACACAATCATTCGCAATGAGTGGTATTAATAAAATAAAAGATATATGGGACAAAATCAACAAAAAATTTATAGACAGCAACATATTACTTGCTACACTTATCAACAAACAAAACTGGATTGCCGAATACTCAAAAGTAAAAAAAGCAATAACTGGAACTTTAACTGAGAAACTTAAGAAAGATTCATATATATTAATACAGCCACGCAACACAAAACATGTGCTAGATAACAATTTGTGCTTTGGTAATTATAAAAATAATGTGTTTCAACCAGTGCAAAAACTAAAGGAATCTGCAATACAAAATATTTTACAACCATACACTAAACCAAAAGCAGAAGAGAAATGGGAAAATTATTTACAAAAAGACATTCCTTGGGATCTTATATGGAAGCAACTAAAACAATTACCAATATCATTGAAAATAAAAGAATTCCAGTGGAAGTGTTTACATAGGATTGTATATACAGAATATAAACTACAAATAATGAACCGTTCAGATGGAAAGTGCCACCTATGTAACAATGAAGTAGAAACACTACCCCACCTATTTTATCACTGTACGTTCAGTACACAACTAATCCAACTCGCTAAGTGCAATATCATCGACAAAATTCACGACATAAGAATATCACTAAACGAAGAAAATATGATTATCGGTGAATCAAATGAAACCGAAACTGAGGTCCACCTACTAACAAATGTATTAATTATCTGTATTAAATGGACAATATGGAAAGTAAGAAATATAATCAAGTACCAACGCAAACAACTGTCAACTAATGCTGCGTTTCAAATTTTGAAAAACATAATCCGTACTGAACTGCAGTCCCATAGTAGAAACCTCAAACCTAATTTTAAACTACTCGCGAACATTCTTTAACGACAATTTATAATTATATACAGGTCATATCCGACAAGACTGGGTATATTACAAAACTCAGTATTTACATCTTATTGTACAGACACAACAATAATATTACCCGATGACTTGCGTACTTTGTAGGTCATCTAGACCGGAAGTTACATTATAAACAACGGGTAGCACTAATGACTTTAGTGAAACGATAAAGCGACTAACACCGCTAAGCACCCAACACCGCCATAAAAGAAGCAAAACATACATAAACAAGTTCATAATTACATCAACATTAGATTCTAACGTATAAAATGTTGTACATTATAATATAATGACAATGATAAATTAATTTGGCGTAGTTTTACATTTAATAACTACAAACATCTACGCCAAATTATCAAAAAGGGAAGTAACTCTTGAATATGATGTGTCCTGTAATAAGTAGTTATTAATCGAAAAGAATTGTAAATAATATGTTACAGAATGCATAATAGTGATCTATTACCAGTAATGGTTTAATAATAACAGCGGAATGTTTTGTATTTAATGTTAGAAAATGTAAGTGTAAAATAATGGAAGCTGTACTGCAGTACAGTATGTGTTCTAGTGGTAACTATGTCAGATTGTGTGGAATGCTTAATAATGTCAATTGTGTGGAATGTGTGTTTTATTATGAACGCATGGAAGATTGGGAATTAGGTATGTGCGTGATATGAATAATGGATTGTAAGAAATCTGTGATGAAGTCACTTTTTTTTTGTAAAAATGTCTATGTCAATAAAATGTTTGTCAAAAAAAAAAAAAAAAACATTCCAATGAGCTGTTAACATTCCAATGGGCTGTTAGCATTCCAACGGGCTGTTAACATTCCAAGTGGCTGTTAACATTCCAACGGTGTGTTAACATTTCAATGAGCTGTTAACATTCCACTGGGCTGTTAGCATTCCAACGGGCTGTTAGCATTCCATTGAGCTGTTAACATTCCAACGGGCTGTTAACATTACAATGGGCTGTTAGCATTCCAATGAGCTGTTAACATTCCAACAGGCTGTTAGTATTTCAACGGGGTGTTAACATTCCAACGGGCTGTTAGTATTCCAACGGGGTGTTAACATTCCAACAGGCTGTTAGTATTCCAACGGGGTGTTAGCCTTCCAATGAGCTGTTAACATTCCAACGGGCTGTTAACATTCCAACGGGCTGTTAACATTCCAACGGGCTGTTAACATTCCAACGGGCTGTTAACATTCCAATGGGCTGTTAGCATTCCAATGAGCTGTTAACATTCCAACAGGCTGTTAGTATTCCAACGGGTGTTAACATTCCAATGAGCTGTTAACATTCCAACAGGCTGTTAGTATTCCAACGGGGTGTTGACATTCCAATGGGCTGTTAGCATTCCAACGGGCTGTTAGCATTCCAATGGGGTGTTAGCATTCCAATGAGCTGTTAACATTCCAACGGGCTGTTAACATTCCAATGGGCTGTTAACATTCCAACGAGCTGTTAACATTCCAACGGGCTGTTAACATTCCAATGGGCTGTTAACATTCCAATGGGGTGTTAACATTCCAATGGGCTGTTAGCATTCCAATGGGCTGTTAACATTCCAACGGGCTGATAACATTCCAACGGGCTGATAACATTCCAATGAGCTGTTAACATTTAAATGGGCTGTTAACATTCCAACGGGCTGTTAACATTCCAACGGGCTGTTAACATTCCAATGGGCTGTTAACATTCCAATGAGCTGTTAACATTCCAATGAGGTGTTAGCATTCCAATGAGCTGTTAACATTCCAACGGGCTGTTAGCATTCCAACGGGCTGTTTGCATTCCAATGGGCTGTTAGCATTCCAATGGGCTGTTAGCATTCCAACGGGCTGTTAGCATTCTAACGGGCTGTAAGCATTCCAATGGGGTGTTAGCATTCCAATGAGCTGTTAACATTCCAACGGGCTGTTAACATTCCAACGGGCTGTTAACATTCCAACGGGCTGTTAACATTCCAACGGGCTGTTAGCATTCCAACGGGCTGTTAGCATTCCAATGAGCTGTTAGCATTCCAATGGGCTGTTAGCATTCCAACGGGCTGTTAGCATTATAACGGGCTGTTAGTATTCATATGAGCTGATAACATTCCAATGGGCTGTTAGCATTCCAACGGCCTGTTAGCATTCCAACGGGCTGTTAGCGTTCCAACGGGCTGTTAGCATTCCAACGGGCTGTTAGCATTCCAACGGGCTGTTAGCATTCCAATGAGCTGTTTACATTCCAATGGTGTGTTAACATTCCAACGGGCTGTTAGCATCCCAACGGGCTGTTAGCATCCCAACGGGGTGTTGACATTCCAATGGGCTGTTAGCATTCCAACGGGCTGTTAGCATTCCAACGGGCTGTTAGCATTCCAACGGGCTGTTAGCATTCCAACGGGCTGTTAGCATTCCAACGGGCTGTTAGCATACCACTGAGCTGTTAACATTCCAATGGTGTGTTAACATTCCAACGGGCTGTTAGCATTCTAACGGGCTGTAAGCATTCCAAAGGGGTGTTGACATTCCAATGGGCTGTTAGCATTCCAATTGGGTGTTAACATTCCAACGGCCTGTTAGCATTCCAACGGGCTGTTAGCATTCCAACGGGATGTTAGTATTCATATGAGCTGATAACATTCCAATGAGGTGTTAGCATTCGAATGGGCTGTTAGCATTCAGATAGGCTGTTAGCATTCCAACGGGCTTGTCAATACGGTGTGAAAAGTTTTTTCTAGTCTATGAAATTGCCAGTATTGTCCCGTCTAACCGCCCGTCGTTGCTACAATTATTTGTGACCGGGGTTTCCCGTAATACGCAGGCTCGTAAGTAATCGATTCCTCGAAAGTAAATCGTCGCGAACTTGTTGTGTTGCTGAAATCGGAGCCGCCAAAAAATATGGTTTACAGTAAGCTGTATGATAAACGTCAGTATTTCGAATTTTCTATCCCGAACTTTCCCCTTCCCGATAGTGACAGCCCTGCTTCTCCATCCTATTGTGTTAGCATGTCGCAGTTGATCGATACGCTCATTCAGGACTTGCTCTGAATATCGAGATTTTCGTGATAGATGTAAGCTGCTGACGAAAACCCGTAGGGCACAGGGATTCGAAGGATGCATGTTGATGATTATTTTGAGCAAGTTTTATAATCGCCATTTTGGTATCATTGAGAAATATTCTACATCCTTGCATGCTATGAAGATGAACCAGGGTACGTTTTTTAATATGCTCATTAGTATGCCTGTTTTGTTTGAAGTAAATAAATAAAAGAATACCAAAGCGTCAACAAAATCACAATCCAAACTCAAAATCGATTTAACCATGGGCAAAATATGAACAAAGGAAAGATTTACATGGAGACTCTTGTAAAAGTACAAGAGAATAAGACCAGGTGTTCCGGAAGAGTAAGCGTATTCTGCTTCATCGACGACACCCGCCATGTAAATCATTGTTACATCCATGTAAACATCAAGTTCTCAAAATGAGAACCGAGTATCATTGTCAATCACAAGAAGTCAAAACACTAATAAGCAATCTTGTTCTCATTTTAAGGCCATGTCATATACTTGGCTGTGACCTAGATTTGCTTAGCGGGTGTCGACGATGAAGTAGAGGATGTTTACTCTTCTGAAGCTTCTTGTCTTATCCTTTTGTATGTTTACAAGGGTTTTCATGTAAAGCTTTTTTTTTGTTCATATTTTGCCTTTAGTTTAATCGATTTTGGGTTCGGGTAATTAAAAATCAAATAATACCGAACTAACTGAATACTGTAAAGTCTGGTATAGACCAGCAAAATATTTTGAATTAAACGGAGTCTTCGAGATATACGAGTTTAAGATAAATTCGGTTTCTAGTCTTCGAGATATACGAGTTTAAGATAAATTCGGTTTCTAGTCTTCGTGTTTCGTTTGTTTATCTTTATATATGCGAAGACTTCTGCAAATCGACCTCTTTCTATACCGGTAACACGGTGTTATAGTATGCATTACAACATGAAGTCCATGCCCAACAGACTAACTACCGAATAACTTGTATTAATCCATATTGTTAGCCTTGTTTGCTTAAAATGTTATACACAATCATGAGGGGTCCCAAGAGCTTGTAGAAAAGATGTGCGACGGTAGGGGCGAGAGATGTTATACCTTTTCACGTCCAATCCTGAAATTAAAAACGAGTATTTACCGCGGTGAAGATGCGTTATTCAGGGTAATACATATATTTTCTCTTTGAAAAATCGCTTTCAGGTTTGTCATATCACGGATATCTAAGACCCCGATTAATTCAAACTATTTTGCTTGTCTTGGCCAGACTTCACAGTGAATATTCGAACGCTCTTACCTCGAGCCATGGTCCTGTCTTCTTCGAGATCACTAGGTGCGAATTTGCATATAAGACGCACAAGATGCACGAAAAGCTACGGATATTTAGTGTTCGTGATTTTTTCTTGTTTTCTTTGTTATGCGAAGACTTCTGAAAATGAACATCTGTTTGTGCAGGTACCACGGTGTTCAAGTATGCAGTACAACCTGACGTTCATGCCGAACAGATTTGGACATTTACACATGGAAGATTCTCTCCTACAATTACAGACATTCGCCCCTCTGCTCCAGTTTGGTTGTAGTACAGATCTGTTGCCCTTTCTCTGTGCAATATATTTCCCCCCGTGCAGCCCAAATGGAGGCGGGCTAGAACCATGTGCCCCGCTCTGTAGGCAGGCGAGAGATGACTGTATGCCTATCCTGAACAGCTTTGGATACCCCTGGCCAAGTACTTTGGACTGCAACTCACTTCCGGAACATTATGGATGTTACGACACACGTCGGTTCACACAGCTTTCCTAAAGCCCTATCTCATATGACTGAATCACGTGAACGTGATTTTCCATCTCGACAAAATTTATGAATGAAGTACACATGTATATATGACAAAATTGTACTATAGTATTAGATACATGGTTTGGAATTGTGAAATACGGGAATATATGAAGTCGGCGTGAAATCCATATTTGGCGAGGTCTTTTCCTCGAACGGAATGTAACCAAACTAAACGTTAGTGTTTGTGTATGAAATACTTTGCACAAGAAGCCCTTTCCCTGTCAGACACCTGATTGGTAGACACTGATGAGTAGGGATATACTTATATTGTAAATCCTGAAGCAGATTCCATTTTCCAATAAACTCTCTATTGTCTCATTGGTCAGAAATTAACATGTTTTATAATGTATTTTTTATCTTTGTAATAAATTTAAATATTGGGTATGTAAATTTTAGATAGAAAGTACATTAGAAGATACAACACAAAAATTCATGATATTCAAAACCTGTCCAAAACAGTAAATAACTGGAAACGACCCAATGCTGGTCATGGTCTAGCACAAATTTAAAGGGTGATGAACTAAACCCATTATGGCCCTGTTGAGAGGGCACTATTGCCTCATAGTGTTGTCTCGTGATGAGATAGTGCCCTTGCCTTCGGCTCAGGCACTATTCCATCCCTCGACAATACTATGAGGCAATAGTGCCCTCTCAACAGGGCCATAATAGACCAATAGAACATATTTACCAATTGATATTTATAGATTGTACTTCATTTTGCCCGCAATAGCCGCGGTTGCTAGGTCAAATATTGTTTTCTTATTTTCATCACTTGCTAACTTTGAATTAAATGATATTAGGATATTACTAGCATTTTGATGACGTACCTATTTACTTAAAAAGGTGGGACGTCGCAACAGGAAGCATCCAATGTAAGCATAACCGTGAAAGGTTTTCGAATGTGCATCGTTTGAATAAAATATTCTTCAGCACCATATCTTGTATGATTATAGGTCATACAATAGATGCCAAACGTGTTCCAAGTGTCAAGATGTTGCAAAAATGCTCATAAGTGTGCTTACCTGTTGGGATTGACAATGATACTCGGTCACATGTAATTCCTATATCGATGATTTCGGGGGTTTTCTGAGATGTTACGACCCCGCGCTCGCTATCAATAAATAAAAGTGTGGATCATTATAGCTTTTTAGAAAGGAAAATATATAGGGAATAGAAGGAAACTGTTCGTTTTTCTCTAGTGTGAACGGAAAGTAAGTTTTTGACCGTTTTGTAATGTGGTCGAGGTATTTTCTGCCACTGAGTTGCATACCTTCTCTCTTTTTCAGTGTCTGATAGTCATTTTTTTGTGAAATTTAACCGCTTGACATATCAAGCTGAAATGTTCAATTATTTCCATTATGGTTTTATATGTTTAATAACATAAAAAGAAAATTGGGAAATTTTGTTTTTACATATTTTTTCTAATTATTCATATTTCGCTATATTATCTATATAAAGATGGTCATCCTATTGGCCACAAGTGCCGGTGGCTTCGCTGAGCACTTATTTACCATATCACCAATAAAACAGGCTTGATTTCATGATGATGTTGTTAGGTGTAATCATGAGGTTTATGCCTATATGGCGTTTTGATGGTTTGGAGTGATTTAAATTTCAGCGAGTTACGAGAAAGCTGGCTAGAGCACAGAATCCATACTTGAGCATGAGAATGATTTCATAGATACGGGCTCTGGTCTTATTCTCTTGTACAAGGGTCTCCATATAAATATTTCCATTGTTAATATTTTGCCCCTTACAAATTAGAATTGAAGCAGATAAGTTTTTTGTATTTTTCCCAGAAACATTAATCAGTAAGATTCCCTTTTTTTCTTTTAAAATCAATCTTATTAAACTTGATATGTACAGTTTAATATTTTTTTGATAATTAACGTATAAAACTAATTGCCAAAGTCAAATTTAATAAAAACAAAAACGCAGTTCATAACTAAGTATGGATTGGAAAAAGAGATTTTCGGAAATGGCTCCTCTCCTCAATAACGACCACATCAATGAAAATAACCAGCCGTTAGCAATGACAGCCATTTTGAGTGAGAGCCGTATAAAGGGAACACAGGCTATCGTGTTTTACGCGGAGTGGCCTTTCGTCAGAATCTATTTTTAGAGTAACAAGCCCAGACGTGTTCTGCACAGCGTCTATATAAAGCCGACAGCCTGCGTCATAGCGTATATGTGTATTCGGCTGTAATAGCGAGCAGGACATACAACTTCTATTATTCGTCGAGCAGTGCTGTGAGGTAAGAAACCTTTGGCGGTAAAAACATGCAAATAACAAAAGGTGAAACTTGTTTTGCGTTATCTTCGTAAATTGCTCTGGAATGGCGTACGAATTAGAGTGTGATAAATCGATATACAAAAACCTGACATTTTCTTGTGTATATCACGCCGGGCTATACATTATAAAACATTTCAAAAATTCCTCCTGTGAGGTTTATCTGATGAAACGAACTATCTGATGTAACGTTTTCCTAAAATAAGTGCGAGGAATGTATTTTGTGTCAAATCTAAAAGTAAAAAACATATATTATCGAGAATTAATTACTGAAATGTTAAAATCAAAGTACTGGTTTTAGTGTGAAACTGGGAGGTAAAACCAACCCAAAGGTAAATCCAGAAATATTATTTATTTATAAATGACCTCTGGAATATGTAAGGGGGCTTTGTGACCTTGATATGTATATAGGGATTGAAAGTCATTTTTTTAACTTTCATAGTGCTATGAAAGGTCAGCCGTTACATCCATATTGAATGAAGCCCGCTAGAGAAACGGCTGACCTTTCATAGCACTATGAAAGTTAAAAAAATGACTTTCAATCCATATATTTACATTTTTACTATAGAACAATTGCTTAACTTCATTTATATCTTTCTCAATAAATAGTTTATGACCTGCGTTTGTATATATGTCGTCCTTTAAACGACATATGCAGAACAGCCCAGCTTGAATAAAATTACCGCCAATGATACTAAATAGTCATTTGAGCGTTTGATACAAGGGCATTCTCCGTGTTATTCGAAGCGGCGCGACAAGACTCTCATTGAACAGGCTTGATCTATGACGTCATAGTTAAACCACATGCTACGTCTCAAGAACCATTGCTTTCATACTTTTATGAAAGGCATGTGTGCTGGATACGTTCATATAGTGGGTTGCAGCGCAAATGTAAATATATACAGTTGAACCTCATTATCTCGATATTGATGGGACCTTACAGAATCTTTGAGGCATCCGAGTATTCGAGTTACGTGTGTTTGAATGTTGCAAAGCTTGGCTGAGACGGAAAAAACATAGTTCGAATTAAACGAAGTCTTCGAGTAATACGAGTTCGACATGACGAGGCTCTACTGTAGGGGTTTTATCAATTATTTTTGGCTTAAGGCATGTATGAAATAGCGAGCTTTTAGAAACTGTCAGGGAGCATGTAATTAAATCATATTTCAAGGTAAATCATGTTGTAGTCTCTTGTTAGGAAGGTAACATCATGGGCGATTATTTCAAATGTGTCCTGTTGTTGCTATTCTAACAATACGATAAGCTGTATAAACAAAGGTTGTAAAAGCAGTGGGAAAATTAATAGAAACATTTAGTTGACAGTATATCAATATGATTAAAAATCCTTGAAACAGTATGTTGCTTTTAGAACTAGTCTAATTTTGCTTTTGAATTGGATTCAAACCTTTCGGCCCCTAGCATCACTGAAGAGTCTCGGAGAACGAAACAAAAGTGTCATGCAGTTTCTATTACCAAATTTAGAAGGTGCAGCATATATGTGTGTTACGTCATCAAGTTGACAGTGCTGCTAAAAAAGTTATAAAGCATTTATAGTGTTTTTTGTACACAAACAGGAATTGAAAACTTTATTTGCGAGCTTTCGAAAACGTCTGTTTCCTTTGTCAAGCAAAGAGTACAATAGCAGAGTGTCGGTGTTCTGACCGCTGAAATCAGCTCACTACCCAAAACAGGACGAGTTGGAGAAGTCAGTTGTCAAAAACGTAGCGCCCTATTTGTGATAGTGAGATTGTGAGATTAAGAAAAAGGTCATAAAACCATTTAAGGTGAATAATGAAACTAAATGAACTACGTTGAAAAGATGATTAGTTGCGTGTGCTGATGAAAATGGTCATACAACCATTAAAAATGGTTAAGGGGACTAAATGCTGTATATTGTGAAGATGTGATAATCTGACAGTGCCGACGGTGATTGGCAGTACTGACAAGAATAATCTGACAGTGCCGACGGTGAGTGGTAGTACTGACAAGAATAATCTGACAGTGCCGACGGTGAGTGGTAGTACTGACAAGAATAATCTGACAGTGCCGACGGTGAGTGGTAGTACTGACAAGAATAATCTGACAGTGCCGACGGTGAGTGGTAGTACTGACAAGAATAATCTGACAGTGCCGACGGTGAGTGGTAGTACTGACAAGAATAATCTGACAGTGCCGACGGTGAGTGGTAGTACTGACAAGAATAATCTGACAGAATCACTTCGGGGCTGGATGAGCTTTATGAGCTTTTTACTTATTTTTTTTTTTCAACTTAAGACTTCAAGTCTGCTACTTATTTAACAGAAACTGCACAAACTATACATTTTTCTACAATTTTTTCAGTGCGTGAGAACTTCAACAATACATTTTTCATATTAAACTCCCCCCCCCCCCCCTCTTTGACCCCCAAATGTTCTATGAGCCCGCACAAAATCAGATGTTTTGAACTTAACACAATATGCAAGTGACCTTTAATTATCTTCCGGCAAAATTTTAGCCTTATCACTAATAGGCCGCAGAGAGGCCCTAATTGGCACTCCCCCTTAAATTAAATTTCCTCTAAATGCTCTAGTGGTGCATTAATTACATAACTGCAAGGCAATGGATATGGTGTGGCAGATCCAACACTGGAAAAGCTTGTGTATTTAACTTGAACATTATTTTTGTTGCAATTTCTGAAATCAAGTTGAGCGATATAGGCCCTCTGGGCCTTTTCTTTTTAATATGTAACAAGAAATGCATGAATATTTTTGTCTGGCATGGTCACATCATTTTAGATTAAAGTCCGACTGACGTGCATTACCTAGTTATATCACTTGAACTTTAGGAAAAATGCCATTCCTTTCTTTCGTTAAACCTGGTTTTATCCTCTTGTAATTTTTACCTGGTTTTATTCTCTTGTACATTTTCAGTGGTCTCTGTATTAATCTTGTTCTAATTTTGTAGATAGATTAAACGATACCGAGTTCAGGTTATGGTTTTGTTCACGCTTTGGTATTCCTTGATTTATTTTTAATATCATCACTTTTGCACATTAAGCCATTAAATTTGTTTTTTTTTTTTACCGTAAATTGTCTACTTATATAATTATAATGGCATGGCCAACTTTTCGTCATTATTTGGGAATGCAAGCATTGTAGTGCATATAGAAATGGTGACTTTGACCATCTTTCAATGGGCTTGTTGACATTTAATATATTTAGAGTGGAACTCCTGAGTTCGTTTTATTTCATCTTTGCTTCTAAGTATATAGTTGTGCAGCTGGATGACATAAAGGAGCATATTGATTGGCTACACAAGAATTCGAGAGATGCAGGTTGATCAGAACTATGGGCAAGTTTCATGGTCGCCATCTTTGTCTCATTGAGAAATATTCTGTATCTTTAAGTGATATGAAGATGGACGTTTTTGAGTATGCCCATACGTGTGTTTACTTGTTGTGATTGACAATGATACTCGGTTCTCATTTTGAGAATTTTATGTTTACTTGGATGTGGCAAAGTTTTACATGGTGGGTGTCGTCGGTGAAGCAGAAGACGCTTACTCTTCCGGAACACCTGGTCTTATTCTCTTGTGATTTTACAAGGGTCTCCATGTGAATCTTTCCTTTGTTCATATTTTAATCGATTTAATCGGTTTAATCGATTTTGAGTTTAGATTATGATTTTGTTAACGTTTCGGTATTCTCTTATTTATTTGTTAATATTTTTCGTGTTTGTAAATTTATTTCAAAGATTTATTTTATCAATCGACCTGATCTTATGAATTACCAAAGTCGCTTGTAATATATCCAACATGTTCAGCCTTACCAACAGTCTGGATCCGTCCACCACGTCTTGCAGTAAATTGTATTATACAATGTTTTTCAGTCGTCTTACTTTTCGATTTTTAAACTTTCATTTTAGCAAGACTTGTTTCCCGGAAACTGAAACTCAAATAATATTAAGTCGACATAAACGCATCTGAGTAGTTTGTTTTTTCGAATTACGATATGTATGTATTTTTGCGACCAACTGGAACTGACAATACCCCTTGGCAATAATGAAAAATAAACCAGTAATGGTGACTTTGGCCTCGCCTGTGAAAAAAAAGTTAGGAGCCGACAAACATGTATGTAATTTGTATATGGTTGTTCGTATATTACCACCATCTGCCGGTATAGTGTATATCACACCGATCAAGTGTGCAATCATGACTTTTCAATTACCAGTCAACCTACGCGATGTAAGTAGATTTCCTCATGTATTGTTAACACCATGGGAATGTTAAATTTATTTGTTCACATGTCATATCCTGTGCGTTCGTTTTCACTTATTGAGATGGATAATAACGTTTACGTTTACTGGATGGTTCATTTGAGCAGTGAATGTTTTAGCAAATGTTGTTACAGTCCTATAACACACATTGCTGTTGATGACAAACTGGTAGGGGGGTTTATGTAAGTTTGTCAACAATAGCAATGTGTGTTATAGGACTGTAACACTATTTGCTAAAATGTTCATTACTTATATTTACATTTTGATAGAATTATTGTGCTTTATTTAGTTTCTTCGGACCGATTTTGAACAGCAAATCAAGCGCAGACAACAATGAAATTGATGACGTCACAATAGAGAATGACGACGTCACAATGCCAACTGCTGTTATAGTCTGAGGCGCTGGGTGTTATAGGCGTATGGCAGCAACAGCCTCTTAGCGTTGTCTCAATGGAAAAATACAAAGCAGATGTAAATAGTATACGATATAAAAGGGATATTAAGGTTGTTTTTTCTGTTTATTTTTATAGAATAGTAATCGGTACTTTTATACACTTTTTATATATTTTTGTGATTGTAAAAGCAATACCATCATGTGTGACTCTCTTGCAAAATATTGGCAATCAAACTGTGATCAATATAATGTATAACTTAGCTGTGTGTCCTTGACATACAATGTTCCTTTTGTATGTATTGCTATTGTCATGTTCCAACGACAAAAACAACATTGTTTGGTTGATTTCTACTTCAGTCATAACAATGAGCTAATTGATTGTTTTAATCATGGCATACAGTCAAAAGGTAAACTTAAAATCACAGAAAATAAAACCAGGCTTTTTAAGTCTCTTCAACATTCTTCTTAACTGTTGGCAGGATTTTTCTTTGTGTCAAATTAGCTCAGGAACAAGAAAGTTGACTTAGTCACAAAAATTAAACACGAGGAGAAAAAGCATGTTCACGAGACCAAACCTTTAATTTCACTTTCAGATATATCGGCGATGTGTTGTCTATAAACAACAAGTCGTTTGCTGACCACGTCGATCGTATATCCCCTACTGAACTTGAAATAAATGACACAACAGACTCTTCTACATCAGACGCTTAACTCGATCCCTACTTAAACTACGACCAACATGGACAGCTTACTACAAAGCTATACGATAAATGTGATGATTTCAATTTTCCGATCGTGAAATTTCCATTTCGTGATAGTAACATCCCTTCTTCTCCAACCTGGTGTTAACAGGTCGCAGTTGATTCGGTATTCCAGGGCTTGCTCTAAATATAGGGATTTTCGTGATCGATGTCGACTGCTGTCAAACAAACTAGCAACACAAGGATTCGAGAGATGCTGGTTGATCAGAACTATGGGCAAGTTTTATGGTCGCCATCTTTGTCTCATTGAGAAATATTTTGTATCTTTAAGTCATATGAAGATGGACGTTTTTGAGTATGCTCAGTAGTGTGTTTACTTGTTGTGATTGACAATGATACTCGGTTCTCACTTTGAGAACTTGATGTATACGTGGATGTGACAAAGTTTTACATGGCGGGTGTTGTCGATGAAGCAGAAGACGCTTACTCTTCCGGAACATCTGGTCTTGTTCTCTTGAATTTTTACAAGGGTCTCCATGTGAATCTTTCGTTTGTTCATATTTTGCCCCTGGTTTAATCGATTTTGAGTTTGGATGATGATTTTGTTAACGCTTTGATATTATCGTATTTATATATCTGGCCCCCATATTGTATTCAAATTCACAAGTGAAGTTAATATTGGACACAGGCAAAACTTGCCTCTACAATAACATTGTTATGATACTGTATATATAGAACGACGTCCGTCCATGACTATTTATCTGGAACCCAGATTGCAGTTATATTCACAATAAATACAATTTGACAGACGTCCATTGGTTATATTCAAACTTTACACATTTTTTATTTAAAGTCATATCATGTTTTCTAATTTCTATTTTTTTTTTCTTTTTTTTTTTTCGAAGAGCTGACATACCGTTGGTCAACATAGCGCAAATATCACGTCATGTTATGATTTATTGCCCGGCTATCTAGACTGCATCTATAATCCTATTAATACATTCTAGATTAATAGCAAGTTAATGGGGGCTATTCATTCATTCATATCTTTATTCCTCCATAAAATTGAAGAGTTACATAATGGTAATGAACAATAAGTGAGTAAGTGCACAAACGATATCCATGTGACATAATACTATAAATAGAGAAACAATTATTGACAAATAAATGGGCTGAAGATAAAGTTCATCGGAGAAAAAGGTAGTAACAAAAAGAAAAAGTGGAAAAGATGAAACAAACGTTCTACATTACAAAACACTAACTTTGACAGCATAGATTTTATACTCAGGATTGCAAACAAGTTATTGAAATGTTAACTCTGACACTTTGACAATAAACGAAAAGCAATTCAATCTAATCGACATTAAGTATTTTTCGTCAGTAAACATCTGTTGGAGTTCAAGCGGAACAGTCCCTAGCAAAGTAGTAATAAAATCTTCACGTTCTAAATTGTCAACATATACATAAACAGCGACTGGACAGTCATTCACCATTTTTGTAAATAAAACATCCCGTAAATCTACAATATCGGGATAATAATTATATCGTTGTAGCTTGACAAAATAGGCAAGATACAACAGGTTAAGCATTACATCGTTGTCACTGAAAAACAACTGTATTAATAAAAGCATCATACGAATTATTGATTTTTTGTAATTCAATTGTTATCAAGTTTGTAAGTTAGTATTTGTTTGATGAAAGAAAATCGTGATAAATTGGGAGGTCTTTACACTGTTAATATGTCTGTCAGAGTTACTCCCCTTATAAGTTTTATTTCTCGTCAATTTGTTAGAACATCAAAGATTACGTGACACACACATGCTCCACCTTTTATATTTAGTAGTAGATACACCTTGCTGAAAAAAATGAATTACACTGCATCATACAGCTGTTTCATCATTCTGGGTCTCGTCAGTGAAGCTAGGGACCAGAATAAAAGTTATTCTATAGGCCTATTTATCTCACTCTAAGTTACAGCCGGTAATCACATATGTATAAATGTTCATATGTTCCCTAAACCAGAAATAGAATAGAAAATATATGAGCATGTGTACTGCCCTTGTTCGACAATGTTAATTATACATAGTAGTTTATTATACACGGGATACCGTTGTAGTTTACACAAAGACATGAACTTGGGCTTTGCATTTTCTAAGCCTGCACATATATGTCATTATTATGCAAATTGAATGTATTTCTTTAGCTTCTAGTTACAATCGTTGACGTATTTTCAAAGAATTTCCAATATGCTTACATAAATGTGGAATTAATTTTGACTTCGTGTATCACAGATCGTATTCACTGGCTTAACAAATTAACACGCCATTTTAAATGGAAGGTCAGTGATATTTTAGTGTTTCCTGTCGACATCATAATAATGTTAGCAACCACAAAGCATGGCTATGGTAGAGAGACCTCACCCAGTTATGATTATTTATCATGTTTCTATAGCTCGGGTAAGTTAATGTCCTAATCGTATTTAGGCACGAGGTTTACCGAATGTTTATGTTTTATACTTACGAGATATATAGATACACAGAGGTTACACAACGAGTGCTTGTTGGATATGGAATTTTTTTACTCGAGTTAACTTTTTAAATATAATTAACGAGAGTTAAATAAATTCAATATCCAATAACCACGAGTTGTGTGACCAGTTTCTACCACAATAATATTAAGATGCAGTAGAAGTGTTGTTTTCTGTGAACAGCGGAATATTTGCGCGAAAACACATCATCTCGTATATTAGTATATATTATATATATATACGTCATCACTCAAGACGTTGCAATGAAACACGTGATTTCTGGTCAAAGTTCAACTTCTCAACCAATCAAAAGTCCGAAGTTCATATTCCACTATTGGTATATAACATATATTTATCCAACAATCAGCACGTTTATACAATGGTCTGAGAGTGGAAAAACACAGGGTATTGTGGTAGAAATGGCAATCAACTATTTCTAGCCTTGGGACATATTTCGACAGCGTTCAAATATTAAATCAGGAAAACCATGATTAAGTTAGAATTATTTATTGAAATTCAAAAATATTTAATGAAAAAAACCCAACAATTTTCATGTTTGTATTTCGCATTTCGCCTCTTGCTCCTTTCCTTAATGGTACGATCAATATCGTTTTACCCGTAAGCCTGCTTTGTTTAAAAACAATTACTTTCGCATTTCTTATATGTAGTTCCATTATTGCAAATGCAATGAGTTTTTCTGCAAATTATAAAAAGGCTCTATTTAAATATTGCTTATTATCTATTTTTCTGATCGAGGATACAGTTGCCATTCAATATGACAACAAACTCTTTGTTACTTGGTGGCAATGAATTTTGAAAGGAGAATGAGTTTGCTGTCAATGTTGGAGAATGAGTTTGCTGTCAATGTTTTTTGAAAGGAGAATGAGCAAACCCGTAAATGTTTAAAGATATGCGTTGGGGTGGAGGTGGGGTAAAAATAATGAATGTTTAGATGAAATACAAGAAGATTGAACACACCCGTCAATAGTGTTACAAATTTATTAGTTACCAAATTTCTTTACCGCCCTCCTAGCAGGTTCATATGGGGGAGGTAACATGTAGTTGTTGTGGGATAGCATAAAAATGTGCCCCCTTGTTGTGACAATGATGACTCGGTTCTCATTTCGAGGACTTGATGTTTACTTGGATGTGACCAAGATTTACATGGCGGGTGCCGTCGATAAAGCAAATAACGCCTACTCTTTCGGAACACCTGGTCTTATTATCTTGTCTATTTGCGAAGGTCTTTATGTATATATTTCCTTTTTCAAATTTTGCCTCTAGTCTAATCGATTGTGAGTTTCGAATATAGTATTGTTGACGCTCGGTGAAAAAAAAAACACTACTAATATCAAGAACAGGTAAAAGGTCTATCATTTGAATATCAAAATATCGAAATTACGGTGAATTAATCTATAATTTTCAATAAACAATAAATAATCTTCTATACTCTGATGACACACATAGGCATTGTGACATTTTAAGTCGACATATTTAGGAATACATCTTAGGATATAGGTTAGGTGTCGTCGATGAAGCAGAAGACGCTTACTCTTCCGGAACACCTGGTCTTATTCTCTTGTGCTTTTACGAGAGTCTTCATGTAAACCTTTCCTTTGTTCCTATTTTGCCCCTAGCTTAATCGATTTTGAGTTCGGATTATGGTTTTGTTGACGCTTTGGTATTCTCTGATTTTTTTTTTATGATAAATGATCTTACATGGATTTCCATTTCAACTCTACCTTCGTGAAGTTTGATATGAAGACAAAGCGAGTGTAATCATCTTTCCACATAATTTAAACTTGTAAGATATAAAGGAAAATGTTTCATGCAATTCTAAAATGTTAAAACCACTATTTTGACTCCATTATGATAAGACTGTCGCAATGTCCTTGTCCTAGACAACATAACAACTCAAAAGCAACTCAAGCGTACAACCAAACATATAGCGTATTTGTGATATTAAATGATTATATGAGTGACTAACAATGCATTAAAATAAATCTAAAAATAGCCATTTTGCTGTGAAAGTAAACAAAATAACTTGATGGCAAAAATGTGCTTCCTTAGTATACAATTACGTACATGTACATACATGTACAGGTAATGTATCTCGAATAACATATGTATTGTAATATCATGTGAAATGTATATTGGGAGAAGGCGTTGATAAGTTGTAATAACTTGTGCCTAATCCCTTGCCAACTTTTGGCAATAAATATGTTAAAACTAAACTAACCCCTAAGGCATACTTACGTAATACAATATTTACATATTATGCAGTATATACACTTGATAGCCTCACGCTTAATAGGATAACAATATAACCACAAAAAAACTATTCTGAAATTAAAAATATCAAACTTTGATATTGAGGTCTTTTTACAAAATCGACTGGACTGATTTTTTAGACATGAACTCTTGCCTAACTGAGTGTTTTGATATGAGTCATTCTGGTTCCTTATACACATATGTCAGCGCCGTGCACGTCAAATTCACAAGTAACCACTCCCTCCAAAGACAAGTTGATTTCACACGGGAGAGGTAACTATTGGCTTATATATCACTGTATTTCAGAATAATAGCTGGATTAAATCATTTCGACTGAGGAAATACTAGTTAGAAGGTCGAAGTATGGTTCAATGTAATTCATGTTTAGTATCGATAACTGAATAATACAGGTGACACATATCACAGGGTGTTATCGTAAGTTCATTTTCGATAACCTATTTAAATTAACTTCACTTCCCCTAAACTTTACGAGAATGTCCATCAAACCTTGTGGACAGCAACTCCAGTTTTTAACGTGCTAAGAATTAATTTTCAGGAATATATATTTTTTTCACGAATTAGTAACATTTTGGTATTCAACGGATTCGACAGTATTATATATATTTTGTTAAAATTAACATTATATATAATAGAAACGTATTCTTAAACCAATTATCTGGGAGTTAAGTCCTCGGTCAGCCATTAGATGCTTTACACCTGGGATATGTAATCAGTACATAATATACACATTTTCGTAGTACACGATTTGAAATTATACAGAACTAGTTTAATTTTACTTCTAAATTCATAAATTAAAAGGGGTTTACGCACCTAACACTTCTGCTTCTACGTTAGATAAAAAAATTTGGATTCTCACCTTTTGGCCCCTAGCATTGCAGTTAAATTCATTTTTCGGCATGCTGTATCTATCAATAAATTTAAAAGGTGCAGCACATGTGTTTGAAATTATACAGAGCTAATTTAATTGCAGCACGTGTGTGTGTTACGTCATCTCAGTTAGCCTTTACACCTGAGGTATTTTATCTAGTGCTTTGTTTATCGTGACCCTAGTCTTTTATCTGTGGTGAAGGTAACATGTTACATTCCTATCTCTATACACCAGGCACGGAGTGAGACAAGGTAAACATCACTATCATTCATAATACATGCAGCTAAATCATATCATGTCAATTATTAGACATTTCATTTATACTTAAAGAGACTTTTTTTTTAAACTAACGATTTGTTGTTTTTTTTCATTTCAAAATAATTCTATTATTAGGCGTTAGATACAATTGAAATTTGGTAAAAGGAAAGTCTAAAAAAATACTTAGCCCTCTCCCAGGAGACATGAACATTGTATTTTGACTAACAAACTTAGAATAGGAAGTAGGAAGTGTGTGATCGTTTTAACGGATATACACCAAACAACTCTTTATATCACAGATAGCTTACGGTAGTTATTGCTTATATGCTCCTGCTTTCAGTAAAGATGAACACATTATAAACGTCATTCTTTTTTTAACGCCGTGGCAAACAATCATTAATATTTATTGAAATATTAGGATATACAGATTTAAGATATATATTTTGAACCGATATGAGGTGAACGATTGGTATTCTATTTCAAAATCGCTACTGATTCAACTTTATTTACATTTACGCTGCAACCCACTATATGAACATTACCAGCAAAAATGCCTTTCATAAAAGTATGAAAGCAACGGTTGTCGAGACGCAGCACGTGGTTTAATTGTGAGGTCATAGGTCAAGCCTGTTCAATGAGAGTCTTGTCGCGCCGTTACGAATAACACGGATAATACCCTTGCGTCAAACTGTTAAACGACTAATTATTATCCTTCGCGTCAATTGTATTCGCGCAGGACTGTTCCGCCAATGTCGTTTAAATGACGATTAAAATACAAATGCAGGTAATAAACAATTAATTGGAAAAAATATAAATTGAGTCAAGCAATTGTTCTATAGTAAAAATGTAAATATATGGATTGAAAGTCATTTTTTCAACTTTAATAGTTCTATCAAAGGTCAGCCGTTACATCAATATATATCGACATACTGTATATATTACATAATTGAAAGGCCCAATATACATGTACGTAACTAACGTCCATTTTGAACTGTCTTCTAACTTCGGCTTGTTAAATTGGGCCCCACCTGAATTATTTTCAATTCTTTGGATTTTTTGTCAAGAGTGTCTTGTTACTTACCGCTCAGGTTTACTTCGTTTTAGGCTTATTTTTTGCATGGTTATCCACTGGATGTTTTTTTAGAATCACGTGATATTTCCTGAAGTTACGAATATTGAGCATTTAAAAGGCGCAGCAAAGTTTGTGTTAAGTCCTCTTACATGTACCAGCTTTTCCTCAATACTTTCAGTTGAGGAACATTCAGATATTCTTAATACCCTGGGGATAACCTGGCATATTCTATCATGTATTAAAGTTATGTCAACTGTTATGCTTGATTAAAGTACAGTTGTTTTATCAAGAACGGATGATGAGGATAAGGGTTCCGCAATAGAATGCCAGTACAAGCATTCTCAACTCATCAAATAGATAATTACCAAATCTCTTAATGGTAGAAGCAAAATGCCGTGATCTAATGTCACTTTGCAGAAAATACAATACAGTAAATCACTCGTATGGTGAAAGCTTAAATATTCTTCCAATAAAGAAAATGTGGAAAATAAAACAAAACGATAACTTAAAACAAATAATTTACATTGATTTAAAGTTTATGTTTGAAAAAAAAATCCTATTTTATTTGCTCCTGCATTTTCCCATCTTGTTTCAATTATGATTTTATGATGAAGATATGTCTTCTATTCTAGGGATAAAGATGAGAACAATTCTTCGATTGTACACAGTGTTCTTCTTCCTGGGTGTTCACCTCGTATCCAGTCAGCACACCAACGATGGACCTTGTCAAACGATCACTGTAAGTCGCACTAAGAGTGTGTAGTTCTTGCTTACTTTATAATCATAGTTTAATTTGTATTTGTGTGAGTGATTCGTCACACTTTAAAGCTATTTGTGTGTTTATTTATTTAGGTATTTATTTATTGAGCGGTTTGACCTCGAAATTCACTACGAACAATGATTTCTTTTGTATCTGTGTGAGTAATTCGTCTTTCTTTACATTTATTGGTTTATTTCTTGTTTTGTTTTGGAGTTTTGGGGGGATGGGAAGAAGCGAGGTATTTGGGTAAGTTATTCGTCACAGGTTTTTATTCATTTTTATTAATTCAGTTGTTTGACCTCGTGCTTCACTGCATATACCATTTAATTGGGTTATCAAGAACATAAACATCACAAGTCTGTGGGATACGAACTTTTAATGATAACCTGTTTAATAGATAAAGGCAGGCCTGTCCATCAGTCTACTATACCCAAACTAGACAGGATAGAAATTCAGGTCAATTTATAGGATAAAGAACATGTAAAATACCAGTTTCTCCACATCCAATGCAGTACTTTTAAATAAACTATTTTTCCTGTTTATTAACTGATATGACATATACTTTAAGCACGTGCAAAATACTAATCTGTCCCTAAACTTTAATTCAATAAATACTCTACATTTTGCATTCAACGTTTTTTTCAAATACTGCATCGTCACAAAGTTACCATGTGGTAGCGCGGAGAAAACTTTAATTACATGTATACCTTTATTCAATAATTGCTCAATTATTTACCTTAAAAAAATTATATGATTGTCATGACGGCTTTTCAGCCAAACTTTACAACGCTTTGGAAGTTTCAGCTTTCATTAATACATCGTCAAAATTCTAAAGTAATACGTTTGCGTTACTTTGTAGAAATAAATATAGTAAAATAGTAAGAATCAATTATTGATGGCGTCTAACCAGATGGTATAACACTATCTATACTTGTACAGGCCCCGCTGTGTACCTTGATGCCCTACAGTATGACGTTCATGCCGAACAGATTTGGACATCAACATCCAGATGATGCCGGACTGGAAATACACCAATTCTACCCTCTAGTTAAAATAAATTGTAGCATAGCTATGAAGCCTTTCCTGTGCTCAGTATATTTCCCTGAATGCAGTCCGAGGGGAGGTGGAATAGAGCCGTGTGCTGGACTCTGTAGAGAGGCGAGGAATGGCTGTGAACCGCTAATGAACAGATTTGGATTTGACTGGCCAGAGTCTCTAGATTGCGATTCTTTTTCTCAGAACTATCGATGTTACGATACAGTATGATACACACTGGTATTCGAATGATTTCTCCAGTTTCGCAATTAAACGCGATTGGATAAAAAAATCACTCTTGTTTTATCAAATTCTTATTTAGGCAAATTAAAATCCAGAAGTATTTCTAATATATGAAAAGTGTTTTTGATTTGCCATGGAATTGAGAATATAATCGCTGATAAAACACGTCTGTAGAAGCTATAGAAGTATTTGAAATTGTGCTTAAAACGACAATAATGAGGTTGTCCTCTCACAGTTTTACCAATATCCAGATGTACAGCATATTGTCTACTATCGACGGGTGTATAATTCAGTTTAACAGAGTTAACAAGATAAGTACATTTATCCCGCTGATGGCAAAACTATCACTATCCCATTGGTTAAAACAACCTCACATGACGTCCCGGACGATTCCGTAACGGATCACTAAAAATACATATCACGTCACTGAATTCCGTATCACGTCAGTAACTAGTTATCGTTCCTCAGCTATAACAATCATGGCTGCTCATAAACGCTTCGACCACAGCACGGAAAATGAATAGGCCTAGAAACGCATTGAAGTAATTATGACAAAACTTCAAGATGCAATGAGTACGTTTGAAACATAAGATGAGGTGATGTTGGCGGAAATGTTGGGGCATTTCTATGTTGACGCCCGCAAGACAGTCGCTCCAAAATATGAGAGTCCAGCTCAGCTTTTAGTCTTCAGCAGGATAAATTCGTTGCAGTTTGTTAGTAACCTGATACGGAAAAATATCGGGTCTTAAAACACCTGTATCAGGTTCGCCTTCGACCCACCTGATACAAGTTATTTTACACCCAATATTTTTCTGTATAATTTGAGATGAGTTACAGTGTATGCTATCCATTAGCAGCGGTCATTTGCGAAGTTGAGCATGTTGCTTAAATATTCAAGAAAGGGTAAGAGGTTTTTTTAAGTTAAGAATATGCTTAGGCGATAAGAAAATTTTAAGAAAGCTTAAAGTCGAATGATTTATCGGCTATGCATTCCATCTATAGCCGGAAAATATGTTCGAAATAGCCAAAGAAAAAGCTGCAATACACTTTTTTTCTTTAATCATATTCTTGGTTTTGATTTACATCAGCCATGCTTTAAGACTTATATTTAACATTTTGTTTAGTCGAGAGTTCGGAGATCTGGTAGTTTTATTTTCACGTATTTGCTGTACTAATCTTAATATTCTATTGGAAGATTGTATGTGATCCTCAGGTCAGAGAGGAAGGCAGAAACATAACAGAACCAGTCAGGGTCGTAAGACGTCCATCGAATACATCAATTGATTGGATTATCCACCCAGAGCAACATGAAGGATCGTCAAGGCTCGTGTTCTCGTCCACCTTGGAAATATTTGACCTTTAGCACGATCAGACCTCGGTTTCATGAAAATTCCTTAACTGAAGAAAATGATTAACTCAGAAATGTCCATAGAATTGCATAAAATAAATTAGAGGAAATTCAGATATTAAAGATAATAGAATTTCACTCTCGTTAATCAATTTTTAAAAGTGATATATGGTTAGCAACACTAGAGTCACACATCATATAGCGTCAATACAAAGTACGGAATATGATATATGGTTAGCAACACTCGTGTCACACATCTTATAGCGTAAATACAAAGTACGGAATATGACATATGGTTACCAACACTAAAGTCACACATCATATAGCGTAAATACATAGAAGGGAATATGATATATGGTTAGCAACACTCGTGTCACATTATATAGCGCAAAAACAATGAAGGGAATATGGTTATTAACACTAGAGTCACACATCATATAGCGTAAATACAAAGGAAGGAATATGACATATGATTATCAACACAAGAGTCACACATCCTATAGCGTAAATACATAGAAGGGAATATGACATATGGTGATCACCAATCGAGTCACACATAATAGAGCTTAGATACAAAGTACAGAATCAGTTTTTTTATAATCAACGATCAAGTCAATGTAGGGGATACAGTCTTTGATTTAAGCAACACTTTTACTTGCCAGGTAGAGATCGAGGTAGAAAGCTGATGTAGAAGAGTTTCAAGTTCAGACGGGTACATGTATATACGACCGACGTGGTCAGCAAACTTCTTGTTGTTCACAGACAACACATCGTCGATATATCTGAACGATTTGACAAGGGTTCTTTATACCTGTCCTGATTAGCTCTTTCATAAATTCAGCCTCGTATGAAAACAAAAAGTCACCTAAGAGTGGGGCACAGTTTATCTTATCGTGGGAAAGCCAACGATGTCCTGGAAAATGTTTTTTCCAAACTCAACAGAAATTTTGTCGACTAGGAATTCAATCAATCTTACGATATTGTCTTCAGTATATTTTATCTTAGCTTTTGTCGTCTTGTTCACAAAGTTTGTCCCAAGATTCCTCTTTAGCATACATTTGTATCGTTGTCCACCTTTTTGGAAAAGAAAACTCTCATACCGAGATATCAGTTTTGTTTAGGGTAAGGTAGTGGACAGGGTGGACAAAGCAAATGTTTTGATCGAAAAAACATTTTCCAGTCTCCACCTACAAGAAATTAAGTTTAAAATCAAAAAGTCCAAAAGAGATTTAGGGAGGAAGTGGGTTGGTGATTTACGATAGACTTTAAAAAATTGAAATATTTTAAATGTTTATCAGGTGTTTACAAATTTTCTTTGGCGCAACAGTCCTTTGCTGAATTGTGCAAGGGACGTAAATGAATTGACTATTTTAAGACTATACACTAGTGAGGTAGCTCCTATATTAATTATACACATTATCATAATGAAATGGTGTGCAGGCCCCCAGACGTAGTGCTCTGTTCCCTATTATAATTTAGACACTTGATTGTCTCACGCTCAATCAGGATAACCACAACGCTTTAATACGAAATATAAAATATCAAATTTTCACGATATAAACAGCGTGAATTCATACGCTGGAAGTCTGTTTCACAGCAATAAATTGACTGACTCTCAGACATAAAATCATGCACAACTAGGTGTTGTAGTAGTATTTATTGCTAGACTAGTGTATATCTAGATCCGTATTCACAAGTAAGAATTCCCCAAAGCCATGATAACTTCACACAGTAAACTACATGTACACAGGTAAATATAGCATTTTAGAATTATAACTTGATCTATAATAATTAAATATTATTTGAGGTTCTTATATGCTGCTTAATCATAACCTTAAGGTTGTCTCCAAGCGGTTCACAAATTATTATCCGTTGTTATAGGGCCTTAGCAACCAGCCAATATCGTTCTCAACTTCCTGGGGAGCATGCAACTGGTTCTCCCATTTCGACGCTTACAACTAGCATATTACATTTTCTAGCAACGCCAAACCACGTACTCATTTACAGCTGAGTAGCCTGGAACATATGAAGTAAAGTATCTTGCTCCAGGATACAACACAAGTGCCGTAGCCAGGAGACGAACTCTCAACGCTTCGATCACGAGCCCGGCGTCCTACCACTAGACCACCGTGCCTCCGTTTCTAATAAACATAAACTTCGACCAATAAAATAATAGTTAGTAGGTTTTATGAATATTAAAAAGTGCACTTCAAACATTTAATATACTATAATGACTTAATCAAGATTTACTGATGGTCCGAATTATTCAATAAAAAAAAAATCAGAGAATACCAAAGCGTCAACAAAACCATAATCCGAACTCAAAATCGATTAAACTAGGGACAAATAGGAACAAAAGAAAGATTTACATGGAGACTCTCGTAAAAGCACAAGAGAATAAGTGATCTGGAAGAGTAAGCGTTTTCTGCTTCATTGACGACACCCGCCATGTAAATCTTGGTCACATCCAAGTAAGCATCAATCCTCAAAATGAGAACAGAGTCATCATTGTCAGTGTACAACAAGTAAACACACTAACAAGCAAACTCAAAAACGTCCATCTTCATATCACACAAAGATACAGAATAGTTCTCGATGATATCAAGATGGCGACCATGAAACTTGCCCACAGTCTTCATCAACCTGCATTTCTCGAATCCCTGTGCCGTAAGTTTTTTCGTCAGCAGTCGACATCTATCACGAAAATCGCGATATTCAGAACAAGCCCTAGAATAACGAATCAACATCGACATGTAAACATCATAGGATGGAGAAGTAGGGATGTTACCATCAAGAAAGGGAAAGTTCACGATCGGAAAATTGAAATCGTCACGTTTATCATACAGCTTAGTAGTAAGTTGCCCGTGTTGGTCATAGTTTAAGTAAAGATCGAGGTAAGAAGCTGATGTAGGAGATTCTGTTGTGCCTTTAATGTCAAGTTCAGTAGGGTATATACGATCGACTAGGTCAGCAAACTTCTTGTTGTTTATAGACAACACATCGTCGATATACCTGAAAGTGAAATTGAAAGATTTGGCAAGATTTATAATTGAGGTAAATGTACACTATTGTTAATTACACCTGACACAGGTAAGGTAAATATACACCATAGTCAATTACACCTTGCAAAGGTAAGGTAAATATACACCATTGTTAGTTACACCTGACACAGGTAAGGTAAATATACATCATTGTTAATAACACCTGACACAGGTAAGGTAAATATACACCATAGTTAATTACACCTGGCACATCCAAGAAGTAAAGAAAACAGCATTATGCACTGTTGAATTATGTTAATTGCTACAGTGCCTTGAAGGAGTTATCTATATATATTACACCACTACACATTCTGAATTGAAAATTTGAAAAACAATTAATGTGAATAAATCTGATCGATGCTTAGACAAGGTTTAAGAAATCTTAAACACGTACCATGAATCACGATGACTTAAACGATAGAAAAAAATAAAAGAATACCGAAGTGTCAACAAAATCTTAATCCGAACACAAAATCGATTAAACCAGGAGCAAAATATGAACAAGGAAAGATTTACAAGGAGACCTTTATGAAAGTTCAAAATAATAAGACCAGGTGTTCCGGAAGAGTAAGCGTCATCTGCTTCATCGACGACACCCGACATGTAAGTCTTTGTCACACACAAGTAAACATCAAGTTCTCAAAATGAGAACCGAGTATCCTTGTAAATCACAATAAGTAAACACACTAATTAGCATACTCAAAAACATAGGTACAGTATAAGGATTTTTTCAGAAATCGTTAATACTATTTTGAGTTTAATAATCTATCGATATTACTTATTAAATATTTTCATTTTCAAATCGATAAATTACAAATCCCTTAAAGTACAATCAATCCTCGAATCCAAAGTTACTTTTAAGGAAGAACATGGTCAACATAATACATCAATAAACAGTATTCTTAAAGCTAAAGCTTTCAATATTCTTTCGAGAATTTTAAACATTTGTTTACGTCGGCTTGTGTGTTTTGCTATAACATGAAATAAAAACGCAATATGTTTTTCAGCTCCTGCATTTTCCACAATATCCTTGATTCAATAATGTTGAGGGTGTGTCTAATGTTTAAGGGATAAAGATGAAAACAATTCTCCGATCGTACACAGTATTCTTCTTAGTGGGTAGTTACCTTGTTGCCAGTCAGCATACCAACGATGGACCGTGTCATCCATGGCCAGTCAGCATAACAACGATGGACCGTGTCATCCGTGGCCAGTCAGCACACCAACGATGGACCATGTCATCCGTGGCCAGTCAGCAAACCAACGATGGACCGTGTCATCCGTGGCCAGTCAGCATACCAACGATGGACCGTGTCACCCGTGGCCAGTCAGCACACCAACGATGGACCGTGTCATCCGTGGCCAGTCAGCATACCAACGATGGACCGTGTCATCCGTGGCCAGTCAGCATACCAACGACGGACCGTGTCATCCGTGGCCAGTCAGCACACCAACGATGGACCGTGTCATCCGTGGCCAGTCAGCATACCAACGATGGACCGTGTCATCCGTGGCCAGTCAGCATAACAACGATGGACCGTGTCATACGTGGCCAGACAGCATAACAACGATGGACCGTGTCATCCGTGGCCAGTCAGCATACCAACGATGGACCGTGTCATCCGTGGCCAGTCAGCATAACAACGATGGACCGTGTCATCCGTGGCCAGTCAGCATAACAACGATGGACCGTGTCATCCCTGGCCAGTCAGCATAACAACGATGGACCGTGTCATCCGTGGCCAGTCAGCATAACAACGATGGACCGTGTCATCCGTGGCCAGTCAGCATAACAACGATGGACCGTGTCATCCGTGGCCAGTCAGCATACCAACGATGGACCGTGTCATCCGTGGCCAGTCAGCATAACAACGATGGACCGTGTCATCCGTGGCCAGTCAGCATAACCACGATGGACAGTGTCATCCGTGGCCAGTCAGCATAACAACGATGGACCGTGTCATCCGATCACAGTAAGTGACATCACCTACCGCATGTGATTCAATTTCAATTACTAGGATTTATTTTGAATCTGTGTGCGTTAATCGTCACACTTTATGCGTATTGGTTTTTTTGTTTATTGTTTTCTTTTGGGTTTTGTTTTAGAGTCGGAAGTAGCGGATTATCTGCGTTTTTTATTCGTCACTCTTTACATGTATTGGCTTTTTTGTTTATTGTTTTGTTTAGGTTTTTTTGGGGTGGGGAGTAGCGGGTTATTTGTGTAAGTTATTTGTCAGGTATTTTGTTTTTTTATTTAATTATTAGTTATATATTTATTGTGTGGTTTGATCTCGTGATTTACTACAAGTACTATCTAATCGGGTTATCAAGAACACAAAATCACAAGTCGATGTCATGTAAAATTTTAATGATAACCTGATTACCTACCAATCTACTTTCATGTACAAACAGGCCTGTTCATCAGACTACTGTATTTAAACATGATATTACAGACATCAAGGTTAACTGATATATTAAAACAAGTGGACTAGAGGTCCTGTATCGCTCACCTGGTTTCGGCTATCAGCATAACAACGATGGACCGTGTCATCCGTGGCCAGTCAGCATAACAACGATGGACCGTGTCATCCGTGGCCAGTCAGCATACCAACGATGGACCGTGTCATCCGTGGCCAGTCAGCATACCAACGATGGACCGTGTCATCCGATCACAGTAAAGCTATAGTCACACCAGATCGTACGATTTCTGAATCGTGCGATTGGGGGCGATTTGGCCGAGTTACGACCGATCGGCAATGTTTGTTGCGATGTCTATTCGCGATCGCATACTGCGATTGGTCCTACGACTGGTGGTAGGTCATCGTACGATTGGTGGTGCGCTTGGTCGCGCAATGACTTACGATTGGAGAAGATTGATCGCAAGATCAATCGTAGGCAATCGAAGGCAATCGTAGGCAATCGTGCGATCAGCGGTGCGAGCAGTGACCAATCGCACGATCAGTCGTGGCAACCTGCGACTGCTCGCACGATCAGTCGTGGCAACCTTCGATTGCTCGCACGATCAGTCGTAGCAACCTTCGATTGCTCGCACGATCAGTCGTGGCAACCTACGACTGATAACAGTCACACCGGACCTACAACCAGGTTACGACCTAGTTGCGACCGAAGAAAATCGGAATCGAAGGGAAATCGTAGCATTAGCGCACGACTAGTCGCAGTGGTCGTGGGACAGGTCATGACTGATCGTACGACCAATTGTGAGGTCGTGCGATCGGTGGTACCACCAATCGTAGAGTGGCACGACCAGTAGCATGACCAATTTGCAAGAACTTTGCCCGCGATCATGCACGACTGGTCCTGCGTTCATGTGCGACTGGTGGCACGACCGTTCTGCGACCACTTGCGATTTAGAATCGCAGGTCAGAAGTTTTTAACATGACCATCGACCTTGCTGCGACTGATTTTGCGCGTGCGATCACCCACGACCATTGCGACTAGTTGTGCGCTACGATTTCCCTGCGATCCCGATTTTCTTCGGTCGCAACTAGGTCGTAACCTGGTCGTAGGTCCGGTGTGACTGGGGCTTAAGTGACATCACCTACCGCATGTGATTTAATTTCAATTTACTAGGATTTATTTTGTATCTGTGTGCGTTAATCGTCACACTTTATGCGTATTGGTTTTTTTGTTTATTGGGTTTTTTTTGGGGGGGGGGGTTGTTTTAGTAGCGGATTATCGGCGTGATTTTTTTTTCGTCACTCTTTACATGTATTGGCTTTTTCGTTGATTGTTTTGTTTTAGGTTGTTTAGGAAGTAGCGGGTTATTAGTGTAAGTTATTTGTCAGGTATTTGTGTTTTTTTTATTTAATTATTAGTTATATATTTATTGAGTGGTTTGATCTCGTGATTCCCTACAGGTACTATCTAATCGGGTTATCAAGAACACAAAATCACAAGTCGATGTCATGTAAAATTTTAATGATAACCTGATTACCTACCAATCTACTTTCATGTACAAACAGGCTTGCTCATCAGGCTACTGTATTTAAACATGATATTACAGACATCAAGGTTAACTGATATATTAAAACAAGAGGCCCAGAGGGCCTGTATCGCTCACCTGGTTTCATGTGATATGAAACAAGAATGACTCATAAGTGTATGTGTGGCCCTTCTTGTTATGTCAATATATCAGAAGCATTTTTGATAGGTACATGTACATTGCTTTTGTTGTAATTCTCAAAATGTTACGTTTTTTATGCAAATAGGGCATTAATCCATGAAATGCGTTCAGTGCAGCAGGCTCTACTACCTATGTTTCAGCAATGATGACCAAGGTTCGGTTGGTCTAGCTGTTAATGTTGCAATCTGATTTCTTCCAAGTCCAGGAATGTGAGGGTTTTACCCCAAAGATACATTGCTTTTGGCCCCGCCCCTCAGGTCCCTGGGGGGTCAGACCCATCATTTGTATAAATTTGAATCCCAGCCACACAGGGATGCTTCCTACCAAATTTAGTTAAATTCTGATCAGTGGTTATGAAGAAGAAGTCAATTGTTGACGGACGGACGACGGACGACGGACAACGGACGCCGGACGCCACGGTATGGCATAAGCTCACCTTGGTCCTTTGGACCAGGTGAGCTAAAAACATGCACTCGGCTTTATAAACATTTATTCAACAAGCATTCAATTCATTACGTCTGAAAAAGAACGATTTCTCCTCTATATCTTATAAATTACATACATATACCTTTCAACGCGTGTAAAATACTTATCTGTCCCGAAACTTTTAATTAAACAAATATTCCATCTATTACATTTACAAATTCTCGTTGTTCTACATGTGTATTATAATACTACATTGACACGAATACACCACGTGTTAGTAACGAGGAGTAGCTATACATTACAGGTATACCTCTATTCCTGTGAAAGCTGTTAATTAAAGGTATACTTAAATTCATGTAACACATGTTAGATAAAGGTATACCTCAATTCCTATAACAGCTGTCAATTACAGGTATACATAAATTCCTGAAACACCTGTGAAATAAAGGTATCCCTCAATTCCTGTAATAGCTGTTAACTGCAGGTATTTCTTTTTTCATGTAACAGCTGTTAATTACAGGTATACTTCAATTCCTGTAACACCTGTTAATTACCTCAATTCATGTAACAGCTGTCACCTATGTCACCTACGGGTATACATTGTACCACATTTATTGTTCTTGAATTCGGCCTTCAAAGCATTTGGAGAAAGTGCTTTTGCTCCTGTCCACAAAACAACAATAACTAATGTAGAGTATAAAAAGGTCTTTGTTGGGTTTTGCGGCATCTGTGCTGTAGCATTCATGTAAAGTGGCACTATGAGTGTGCCATATTGAAGCACGGTCCCACTACAAACAGAACATAATACATCTACAGCAGACACGCATACAAACACACACATGGAGGTATTAGCCAGGTGGTATAAGACAAGTAGTTAGCGCAAGATAAGGCCTGCGAAATCCTCAGAATTGTGTTATGTTAGAACTGTATGTGTTGAATTGTATCGATTATATAAAATTATAAATACAGTCGGACCTTGTTATCTCTAACTCCTTTTAATTTTAAGAAGTTTTCGGTCCTTACCAAGCTTTACAATAAAATTCAAACACCCTTGACTTACTTGGATAACTCGAAGTTTCCGAATGGACCCGTCTACTTCGAGATAACTACAGGTATGCTCTATAAAGCGGTTTAGAGTAGCTTTTTATTTCTTGATCTTTTTATCAATATTTATTCATATTGGTGGCGTCTTACATTCCGACTTTGTTTTCCTACCTGTAAGGTCGTGGCTGTGTACTACGATGCCCTACAGTATGGCGTATATGCCGAACAGATTTGGACACGAACATCCAGAAAATACTGCACTGGAAATTGGCCGATTATATCCCTTATTTAAAGCAAATTGTAGCATAGCTATGAAGCCTCTCCTGGGTTCAGCATATTTCCCTGAATGCAGTCCGAGGGGAGGTGGAATAGAGCCGTGTGCTGGACTCTGTAGAGAGGCGAGGAATGGCTGTGAACCGCTAATGAACAGATTTGGATTTGACTGGCCAGAGTCTCTAGATTGCGACTCTTTTTCTGAGAACTATCGATGTTACGATACAGTATGATACACGCTGGTATTAGAATGATTTCTCCAGTTTCGCAAATTATAAGCAATTGGATAAAAATTGATTTTTATTTTATCAAATCCTTATCGACGCAATTGAAATCAATAAAATCTTCTTAGTGTTTGATTTCCCATAGAATGGAAAACATATTGACTAAAAAAACATATCACACCTCTGTTAAACTGTAGAAGCATTTGGTATCGTGCTTTATACGTAAATAATGAGGTAGTCCTCTCACTGTTTCACGAATACCTGGATGTACTACATACTGTTTTCCATCAACGGGTGTTTATCACCAGAGTTAGACCAGATAAGTACATGTATAGTAAGAAGTCGCAGGAAATGAAGGGACTAACGCATAAAACAAATAATAAAATTGACGCAGAATATCGAACCCTTTATCATTTATACCACAGATGTTGGCCATTCCTCTTATCCGAGTCTCATCAGTGAAGCTTAATGTCAATTGATTTACCGGCTATGAAATCCATCTTTGGTCGAAATAATGTTCGAAATTGCTAAAGGAAAATGCTGTTTTAACTGTGAATGTTTTAATTTTTTTAAACCATATTCGTGTTTTTGTTTTTTATCGGCCGTGCTTTTAGACTTATAAGGATTCGAGAGATGCAGGTTGATCAGTACTATGGGCAAGTTTTATGGTCGCCATCTTTGTCTCATTGAGAAATATTCTGTATCTTTAAGTGATATGAAGATGGACGTTTTGAGTATGCTCATTAGTGTGTTTACTTGTTGTGATTGACAATGATACTCGGTTCTCATTTTGAGAACTTGATGTTTACTTGAATGTGACAAAGATTTACATGACGGGTGTCGTCGATGAAGCAGAAGACGCTTACTCTTCCGGAACACCTTGTCTTATTCTCTTGTACTTTTGCAAGGGTCTCCATGTTAATCTTTCCTTTGTTCAAGTTTTGCACCGGGTTTTATCGATTTTGAGTTTGGATTATGATTATGTTGACGCTTCGGTATTCTCTTATTTTATTAGCAGTTTGATCATCCTCGATATCCAGTGGTTACACGCCCCTTCGTTCTCTACACCCCTGATATATGTAATGGAAAAAACTGAAGGCTATGTGTGCGCAACCTTGTTGGCGACGCAAGTAGACTGGTTCGACCTTTGATGTACGTTAAATGAATCTCGTAGTCACATAACGATACAATTTGACAAGCTTCGAAGTCGGTTACAGCTCCTTTGTAATCTTCAAAAGAAAAGGTATCAGCTTAAAGATTGGTCTTTTCCCCCTGAGAGTGCCTTCAATTTTGCCATGGTACATATACGTCCAAGGGGTGTAAAGAGCAAAGGTGAGCGTAACCCCTGTATATATAGGATGCAGTTTTGTGAGGCGAGAGTTCGGAGATACTTGCTTCAAATTTCGGTCTGGAATATTCCTTTTCAAATGCTTTCTGTACTAAAATGAATATTATCTTGGACGATGGTATGGGGACCTGAGGTGAGAGACCCCATTAACGAAGGCAGGAACATAACAGAACCAGTCAGGGGCGTTAGGCGTCAAACGAATACCTCAATTGTTTGGATTGTCCGCCCGGAGCAGCATGAAGGATCTTCCAGGCTCCTATTATCTTCCACCATTAAATATATGACCTTCAGCACGATTAAACCTCAGTTTCATGAATATTCTTTAAATTAAGGAAATTCATTTGCCAAGAAATTTTAAAAGAAAAGCATAACATAAATGAGGAGGAAAGTCAGATGTTAAGGATAATATAATATATCACCCCTGTATAATATACGAAGACTAAGAAATCTCAACCCGAGGGTAAGATTTATAAATTTTAGCACTAGGTTTGCCATCTTTTTAATACAAGATGCAATGTATGACGAAATTGGTGACGTTGCTTTGGTTACACTGCCTAAAGTGATGACGCGATAGCGACAATTTAGAATAAATTATATATATCATCTTTGAATATCAACACCTGAATCACGTCATATAGCGTAAGGCTAAAGTAGGGATGGGATTGTCCAGGTCTCATCATACAGTGTAAAGTCAAAGTAGGGGTAGGAATGTACGAGGTCACGTCATATAGTGTAAGGTCAAAGTAGGGGTAGGAATTTACGAGGTCACGTCATATAGTGTAAGGTTAAAGTAGGGGTAGGAATTTACGAGGTCACGTCATATAGTGTAAGGTCAAAGTAGGGGTAGGAATTTACGAGGTCACGTCATGTAATGTAAGGTCAAAGTAGGGATAGGAATTTACGAGGTCACGTCATATAGTGTAAGGTCAAAGTAGGGGTAGGAATTTACGAGGTCACGTCATGTAGTGTAAGGTCAAAGTAGGGATAGGAATTTACGAGGTCACGTCATGTAATGTAAGGTCAAAGTAGGGATAGGAATTTACGAGGTCACGTCATGTAGTGTAAGGTCAAAGTAGGGGTAGGAATGTACGAGGTCACGTCATATAGTGTAAGGTCAAAGTAGGGGTAGGAATGTACGAGGTCAAGTCATGTAGTGTAAGGTCAAAGTAGGGGTAGGAATGTACGAGGTCACGTCATGTAGTGTAAGGTCAAAGTAGGGGTAGGAATGTACGAGGTCAAGTCATGTAGTGTAAGGTCAAAGTAGGGATAGGAATTTACGAGGTCACGTCATGTAGTGTAAGGTCAAAGTAGGGACAGAAATTAACGAGGTCTGCCTATTTTAATTTGGTTATTATGAATAATTTCGCTTAACGAGGTATCATCAGCAAACAATTTCACGTCACTAGTTACAATATCTGATATATCATTTATATATAGTAAAAATAAAAAGGGGCAAACACTGGACCCTGTGGGACTCCAGCTTCTTCGGATTTAAAAGTTGAAAAGATACTCTGAGGTAAAACACGCTGTTTTCTATCAGACAAATACTTTGTAAACCATCCTAATAATTTCCCTTTAATACAATATGATTCGAGTTTATATAATAACCCTCCATGCCACACTCTATCGAAGGCTTTACTTATGTCACAAAATACATAACGAAATTCTTGTCCTTTATCTAGATAGTATAAACTAGTATGGTATATTGAAAGAAGTTGATTTATAGTTGAATCTCCCGGGATAAAGCCTGACTGATTCTTACAAATAATTTCACATTCACGCAAAAAGTTATTTAAATATTTGAAAATTCAAGGAAGAAAGTTAATTTTTGATGTCCTGTTAAGAGAATACAGTGTTATCAATTTCGAAAAGGAATTCAGGAGGTGATGGAAGATGATCAAGATCATCGATAAAGTAGAGATAGAGGAGAGGTAAGTATTCAGGCGTTCAGCCTTATCAAATGGATGCTGAAGTAAAAAGACATTATCATTTAGCGGAGGAATAGAGGTAAGTCTATTAACAGATTTTAACAAAGATTTGGCTTTTTTCCACCACTTATCTGGAGACAAGGTATTGGTATTCAAAAAGGATTCGAGCTTAACAAGATAGTGCTTTTTGTTTCCCTAATTAAGTCAATGACCTCATTGCGGACGAATCTATATTTTCCCAAATGAGACGGAGAATTTGAATTTACAGTTTCTTTTATGGAATACGATTTCTCTGTCTTATTTTAAGTCTGATAGTATTAGTGAACCAGGGTTTATCATTTGGTCTTACTGTAACTGATCTATGGGGTACATATTGTTCAATCTGTTAATTTATAGATTCGACTGGAATATTATTGAACTCATTAACGTCATTGTTTTTGGGAAATAGAAATCCAGTCAATATTACTAATTTACAAATATTATTATTAATCATGTCAATGTCTGCATCACCATATTCAAAAAAATGTTTTCCTTTGTGCTGTTTGTTTATAAACTGAGTATGATAATAAAACGTTGATAAGACAATGATCACTGCAAATTGGGCTAAGAACTGCTGCATTATTTATCAAGTTGTTGTTATTAGTAAGGATAACATCAATAGAAGTAGAAGATGTTGGGGTAATTCTAGTAGGTTTCTTAAGTAAACTGATTATGTTATATTTTGTTAGTAGTTGAACCTAGATGAGAGTGTGATTGAAGGGATAACATCTCTAAATTTATATCACCGGTTATAATAACATCCGTAACATTACCATCATTAACGTTATCAAACATATCATCTAATTTTCGCCAGTATTCAACGGTAGATTCAGACCTATAGATACAACCTAAAAGTACTTTATGGTTATTAACTGTTACCTCTAGCCAAATGATTTCAACATCATTATGTTCCAAATCTCTCCTACGCTTACCTATAACTGTATTCTTTGTATATATAGTAATCACACCACCAGATCCTATAGTGTCTATCTCTACGATAGAAATCACGAGAAAAACTGTCTAAAATACTTGTACATGTTCAAGGCTTTCCTTATAAATCTTTTCCTTGTTCATAGTTTGCCCCTGTAGTTCGTTTAATCGAGTTTAAGTTCGGATTATGGTTTTGATGTGTCATACTTAGAACATACTTTTGTTATCACATTTTGATTATCAAAAATTATCTGGATGATCTAGTTTCATAGGTATATAAGAACACGCGATATCCCGAGGACTAAGGTCTGGACAGACGGAGACGTATTTGACTACAGGTACGTTTGAAATATTCAAATTTATTTTTATGAATAGTCCAGTATGTTACCAGTAGATTAACTGGGCTTTATTAAGTTTATCATCAATAGCAATGTTGGTTATAGGACTGTACAATATTTGCTAAAGCGTTCATTACTTATATTGAAATTTCGATAGCATTTTGGCTTAATTGAGTTATTTCGAACCGATTTTTGAACAGTAAATCACATGACGACAACAATGATACAGCGGTTAAAACGAGAGAGAAAATCATGTGGTATGTGGGTTATGTTTGATATCCCATGATGCAATATCCATGGCAGCCATCTCGGATATTGCATCATGGGAAACAAAACATACCCCAAATTCTCATGATATCTTTCCCGCGCTCCAATGCTTATACCTGATGCGCCATAACATTATCACAGTGTTATTATAGGTCATTAGTTTGTTAAGTTTTTTCTACATTTTTCGAAGTTGTCAATTGCTAAATACAACAATTATACAGTTGAGTGTAAGCTAACCTTTACATCCTAGTGCACTAGGAGTGCACTACGTTTAAACTAGTAGTGCACTACATTTAAACTACAGGTAAACTAGTAGTGCACTACGTCCAGTCAGGTGTGACCACAAAAACCCCCATACAGGTAATGGGAGTGTCCATATCTACCTGTGTCCTTACCTGTACAGATGTAAAATGATTTACTTGTAATTTTATGTTTATACTATTGAAGATGTCTAATGAAAAAGTCTTTAGTTTGTTACTTATATAAGTACAAGAATGAAAAATTCTGATTTTATGTCGGATGATATTCGATCATCATAGTAACTTGTTTTAAATACAGTGACTGCATGTTAAGATTAAATATATATAATAAACAAACTTTAACTTACATATAAGTCAATTTTTGGTACATGTAACAATGATTCTTTTTCATTTAAATGTTTACATTCTACAATTCAATCGAAAGGTATGTGTTTGGTTAAAATGGTATAATAAATGTACTATAATTATATATATGTTGTCAATAGTTAATCCTGCTAAAAGTGTATAAAGAAATAAAGTAAACAACAGATAATATAAAAGATCAGATATTAGAATAACAGATTATGTACACAGTATAGCACTTTAATGAATTTGACATTAAGAAGCCATGCAATAATACCTACATGTACTAGCATTGGTATTTCGTTTTATTATACATTCATGTACAAATAAACATATAAAGCCATTTCCTTCTTCATACCATAATACCAATATACATTTGTACATATAATCCAATTGACTGTTATACAATGGTATCATCAATTATCAAATTGGATCATCATTCATCAATTAGGGCCCTAGCCTATAATCAAACTTGGCCAGTGATGGCCCTGGCCTGGGGAGAGGGAGGTGAGAAATTCACACCTGGCTAACTACAGCCAGCCTACAGGTGTGTCCCCTGAACCCTGGGAGGATGTGGCCCAGGTAGGTCAAGTACATAATTATGCCTGGAGGGTAAATGATTCTACCTGTAGATCTAGCTCTGTATCTGTCCCTTTTAAGTTAGATACAAATGTATCATATAAGTCATTAAGTTAATTTAAAAGTACAATAAATGTGACTGGCATAGGCTACTTATTTCTAATATAGGCTAATCTAACTGCATATGATTTATTTGTTGTATCACGGACTTGGCAAAGTCTGTAGTTGTATGCTTAGAAATTATAATGTATAAGTAATTGAAACGATTTCATTACACTGACCTGGTTTTAAAATTGTTCTTTTTTTTTAATAATTATTACATTTACACATAAACCTTCAAGTCATATTTAATACACCCTGTAACTGTCTTCAATATTTAGGCCTACAAATGGGAAATGCATTATTTTTTTAATTGAATTCTTTTATATTGATTATTAGAAAAAAATAAGTATAATGAATTTTAGTTTAATTGTTTATCAAACAGCATTTAGCGCCTCTATATATGCGTACAGATTTAAAAATCAAAATGTATCATTTGATTGCATTTATTCAAGTGTCATAAAATACTTCTTTTAAGCATAGACGTATAAAGCCATACGTCTCTGTTTTAAGTACAATATTAAAGAAAATCTGAATTTTGGTAAAGGACCGATATAAACTTGTATTGTTTTCAAGTTGTTTTTTTTTTAATTTTATTCTATTTACTATCAATGTATTATTGAATTATTAAATGTTTTGAATGAAGCAAAACAAAAATTCATCATAGCAGAGAGGTATAAAACCATAGCTTGTCAACAGATTATATCCACTTTTTAAATTGAAATATGAAAAGTAAAAATAATCTCAATGATTTTTGATTTCATGTCATGAATGTGGTTTATAAACATGATAAACCTGAGCAAATCTTAAAATATGTATTATCATTTGATCCTGGTCATTTCCAAATGAGCACTTTAATCAAATTGGTTTCTTTGACCAGTGATAGTCAGGTGAGGAATTCACACCTCAATTATGTCACTGACAGGCTTACGTCAGCAGGTGTTCCGAGATGAGGCTGAGACAGGTCAGGTGATTACCTGAGGCCGGAGGCCTGAGGCCGAAAGGCCAATGGTAATCAACGAACTTGAACTTGAAATCAAAACATCTGACCCATACTGAAAAACCTGACTCAATTAAAATTTGTTGTATTATTTTTTTTTCAAATTCAAATTCTTAAATATATCAGGGACGTATATGTCACATATACGTCCCTGGATATATATATATCAACACTATACCAACACTGTTGCATGTGATATACATACAGGTCTAGATATATAGAAAATTAAATAAAAATAAAGATTGACAAAACTCTATAGAGCGTCCATGAATATACAGGTCTGAGAGATCAATGTATATATTTACATATGTTAGTTTAATTAAGTAGTTATTCATTCTTAAATGGGAATATATATATCCTAAACAAATAATTATTAATGGATATTGCTCCAATTTTTCAATGCTTGAATGTAAATTGGTAAATAAATATAAATAACATTAATGGTGTAAATGATATTTACCAAATTACAAAACATAAGACATCAAAATTGTAAGTTAAATTATAATATTTTTTTTTATTTATGTCCTGTATGCAAGAAATTTTCAGGACAACTCTTACAGTAATTATCATGATGACAAAATTTTTAGTTTTAAAATGAAAGAAAGAAGGTTACTTGAGAAAAATAACTACATAACATATATACATTTATATATTAAAGTTATAAATATTAACTTATGATAAGGCCAGCTTCTAAGTACTACACACAGGTGAGGTATAGGTAAGAATCACAGGTAGATGGGACTGCCCATTTACCTGTAGGGGTATTTGGCCTATATGGGGTTCAGGGTGTAGTGCACTACTAGTTTACCTGTAGTTTAAATGTAGTGCACTACTAGTTTAAACGTAGTGCACTGCACTACTAGTGCACTAGGTGTAAAGGTTAGCTTACACATTCCCTTTTTGTATCTCATGTTATTTTTTTCCGTCTGCAGAAACACTGATCATGTCGAAGGTAGGTATGTTTTGTATTCAATACTATAAGTGAAATGCATCAACGTTTCAGCAGCTTATTTATTATATACTGATAGACTGTATTATCTTACAGCAATTATGAAACAAGTTTTCCAACTTATATTAATCACTCTTGTTGGCCCAGATGTTACCGCGGGGGGGGGGGGGGTATGCATTATCAATTTTATAAATCATACCTTAATGCTATGGTACAATAGTCAAAACATGTTTAAGTGCAATATGTATGCTCACTCATGGAAATGCAAATTCACCAACGTCAGCTACTGTAAAAAAAAAAAAAAACATTTCGCGTGTGATTAATTTTCGCGTATTTCGCGGTTGATTAAAAGTCGCGAAAATTAATAGTCGTTAAATAGTTTCAAATTAGAGCTATGCCAACTGCGAGAGTAGTGTAAATTAGTTTACATAGGATTTATGACCGTATTTATCGCGAAATTGAATCACCGCGAAAAAATCGTCTCATATAAAAACGCGAAATTAATAAAACAGTAATTGTTTCGGCATCAAGGAAATGTTTTTATGTTTAGGTGTTTAAAGATCCCGTTCATGGAGAGATTGAACTGCCTCCATTATGTGTCAAAATAGTGAACACACCGGAATTCGAAAGGCTGCGGAATATTAAGCAGTTAGGCTGTTGCTACTTCGTGTATCCCGGTGCTGCCCATAATCGCTTCGAGCACTGTATCGGGTATGTATCGAAACTGGTATGTTTAATCACCTGGCAGGATGATTTTGTTTTACGTCCTTTTAACAGCCAGGGTCATTTAAGGAAGGCCTCTCGGTGTATGCGATGTGTGTGTGTGTGTGTGTGTGTGTGTGTGTTGAGAAGACAACTTTTGTATTTGGGAGGCGCGGGATTTTCGTGAAACCTTCTTGCTATAATCCGTTTCACTTCCATAATGCTGAGCGTCAAGCAGGAAGTAGTAACTACCATTGTTAGAGAGTCTGGTATGTCTCAGCCTGGAGACAGAACCCATAGCCTTCCTCACAGGAAGTAGTAACTACCATTGTTAGAGAGTCAGGTATGTCTCAGCCTGGAGACAGAACCCATAGTCTTCCTCACAGGGGCGAACGCTCAAGTGAGGTTGTGTCAAAGGGGACATTAGGAAGGAGAATGTTGTTTAGAAAGAATGGAAAGCATAAGATCCAAAGTTAAATCGCCTTCTACGATCATGCAATGGAGGCAAAAGCAGAAACAATTCTCACGCCCTACCGGCAGGATGAACCTTTTAGCTGATTTTCATGATGCCGCGACCGTCGTTCGTCAGTCAATTTAACAGTTTTTTCCCCCCTTAAATCGTCATAAAAAACGTTTTATGTTTTGACTCTTTCATGACCAGGGATGTAAGATAGGAAAATTTCACCTGAAGGGTTTTAAAACCCGAATATCTTGGTCGGGCATTTTCTGTTTTTAGAAATCATGTTCTGTCAATGAGTACGGAACATACCTTAAACAGAAAACTGTTTTCAATGTTTAAATTTGATTTTGTGATCTTTATGATTTAGGAGAGCTGCAGGAAAGTTGCGGCCACAGAATCCATGTTTGAGCGGTTAAATGAATACGGGCCCAGGACTTGGGACTCACATGCAGATTTATCGTTGTACACTGTATATATCATAATAATCACGTGTTTTGTTATCTGTGTAGAGTGTGCCACCTGGCTGGAAAACTGGCACAGGCAATACGGAATCAACAAACAGAGAAAGAGAAAATCACTGCCAAGCAAATTCTTTGTGTGCAAATCGCGGGACTCTGCCACGATTTGGGTAAACTTTAAGAAAGTAATCGCACATTTTACAAATCAATACAAGCAATCAAAGGTTCTTTGCAAGTGAAATTATTAAAGTAACATGTCCTCTGTCTTTGGATCTATTATTATAAATCTGTCTTGATTTGGCTGTAATTACCAGGTCAATCTTTGAAAAAAAAGAAACTGTTCCTCTGTTTCACACACAAAACAAAACATTATCATTTTACATTGAGTTTTGAAGAAAATCGAAAGCGTTCATATGAATGCGCTCCTTTGTCTGTCGGTCACTTTCTATTCCCGTCTAAAGTATTTGAGACAGTGCCACACTTACTTCTCACAATATTGCTATCATAAGTTCCCGATTTTTCAACATTCAAAACATTTAATCACAAAGTAACATACGAAATGCACTTGTACTCACTAAGTATACATTCGACGTTTAACCGCGGACAATCTGCAAATGCCGGCTATCTGGAATTTATTTTACTAAAGCATCAAAATGTATTTTTTACTTCCCGCGGGCTATATGCATATTTAATCAAGCCACTCAATTTTAATTGTTTTTATGCAATCACCTCCAATAGCATAACCAAAATTGATATACGGATACGCACCATCACATTAGAAAGTGTCAGGTCAAAACGAGGTCAAATCCTTTTACAAATCTTTCGAATCATTTCAACATTTATTTTAAACAAACTATTCAATAATGTTTTCTTGCTGAACATATACTTATGAATCAAGCGCTCATTTTGTAATATTTTTTCTCCATGCGGCTTTTGAAGAATACAATTAACTGTTTGTACATGTAATACTGCACTTACTGACTTTAGGTCACGGACCATTTTCACACAATTTTCAAGAATTTGTGAACAGTACAAGAGAGGAGAACAAATGGAAGGTATTTATATATGAAAAGCATATCTTCTAAAGTATAAATACTTGTATTCACACCATTTCGCAATTATGGCTTGAAAAAAGAACAAGAATTAATTTTGGGACTTTGGTATAGATTTTTGACATGGTTTAAGTCAAAATGTACATTGTACGTAGTATAAACTTACTGTAGACACTGAAGCAATGCATATTTATATTTCATTCTTTTCTGAAGTCCAATTATAATTAGCATTTGTAAGATACGTCTGCAGCTATTTGCCTATCATAACCATAATTAAAGCATATAAAATAATAGTACTGTTGTATAGTCACTTTCTGATAAAGCATAATATAAAATTATAGCACTGTTGTATAATCACTTTCTGATAAAGCATAATATAAAATTATAGCACTGTTGTATAATCACTTTCTGATAAAGCATAATATAAAATTATAGCACTGTTGTATAATCACTTTCTGATAAAGCATAATATAAAATTATAGCACTGTTGTATAATCACTTTCTGATAAAGCATAATATAAAATTATAGCACTGTTGTATAATCACTTTCTGATAAAGCATAATATAAAATAATAGTACTGTTGTATAGTCACTTTTTGATAAAGCATAATATAAAATAATAGTACTGTTGTATAGTCACTTTTTGATAAAGCATAATATAAAATAATAGTACTGTTGTATAACCACTTTCTGATAAAGCATAATATAAAATAATAGTACTGTTGTATAGTCACTTTTTGATAAAGCATAATATAAAATAATAGTACTGTTGTATAGTCACTTTTTGATAAAGCATAATATAAAATAATAGTACTGTTGTATATTAACTTTCTGATAAAGCAAAACATAAAGGGGAAAGAGCTCATATACATATTTATGTATTGAATTTTTATTATCATGTATGTTTTTTAGGATAATTTACAATTTAGAGGGTTTTTTTTTATTTGAAAGTATCCAATATTCGATTCCCGCTCCCATATAATTGGTCATTAGTATCTTTTAAATGGGGGCTCGCAAATGTCAATATTCAAACCCTTAGCTATTTTAGCATAAAACAAAGAAATATTTTTTCTTGAACCTTCTCACTGATATTTGACAAAGGATTGATTTCTCTTCTAAGCACGAGGACATGTCAAAGAGGTTGGTAGAAAGGATATACGAAAGACTGAAAAAAGACTTCCAGGTATGTTACAAAAATAGATATTGTGTCGCTGTATTAATGATAAAAAATTGATGTCCGTTGTCGATGTTGAAATGTTGAAATGTCTTAAATTTGTTAATTAGATATATTTCATTGGAAGTTCACCAGATTTTGCAAACGAATCGGAGAGCAGTTTAGTCAACTTAATGAAGTCCTCTTCGATGATGAAGAGATTACAATACTGTAAAAACCATTTTTTCGCGGGTGAAATATTTTGCTTAGTCAGTCTACAAACTGGTCACGGTGTGGACATATTCGCGCTGTAATATAAGTAGTGCTGTTCTGTACTGTTTACCTAGAGTACTTTATACAGAGTAGAGTTTGAGTGGTGTTACATGTTAATATGCTCGCGTGTGAATATATTCGCGGAGATTTAATCTAGCGAAATAAGCAAACATTTCCACATCATGAACAATTCTTCTTTTCTCGGTACATGTATATATCGTGCAATTTCATAGCTACATATACTAGTATATAACAAGATAGAACTATAGTTAAGAGATATATACATAATATGTTTGTAATAAATCCCCGCAAATGTTAAGATTTTTGTTTTCTTACACCTTGACACCTCGCTCCATGTTAGCGAGTATATACAGTATGTATCCAACCATTCACGTATTTTGACCAAAAAACAACAAAAGTAAAATATGGTTAACCAATTATCCTCTCTTCCACCTTATCAACAAAGCCAATCTACATGATGTGCTGTGAAAAGGAACAGTCAAAAATAAATAAAGCATTGTTTCATTATTGAATTGTGCATTTGTATAACACCTTCTATTAATTTACTTTAAAGGATCCGAAGCAAGGAGGGCTAGAGGATAAGGATGTTAAATTCATAAAAGACCTTATAGATCCACCTAAGAACGAGGTAACTTATCTACATTCTTACTGCAATCTTCGTGCAATTTTGTACAAAATGCATTTCGAAACAAAAACAGTTAAATGAAAGCGCTTTGCATCAGTCCTCGTGGATACTTGAACTGTAAACCTATTTTTGAATAAATAGAACATGGCACAAAAAGTTAAAAAGAATTTTTTGGGGTGAAACTCGCCAAAACTGAATTTAAAAGCTTATACAACGCAATAGATTTCATAACATGTATCTGCTTAATTTGAGATTCAAAGTATTAAACAAGACAGCTGGATGAATGATGTTTAACATCTGTGACAAATTCATTGTAATGAAAATTATCTCCATTCAGAACGCAAAAGTTGAAAAGAAGAAGACGAATAATTTTCTGTACGAGGTTCGTATTAGTATCTTCATTTGTACAAAACATGATTGTAATAAAAATAATGATCACGACACAAGCAAACAATTACAAACTCTCGTACAGTAATGTGACTTATAGTACAGTGATATACTTTAGTGTTGCTATAGTTATTGTAATATCTGATAACAACATAGTGTATACGCTAGCAACGCAAATGTTTCGATCTCGTATAATTACAACGTAAATCTCCCACATAATTAGTGATCGTGAAATTTGTATAATACTTCAAGACAGACAGTTCCTTATATGATATGAAGTTGGACATTTTTCGATATTAGTAATGTATATATGTTGTAATTGAGAATTATGCCTCAGTTCTCACTTTGAGGACGTGACATTAACTTGAATATGACCTAGATTACTATGGCGGCTATAGTCGATGAGGCAGAAGACGCTTTACCCTCCGAAAAACCTGGCCTTATTCTCTTGTATTATAATTTGTTCGAATTTTTTCCATAGTTTTATCGATTTTGGTTTTGTTGACGCTTCGATTTTCTCTTGAATTATTAATCCGCAACGGGAACCTTTTTTTTTTTTGTTAGTATATTACCAACACATGCAGCTTACTACAAAGCTGTACGATAAAAGTGACGATTCCGATTTTCCGATCGTAAACTTTTCCTTTCTTCTTGATAGTTACATCCATGCTTCTCCATTCTATTGTTTTTAATATCGCAGTAGATTCGTTATTGTAGGGCTTGCTCCGAATATCGAGATTATGGATTTGTTGACGCTTCGTTATTCTTTTAATTTATCCATCCACAAAGCGAACCTTTTTGGTAGTATATAATTTGTATTTATTTATTTTTCATAGATAGTTTCCAATGCTACTTTCGGTGTTGACGTGGACAAGTGGGATTATTTCGCACGCGACAGTCTCCATCTGGGCGTGAAGACCAGCTTTGACCACGACCGATTGATATCATCAGCTAGGGCAGTTCCTGATGATGATGGTGTGACGCACGTCGCCTACAGAGATAAGGTACGGCTTTGACTAAAGACAATTATACTTCTAATGGTATACAGACATAGAAAAATCCCCGAACAGTCAGCTTTATTTGAAAATCAAACAGGAATTTGGATTTAAAAGTTATTTAACAAAATTATCTAATCAGAAATCAGAATACCTATAACACAATTACAAACTTCTAACATTGTGAGAGTTACGGCCCTTGATGGGTGATCAGCCATTCTGATCGTCTCTGATAAAAAAGAATGTAAATGACTGCCTAAAGGACTAACAGAGGTCAGCGGATACCCTATGTTAACATATGTCCTCATGTTACACATTTCTATTTGTCTTGGTGAATTAATAAAATCTTAAAATCTTACCTTCTATTCAGCTTTGATACTGGCAATAGATTTCTTCCTTAGGCGGCTAACAAATACAAACAAATGATTTTCTTCATATTGTGGCTATATAATGTAGGTTTCAGAACTATATGTTGATGTGCGAACATAAATCTGCGAAAAAATTCCTGGCAGAAAATCGCGAAATTTTACACCCCCGAAATTTAACAACAATATGAGTATATGTAGGTCACACCGGAGAAACACAGTCATGTTTTATCACGTACGTCCGCACTACTTTCAGATAAAGGGAGATGATAATTTCGACTCCTGTAAAAAACATGTTATAAAAAAAGTAAAATAATTCGTGCACGAAAGTCGTGCTAAAGTTACACTTCAATGTTTTATCTATCAAGGCCAACATCCACTTGAGAAGGATATAACTGTATGTGCACTGTTTTAAGATAAAGGGAGATGATTTTTTTTTATTCCTGTAAAAACTATTTAAAAATATTATTCGTCCACGATAGGTGCGTTATACTCACATATTACTTTTTTTTTTTATCTATTAAGGCCATTTGAGTTTGACATAAGTCTATGTTATCGTCTATAGGATAAAGGTATAAATAAACACTTTGTTCATCGTCTAGATTGGTATGTAAAACAACGAGCGAGGAATTAAAAGGTGTCCAAACGGTACCAAAATTCCTGAAAACTTTCGAATAAATACAAATTTATTTTAAATATACGTGATATATTTACAACATATAAACATGTATATGTGTTTGTTACTGTGTTTAGGGGGGGGGGGGGGCTTAAATAGGCTATGCCTGCTGCCCAATCCATTTATATTTTGACAGTAATTTTTTTCAATTTGAAATTCAAATATAATACATGGGGATACAGGACAACGATCCCCCAATATATGCATTTTTAATATTTTTTTTAAATAAATTCTATAAAGTTGGTATTATTAAATATTTGTTCGGTGTATTTTTGAACGTTCGAGGACACTTCCTTTTTAAAATGCTTCGTAATTCTTTGTAATTAATTACTGAGTTTTAATGTTTCTGAAGGTCCTCGACCACCTTTACGAGATGTTTCACATCAGGTATACGCTTCATCGAAAGGCTTATCAGCATAAAGTGAACAAGGCAATAGAGTTGATGTAAGTACCAGTGTTAGAAATACAAAACATATGATCTAATATAGAAATACGATACAGACAACAGTTGAAATAGTTAATATTATGATCTGATATAGAAATACCATATAGACAACAATTGAAATAGTTTATATTATGATCTGATAAAGAAAACTATATAGACAACAGTTGATATAGTTAATATAATGATCTGATAAAGAAATACCACACAGACAACAGTTGATATAGTTAATATTATGATTTGATAAAGAAATACGATACAGACAACAGTTAAAATTGCAGTATAACGAACTTTATCGGATAGCTCTTTTAAGTGAGAGGAAATCAGATTCCTGATTGACAGAGTCTTAAAGTGATATCTTCAGGATGTTAGAGTTGTGCAGTGGATAGAGCACTTACTTTTCACCAAGTTGGCCGGGGTTCACTTTCCGGGCCGAACATGAAAAGGTATAAGGTCACCTGAATGACCACGTTGGTTTGCTCTGGGTACCCCGGTTTTCAGTCGCAATAAAATGCCCGCGCGTCAACACAGTGGCCAGGAACAGTGATTAATATCCGTTGTAGAACTGGTCACATAATTCCTATAAGACAGAAAAAAATATAATAGTAATATATTTACAACAAGATTATAAGACTCTTTCATATGCGTGTATGTAGGATAGGGATATTCCACCCCAGGGGTCACAAAATGTAGTGAAACCCGAGGCTTGCCGAGGGTTTTACCACATTTTGTGATCCCGAGGAAGGAATATCCCTATCCTACATACACACATAATGAAAGAGTCTTTTTCTCTCATATCAACTACCCGAATAATCTCAAAAACCATGAAAATATGTTTAAACAGGCTACCATTTTGAAATTTCAACTTTGTCTTGAGCTTTTTTGACGAAAACGAATTAGACAGCGAGTTTAAGCATACCCTATATTTGCAAACGAAGTTTGCGCAGAAAAATTAATCTCCTCTTCCTGGTGTTTATGGTTAAAATTTTGTGAAAGGTTTTAATTTTATCACGCCGTCGTTTTCTCTTTCCGGCATCAGAGTTTACCGTATTCGTGACGTCACGTCATTGTTGAGCCATTGTGACGTCACGTCGCGTGAAATGCTATGTAAGATAGATTTTTCTTACATAGCTTTCTTACATGGGCAACCTCTATCCAACATGGCGAGATATGAGAGAAAAATGACATATTGTATATCTTGATAACATCTTCCTACCGCTGTAATGAGTTTTACAGCGAGTATTAATTTTGTACTTTAGAGGTATGGTAGTGTAAAATGCCAGAATGTAAAAGGTTTTGAAGGAAAATATTATGACGGTTGGCTATTTAAATCGTCGGTCGTCCGTCCATTTCGTTTGCAAACACTTTTTATTGTCGCTATTTCTTAATTATATATATAAGTGCTGGTTTGATTGTTATGTACAAGCCCATTACTGAACTAATTCAGAAAACAATATGACTGCCAGGCGATCATCATGAATGTTGGCGTAATAAAAAGTAATACATCCTATTTCTGTGCATGGATCGAAGGAGAATCACAGACTTTGTTCAGTTTGTAATTTTCAGTACCACGGGGAATTTATTCCAGTTTGAGAGGGACTTGAAGTTTATACATGGAAATAGCAATTATGTGTATAATGTGTTCATTTACAGTAGAGAAATATTCCTTCTGGATTGGAATAATCTCTGGGGAAGGATTTTGTGTAAATTAAGGCTTCTTGCTCCAACTTCTGAGCACACTGACTTGTTTGATGTTTGACATCCTCACACTAACCATGTATTCAAACAATATCTGTATTCTCATGTTTTGCCGTGGATTTTGTTATTTTGACAGGATTTCTGACGCAATGCTCAATGTCGAAGTTGACGTAAATGGGTAAAAATAAGAGCTTTGTAACTTTTGCTAATCTGATAATATATCTACACCCCTCACCTCACCTTTCCTTGTTCGCATACTTTGATTAATCTGTGCGAGATCCATAATACAACTGATCAAATCCAGTCTTTGTCACCTTTCCTATTCAAAAAATGTTTTTGAAATCCATGATGTATCCCTTCCGCTATAAATAAAATCAAATTTAATTCAAACTTTTTTAACCTCGACCTTTCCTATCCTTATCATTTTCATACACCTCTACACTGTATATAATGCAGACAAATAAAAAATACATTTCATATTAAACAAACGAGTTGCAATAAAATATTGTTAATTAATTATTTTTAGGAAATTATATCGATTTTTTTCTCAAATCATAACTCATTTTTGTTATAACAAATTGCATCTCTATGTCTTCAAGATACATTATTAAAGTTAAAGGGAATACAAAATTGAAAAGAGTATCTAATGATTGGAGAAAGTTAGACTAAGTCTGCCATCGTGAATATTAAAATACATTTGCATTTAAATAGTCAAGTTTGAAATCACATTTTTGAAGGTTCGACACTGTATCTAAGCATTTCACGTACAGATATAAATTAATATACATGGGGCAAGTTTAAATATCTCTTTATTAGACCTCCCCGACGAAATATTTGTTACCATTCAAATAAGACTCATACAACTACATGTATCACCTCATCAAATAAAACAAATATTACATCGTACCTAAACCTGTATATCTATTTACTGGATCATTTTGGTTTTAAAGGGAAAAAGTAAATATATCAAAAGCTGCAGATGACATGGGTGCCTTCTGCAAACTCACTGATAACACTGTATTGTCCTCAGAAGAAGCAAGTGAACTCGTTGAAAGAATTTATACAAGGAAATTGTATAAATTTGTTGGGGAGAAGCGTTTCGAGGTAATATATATCTATAAAGGCATATATGTTTTGGTCATATCACCCATTACCAGCAACATATGATATGTGTAATATTTCAAAAGAAATTATGAAAATTAAGCTTGATACATTGAAGAGCACAAACGTCCTGTTGGATGTCCATTAAACCTTGAAAGAAAAACACAGATATAACTATTGTGGTGTCATTAATATTCATGCATCTGTCCTTATGGTTTGACTATTTCTATATTTCTGGTTCACCCATCTACAAATTGTAGACATGACAGTTACCTCAAAATACCTTGTTTTACCTTTTATCTTCAGAGCAGGTGTAAACAACATCCGCCATTCAAGGGACACAACTCCGTTTATCAAACATCCTAATTTTGTCTATATGATATGGTTACTTTGTTATAGCCTGTTAAACATTTAGATCATGTTGATAAATATATCATAATTTAGGCCCTCTCTAATTTCGGCTACTGTGCAGAAATGGAAACAAAGAAACATTCGGAATACACATATAATACATGATCAAGTCAGTGGACTTCACCGTAGAAACACAGTTCTATCAATACATATTGATCATTGAATAACTCTGGAACATCTATCTATATCTACATGTGTATCTGTTTATCCTTTTTCTTAGACAAAGCCGAAAACAGAGACATTGGTGGTAGAAATTGCAGGAGACGACGAAGCGATTCAAGAATTCATAAAAGTTCAGGTATGTTACATGTACTTCTTCTTGTTAAACCAATGTTACATGTACTTTGTTAAAACACAAAATATTGTCAACGCCACAAGTTATTACTGTCTCTTTTCAACCAGAAAAGAAAACAATATGAATTTGAAATGATTCAGAATAAGTACTAAAAAAAAACATTATTTATCATAACTAACTACTTTTTTTTGCTGCCTTGCTGGTATATTAATATTGTCAATCAAGAGTTGACATCCAGGGGCATCAAGAGTGATTAATATAAGTTGTTTCATAATTGTTGTAAAATAAATAAAGTTTATATTAATATTTATCAATCAAGCCTTGAGCAATTGTAGTAAAAACAGAGTTTTGGTATCCATGTTGGAAAAAATATTAAATTAATCATACGTTGCCATATATAACTTTTCATGTTGTATGGCTGATCGGCAGGCTAACTGTTATCTAACATGTATGTGTTGTTTTATAGGTCGCAGATTTCAATTACGGATATAAGGATGAGAATCCGGTCGATAAAGCCTACTTCTACACCAAGGAGGAACCTGATAAAGCAGTACACCCGATGGAGGTCAGACATCCTTTTGTTATTTTGTACATCAGTAAATTCATCCCTAAATCGAATTTTAAATAGAGGATCTTACCAAGTGTCAGTTTCATATTTAAATTATTTAACAAGTTCAAGACTATTACGGCTATTGTCATATTAGATTATTGAACGAGTTTGATAATCTCAGGATGACACGAACAATTGTTAATCCGTTAAGTCCGTTAATCATGACACATTCATAATTGAAATCATTTCAATTACCTTGTAGCGATGTGCAATTATAACAATTAACTGATAATAACTATTAGCTATATTTGTGTAATAATAACTATAAGCTAACTTTGTGTAATAATAACTATTAGCTAACTTTGTGTAATAATAACTATTGGCTGACTTTGTGTGATAATAACTATAAGCTAACTTTGTGTAATAATAACTGTAAGCTAACTTTGTGTAATAATAATTATTCGCTGACTTTAGATCCTGTTGATGAATATATCATAATTAAGGCCCTCTCTAATTTCGGCTACTGTGCATAAATGGAAACAAAGAAACATTCAGAATATACATAAAATACATGATCAAGTCAGTGGATTTCACCGTAGAAACACAGTTCTTTCAATACATATTGATCATTGAATTACTCTTGAACATTTATCTATATCTACATGTGTATCTGTCTGTCTGTCTGTCTGTCTGTCTGTCTGTCTGTCTGTATGTCTGTCTGTCTGTCTGTCTGTCTGTCTGTCTGTCTGTCTGTCTGTCTGTCTGTCTGTCTGTCTGTCTGTCTGTCTGTCTGTCTGTCTGTCTGTCTGTCTGTCTGTCTGTCTGTCTGTCTGTCTGTCCGTCCGTCTGTCTGTCTGTCTGTCTGTCTGTCTGTCTGTCTGTCTGTCTGTCTGTCTGTCTGTCTTTGAGACAATCAAACAATACAAACGATGTAGTTAAAAATAAATGTTTTTTTTCTAAATCCTCATTGCGGGATAATGATCAGGCGGTGGTCAGTGAGGTTTTGATACTGTCTCGGTGTTGCTATGTTTTTTTAGAAATGTTTTTTGTCAATATTCTCTTCATGATGTCATTTCATATATGAAACAGATAAGTAAATTGTAATGTATTTCTGAGTTATAGGACAATACAGTTTTACATACTTTCAGTTTTACACACTTGATAGGTTAACATACGAAGCTATAATGTTCTATGTTACTGGTCTAAAAATGGCCCTCCCTAGCTCGTTAATATTATACATGTAGTTATAAACCGCTCCTGTTTTAGTTGGAGGATGTCCAAACCGATCTCGACTTGATAAAACCCCAAAAATACCAGATATTTGTTGCTAGAGTATTCTGTACTCAGGAGGACAAAGTGGAGGAAGTGAAAAGGTTGGTGGGAAAATGGAAACGCCAATGAGAAAACAGAAAAAACTCTAAATCATTTCGGCATACACTTTGACAGTGTAAAACATACCTTGAGACGATGTGCAATGATAACAATTAACTGATAATAACTATTAGCTAACTTTTTGTAATAATAACTATTAGCTAACTTTGTGTGATAATAACTATAAGCTAACTTTGTGTAATAATAACTATAAGCTAACTTTGTGTAATAATAATTATTAGCTAACTTTGTGTAATAATAACTATTAGCTAACTTTGTGTGATAATAACTATAAGCTAACTTTGTGTAATAATAACTATTAGCTAACTTTGTGTAATAATAACTATAAGCTAACTTTGTGTAATAATAATTATTAGCTAACTTGGTGTTATAATAACTATTAGCTAACTTTTTGTGATAATAAGTTTAAGCTAATTTTGTGCAATAATAATTATTCGCTGACTTTGTGTGATAATAACTATAAGCTAACTTTGTGTAATAATAACTATTAGCTAACTTTGTGTAATAATAACTATTAGATAACATTATTCAATAATAACCTTTATATGTCAATAAATAATAATAACTATTAGCTAATTTTGTGTAATAATAGCTATTAGCTGACTTTGTGTAATAATTATTATTAGCTAACTTTTCGTAATAATAATTATTAGCTGACTTTGTGTGATAATAACTATAAGCTAATTTTGTGTAATAATAATTATTAGCTAACTTTGCGTAATTATAATTATTAGCTGACTTTGTGTAATAATAATTATTAGCTGACTTTGTGTAATAATAATTATTAGCTAACTTTGTATAATAATAACTATTAGCTAACTTTGCGTAATTATAATTATTAGTTAACTTTGCGTAATTATAATTATTAGCTGACTTTGTGCAATAATAATTATTAGCTAACTTTGTATAATGATAACTATTAGCTATCTTTGTGTAATAATAATTATTAGCTGACTTTGTGTAATAATAATGCGCTGGAGGTAATAAAGAAATGAAGTTTGAGAGACTTGATCCAACATCTTAACACTTGGATGAGACGCCACCAGATATCAACCGTACCCCGAGGAGGAGAAGGACAATTCCATATCGCTAATAGACAATCTTATTGTGAAGAAACCCGATGGATCCGTCATGCAGTTGTATAGATCAGTGTACCAACACAAAAAACATTATCGACCCTTTACAACCCATCACCATCTGCACCATAAGTAAAGAGTAGTTAGGACTGTGCTTTACCGCTGTAACAACATTGTCACAGAGCTTGACGATTTATTTTTCATTTTCAGCTACTCTTGTAGCAAATATTGTGTGATTGAGATGTCAAACGGTATCAGTTTCGAATCATTTTACTATAAGAATTTTATAATTCTGTAATTCAGCTTTTTGCATGTGTTTTATTTGGGAGAAAAGAACTCTTCCCTACATTTCATGATTCAAATTGTTTCGTTTTAAAATAAAAATTATGCTTGTAATGAAATCAGACATGTTTTTTTTAAATACCTTAACATAAATGTAATAGGACTGTTTATACTAATATATCAAAAAATGTCTATATGTATATGGTTATATGTAATTATTAAGTTGTGACAGGAAGTTTACAACGCCCTAAACAACGTTTAAAGGTTTAGCTGTACAACTACAATATGCCAACATTAGCTCCAAACTTTAGACGGTCGTTTAACCTGTAAATCAAATTCATAGTGACCTTATTAAGGTCACAATGTGTATGATACAGATCAAGGTCACGCATCTGTGTATGATAAAGATCAAGGTCACACATCTATGTATAATAAAGATCAAGGTCAGACATCTGTGCATGATAAAGATCAAGATCACACATCTGTGTATGATAAAGATCAAAGTCACACATCTGAGCATGATAAAGATCAAGGTCACACATTTGTGTATGATAAAGATCAAGGCCACAAATCTATGTATGATAAAGATCAAGGCCACACATCTATATAAGATAAAGATTAAGGTCACACATTTGTGTATGATAAAGATCAAGGTGACACATCTATGTATGATAAAAATTAAGGCCGCACATCTGTGTATGATAAAGATCAAGGTCACACATCTGTGTATGCTAAAGATCAAGATCACACATCTGTGTATGATAAAGATCAAGGTCACATATCTGTGTATTATAAAGATCAAGGTCACACATCTGTGTATGATAAAGATCAAGGTTACACATCTGTGTATGATAAAGATCAAGGTCACACATCTGTGTATGATAAAGATCAAGTTCACACATCTGTGTATGATAAAGATCAATGTCACATATCTGTGTATGATAAAGATCAATGTCAAACACCTGTGTATGATAAAGAACAAAGGTCATTCATCTGTGTATGATAAAGATCAATGTCACATCTATGTATGATAAAGATCAAAATCACATATATGTGTATGATAAAGATCAAGGTCACACATCTATGTTTGATAAAGATCAAGGTCACACATCTGTGCATGATAAAGATCAAAGCCACATATCTGTGTATGATAAAGATCAAGGATACACATATATGTATTGTAAAGACCAAGGTCATACATCTATATATGATAAAGAACAAGGTCAAACATTTGTGTATGACAAAAATCAAGGCCACACATCTATGTATGATAAAAAGCAAGGTCACACATATATATATAATAAAGATCAAGGTCACACATCTGTGTATGCTAAAGATCAAGGTCACACATCTGTGTATGATAAAAATAGAGGTCACACATCTGTGAATGATAAAGATCAAGGTCACATATCTGTGCATGATAAAGATCAAGGTCACACATCTGTGTATGATACAGATTAAGGCCGCACATCTGTGTATGATAAAAATCAAGGTCAAATATATATATATATATGATAAAGATCAAGGTCACATCTGTGTATGATAAAGATCAAGGGGCAAACATGTGTATGATAAAGATCAAGGTTACACATCTGTGTATCATAAAGATCAATGTCACACTTCTGTGTATGAAAAAGATCAAGGTCACACATCTGTGTATGATAACGATCAAGGTCAAACATCTGTGTATAATTAATATCAAGGTCACACATCTGTGTATGATAAAGATCAAGGCCACACATATGTGTATGATAAAGATCAAGGTCACATATCTGTGTATGATTAAGATCAATGTCACATATCTGTGTATGATAAAGATCAAGGTCAAATATCTGTGTATGATGAAGATCAAGGTCACACATTTGTGTATGATACAGATCAAAGTCAAACGAATGTGCATGATAAAGATCAAGGTCACACATCTGTGTATGATAAAGACCAAGGTCACACATCTATGTATGATAAAGATCAAGGCCACACATCTGCACAAGATGCAAGTCAAGGCACACATTTTGGTATGATAAAGATCAAGGTTACACATATGTGTATGATAAAGATCAAGGTCACACATCTGTGCATGATAAAGACCAAGGTCACACATCTATGTATGATAAAGATCAAGGCCACACATCTGCACAAGATGCAGGTCAAGGCACACATTTTGGTATGATAAAGATCAAGGTTACACATCTGTGTATGATAAAGATCAAGGTCACACATCTGTGTATGATGAAGTTCAAGGTCACACATCTATGTATGAAAAAGATCAAGGTCACACATCTGTGTATGAAAAAGATCAAGGTCACACATCTATGTATGATAAAGATCAAGGCCGCACATCTGCACATGATGAAGGTCAAGGCACACATATTTGTATGATAAAGATCAAGGTTACACATCTGTGTATGATAAAAATCAAGGTCAAATATATATATATATATGATAAAGATCAAGGTCACATCTGTGTATGATAAAGATCAAGGGGCAAACATGTGTATGATAAAGATCAAGGTTACACATCTGTGTATCATAAAGATCAATGTCACACTTCTGTGTATGAAAAAGATCAAGGTCACACATCTGTGTATGATAACGATCAAGGTCAAACATCTGTGTATAATTAAGATCAAGGTCACACATCTGTGTATGATAAAGATCAAGGTCACACATATGTGTATGATAAAGATCAAGGTCACATATCTGTGTATGATAAAGATCAATGTCACATATCTGTGTATGATAAAGATCAAGGTCACATATCTGTGTATGATGAAGATCAAGGTCACACATTTGTGTATGATACAGATCAAAGTCAAACGAATGTGCATGATAAAGATCAAGGTCACACATCTGTGTATGATAAAGACCAAGGTTACACATCTATGTATGATAAAGATCAAGGCCACACATCTGCACAAGATGCAGGTCAAGGCACACATTTTGGTATGATAAAGATCAAGGTTACACATATGTGTATGATAAAGATCAAGGTCACACATCTGTGTATGATAAAGACCAAGGTCACACATCTATGTATGATAAAGATCAAGGCCACACATCTGCACAAGATGCAGGTCAAGGCACACATTTTGGTATGATAAAGATCAAGGTTACACATCTGTGTATGATAAAGATCAAGGTCACACATCTGTGTATGATGAAGTTCAAGGTCACACATCTGTGTATGAAAAAGATCAAGGTCACACATCTGTGTATGAAAAAGATCAAGGTCACACATCTATGTATGATAAAGATCAAGGCCGCACATCTGCACATGATGAAGGTCAAGGCACACATATTTGTATGATAAAGATCAAGGTTACACATCTGTGAATGATAAAGATCAGCGCCGCACATCTGTGTATGATAAAGATCAAGGCCGCACATCTAGGTATGATAAAGATCAAGGTCGCACATCTATGTATGATAAAAATCAAAGACACATATCTGTGTATGATAAAGATCAAGGTCACACATCTATGTATGAAAAAGATCAAGGTCCCATAACTGTGCATGATAAAAATCAAGGTCACATATCTGTGTATGATAAAGATCAAGGTCACACATCTGTGTATGATAAAGATCAAGGTCACACATCTATGTATGTTAAAGATCAAGGTCACACTTCTGTGTATGAAAAAGATCAAGGTCGCGCATCTATTGAGATAAAGATCAAGGTCACACATCTGTGTATGATAAAGATCAAGGTCCCATATCTGTGCATGATAAAAATCAAGACCACATATCTGTGTATGATAAAGATCAAGGTCACACATCTGTGTATGATAAAGAACAAAGGTCACACATCTGTGTATGATTAAGATCAAGGATACACATATATGTATGGTAAAGATCAAGGTCACACATATGTGTATGATAAAGATCGTGGTCACACATCTGTGTATGATAAAGACCAAGGTCATACATCTATGTATGATAAAGAACAAGGTCAAACATTGGTGTATGACAAAAATCAAGGCCAAACATCTATGTATGATAAAAAGCAAGGTCACACTTATATATATAATAAAGATCAAGGTCACACATCTGTGTATGCTAAAGATCAAGGTCACACATCTGTGTATGATAAAGATCGAGGTCACACATCTGTGAATGATAAAGACCAAGGTCACATATCTGTGTATGATAAAGATCAAGGTCACACATCTGTGTATGATAAAGATCAAGGTCACATATCTGTGTATGATAAAGATCAAGGTCACACATCTGTGTATGATAAAGATTAAGGTCACATATCTGTGTATAATAACGATCAATATCACATATCTGTGTATGATAAAGATCAAGGTCACACAACTGTGTACGATAACGATCAAGGTCACACATCTGTGTATGATAAAGATCAAGTTCACATATCTGTGTATGACAAGGATCAGGTTCAAACATCTGTGTATGATAAAGATCAAGGTCACACATCTGTGTATGATAAAGATCAAGGTCACATATCTGTGTATGATAACGATCAAGTTCACATATCTGTGTATGATAAAGATCAAGGTCACACATCTGTGTACGATAACGATCAATGTCACACATATGTGTATGATTAAGATCAAGTTCACATATCTGTGTATGACAAGGATCAAGTTCACACATCTGTGTATGATAAAGATCAAGGTCACACATCTATATATGATAATGATCAAGGTCACACATCTGTGTATGATAAAGATCAAGGTGACACATCTATATATGATTAAGATCAAGGTCACATATCTATGTATGATAAAGATCACGTTCACATATCTGTGTATGACAAGAATCAAGTTCACACATCTGTGTATGATAAAGATCAAGGTCACACATCTATATATGATAATGATCAAGGTCACACATCTGTGTATGATAAAGATCAAGGTCACACATCTATATATGATTAAGATCAAGGTCACATATCTATGTATGATAAAGATCAATGTCACATATCTATGCATGATAAAGATCAAGGCCGCACATCTATGTATGATAAAGATCAAAGTCACACATCGGTGTATGATACAGATCAAGGCCGCACATCTGTGTATGATAAAGTTCAAGGTCAAACATCTGTGTATGATAGAGATCAAGGCCGCACATCTGTGAATGATAAAGATCAAGGCCACACATCTGCACAAGATGCAGGTCAAGGCACACATTTTGGTATGATAAAGATCAAGGTTACACATCTGTGTATGATAAAGATCAAGGTCACACATCTGTGTATGATGAAGTTCAAGGTCACACATCTGTGTATGAAAAAGATCAAGGTCACACATCTGTGTATGAAAAAGATCAAGGTCACACATCTATGTATGATAAAGATCAAGGCCGCACATCTGCACATGATGAAGGTCAAGGCACACATATTTGTATGATAAAGATCAAGGTTACACATCTGTGAATGATAAAGATCAGCGCCGCACATCTGTGTATGATAAAGATCAAGGCCGCACATCTAGGTATGATAAAGATCAAGGTCGCACATCTATGTATGATAAAAATCAAAGACACATATCTGTGTATGATAAAGATCAAGGTCACACATCTATGTATGAAAAAGATCAAGGTCCCATAACTGTGCATGATAAAAATCAAGGTCACATATCTGTGTATGATAAAGATCAAGGTCACACATCTGTGTATGATAAAGATCAAGGTCACACATCTATGTATGTTAAAGATCAAGGTCACACTTCTGTGTATGAAAAAGATCAAGGTCGCGCATCTATTGAGATAAAGATCAAGGTCACACATCTGTGTATGATAAAGATCAAGGTCCCATATCTGTGCATGATAAAAATCAAGACCACATATCTGTGTATGATAAAGATCAAGGTCACACATCTGTGTATGATAAAGAACAAAGGTCACACATCTGTGTATGATTAAGATCAAGGATACACATATATGTATGGTAAAGATCAAGGTCACACATATGTGTATGATAAAGATCGTGGTCACACATCTGTGTATGATAAAGACCAAGGTCATACATCTATGTATGATAAAGAACAAGGTCAAACATTGGTGTATGACAAAAATCAAGGCCAAACATCTATGTATGATAAAAAGCAAGGTCACACTTATATATATAATAAAGATCAAGGTCACACATCTGTGTATGCTAAAGATCAAGGTCACACATCTGTGTATGATAAAGATCGAGGTCACACATCTGTGAATGATAAAGACCAAGGTCACATATCTGTGTATGATAAAGATCAAGGTCACACATCTGTGTATGATAAAGATCAAGGTCACATATCTGTGTATGATAAAGATCAAGGTCACACATCTGTGTATGATAAAGATTAAGGTCACATATCTGTGTATAATAACGATCAATATCACATATCTGTGTATGATAAAGATCAAGGTCACACAACTGTGTACGATAACGATCAAGGTCACACATCTGTGTATGATAAAGATCAAGTTCACATATCTGTGTATGACAAGGATCAGGTTCACACATCTGTGTATGATAAAGATCAAGGTCACACATCTGTGTATGATAAAGATCAAGGTCACATATCTGTGTATGATAACGATCAAGTTCACATATCTGTGTATGATAAAGATCAAGGTCACACATCTGTGTACGATAACGATCAATGTCACACATATGTGTATGATAAAGATCAAGTTCACATATCTGTGTATGACAAGGATCAAGTTCACACATCTGTGTATGATAAAGATCAAGGTCACACATCTATATATGATAATGATCAAGGTCACACATCTGTGTATGATAAAGATCAAGGTGACACATCTATATATGATTAAGATCAAGGTCACATATCTATGTATGATAAAGATCACGTTCACATATCTGTGTATGACAAGAATCAAGTTCACACATCTGTGTATGATAAAGATCAAGGTCACACATCTATATATGATAATGATCAAGGTCACACATCTGTGTATGATAAAGATCAAGGTCACACATCTATATATGATTAAGATCAAGGTCACATATCTATGTATGATAAAGATCAATGTCACATATCTATGCATGATAAAGATCAAGGCCGCACATCTATGTATGATAAAGATCAAAGTCACACATCGGTGTATGATACAGATCAAGGCCGCACATCTGTGTATGATAAAGTTCAAGGTCAAACATCTGTGTATGATAGAGATCAAGGCCGCACATCTGTGAATGATAAAGTTCAAGGTCAAACATCTGTGTATGATATAGATCAAGGTCACAAATCTGTGTATGTTACAGATAAAGGCCGCAAATCTGTGTATGATAAAGTTCAAGGTCACACATCTGTGTATGATAAAGATCAAGGTCACACATCTGTGTATAATACATATCAAGGTCACACATCTGTGTATGACAAATATCAAGGTCACATATCTGTATATGACAAATATCAAGGTCACACATATGTGCATGATAAAGATCAAGGTCACACATCTGTGTATGATACAGATCAAGGCCACACATCTGTGTATGATACAGATCAAGGTCACACATCTGTGTATGATATAGATCAAGGTCACACATCTGTGTATGATAAAAATGAAGGTCACACATCTGTTTATGACAAATACCAAGGTCACATATCTGTATATGACAAATATCAAGGTCACACATATGTGCATGATAAAGATCAAGGCCACACATCTGTGCATGATAAAGATCAAGGTTACACATCTGTGTATGATAAAGATCAAGGTCACACATCTGTGTCTGATATAGATCAAGGTCACACATCTGTGTATGATACATATCAAGGCCACACATCTGCACAAGATGCAGGTCAAGGCACACATTTTGGTATGATAAAGATCAAGGTTACACATCTGTGTATGATAAAGATCAAGGTCACACATCTGTGTATGATGAAGTTCAAGGTCACACATCTGTGTATGAAAAAGATCAAGGTCACACATCTGTGTATGAAAAAGATCAAGGTCACACATCTATGTATGATAAAGATCAAGGCCGCACATCTGCACATGATGAAGGTCAAGGCACACATATTTGTATGATAAAGATCAAGGTTACACATCTGTGAATGATAAAGATCAGCGCCGCACATCTGTGTATGATAAAGATCAAGGCCGCACATCTAGGTATGATAAAGATCAAGGTCGCACATCTATGTATGATAAAAATCAAAGACACATATCTGTGTATGATAAAGATCAAGGTCACACATCTATGTATGAAAAAGATCAAGGTCCCATAACTGTGCATGATAAAAATCAAGGTCACATATCTGTGTATGATAAAGATCAAGGTCACACATCTGTGTATGATAAAGATCAAGGTCACACATCTATGTATGTTAAAGATCAAGGTCACACTTCTGTGTATGAAAAAGATCAAGGTCGCGCATCTATGTATGATAAAGATCAAAGTCACACATCGGTGTATGATACAGATCAAGGCCGCACATCTGTGTATGATAAAGTTCAAGGTCAAACATCTGTGTATGATAGAGATCAAGGCCGCACATCTGTGAATGATAAAGTTCAAGGTCAAACATCTGTGTATGATATAGATCAAGGTCACAAATCTGTGTATGTTACAGATAAAGGCCGCAAATCTGTGTATGATAAAGTTCAAGGTCACACATCTGTGTATGATAAAGATCAAGGTCACACATCTGTGTATAATACATATCAAGGTCACACATCTGTGTATGACAAATATCAAGGTCACATATCTGTATATGACAAATATCAAGGTCAGACATATGTGCATGATAAAGATCAAGGTCACACATCTGTGTATGATACAGATCAAGGCCACACATCTGTGTATGATACAGATCAAGGTCACACATCTGTGTATGATATAGATCAAGGTCACACATCTGTGTATGATAAAAATGAAGGTCACACATCTGTTTATGACAAATATCAAGGTCACATATCTGTATATGACAAATATCAAGGTCACACATATGTGCATGATAAAGATCAAGGCCACACATCTGTGCATGATAAAGATCAAGGTTACACATCTGTGTATGATAAAGATCAAGGTCACACATCTGTGTCTGATATAGATCAAGGTCACACATCTGTGTATGATACATATCAAGGCCACACATCTGCACAAGATGCATGTCAAGGCACACATTTTGGTATGATAAAGATCAAGGTTACACATCTGTGTATGATAAAGATCAAGGTCACACATCTGTGTATGATGAAGTTCAAGGTCACACATCTGTGTATGAAAAAGATCAAGGTCACACATCTGTGTATGAAAAAGATCAAGGTCACACATCTATGTATGATAAAGATCAAGGCCGCACATCTGCACATGATGAAGGTCAAGGCACACATATTTGTATGATAAAGATCAAGGTTACACATCTGTGAATGATAAAGATCAGCGCCGCACATCTGTGTATGATAAAGATCAAGGCCGCACATCTAGGTATGATAAAGATCAAGGTCGCACATCTATGTATGATAAAAATCAAAGACACATATCTGTGTATGATAAAGATCAAGGTCACACATCTATGTATGAAAAAGATCAAGGTCCCATAACTGTGCATGATAAAAATCAAGGTCACATATCTGTGTATGATAAAGATCAAGGTCACACATCTGTGTATGATAAAGATCAAGGTCACACATCTATGTATGTTAAAGATCAAGGTCACACTTCTGTGTATGAAAAAGATCAAGGTCGCGCATCTATTGAGATAAAGATCAAGGTCACACATCTGTGTATGATAAAGATCAAGGTCCCATATCTGTGCATGATAAAAATCAAGACCACATATCTGTGTATGATAAAGATCAAGGTCACACATCTGTGTATGATAAAGACCAAGGTCACACATCTGTGTATGATTAAGATCAAGGATACACATATATGTATGGTAAAGATCAAGGTCACACATATGTGTATGATAAAGATCGTGGTCACACATCTATGTATGATAAAGACCAAGGTCATACATCTATGTATGATAAAGAACAAGGTCAAACATTGGTGTATGACAAAAATCAAGGCCAAACATCTATGTATGATAAAAAGCAAGGTCACACTTATATATATAATAAAGATCAAGGTCACACATCTGTGTATGCTAAAGATCAAGGTCACACATCTGTGTATGATAAAGATCGAGGTCACACATCTGTGAATGATAAAGACCAAGGTCACATATCTGTGTATGATAAAGATCAAGGTCACACATCTGTGTATGATAAAGATCAAGGTCACATATCTGTGTATGATAAAGATCAAGGTCACACATCTGTGTATGATAAAGATCAAGGTCACATATCTGTGTATAATAACGATCAATATCACATATCTGTGTATGATAAAGATCAAGGTCACACAACTGTGTACGATAACGATCAAGGTCACACATCTGTGTATGATAAAGATCAAGTTCACATATCTGTGTATGACAAGGATCAGGTTCACACATCTGTGTATGATAAAGATCAAGGTCACACATCTGTGTATGATAAAGATCAAGGTCACATATCTGTGTATGATAACGATCAAGTTCACATATCTGTGTATGATAAAGATCAAGGTCACACATCTGTGTACGATAACGATCAAGGTCACACATATGTGTATGATAAAGATCAAGTTCACATATCTGTGTATGACAAGGATCAAGTTCACACATCTGTGTATGATAAAGATCAAGGTCACACATCTATATATGATAATGATCAAGGTCACACATCTGTGTATGATAAAGATCAAGGTGACACATCTATATATGATTAAGATCAAGGTCACATATCTATGTATGATAAAGATCACGTTCACATATCTGTGTATGACAAGGATCAAGTTCACACATCTGTGTATGATAAAGATCAAGGTCACACATCTATATATGATAATGATCAAGGTCACACATCTGTGTATGATAAAGATCAAGGTCACACATCTATATATGATTAAGATCAAGGTCACATATCTATGTATGATAAAGATCAATGTCACATATCTATGCATGATAAAGATCAAGGCCGCACATCTATGTATGATAAAGATCAAAGTCACACATCGGTGTATGATACAGATCAAGGCCGCACATCTGTGTATGATAAAGTTCAAGGTCAAACATCTGTGTATGATAGAGATCAAGGCCGCACATCTGTGAATGATAAAGTTCAAGGTCAAACATCTGTGTATGATATAGATCAAGGTCACAAATCTGTGTATTACAGATAAAGGCCGCAAATCTGTGTATGATAAAGTTCAAGGTCACACATCTGTGTATGATAAAGATCAAGGTCACACATCTGTGTATATTACATATCAAGGTCACACATCTGTGTATGACAAATATCAAGGTCACATATCTGTATATGACAAATATCAAGGTCACACATATGTGCATGATAAAGATCAAGGTCACACATCTGTGTATGATACAGATCAAGGCCACACATCTGTGTATGATATAGATCAAGGTCACACATCTGTGTATGATAAAAATGAAGGTCACACATCTGTATATGACAAATATCAAGGTCACATATCTGTATATGACAAATATCAAGGTCACACATATGTGCATGATAAAGATCAAGGCCACACATCTGTGCATGATAAAGATCAAGGTTACACATCTGTGTATGATAAAGATCAAGGTCACACATCTGTGTCTGATATAGATCAAGGTCACACATCTGTGTATGATACATATCAAGGCCCCTGATAAGTAATCTGTGGGTGATGTCATCTCTTACGGTTTACAAGTAACAGCCAGCGATTGTAACGTCCACTTATTTTGACCTCTCAACCTGAGATTAAGGCAAAACTGACCGTTTGCCAATGCCCTGTACACCATATATGGGTGTTGTAGGTTTACTGTAATATCTACTTGTTTTCGGTTTAAATAATAATAATAAGCATTTATCTTACTTTTGACCTTACTTTCTCTCATTTCTAAGTGTGTTATACTGGCCTGTCCGGGGCAATACACCTATGGTCGCTGTGGTTTTCTCTCATTTCTAAGTGTGTTATACTGGCCTGTCCGGGGCAATACACCTATGGTCGCTGTGGTTTCTCTCATTTCTAAGTGTGTTATACTGGCCTGTCCGGGCAATACACCTATGGTCGCTGTGGTTTCTCTCATTTCTAAGTGTGTTATACCGGCCTGTCTAGGGCAATACATCTATGATCGCTGTGGTTGTATTACACATCTACCCATGCAATACAGCCACAGCGTGGCAACAATGACGTGACGTCACGAAAAAGGTTAAATCTGATGCCGAAAAGAGAAAATGGATTCGTGATATTCTAACCGTGTACAGTAAATAGCTGAGATTATTTTTTTTCTGTGCAAATTATGTTTGCAAATATGGGGTATGCTTAAGTTCTTTGAATCGTTTGTTTTTGTCAAAAAAGCTCAAGGAAAAAGTTGATATTTTCGAAATGATGGCCAGCCAAAAGGTACTTGCATGGTTTTTGAGCTTATTGAGGTATTTATAATGAGGGAAAAATACTCTTTCATGACCAGGAGTGTAGGATAGGGAAATTCATCCCCTCGGTATTTTCGAAGACAAACCTCCTCGGTAATGGAAATTTGGAAAACCCCTAGGTAGAATTTCGCTATCTTACACCCTTGGTCATAAAAGAGATTGCCATACAAGATGTACCTGATGACGATGTTTTACTTACTTGACTTCTGACCTTCAGGCCAAAGACAAGGTGACCTGACAGTGTAGTACACACCACATGTGGGGATTCGGGCACTATGATGGTTAACCATGTTACCTTTAACGGTTTAAATGTTAACAATGTAACAGAGGACCTCTTTCACGAACAATGGGATTTTGCCCACGACCCGATTTAATCCAAACTAAGTGTCATGTATAGCATCCCAGCATACTCTCCTGAAACAGTGTTTAAAAAATTCAAAAGGTCCATGGGGCCTGAACTATGAACTTCTTTGTGACGTTTTGTAAGGGTCTGTGACAAGGTTCAGAAATGGCTCCATAACAAAGACAAGGAATTATCACACAGAAGCATATGATCTCTTATTTTGTTTATAAGAACCTACTTGACATTTTGAAATACCATACATGTATAAATGGGAAACATTCGAAAAATTACAGACATTGAAATACGGAAAAATGGTGTTTTTTGGTATAATTTTTAAGCAAAGTACAATCTTTGGAGCAGTGTATCACACATTTCCGGTTCCTGTGCACCCAAATTCTTTTAATATGATTTGGCCTAATATATTTGCTCAAATCAGTGAGAATTTAAAAGGAATTCGGAGCCGATAAATTTGTTAATGAAGAGGATATTTGCGATGAGTCGAAATTATGAAATCGGCGTTATAAAATGGAAATGGCTTTTTAATGAATTTCCTATAATTTTTATGTTTTTCAAATTATGATATATAGATATTGAAACATTAAACATGATGTTAAACATACCATCGTCTTTTTGATGGTAAGAGGCCCTGAGGGCCTGTGTCAGTTCATATAAAATGGAAGTATGTGCGTTATAAAACTGATCTGGCGGTAAAAGGAATATTTATATTTTCTTGTACTTCAAATACAAATAGAGAAATGTTGAAAGTTTAAACATAATTTCGTACACAAAATTGTCTTTTTTTGCACGGTACGAGGCCTAGAGAGCCTGTATCAATGCATGAAAAGACAGTTTGCGCATTCATATTATATATTTATGGGTGGCGATTGAGCAGTATCACATACTTCTGGTTCATGTGCACCTCAATTCTTTTAACATTACTCGGTCCATTGCATTTGCTTAAATTGAAAAAAATAAAGACATTTGATAACCGGTAAAATTGTCGATGTAAAGGATATTTGGAAGGTGTTGTAATCTCAAAATTTGCAATATCAAATTGATATGACAATAAATATATTGAGTGAGTTGTCATATATTCGTTAATGATATAATCGTGAACAGCAGAATTCATGAAATAACAAATACTAACACTAGTACTGATTTTAGCATAAAGTAAAAGACATATGGGGCCTGTAAGAGTGGTTTTATTCTAGAACCTTAAATCCACAAAGAAGCAACAAAGTTATAATCAAATGCTTCAAAAAGTTAATTAAAATGCAGTGGTGTGATCTAAAAATGTTTGCCACATTAACCACCACTGCTAAATTAAACTCAGTTCAAAATGATACATTTTTGACTATCACACACTGATAGGCACACATCTAAATATAATTATTATATATTATAACTGTTTGATCATTACATGGTTTACCTTCCTATAATCGTAAATTATTTAGTATGCTTGCAGTATAATGAGGTATGTGTTACTGTTTTATTTGTCCACATTGTCATGATAGAGAAAAGCATGTGCTTTGCTGCAACCCTTATTGGAATATATTGCGTATTATAATCATAACATTAGGTAAACCTTATTTTATTTTAATGAGAAAATAGCATTCTCTAAGAGTCGGTGTCATACATAAATCATGATAAGACGAAATTTATTTTGACACCTTGTTCCTGCGATACAATGTATATAAATTTAAATAATAGCCTGTCTAATACACACATTTGCCCTGAAAAGTTTTAGTGTCCTGCAGGGGAAAAAATACCTGATATGAGTGCTCATGTTGCATCAATGTTGTACTACCTTGGTCGTTCAATTCATCCAGCAAATCCTAAAACTCATGTGTCAGCAAATTGTACATTAATAGTTACTGGGTTGTACAACAAGCATCTAGTTTTCAAGTTAACTTGAGTCTATGTATCAACAAAGCACCATCTCTATTGAAAACTGGACAGACGTCTATAAATATAAAAAAAATAATGAAATACTTTTGTTTTATGTGTTAGCTTAGAGCTTTGATTTAAAAGAACGGATATAGGCCACCCTCTTTGTGTAAAAAGATAGTTATATGTACTATATCATGTTTAAACTCTCCTCATTTCTATATCATCATTAAAAAAAATATATTAATAATACGAAATTCATTAAAACGCCATTTAATTTTTTTAACGCCGATTTCAAATATTCCGACTATTCGCAAATATCCTCTTCATTGACAAATTTACCGGCTACGAATTCCTTTTGAATTCTCACTGAATTGAGCAAATACATTAGGCCAAATTATAGCAAAAGGATTCGGGTGCACCGGAACCGGAACTGTGTGATACACTGCTCCAAAGATTGTACTTTGCTTAAAAATTATACCAAAAAAAAACACCATTTTTCCGTATTTCAATGTCCGTAATTTTTTGTATGTGTCCCATTTATCCATGTGTGGTATTTTAAAATGTCAAGCAGGTTCCTATGAACAAAATAAGAGATAAGCTGTTTCTGTGTGATATTTCCTTGTCTTAGTTATGGAGCCATTTCTGAACCTTGTCACACACCCTTACAAAACGTCACAAAGAAGTTCATAGTTCAGGCCCCATGGACCTTTTGAATTTTTTAGATACTGTTTCAGGAGAGTATGCTGGGATGCTATACATAATACTTAGTTTGGATTAAATCGGGTCGTGGGCAAAATCCCATTGTTCGTGAAAGAGGTCCTTTGAGAAACATTTCGCTTGTTTGAACTTTGACCTTAAGGTCGGGATCAAAGTGAACTTAGGACAGTGTTCATTGTCTCTGAGAGGTACCTTACAACATTTAAATGTTATCGCTCAGACAATATCGTATTACAGGAATAGGGCAGTGTGCATTGTCTCTGAGAGGTTCCTTACAAGCTTTAAATGTCATCGCTCAGACAATATCGTATTACAGGAATAGGACAGTTTGCATTGTCTCTGAGAGGTTCCTTACAAGATTTAAATGTCATGGCTCAGGCAATATCGTATTACAGGAATAGGACAGTGTACATTGTCTCTGAGAGGTTCCTTACAAGCTTTAAATGTCATCGCTCAGACAATATCGTTTTACAGGGATAGGACAATGTGCATTGTCTCTGAGAGGTACCTTACAAGATTTAAATGTCATGGCTCAGACAATATCGTATTACAGGGATAGGACAGTGTGTATTGTCTCTGAGAGGTTCCTTACAAGATTTAAATGTCATCACACAGACAATATCGTATTACAGGAAAAGGACAGTGTGAATTGTCTCTGAGAGGTTCCTTACAAGCTTTAAATGTCATGGCTCAGACAATATCGTATTACAGGAATAGGACAGTGTGAATTGTCTCTGAGAGATTCCTTACAATATTTAAATGTCATCGCTCAGACAATATCGTATTACAGGAATAGGACAGTGTGTATTGTCTCTGAGAGGTTCCTTACGAGATTTAAATGTCATGGCTCAGACAATATCGTATTACAGGAATAGGACAGTGTGAATTGTCTCTGAGAGATTCCTTACAATATTTAAATGTCATCGCTCAGACAATATCGTATTACAGGAATAGGACAGTGTGAATTGTCTCTGAGAGATTCCTTACAAGATTTAAATGTCATGGCTCAGACAATATCGTATTACAGGAATAGGACAGTGTGAATTGTCTCTGAGAGATTCCTTACAATATTTAAATGTCATCGCTCAGACAATATCGTATTACAGGAATAGGACAGTGTGAATTGTCTCTGAGAGGTTCCTTACAAGATTTAAATGTCATCGCTCAGACAATATCGTATTACAGGAATAGGACAGTGTGTATTGTCTCTGAGAGGTTCCTTACAAGATTTAAATGTCATGGCTCAGGCAATATCGTATTACAGGAATAGGACAGTGTACATTGTCTCTGAGAGGTTCCTTACAAGCTTTAAATGTCATCGCTCAGACAATATCGTTTTACAGGGATAGGACAATGTGCATTGTCTCTGAGAGGTACCTTACAAGATTTAAATGTCATCGCTCAGACAATATCGTATTACAGGGATAGGACAGTGTGTATTGTCTCTGAGAGGTTCCTTACAAGATTTAAATGTCATCACACAGACAATATCGTATTACAGGAAAAGGACAGTGTGAATTGTCTCTGAGAGGTTCCTTACAAGCTTTAAATGTCATGGCTCAGACAATATCGTATTACAGGAATAGGACAGTGTGAATTGTCTCTGAGAGATTCCTTACAATATTTAAATGTCATCGCTCAGACAATATCGTATTACAGGAATAGGACAGTGTGTATTGTCTCTGAGAGGTTCCTTACGAGATTTAAATGTCATGGCTCAGACAATATCGTATTACAGGAATAGGACAGTGTGAATTGTCTCTGAGAGATTCCTTACAATATTTAAATGTCATCGCTCAGACAATATCGTATTACAGGAATAGGACAGTGTGAATTGTCTCTGAGAGATTCCTTACAAGATTTAAATGTCATCACTCAGACAATATCGTATTACAGGAATAGGACAGTGTGAATTGTCTCTGAGAGATTCCTTACAATATTTAAATGTCATCGCTCAGACAATATCGTATTACAGGAATAGGACAGTGTGAATTGTCTCTGAGAGGTTCCTTACAAGATTTAAATGTCATCGCTCAGACAATATCGTATTACAGGAATAGGACAGTGTGTATTGTTTCTGAGAGGTTCCTTACAAGATTTAAATATCATGGCTCAGGCAATATCGTATTACAGGAATAGGACAGTGTGTATTGTCTCTGAGAGGTACCTTACAAGATTTAAATGTCATCGCTCAGACAATATCATATTACAGGAATAGGACAGTGTGTATTGTCTCTGAGAGGTACCTTACAAGATTTAAATGTCATGGCTCAGACAATATCGTATTACAGGAATAGGACAGTGTACATTGTCTCTGAGAGGTACCTTACAACATTTAAATGTCATCGCTCAGACAATAACGTATTACAGGAATAGGACAGTGTACATTGTCTCTGAGAGGTACCTTACAAGATTTAAATGTCATGGCTCAGACAATATCGTATTACAGGGATAGGACAGTGTGTATTGTCTCTGAGAGGTTCCTTACAAGCTTCAAATATCATCGCTCAGACAATATCATATTACAGGAATAGGACAGTGTGCATTGTCTCTGAGAGGTTCCTTACAAGCTTTAAATGTCATCGCTCAGACAATATCGTATTACAGCGATAGGGCAGTGTACATTGTCTCTGAGAGGTTCCTTACAAGCTTTAAATGTCATCGCTCAGACAATATCGTATTACAGCGATAGGGCAGTGTACATTGTCTCTGAGAGGTTCCTTACAAGCTTCAAATGTCATCGCTCAGACAATATCGTATTACAGGACTAGGACAGTGTACATTGTCTCTGAGAGATTCCTTACAAGCTTCAAATGTCATCGCTCAGACAATATCGTATTACAGGAATAGGACAGTGTGAATTGTCTCTGAGAGGTTCCTTACAAGATTTAAATGTCATGGCTCAGGCAATATCGTATTACAGGAATAGGACAGTGTACATTGTCTCTGAGAGGTTCCTTACAATATTTAAATGTCATCGCTCAGACAATATCGTTTTACAGGGATAGGACAATGTGCATTGTCTCTGAGAGGTACCTTACAAGATTTAAATGTCATCGCTCAGACAATATCGTATTACAGGGATAGGACAGTGTGTATTGTCTCTGAGAGGTTCCTTACAAGATTTAAATGTCATCACACAGACAATATCGTATTACAGGAAAGGGACAGTGTGAATTGTCTCTGAGAGGTTCCTTACAAGCTTTAAATGTCATGGCTCAGACAATATCGTATTACAGGAATAGGACAGTGTGAATTGTCTCTGAGAGATTCCTTACAATATTTAAATGTCATCGCTCAGACAATATCGTATTACAGGAATAGGACAGTGTGTATTGTCTCTGAGAGGTTCCTTACGAGATTTAAATGTCATGGCTCAGACAATATCGTATTACAGGAATAGGACAGTGTGCATTGTCTCTGAGAGATTCCTTACAAGATTTAAATGTCATCGCTCAGACAATATCGTATTACAGGAATAGGACAGTGTGAATTGTCTCTGAGAGGTTCCTTACAAGATTTAAATGTCATCGCTCAGACAATATCGTATTACAGGAATAGGACAGTGTGTATTGTCTCTGAGAGGTACCTTACAAGATTTAAATGTCATCGCTCAGACAATATCATATTACAGGAATAGGACAGTGTGCATTGTCTCTGAGAGGTACCTTACAAGCTTTAAATGTCATCGCTCAGACAATATCGTATTACAGGAATAGGACAGTGTGCATTGTCTCTGAGAGGTTCCTTACGAGATTTAAATGTCATGGCTCAGACAATATCGTATTACAGGAATTGGACAGTGTACATTGTCTCTGAGAGGTACCTTACAAGATTTAAATGTCATGGCTCAGGCAATATCGTATTACAGGAATAGGACAGTGTACATTGTCTCTGAGAGGTACCTTACAACATTTAAATGTCATCGCTCAGACAATAACGTATTACAGGAATAGGACAGTGTACATTGTCTCTGAGAGGTACCTTACAAGATTTAAATGTCATGGCTCAGACAATATCGTATTACAGGAATAGGACAGTGTGTATTGTCTCTGAGAGGTTCCTTACAAGCTTCAATATCATCGCTCAGACAATATCGTATTACAGGAATAGGACAGTGTACATTGTCTCTGAGAGGTTCCTTACAAGCTTTAAATGTCATCGCTCAGACAATATCGTATTACAGGAATAGGACAGTGTACATTGTCTCTGAGAGGTTCCTTACAAGCTTCAAATGTCATCGCTCAGACAATATCGTATTACAGGAATAGGACAGTGTGAATTGTCTCTGTGAGGTTCCTTACAACATTTAAATGTCATGGCTCAGACAATATCGTATTACAGGAATAGGACAGTGTGCATTGTCTCTGAGAGGTTCCTTACAACATTTAAATGTCATCGCTCAGACAATATCATATTACAGGGATAGGACTGTGTGCATTGTCTCTGAGAGGTTCCTTACAAGATTTAAATGTCATGGCTCAGACAATATCGTATTACAGGAATAGGACAGTGTACATTGTCTCTGAGAGGTACCTTACAAGATTTAAATGTCATCACTCAGACAATATCGTATTACAGGAATAGGACAGTGTGTATTGTCTCTGAGAGGTTCCTTGCAAGCTTTAAATGTCATGGCTCAGACAATATCGTATTACAGGAATAGGACAGTGTACATTCTCTCTGAGAGGTTCCTTACAAGATTTAAATGTCATCGCTCAGACAATAACGTATTACAGGAATAGGACAGTGTGAATTGTCTCTGAGAGGTTCCTTACAAGATTTAAATGTCATGGCTCAGACAATATCGTATTACAGGAATAGGACAGTGTACATTGTCTCTGAGAGGTTCCTTACAAGATTTAAATGTCATGGATCAGACAATATCGTATTACAGGAATAGGACAGTGTACATTGTCTCTGAGAGGTTCCTTACAAGCTTCAAATGTCATCGCTCAGACAATATCGTATTACAGGAATAGGACAGTGTACATTGTCTCTGAGAGATTTCTTACAAGCTTTAAATGTCATGGATTAGACAATATGATTTTAGATGCGCCAGAATAACGAGTAAAGAAACCACACTTTTTTTAAAAGCGAAAAGGAGATATAATTTTCCATTTTTATCACAAGTTGTTAATATTTAAAGGCTATTATTTTGGTATTTTGTTTTTGTAAACACACATTTTTATATAGCTTAATGTTTCGTTTGAATTATTACTTTTTGTCTGGTGTGACTAAATAATCAAACATCAAACAACTTCTTTACTTATGATATAATACCTAATACATGTATAACGTATAAACTGTAGCTTACAAGTTTTCATCCTGGACACATGTGATGCTACAGACAATGAAAAAAAAACACAATATCAAAACTTTATGATTCGGAGTGATGCCAGTGATATGAAGTAATGGTATTGCTGTACGTAACTACTGAACTCAGTATAAACCATGCTCTTTTTTGCATGGTTTTGTTGTCTTTGAGTATACGAGTTATCTCCCTTCATGTGTCAGCCAATAACACTCGGTTAAAATGTCATTCGTCCAACGCACAGGGGCTAGGCACGGACCTATGTCACACCGGGGCTAGGCACGGACCTATGTCACACAGGGGCTAGGCACGGACCAATGTCACACAGGGGCTAGGCACGTACCTATGTCACACAGGGGCTAGGCACGTACCTATGTCACTCCGGGGCTAGGCACGGACCTATGTCACACAGGGGCTAGGCACGGACCTATGTCACACAGGGGCTAGGCACGTACCTATGTCGCACAGGGGCTAGGCATGGACCTATGTCACACAGGGGCTAGGCACGGACCTATGTCACACAGGGGCCAGGCACGTACCTATGTCGCACAGGGGCTAGGCAAGGACCTATGTCACACAGGGGCTAGGCACGGACCTATGTCACACAGGGGCTAGGCACGTACCTATGTTGCACAGGGGCTAGGCACGGACCTATGTCACACAAGGGCTAGGCACAGACCTATGTCACACAGGGGCCAGGCACGTACCTATGTCGCACAGGGGCTAGGCAAGGACCTATGTCACACAGGGGCTAGGCACGGACCTATGTCACACAGGGGCTAGGCACGGACCTATGTCACACAGGGGCTAGGCAAGGACCTATGTCACTATGACATGATTGTCAGATAATTGTTTTACCTTTCTCGAATATCACCCCTCCCATTACTATATATCTGTGTCACAAATATATGACACGAGTCATACTTTGGAGTACTTTGAGATTCCCCCTTAACTTCTGTAATGCTTTCTCATGGAGATTTTTACGTTAAGGGTTTCCTTAAATCAAAGGACGTTAAATAAACCGCGTGCCGATTGTAGGGAAAGCGACTTAATAGAATTTATGGTCTGGAGGGAGGGTTGGGACGGGTTCGAGAATGAGTTTTTATCAGTTTCAAATAACTGGGGTTTCCCCTGACAGCAATAGCATAGTGACTGACCATAATGTTAATACAAAATCCCTAATAGCAATAAAACATTGACCTTCTTTTTTTGGAAATCATTCGTTAAACGGTAGAAGGCAGAAGGAAATCTTTATCACGGAAATCATATTTATAGCAAGCTCTGGCGTTCCGAATTAACTGCGACGAGTAATCGTCGTGACTAGGGAAGCTGGATGTCACTACCAAGAAAGGAAAACTTCATGATCGGAAAGTGAAAATCATCAACTCACGATCGAAAAGTTAGAATCAACCCACTTATAATATACAAATGAAATGAAATTAAATGTTGACTACATAACACATAAAATGGTGTAAAATTACAAAATTATTACAACAAAGTGAATGCCTAATTAAAGATTGATTTTCTTCACACTCTATAACTCAAAAAGCTTTATACACTCTACGTAGTCCTCAATATACGAGTCTATGTAACCAGCTGTCTCAGATCGTGTCAAAGCAACCCACTCTTTTGTTATTTAGAGGGAAACTTCAGAAGCATAGCACCTTAGCACCTTCTTTCTCCCATTCAATTTCCACTCTTTTCAAATGTCGTTCAAAATTCAATTAACAGAGTTTGAAATATCATTAAAACCATTTTGAAAATCGTGTACGAGTTTTTTATCATCATCTTAATAATTTACCATAGTTTACAGGGACTGACGAAATAACACTATTCTTTTGTCCCTATATACACGTGAATTTAAAACACTGGCAGTAAACTTGTGACGTGTGACCAAATACATGTACAGTGTATTAAAGTTTTTAATTCGTTTGTTTTGATTTGGTTTTCTTTTCTAAATGCATCATGTTTCTAAATGCATCATGTGTTATGTTCCCTTTCCAGTTACGCTGATTTCTTTCTTTTTTTTTTTCTTTTTTTTTTATAGACCCAATATCCGTAACTTGAGGAAATTTTTCGGGATTCTGAAAAATTCTGAATTTTTTTTTTAACTGATAACCATGCAAAAATAAGCCTAAAACGAAGTCAACCTTAGCGGTATCTAACAAGAACATGTGGACAAAAAAATCCAAAGAATTGAAAATAATTCAGGTGGGACCCACTTCAACAACAAGCCGAAGGTAGAAGACAGTTCGAAATCGACGCGTGTTTACAAATACTGAGTTTCAACTGCTGCTGTGCCGGTAACCGAAAAAGAATTCATCTTGAATATTGCTGATATCAGGATATTTTAAAGGCCCAAAATACGTAACTTCAGGGAAATTTTCGTGATTCTGAAAAATTCTGAAAAAAAATCAAGTTGATAGCCATGCAAAAATAAGCCTAGAACGAAATAAACCTGAGCGGTAACTAACAAGAAACTCTTGACAAAAAAATCCAAAGAATTGAAAATAATTCAGGTGGGGCCCACTTCAATAACAAACCGTAGGCAGAAAACGGTTCGAAATGGACGCGTGTTTACAAATAGCGTGTTTCAACTGCTGCTGTATTGGTAACTGCGAAAGAATCCATCTTGAATATTGCTGATATCGGTTAATCTTAACTAAATCTATAAATATAATAAGTTATTAGGCTTGATTTTCGCTTGAAGTTTTGCCGAAAGTTACGTATATTGGGCCTTTAACTAAATCTATAAATCTAACAAGTAATAAGGCTTGGTTTTCGATTCAAGTTTTGCCGAAAGTTACGTTTATTGGGCCTTTAATAGAACATGATAAATAAATTATAAATATCATAAAAGAAAGCAACCATAATAAATGATTTGATATACAAAATAGCAGTGTCCTATATATCGACTGAAATGTTCGAGCTAGAATAGCCGGACTCGGCCGAAAACGGCAACAAGCGGAAATTACCGAGGCTTCTCACATTGGTATCAGAACGGAACCAGAGCAGAGGGACGGGTCATGATTCTGTGTAAACGCGGGGTCTGGCTAAACGTGATAATATTGAGTTAAAATCCATGCCTTATAACTATTTTTTTTTTGTTTTTAACGATTAAAAGATAGCGAGGAAGGGGATTAAACCCCGTCACTGAAGTAAGAACTCTGTCTTAGCACCGATAACGATATGGCGTTTACATGTAAAGCGAAAATGTTCATATCAGGGGCGGGGAGGGTTTGTGTTTCGGACTCCGGATTATACGGATGGCCTATAGGACGACCCCTGTCATATTACTGGTAACACATCGGAATTATTATAAAAGATAAAGGATTGAGGGTGATGGTAAGAAAGTGTGTATATATATACATATATGTGTTGTGAGGAGGGAGGAGATCCAGGGGGGTATGGTGTTCCTGTTTCAGCGCGTGATAGCGTTTTGAAGCTCAGAAAGACGAAGCGGTATTGAAGCGAAGGGGATGAAAGTGATCGAAAAGATGATAGATGATGATGGATATGCCGTGGTGTAAAAGATCAAACATTGATAACGAAAGTTGGAATTCGTCAAACAAAATGAAATATTCTAATTATTTGTAGGGCTAAAATACATTTCAATCGATTTTTTTAATATAACTGTATCGCTTTTCAGCGAAATGCAATTCATGCGTATTATGTTGTTGTTCAGAATGAGCTCAACGAAGTACAAAGATATTCGATTATATCTAAACAGGCGCATCTGCTAAAACGAAGAAGAATGAATCAAATACAATGGATAACACATCAGGCCCCTGTGTCAAGTGCTTCATAACGAGCTACTCTTTCTTAACTCAAAAATGAAATTTAGCTGCATCCACGCTGGCCCTATTTCAGCTGTTGATATGTATTGGACACACAAACAATTACAAGGTTACTTACTGGCTACTCTTGGTATCGAACAGAGCTGGGTTCACCGTGGCACCACATCGTCTGCAGACCTATTCGCTACACACGCTGTTCAGTTGGTTGTCATACCGGCCAGAGCGTAATCTATATCAGTTCGGACAAGCTCCTCAAGCTAATATACAACGTTTGTTAACATTCGGCGAGCCAGGCTTTATGTTTGTATGTAAATATATATTAGGAAATTTGCTGTTGTAAATGAATTGAACGATTAGGTGCGTGCATGTTGGTCGTTTATGCTATTCGGCATTAGTTTAAGTATGTCAGGGAAACCAGAAATGTTTGGAGAGATACGAACACAAAACAACGTGTGAGGAGAATAGGACAGACGAGGGTGTATGAGCGTGTTTTATGTCCCAGAGATGGTTTTAAGTTAACTAGTGTGATTGCGGCACGTTAATTGGTGATGTTGGAATTTTTTAACATGTTATGCTTAAAAAGGGGTGAAGCAAGGAGAATGACGTCAGTAACGCACACAATGACGTCAGTACCGCACACCTAAAGCGACATGTTTGTTGAGGCTTATTACCCAACTATGTATCAGAAGTTGACTTTGTAAACCGGATATGATACATTTTAACAGGATATGACAAATATCAACCGGATGTGACACATATCAACCGGATATAAGACACAAGTTAACCGGATGTGACACATTTTAACCAGATATATATGCCACAGTTTAACTGGATATGACACATATCAACCGGATATAAGACACAAGTTAACCGGATGTGTCACATGTTAACCACCGGATATATGACACATGTTTTTCGAACACATGACACAGATTAACCAGATATGGAACTTATTAACCAGAGGTGGTATGTGTTAACCGGATATATAATGCATGTTAACCGGATATGAAACCGGTTGGCCGGATAAGATACGGATAAACCAGAAGTGTCATGTGTTAATTGCATATGTGATACATGTTAACTTGGTACGACACAGGTTAAACGGATATGACACATGATAACCGGATATATGACACATGTTAGTCTGATATGACACTTGTTAACCGGATATACGACACATGTTAACCGGATATACGACACATGATAACCGGATATACGACACATGATAACCGGATATACGACACATATTAACCGGATATACGATACATATTAACCGGATATACGACACATATTAACCGGATATACGACACATATTAACCGGATATACGACACATATTAACCGGATATACGACACATGTTTACCGGATATACGACACATGTTAACCGGATACGACACAGGTGAACAGGATATGACACATGTTAACAAAGATTTGGTGTTATTATGCTTAACATATCTACGTCAGCAGTTGAAATAGGGTCGTATATGAAAACGGAGCTTGATATTGGATGCAAACCTATCCTTGAGCAAAATCGTCTGGAAAATGATAATATTTTTTCTTTACACAGCCAGAATAAATGCTTATGGAAATGCCATCTAGTTAGTTTCTGTAAAAATGACCACCTAAAGGGTATGACTTCCGTGTATCGTTACAGGTTTTAATGCAATAACATCGTCCCCGGAAAAATATTTTGCAAGACACAATACAGCATACAGCTTTTACAAAGGCATCGTTTAATAATGATACAATAATAACATGGATTCAAATTAAAAACAGCTATAAGGCAATAATGAATGATTGACAGTTCAATGTAGCATCAATTACTAAATACAATGGAGAACAAGTGAAAACTACCCGGAGAATATACGTATTCTGTAGTTGGCAGTAATCTGCCGAACTGATGCAACAACAAGTGGAAGTACATGTGCCGCAAACACACCGGTGACCAAGACCAATCGAAGCAGGTAAGTGATGCTGACAGAACGTCCAATGTACGTAGCCCAGGTGGATGCGGTAGGTCCATTCTTGTCAGGTACAAAAACGTTGGTATGCACTTTACTTGAACTTATTCGAGAAGACAAATTATATTTCAGATAATGAAGTCGGGTAAAGTGAGACATCCGAAAATTTGGAGCTAGGAGGCTTCACAAACTTACTTGAAAACAATTTTGACGCTGATGAGATTCGGTTGAGTTACCATCTTAAATCTGAGGATAATGGTTCTGGTTAAGTTATCTAAAATCCAGCAGTCTGTAACTTGGATGTGATACTGGATCTTTTTTTTTTAAATTAGAGATCGGGTATGATAGAGGTACATGTATAATCTCAAACGTGATTTTTGGCGAAAACCGGAAAATGAAAAGATGTTATGTGTTAAGTTGAAGGAGGAACATTTCTTGTATATGACATGGAGATGTTAAGGAGGTTTCTGGAGTATGAGGTATACACTGTTGTTAATGATTATTATTATGAGGTGTAGAATCTGTCCCTGTAGAGTCTGGATCAAGGGCATCTTAAAACCACGGAATGGGGTAGATTGGGCAATCTCAAAAGTGAAGGATGAAGTAGATATGGGGACATCTCAAACTAAAGGATAAGGTAGAGTGGGGCATCTCAAAACTGGAGAATAAAGTAGAGGGGGCATCTCAAAACTGAAGGATGTGCAAGATGGGTCTTCTCAAAACTGAAAGATGTGATATAGGGGGCATCTCAAAACTGAAAGATGTGCAAGATGGGTCTTTTCAAAACTGAGGAAGTGCAAGATGGGTCTTTTCAACACTGAAGGATGTGATATAGGGGGCATCTCAAAACAAAAGAATGAGGTAGAGAGGAAGAAATATGTAGAGAGGGCATCTCAAAACTAGAGAATGAGGAAGAGGGGGCATCTCAAAACTGAAGAATGAGGTAGAGGGGCATCTCAAAACAAAAGAATGAGGTAGAGAGGAAGAATTATGTAGGGAGGGCATCTCAAAACTAGAAAATGAGGAAGAGGGGCATCTCAAAACTGAAGAATGAGGAATGGGACATCTCAAAACTGAAGAATGAGGTAGAAAGGGCATCAAAAAACTGAAGCATTAGGCAGAGAGTGGGCATCTCATAACTGAAAAATGTGGTAGGTTTTATGTGATGAAGCCAAGGTATTTTTAAGCAAGGGTGGGATGTTTGGGACATTTCTAGAGATGAGTGAAAGGACAGCTCAAAATGGCACATTCAGCGATGGGTGGCAAATCAAAACTTGACAATAAGTATGAGGGGACATCTCAAAACTGGACAATAAGTATGAGGGGACATCTCAAAACTCCAACAGTTGTCACTCACTGTGATGGCAGGTGAATGTAAATATTTGTGACAGTTATAGGGCATCTAAAAAACCTGAGAATGAAGTGGAAGGAGCATCTCAAAAGTGGTTTAGATCGAGACATTACTTGATGAGGGTGGGAGCAAATGATGGGGGTGGCAAAGACATCTAAAAACTGACATTTTCCTACCACTTACGTTCGGCCATCTTGACCTTAAATAAATATTCATCTTAAAATATTTATAAGATTTAATATTGTATGCTCTCATCCCCATCCCCCATCACACCTTCCATCAAAAATAAGAAAAAGCTATGGTATAATAGTGACCTTGACTCTTCCACTTGATTTGTTGGGTTAACGATGAAATCAAGTTCTCGCCTCCCCATATTTACATGGTGTTGTAGCCGTATAATTTGTGTATTATAAAGTTCAGATCAATAAGGCCCTCCCAGCTCATAGTACTGTGGACAGGAATAACAAGTAATTTCATACTCATGCATGTATGTAACAATGTATACTACTGTTAAATGTTCTCATGTTTTCCTACAATGTATACCGATGAATATGACCTACGTCGGCTGAAATTATATTTCTCCCTGGGGCCTGTATCCGACTGCAACTTGTTATAATAACAGACAATTGATCGTATTTCCAGGACATTTGGCTTTCTGTTCCGGACCAGACCAGATTGGCAGTTTGCTCAACTTGTCAAGGAAATTACAAGGTACTGTTTACAGAGTTATTAATTCATTTTTTCATTTACACTTCCGATTCTGGATTTTGAAACGGGAAATGATGTGAAATCTCTGTTCGATCGGAAATTGGCTCAACAGAGCAGACACTTTTTTATTAATAAGGATACAACTCATTTTCTCACATTTTTCATTTTTGTTGAATTGGAAATTCTGTTTATTGCTACTAATAGAAAATATCTTGAAAATATGTTATAGTTTTTGTTGGTTGGGGTAAAACAAAAAAAAATCTTGAATTATTTTGGCTGCAGTTTTTTATAAGTATAAAATAAAACCTGAAAAAAAAATACATTAAATATTATCAACACTTTAGATAATAAATGTATCAAATTATATGCATTTTATCAAATGTGAATCTTTGACAAATTAGGATACATATTTTTATTGTGATACATACAAAAATATCGTATGAAAATAGATTTTAAAAAAAGGAAATAACATAAAGTTTTGTTTCCATGGCAACACAACAGAAAGGTTAATCTGACATTAGTACAGGAAATGACCTTTACAAAGTCCTCAGAAGTTTGAGCTTCAAGAGATATTAATTTGACCCTGTCCTGGCTGGTGTCTGCCATTTTAAAGCTAGAAAGATACATTATGGCCAAGGGAGGGCTTCAATTGTGTATTTGATAATTAACAGTTTACATGTTAGCTGTGGGAACTATAGTTTGTAGGTCCAATGTGTTTTTATATTATCAGACCCATGGTTTTGTATAAGCTTGCTGTTGAAACATTTGATGGAGGTCCAGAAGAATTTTTCTGTTCACTCCCATTCCCTATTATCCCGTCCCTGATAACATATGGCTTTGTTGGTATTGAGCAGGGATTAGCAGCGTTTGTATAAAATCTCTGATACAAAGCTTTATATTCAAATTCCTTGATGAAGCTCAGAGATAATCGGTTCGGATTAAAGCTGAAATATTTGGTTTGGTAGTGGCAGCTGAAAACTTGTGTTTCTGTCAGTCTTGGTGCCTTGTAAAGTGCTGGTGTATATGCCTACATGTATGTATACGTACCCTGGTATAGATCTGATCATCTTCAGCACATCATCTTCACAACTAACACATCGAAAAATGTTTAAAAGCTTCTTCATGTTTGTATAGATATACAGTGTTATTTTTTTCTGCTTGGGGTCATGCATCATTCCTGTAACCATGGCAACATCTTTTTTCACAAATTTTAATTTTTAAATTTGATACTTTAGTGATGACCTGGATAGTCATAAACGTACGACACACTAAGACCTTGGACAGATGATTGAGTATCCTAGAGTCAGCAGGAAGTTTCCCCTCATAGTTTGTCCTTGTCAATCCTGGACACTGTATACGTAGTAGTCTTTTGTTATCTTGATGCATAGAACTATAATTACCTTCAGTTCAAACGCAAATAAGACCTTGAAAAAGCTGTCAATATTCACAATTAAGGCCATGCTGATAGGATGTGAATAAGTTAAACTGGATGCATGATATGGCAGGGAGAATAATGGTGTAAAACTAATTGTTTAACATAATATCATTACAGCTAACTATAAGCTTACCGAAAAAACTGATTCAATGATAACAGCCCAAACTACAGAAATGCGAATACAGCCCAACTTTGTAATCTGAAAGTCTGTATGAAGTTTGGCCAGAGCTGACAAAATACTTAAAATGAAATATATTTTTGATTAAAAGGGGGTTGAGATAATAAAGGACACTTGTCTATAAAGGACAGACTCATCAGACCCACACAGTACAATTTACTATATAATTGACCACTGTATAAAGGACACCTGTCTATAAAGGACAGACTCATCAGACCCACACAGTACAATTTACTATATAATTGACCACCGTATAAAGGACACCTGTCTATAAAGGACAGACTCATCAGACCCACTCAGTACAATTTACTATATAATTGACCTCTGTATAAAGGACACCTGTCTATAAAGGACACCGGTCTATAAAGGACAGACTCATCAGACCCACTCAGTACAATTTAATGTATAATTGACCTCTGTATAAAGGACACCTGGCTATAATGGACACTTTTGCTCTGTCCCTTGGATGTCCCTTATAAATAAGTTTGACTGTATGTAAGGATACTACACGTGTAAAATGCCAGTGATTGCTTTGCCGAGTTTGAAAGTTGCATTAAATAAGGCTGGTTCCCCTAGCATGAATGTGCTTTATTTTGCCAAAAGGAAGAGAAATTGAGGAACATATCAATAGATCAAACAGGGACAGGATGGTATGATATTTATCAGGAAGAAGAAATGTATTGGAACAAACTGCTTACAGTATTGAGGAAGTGATTTGTGTTGACCTTTACCGGCAGGAGGTGATTGTGGAAACATAAATAAGGTAGACTTGTCCGAAAATTTGACAGTGAAACAACTTTATGTACTGAAGGTGTAACTGGAGTGTAATTTATGTTTACACAGCGGGGAGGTCTATACTATACAAAAGTACAGACTTTATTCTCTTAACAACCTGGTGAGCTGATGAAAAAATGTATTTTATTGAAAAAGCATTGGTTTTTTTTCAATTAAATCTTTGTTTCTGGTTTTTGAAGGTCATTATTCTCAGCAGCCTACCTATATACACCAACTTTTTTCCACAAGATTATTATTTCTGAGAATTTCCACATTTATTTTGAATACAATGGAAATAATAATTGATGGATTACCTTATAGTTTGGCATTGACCCCATGCCTGGTAATAAGCCCACCCTATTAGTTTATGAAGGCAAATTTATGCATTGTTCCATCTCTCTCTCCCCCCCCCCCCTCCCCCCCCCTCCCCCCCCCCCCCCCCCCCCCCCCCACCACCCTTTTCATTCCCTCTCCCTTCTTACCTCTACCTTGACCCTAAGGATAGATCGATCTTATCAGGTCCTGTGCTGAGTTTACGAGCATCTGATACATTTTTTTTTTTTGTTATAATTTACACCCTGTGGAGTGTTTGATATACAAAGATTGAACAAATCAATACTAGAATAATTTAACTTGAGTTTAATTCTAAATCCATCTATTGTATGACTGACATTTACAGTTCTGATTAGAACAGAAGGATTTTTAACATGCATGCCTTTTTTTCACAGTTTTTATGGGGCTAAAGTTTAGCCTTGTTCTTTTGGAGAATCTATTTGTATTCAAAATAGATATGGGAATGTATGCAAGTCTAATACGGAAATGATGTCATGCCTTCCCGCCATGCATTTGTTGTAATTCTGTGTACCACTAATTTGATTTGGTTGATAAAAAATACTATTTGAGATTTCCTTCACCAATGCAAACTTTGGTGCAAAATGACGGCAGCAAACAGGTGACTGACTGCAAGTGAAAATGAAAACAATATTCAAGCTAATTTCTGACATTAACGCCAAATAATCTAGATCTGTAAGTTTGTTTATTATTGTTTCAAATATATGTACACGCAACATTGGTGGCTGTAATCTATTTCATATTTAACCTGAGAACCTTCCGACTCCGCAGTTTTGTGTTCTAATAAACGTCCCTCCCTGAATAAATAGATATAATTACATTTATACTAAAACCCAAGGATTTGATCAAAAAGAAAAACCAAAAAAATACATACCATTTTGAATCTTGACTTTCTAAGGGTACATACATGTACACACATTTGCATGTGTTTGTTTATTTTGAACCGAAGAAATTTTCTAAAAATCACAAGTTTGGTATCTCAATGTTATTGATCAGAATTATTTCTTCAGGCTTATTCATCATTGTAATAGATCATTGCCTCTATACTGGATATTTTACTCTATTACATAGAAAGTATATAATACATGTACAACTTTACAGCACAAACCTGAGATCTTACAAAATAGATACATAGGAATTACAGGCGAATTTGTACAGCTTATTAAATTTCAATCTACTAGGAGAGATAACACCTTTTCTTGAAGTGAATTCATCCTAACAAACTCAAACAGCTGTATTAGTTGATGGGAATATTATAAAATTTTCCAAATTCTTTTAAATTAATTATCCAAAGAATGTTCGTTTTTTGGCTGTTTATTATAATACCGTCGCTATGTTTCCTTTGAATGATGTTGTTTCTGTGATGTTTTTATAGGGAAGTCGATAGATGGGATAAAACCATACAGACCGCGTTTGTGGGTAAATATTCTAACATGATGGAGGATTTCGTATACCCGCCAGAGACACGGAATTCGTCATCAAGATCATTCCAGCAGTCAAAGTCCTACAGCTGTTTGTAGGGAAGTGTTCTACTCGCAACAGCGCTGGAATTAATTTCGGGAAAATTTTGGAAGTTCTCTGCTGTCACTATACTGGGGAGCTTTCAGTTCTTGATATCTGTGGAATTAAATCTCAGGAAATATGAAACCGTTTCCATTGTGGCTTCTCTAAAGTTAAAAAAAATGGAATTCCTTCAAAACATCATGTGATATAGAATTCCAAGAAATTTTTAAAAGCAGTTTTCAACCATCTGAAGAAAATATTTTGAGGCATTTGTGTACAAAGGAATTATACTTCGTTTTTATCACAGGAATTTGTGTTTTTGCATTCAAATTTCAGAGTTCTGCAGATTTTAAAATTAAAATTAAATCGAGGTTGTCAACTGATATGGTAGGCAGCTGTACAACTTTTACAGGATTGCGTTGGGATGTTAATTATTACATACAGTACAGGTGTAAAAGGCTTGTCATAGTGTGCATCGTATCAGAATCTAGGATTGATTCAGCACCAAATGCATATTCAAACAAAGAAGATGACCTGCGTTAACATTGTGTGGTGTGTTACTTGTTATATCTAGGAGGGAAAATATTAATAATCTTAAAACAAGACTTAATTCTAAGTGATAGGAAAATTATGTCTGATTATGATGTGTTCTGCATCGAGCAAATTTCTGGGGAAGTTACTCAATCATGGAAGCTCCTGTAGACAACACGATAACCATGGGAACAAGTAGCTCCTTGGACCAATCGTCTTCCCCAGTTCCTGGGAATGTGAACTCTAACCTCTCTCCCCAGGGTATCACTGCTGTCCCTGTTCCCAAGGTTACTGATGATACCCCAAAAATAAGTGCGACCCCTGACCCCACCACCACCAAAGTGGGCATGATAGCTGATAGACCTAGCCCCACCCCCCAGGGTATGACGGGTACCCTCACCCCCCAAGGTATGGAGGCTACAGCCACAAGTTCTGCCTTGATGGTAAAGGACAGAACTATGACCTTGACATCAGAGAATGATAAAGACATTTCAGTGAATAGAAGAACTGCCGTCACCTTGAGTAATTTAAATGACGATCCTTTGTCTCGCGCCGAACAAGGTATGATGGGTAACCAAAACAATTTGTGTTTGACCAACGAAATCAAGAACAATCCTGAAAGAACAGAAGAACATGACCGAAATATGAAAATGGAAAATAGCCTTACAAAGGGCCCGGGAGTTTCTTGGATTAATAGTGAACAAGATATTTCTGTGAATTCAAAGGGCACAAGCATGTCTGTGACCCAGACTGACCAAAGTGTTTCTGTAACCCCTGACGACAAAAGGGTCTCTCTGACTTCAAGGGATATGGACAGGAACTCCATGGATTCCTTGGGATCTAGTGGGGCTATATACGTAGAAATTGGACAAATACAACCCCTTCTTAGTGGTTATTCACCCTCTTCTACTGCCAGGTCCCTGGATGATGTTGATGGTCCGAGAGTGTTTTCTGAAACACTCCATTCAACAACTGTTAGTCAAAAACCCATTCCTCAAAGTGCAAAATCAAGAGAAGTTGAATATGCAAGAATTCAGAAAAGGCCAAAAACAAACAAGGGTACATCTGAAACTATTACCCAAAGTCCTGATAGTGCAAATTTTGTCAGTATTCCAGTGGATCAAGTAATAGACAGACAGGAACAAGACATTACTGTAGATACGTCCGACAGTTCTAGGAATTCTGGTATTATCCGCGGAAGTTCCGGAAGTTCAATGACATTTGAAAACTACCAAAGAGTTCCTGGGACAATGATTCCGATAAGTACATGCCTTCTGCAAACAGTGTCTGCTGGGGAAGCCATTCAGACAACTTCCTGTGATACTGCTGGGAAGCCAGTTCCTGTACCTCCCGTCCGTGTGACCTCCAAACCACCGAGACCGATCTCCAAATTAAATTTACGTGACAACCAGCATCGTCCTAGTTCACATAGGAATGACTCGGATGTAAGAACAGTTAGACCAATTCCTCATCAGACATCTCCAGCTCTTGTTTCAAGGTCACCAGTCGCTATAAAATCAAAAGCCAATCCCATATCTCCGATTTTAGGGTCAAGGTCACCAAATGCGGTGAACTTAGGCAGACATCATCAGAGAACGAAATCATCAGACACAAACATGACCACAAATAGTCCTTGGCAAGGTCAGTATTTCCATGGGCCAGTTGTTAGGGCACAATCTTTTCAAGGTCAAACCTATGATGAATCCATGTTAAAGACACCTTCATTTGAAGGTCATCATTGTGATAAACCAGTTTCAAGGACACATTCCTACGAAGGTCACCATTACCATGACAGTGTTGGGGTAAAAACACCATCGTTTGTGGAGGCAAACCAGCGAAGTCCTCAGTTTAGATCAGTTGGTGAGGGGGCCAGATATGGCTCTGCTGGGATATATCAGAAAGTGGGGTCAGTGGTAAGGTCAAGGTCGAGTGTAACACCTCGCGCTATAAATAGACATCAGCAAAATGTGGCTTCCATGACAAAATCATTGGAGCAAACAGATCATAAACAGCCATTGATAAAACAAGACAGTATGGTAGGATTTAGACCATACGGAACAGTTTCTAGGACTACGACGCAAACACTACCAAAGACAGTAAATAAGGATACTTCGTCTAATAGGCAAAGTGTTCAATCGTACCAGACGTCGATCAGCGTGACGACGGTCACGGAGAGTGTAAAGTGCGGGATGAAGGAACTTGTTAGGATACTGTACCTACCATTCGCTTGCTGTCGTCGTAGAAAGGTAAGACAATGTTTTATTTCTGTAGAGTTGTTGTGAAAATATTCAAACTCCTTTTTGATTTGGACATCAGGTTTACAATTGAGAAAAGATTTTATTTCAGAAACAATTTAGAGGTGTTCGTCTAACAAGGAACTGAATTTTAACTCATCATCCCTGAAATTTCATAATGAACTATTCCAACCTTTGCTTTGGAAGAGCTCAAATGAGTTTCAAGGGATAAATGATGCATCTTTCACGGAGAGCTCCGAAACATATTCTAGTTTCATTTTTTCCATCGATATATGATTTAATGGTACTCCTTCATCCTGGTGGTAAACAATCTTTATAGGTCCACCAGAGGGAAACTTTTGTTAATTGTTTTACAGTACAATGCTCTCCACTGTACCTGTGTGAATATCTTTATTCTTGGTGTTCACCCATTGGAATGAATGGTTGGGTGGTGCAGTGGATAGCGCACTTGCCTTTTGCCAAGACGGCCGGAGTTTGATTCCCCGACCGGACAAGGAAAAGGTATGGGGTCACCTGCCCAACCACCTGGGTTTTCTCCGAGTACTCCGGTTTCCTCCCACAATAAGACCCCTCGCGCCCTAATATCCGGGCCAACAAGAGTGATTAATATAAGTTGGGTATAACTTGTTTCATAATTGTTGTAAAATAAATAAAGTTTATCTTTATAATTATATACAGTATATTTATGTATGTCTGAATACTTTTAGATGTTAAGTACTCTAACAACATCAGGTGATATAATTTGTAAAACGTTACATTTCTGCAGTTCTGCTTTATACTTGGAAGAGCTAGCTACTACAAGAAATAGTGACATGTTTTGCTATACCGGTAACTAGAATGCCTTGTGATCTGTATCATTTTATTGCTTTTGTCTTGTTTATGTGAAAACATCACAAGAAACAAACATTTAGATGATATGTTGTCATTCCAGAAGAAACTAGTGATACAGACACTATATATATTGCAAATGTTATTGAATTTACTTATAAGTATGAAATTATAATGTAAATATACACAGGGAAATTCATTACCAATTATCATACCAGAATAAACACTGAAATAATGCTGTTCAAATTCAGTGGATATAGGGTAAAGAAACTATATGTACATAATTTCAGGTTTTAAAAATATTTGGTCTCCATTATATCTATCATTATTTTCTCTATCAAATGACTCAGTTTTGTGTAATTTATGCTAGATTACATGTGGTGGATTGTAACCCCCGGATGTTGACATAGAAACAAGAGACTCGTTCTTCCTCTGTAAAAACAATAACAATAATAATTCGAGGTTCTTATATACCGCTTTATCACGGCCTTAAAGGGCGTCTCAAAGCGTTTCACAAATTATTATCCGGTGCTGTCTTCTTGGCGCCCACAGCTAGCATTCTACAATTTCTAGCACTGCCGGGCCATGTAATCATTTACAGCTGAGTAGACTGGAACAAGCGAAGTAAAGTATCTTGCTCAAGGATACAACACAAGTGTGGGGACTCAAACTCGCAACCCTTCGATCACTAGCCCAGCGTCCTACCACTAGACCACTGTGCCTCCTCGCTGTCTTTAAAAGCAAGCTAATGATTTCAGTTACTCCCTCTGTATTAAGATCACCTGTCCATTAAAATCAGAAATTTAAGTTCATACCTCTTAATTCATAAAGTCTTCCTGTCCATTAATTAGGACAGTCATGTCATTTCCTGCCTCAGCCTAAATCGGGAGGGTTGGCAAGTATTTAAATTTCTCCCTTTAGATAAAGACCATACAGTACATACCTCTTAATATCATGTTGTTTTTGTCAGATAAAAACAGAATATTAACAGGTTTGTGACATTAAGAGAAACATGTTGTTCCATTCAATCTAGGGCATTTCTTCCACTAGATCTAGTGTATTTTCAATCTCCATAACTAAAAGAAAGCTAATCAATGTTCTTATGAAGATGTTTCAACATAGATCTCGATAACAATATTTCTACGATTTTATTATTAGTTATTTTTTATTTTCTATGCAATATTTTGCACAATTTGTATCTGAAATCAATGGAAAAGACATTTTCTAGTTATTTTGTGTCATTGGTTAAAAAAACTTGATATTAGGAGGAATTAATCTCAAAATACATGATATTAACCAAATAAAATTACATAGATTATACTTGTATAGAGGGAAAATGAAGCTTGGGAAAAACATAATATAAAGAGGAATGTGATATAAACAGGGCTGATATTAAGTGGAATCCATGAATAAAGGGGAAATGGTGCTTGGGAAAAACATGATATAAAGAGGAATGTGATATAAACAGGGCTGATATTAAGTGGAATCCATGAATAAAGGGGAAATGGTGCTTGGGAAAAACCTGATATAAAGAGGAATGTGATATAAACAGGGATGATATTAATTGGAATCCATATATAGAGGGGAAATGGTGCTTGGGAAAAACCTGATATAAAGAGACATGTGATATAAACAGGGCTGATATTAAGTGGAGCCCGCTGTAAGAAAGGTCATGAATGTATTCAAAATGTGGAGTCTGTATAGACTAGCTACTGTTTGACCAGTATGAATGTTTACAATGGAATTATCAACAGCTGCTGTAACTAGATCAGCGTGTAATAACATTTAAATGCTACAGAAATCCACTCCAACTGTTGGCAGTTCTTGAAATGCCACAACTGAAATAAAATCGAGGTAGTTTCTGATTTTTACGATAGGTTCATTACTACCGCAATTAAGACAAAGCCAAGTAGTTAGGATCGTAAATCACATTAATCGACACAGTTTCATACTTCAGAATTATGTTATCAGTGGAAATCCGAATTGATAAACTCGTTATCGAGTGTTTGCTGTGAATATTGATTCTCCAATGTTGAAGGTAGAGAACAGGCTTCTGTAGTGGTACCAGGACTAACCCATGTTTACGCCAACTGTCCGCAACTTTTGATGGTTGTTCAAAATATTCTGGGTTTTGTTTAGAATTAAAAACTATAAAGAGAACCAATTATCAAATTTTCAACTGGTATTTATTGATTTCAGTAATAACTATATGACAATTAAATGTCATTTCAATTAATTGAAATTTCTGCTTGCATGCTTTCCCCTTAAATAGACATTTGACAAAAAATGGTACAATTTTATCTACATAGATAACAAAAGTTTTTTTAGCTGTTTAAATTATGTCATTTTCTGTAGTGATCGAGGTCTTAGAATATGAAATGTATGTATATTGTATAGGAGGCTGGGAGTATTTTAGCTTCGAGTATAACTTGTGGATAATGTAGTTTCAACCTAAAAATACGAATGCTCATTTTTAATATGTCTTTAAGAAGTAAGAAAAAAAATTAAACATAATTTTTGGTCTTTTAAATAAAATTAAGTATTAAAATTTGTTTTTGTAAATTCCTAATTTTTCGTATTAAGTAAAAAGTGTGTGTATATTATAATTGCCTTGTTCCACTGTACTTTATGAGGTAGACAAGCTATCCTGGGTTGACACAGCCATGGAGTGTTTATAAAATCAATAGAGATGGAGATAAAGACAAAGTTTCATTAAGGCACTTGAATTAAAAGAAAAACAAATCTGCACCTTTATTAACAACCAACCATATTACCTAGTATCATACTTTTACCAGAGTAGATTGTCAGATTTTGTCTCCTTTATTATTTAATAATTTCATGGATTTAAATGGAATAATGATTAAGGAAGATTCTACCAAAATAAAGTATGTGTGTTATAATGGAATTTTACATTGTAACCATAGTAACTGTCCTGATTTAAATACCTTGAAATATATTTGAAAAATGTTGAAATTGGAATGTGTTCATGGTTCTGCCTGGAGTAAGATGGACAAATAGCTAGTAGGAGATATTTCCTTGTTTACTTCTTTCTCAAAGGAAAATTAGAATTTATTTTAAAAGATCATATCGTACAAAAAAAAAAAATTGTAAATGAGCTGAAACATATTACTGTAACAGATTCTTGTGATGATATGTAAAATATTGTCTTGTATTTTTTCTGTTGAGCAAGATTTTGAAAAAGCAGTGATCTTAATGTTTAACATCAAGATGTTCATAAAGACCAATTTAAAAAGTGGAAACATTTCATGCAGAACCAAGTTGCAATGTTTTTCAGTTTACGCTGTGTTTATATTTATCTTGTAATTGACGCTTAAGGTCAAGGTCACAAACCTATTGATTTTTTTTTGTATTATCCATTTAAATTTTTTTGCGGAACTTGTTCAGAATATATCACAGAGTACGATCTCTAATCAGAAAACGGCTTTATTCGTAATGAAACTTCTGGCCGGTTATAACAATGGTCTGTTTATAGAAACCCGAGATAAAGAGAGCTCGGTGGTAGCTAACAGTATATTTCTAAATATGGCAGGCCGACACCACAGTATAGTTATGCTGATCGTAAATAAAGCCCTTTAGAATATCAGTATTTCTTCTGATGTAGACTCACTGTCTTTCGGAGGCTTGAAGCCTATATGAACTCTATTGTGACCATGTGACCTCTGCTGCGTAAACTGTAACATCAGAACTCGGTTGGAACATTAGGGTAGACTTGAGGACAATCCCTGCAGAATTGGATCTATGACAATTGTATACATTAGCAGACAGATCCTAGATAAGTCGTCTGGACAGTTTTCTAATGCATCCGAAATAAATTGAGATACATTCGACAAATCGGGAGCCGATATGATATATCAAACGTTCTTATGATTAAGGCATTTTTCATGAAATATCTCGACATTGTCCAGTTTGGTCTTTTGTATTGGCTTATCATCCGTTATCCATCATATATGTCTGCACTTTATCATTCTGATTGTTTATATTCATGAAATGTGTCGAAAGCTTTCCTGGAAGCTTAGGCGATATCTATTGAAACTTGACAAATCGAAATCTGGATCTTGTATCCAGCTATATAGATCTAGAGTTCCGGCCTTACTTGAGAATAAACAGGGTTATGGCACTTGGTTTGGTTGTGTAATACAAAAGTATGTCCCTTTGTTACGTTATGCAGAGTTATGGCCCTTGGCTATTTTTCAGAAGTATATCCAATTGAACTTATGCAGAGTTATGGCCCTTAGCGATTTTTCAGAAGTGTATCTCAATATCTCATTGTTCCTATATACAGGGTTATGGTTCTTGGCTTTTATTCAGAAGTATAGCCAATTGTTACTATATACAGAGTTATGGCCCTCAGCTATTTTTCAGAAGTATATCTCATTGTTACTTTATACAGGGTTATGGCTCTTGGCTATTATTCAGAAGTATAGCCAATTGTTACTATATACAGAGTTATGGCCCTCAGCTATTTTTCAGAAGTATATCTCATTGTTACTTTATACAGGGTTATGGCTCTTGGCTATTATTCAGAAGTATAGCCAATTGTTACTTTATACAGAGTTATGGCCCTTAGCGATTTTTCAGAAGTATATACCATTGTTACTATATACAGATATAAATAGGAGAGTACCGAAGTGTTAAGAATATCATAATCCAAAATGAAAAACGATTAAACCAGGGGCAAAATATGAACAAAGGAAAAAAGATTTACATGGAGACTCTTGTAAAAGTACAAGAGAATAAGACCAGGTGTTCCGGAGGAGTAAGCGTCTTCTGCTTCATCGACGATACCCGCCATGTAAATCTTTGTCATATCCATGTAAACATCAAGTTCTCAAAATGAGGACCGAGTATCATTGTCAATCACAACCAGTAAGCACACTAATAAGTTACGGCCCTTCATGGCTATTTTTCAGAAATATCTCCCATTGTTCATTAGCAGCGTTTTTTTCTTCAACAGAATTCTGTGTGGGAGTTTTGAGGTGAAGACTAGCTCAAGATTGCTGGCAGAGTTTGTCTTTCTTATCATTTAGTTTTTATTATGCCCCCACAATGAAAGGGGGTGGGGGGGGGCATATACTATCACCCATGTCCATCCCGTCCCGTCCTGTCCCATGGTATTGTAACCAGATTATTTAAATAACTGCTGATCCAATTGTCATCAAATTTGCATACGTAATAAGCATGAAGAAATAACTGTTGATCTGATTGTCATCAAACTTCGCATTCGTAATAAGCATGAAGAAATAACTGCTGATCCGATTGTCATTAAACTTCGCATTCGTAGTAAGCATGAAGAACTAATTTCATATGGGGGTGGGGCGTTTAGGTCTCACAGACATTTCTAGTTAACTAATAATAATGACACAGTAACTTTCCATTTCCTTTTGATTTTTGATCATATGTTTACTTTTTTTGTAATTAAGATATATTCTTTAACCATCTGGGGTCAATTACAGCTGTGCATATTAATTTCATATAAAGTAAACTATTTTTGTTGTTGAGAACATTGCATGTTGATTTGAATGTAGAATGTACAAGAAAGTTCACAAAAATAAAACAATGTGGGAGTTAGAATTTACAGTTTGTTGGAGAATGTTTTTCGAAAATTGATCAGAGTGTGGAATCTTATACAGATCAAAGAAGTCGTGGTAAAAATGTTTGAACCAATACTTTATGAGGCTTTGGCATATCTGCTGTGTCGACATTCTATCAACGTGTTTGATGTTCTGGAGCGTTGCCCTTTGGGAACAATTATTATAATGGGGAGTTATAGCCAATACAAGTGTTTTTATCATTTACCAGAAACGACTGGTAACTATTATATTCAGTAGCCAAACATTTCGGTATTTTGTACAGACATACAGTAGTTTTGGTATTAGATCCAGTCAATATTTTTTGCCCGTCCCCCACCCCCTCTACTTTAAAGACCCAATATAAGTAACTTTTAGCAAAAACTTGAAGCGAAAATTAAGCTTAATAACTTTTTATATTTATAGATTTAGTTCAGATAAACTGATATCAGCAATATTCAAGATGAATTCTTATGCGGTTACCAGTACAGCAGCAGTTGAAACTCGGTATTTGTAAACATGCGTCCATTTTGAACTGTCTTTGGCTTGTTGTTGTGTGCCCTACCTGAATTATTTTCAATTTTTGACAATTTTCTGTCAAGAGTTTCTTGTCAGTTACCGATCAGGTTAACTTCGTTTTAGACTGATTTTTGCATGGTTATCAACTGGATTTTTTTTCAGCCTTTAAAATATTTTTTCATTGGTACTAATGAATATTATTAGCTCACCTTTGCTCGAAGGGCCAAGTTAGCTAGCTGTTTTCCATCGTTTTCCATCATCCGTTTGGCATCAACTTTTTACTTTGAACAACTTCTTCCAGAATCAAAAGGTCCAGTGTACTGATACATAACAAGTAGGTACCTACATGGCATGAAGTGCAAATCACTTTCCTGTAATAAATGACCTTAACCTATTTTCAAGGTCAAAGGGTTCAACCTTTAAAAAACCTTTAAACAATCTTCTAAGTAAACAGAAGGCTCAAAGTACTGATCCCTTGGCGAGCATGTACATTGCATGAAGAAAGATAAAGTTTCCCCTAAAAATGACCTTGACCTACTTTCAAGATCACAGGAGCTATGTAAAAACTTTTAAAAACCTTCTTAACTTGGCCGATAGGTGCCTATTATCTACCAGTTATTTTTAATGTTACCAAATCAGTTAATAAAGTGAAATGATTATCCAAGTTCCTAAAAAAAGAAAAGAAGGGGCTTGATCCTCTTTATATAAACCATCATTTCCCTTATCTGGAGAAGTTGACTTGTTCATTCCCATGAAATTCTATTCATGAAATCTGTTTCATTTAAAAAAAACTTGTTACTACCACTGTATGGTTATATATAGCTTGGTTGGAGCCATCTTTGATTCATTGAAGTCTGTAGAACTCTTACACAAGGAGAAAGACTTAAGAGTCTGAAGGACTTGGAGTCTGTAAAGGTCAAGAGAGTTTACTCTGCTCTCCAGTGATGGAGATGTTTGACCAGTCGTATGTAAACAGTGTTCGTCACATTGTCAACATGAAATGGAACATCGGATTATTGCCTCTTACAATATTTAGATTCTATGGACAGATGTCTGAAATATACAAAATTCCATTTACCCTTATAAAGTAATGGGATCTTGTTTCCTGATAATGTTTTTGTCAAAAAATCTTATGACTTTATCTTAATGATTGATTTTTCATTAAACCGTTGTTCTCATGCTATGATAAACAGCGGTGACTTACCTGATTATTTTAATATAAGAACTGGAAAAATTTGCCTTGTTTAACTTTACGCCCAACAATGGAAGAGTGAATTTAAGACATGGCATATAGTTTTGCTAACTTAATCTTTCCATGTATATTCTACATTTGATAGGGCAAATGCAAGGCAGGGCAAATTCAAATCTTTTCATGAGAGGGTGAAAAAATAATAGGGTGAATAATTTCCTGTTTTACAGTACCGTATTTCTCTGTCAATAAGCCCATGTTTGGTAATAACTCCCCACTTCTGACCTCCCTCTATGCACTGGGGGATGTCTGGTAATAAGCCCATCCCCTACTTTTGGGCCTCTGCCAACCTTTATTGTTGTCTAGAATACTAAGCAAAAACAAATGTGATTCTGTTGATATGTATAGGCAGTTGTAAAGACATTTTGGTGTGTTTTGTTACATATACTATTAAATTGCCATTTTATGTTGTCAGTTATTAAAATGTTTGAGAGCCTTCTTTGTTTCTTATTATTTTCCTAAAAAACGATGTCCAGAAGGTATGTCTCCTATTCCAATGAAGGGAGACATGGTGTTAGATAGTACTAGTTCTTGCTCTTTGGTTCTCCTGGTTATTTTTGTTCTTGTTGTCCTTCTAGTTAGGTCACCTGCCCAAGGGGCCAGTGAGCTTATACACTGGTACATTGTCCATCATTTATCCGTTGTCAAGCCTCAAAATTTGACTTAAAACGACTTCTCAATAATCAAAAGGCACAGGATACCAATATTTGGTCAGTAGCATGCTGGGATGAAGGGCTACCAAGTTTGTTCGAATGAATGACCTTGGTCTACTTTCAAGGTCACATGAGTCAAATCTTTCAAAACATTTACAAGCAAATTCTTCTCAATAACTGAAAGGCCAAGGGTACTGATATTTATCCTAAAGCAACTAACATTCTGAAATAAAGGACTACCAATGCAAGTTCGTCCAAATAAACAAATGTAGACTCTCCTTCAAGGTCAAAGGGATCAAATGTGTAAAATTTGAAAACAACTTCTCAATATCCAAAAGGCCCATGATACCAATATTTGCCCTGAAGCATGCTGGGACGAAGGGTTATCAAGTTTGTTTAAATAAATGACCTTGACCTTCCTTCAAAGTCACAGGACTCAATTGTCATGACATCATCAAACAACTTCTTCTTATAATAACCAAAGGACCCAGGGAACAGGGTCTTTAGCATTCTGATCGAGATGGAGGGCTATCGAGTTTGAAATAAATGACCTTGACCTTATGATGTGCATCGCACTGGCATTTATTCATGTGACCTTGACCCAAATGTCCAAGGGCAAATATGTGCTTGCTGTAACTATGGAAACAAAACTGTTATTTATGGAATACCAAGGGATCAACTGTAAAAAGATAAGGTTTAATCTCTGAGAGTGATCTACTTCCTACCTGATTAACTAGACAACAAGCAGCCAATGATTTACATATAAAATACTCTGACATGGAATGTACATTTGCCAAATCTTTAATAGAAAATAAATCTGTTTTGTTAAAAAGCCATAGTGATATTGATAATTGATATAAATTATTAGATGAAAATTACTCTGTGTTGTCTTTAAAGGCCCAATATACGTAACTTTAGGGAAATTTTCGTGATTCTGAAAAATTCTGAAAAAAATCCAGTTGATAACCATGCAAAAATAAGCCTAAAATCAAGTAAACCTGAGCGGTAACAAGAAACTCTGGACAAAAAAATCCAAAGAATTGAAAATAATTCAGGTGGGTCCTAATTCAACAACAAGCTGAAGGTAGAAGACGGTTCGAAATGGACGCTAGTTTACAAATAGCGTGTTTCAACTGCTGCTGTACCAGTAACCGCGAAAGAATTCATCTTGAATATTGTTGATATCAGTTAATCTTAGCTAAATCTATACATATATAAGAATTATTAGGCTTGATTTTCACTTCAAATTTAGCCGAAAGTTACGTATATAGGGCCTTAAATCTTCAGGAATATTCTGTTAAAAATGTCTAATGCTATAGTGTATGTCAGATAGAGTTAGGTGGATGGAATCAATAGGAATATTTTTATTTGGATCTCAAGTAACTCAAGTCTGTTGTAAACATCCTAATCTACAGGCAAAGAACTCACAATTGATTTTTGAAATATTCCGATGTTGACCGATTTAATAAAGCATTATCTCAGTGGTGCACCTGAAGCAGATCTAGACCGGGTCGATCGTCGAGGACCAGATAATTCAATTGGATGAGCGTCCATCTAGAGTTCGGAAGGTCCCTGGTTCGATCCCAGTCTAGCCATGTATTTTTCCTTTCCTGTTACATTTGGTGCATGTGACCAAACCTTGTTTCAAGTACTCGGTGCATACTTAGCAAGGGGATACCCGAACCAGGGTTGTAAAAGGTGATGTCTTTGGGGTCGAAGACTTTGTTGAAGGAGGGTGGAATGTAGCAGATCTAGACCAGGTCGATCGTCGGAGACCAGATAACTCAATTGGATGAGCGTACGTCTAGAGTTCTGAAGGTCCCGGGTTCGAACCCCGGTCTGGGCGTGCATTTTTACTATCCTGTTACACACTCGAACACACTAGCAAAGACTAATAAGGTTCTACTGTACATCCACACCAAAGTGTCCAGACTTACAAGGTTCTACTGTACACCCAAACCAAACTGTCAAGACTTACAAGGTTCTACTGTACACCCAAACCAAAGTGTCCAGACTTACAAGGTTCTACTGTACACCCAAACCAAAGTGTCCAGACTAAAAGAGTTCTACTGTACACCAAAACAAAAGTGTCCAGACTAACAAGGTTCTACTGTACACCCAAACCAAAGTGTCCAGACTTACAAGGTTCTACTGTAAACCCAAACCAAAGTGTCCAGACTAACAAGGTTCTACTGTACACCCAAACCAAAGTGTCCAGACTTAAAAGGTTCTACTGTAAACCAAAACGAAAGTGTCCAGACTTACAAGGTTGTACTGTACACCCTAACGAAAGTGTCCAGACTTAAAAGGTTCTACTGTACACCAAAACCAAAGTGTCCAGACTTACAAGGTTCTACTGTACACCCAAAACCAAAGTGTCCAGACTTAAAAGGTTCTACTGTACACCAAAACCAAACTGTCCAGACTTACAAGGTTCTACAGTACACCCAAACCGAAGTGTCCAGACTTACAAGGTTCAACTGTACACCCAAACCAAACTGTCTAGACTTACAAGGTTCTACTGTACACCCAAACCAAAGTGTCCAGACTTAATACAAGGTTTTACTGTACACACAAACCAATTTGTCCAGACTTATTAACACTGTTCAAATGTATCAGGAAACTTAATTTGCCTAACTTGTTTCACTGTACACAGAAATCAAAAGTGTCCAGACTCCATGATTTCATTGTATATACATGTAACACACCATGTTTTATTCAGACTTTGGAAAAAAAAGTTTTCTTGAATGAATTTCTGCATTTGTAGGAACCAACATCACTGACAGTATAAAGACAGGACACAACCAGATAAGCAAATAAATGTATGAAAACGACTTAGGGAAAAGTGTTTTAGTTGCATAATTGAATAAAAAAATGGTGTATGCACAATATTGATCCAATGTGATCTTGACGAGTGAAGCTACATGACTGTTGCAGTTGCACAGTTGAATATCCTTAGCGACAGACTTTACAGGCTTCATAATAGACGTCTGCACCGAACACAGTTGTGCATTTTCTTGTTCCATACCTCACAGCAATTACTCGACACTTTATCATATTTGGTCACAGAATCAATACAGTTTGAACTATACGGCAATAACTCGTCGAGCACGTGCTAGCCGAGATCATCATTGATATGATCCGGAGGCTTGCCAAGGAGAAATTGCTTCGTGTACAGTATTAATATTTCTGGAAAGCATAGATTTTTTGATATTTTTGTGTAAATGTTGTTGGCTTGTGTGTGATGGGGGAGATGGTTTTGAATGAACCAGGAGATATCTATCACATTGTCTGGCCCCCAGTATTAGACTGGTCTTAAACTCATTCACCCCGAAGACACATTTGAACTCTTCCAGTTCAAAAGTTGGAATAGTCCATTATGAAGTTTCAGGGGTGAATGAATTAAGTCAGTATCAGAGTCTGGTACGGTACATTTAGGTCCGAGGAGAATTTCGAACCTTTAATTCCCTCAAACTGTTGCTATGGGAGTCAAACTGTTGCTATGGAAGTCAAACTGTTGCTATGGGAGTCTGTATCTTTGTACTGCTTTGATCATAGGTAAATAGGACAGACATCATACAGCTCTAATAAAGAAACTTTTGTCAGAAATCAAGATGTCTGGATCTAATTCTTGAATACTTTATCAGAATGTATACTTATAGGGAGGAATTATATATTCATAAGCTGTTAGTTGTCTTTCCATACTACAAATTTTCCAAATAGATCTTCTCCTTAGAGGCACTGTAATCTTGAATTCCATTCGTTGTTTTTTAACATGAGAATATGTGCAGTTGCAGATCTTGGATAGAGGTGTCATGAGGGTCACAAACCTGCTCCTGGCCCTTTCAGATTTATAGCTTATTCACCCTAAATACACATTTAACCTCTTCTGATTCAAAGGTTGGAATAGTTCATTATTAAATTAAGGGTTCGATGTGTTGTAGGTCCCTTTACCTGTGTCAAACTTCCTTTATCTATGTATTTGGAAACATTTTTTTAGCCCAACATCATCACATGGTAGACTGTTCAAATCGTCCTGCGCCCTTGGTCCGTGAGTTGGTCCGTCATCTGTGGTCCATCTTTCGGCAAAGGTCAGCTCTTATCATTTCACGCAGGTAAAGGTCATGGTCATTCGTGATTGAGTAATTGCCAAAAAGTTAATTAATTAGTTGGAATATTTTTGAAAATGTCCTGCATATTTTAAAGCAGAAAAATTACTTTAAATCAAGAAATCACAAAATAAAAGGGCATGTGTGGTAGAAAACTGTTGTTATAAACATCAAACGATTATAGATACACATCTTAATTATATTCCTCCACCAGAAGTGTGTACATATAGAACATCTTCCTACAGTGACCATTAGTTCTGTGTAGAATTGAGTAATGCTAATCTATGAATTGATTAAACTGTCCACAAGGATACGTAGGGACAAATTACCGACTGGAGAGCAACTTCAGGGACATTGATATATCGGAACACATGTATACCACTTACTGCCCAGGAAAGGCTTTTCATTTAATTGTTGTGTAGGGCAGGTCCTTGTGGAACCAAGTCAGCCGATTGTGTTTACTACTATATAAGATTTTGTTTACTACTATATAAGATTTTGTTTACTACTATATAAGATTTTGTTTGCTACTATATAAGATTTTGTTTACTACTATATAAGATTTTGTTTGCTACTATATAAGATTTTGTTTACTACTATATAAGATTTTGTTTGCTACTATATAAGATTGTGTTTACTACTATATAAGATTTTGTTTGCTACTATATAAGATTTTGTTTACTACTATATAAGATTTTGTTTACTACTATATAAGGCAATTCCTGGGCGGGCTACAAGGGTGTTAAGTCCTATTGTTTCATGAGTACAGGGATACCTGCATAGGTTTTTTTTATAAATTATGTAAGAGAGGGTTTTAATTCTCTAATTTGTTATAGCCAATTGTTCGTGGCCAGAGAGGATTGTCGTATTCATTTTATATAACCAATTCTTCTTTGGGAGAGAGGGTTTTGTAGTCTTTGTATATAGCAAATTCTTCTTGGCCAGAAAGGGTTTCAAATTCATTGTATAAAGCCAATTCTTCTTTGGGAGAGAGGGTGTTGTTTTCTTTGTATATAACTAATTCTTCCTGGCCAGAGAGGGTGTCGTATTCATTGTGTATGACCAATTCTTCCTGGCCAGAGAGGGTGTCGTATTCATTGTATATAAACCAATTCTTCCTGGCCAGAGAGGGTGTCCTATTCATTGTATAAAGCGAATTCTTCTTTGGGAGAGAGGGTGTTGTATTCTTTGTATATAACCAATTCTTCCTGGCCGGAGAGGGTGTTGTATTCATTGTATATAACCAATTCTTCCTGGCCAGAGAGGGTGTTGTATTCATTGTATATAACCAATTCTTCCTGGCCAGAGAGGGTGTCATATTCATTGTATATGACCAATTCTTCCTGGCCAGAGAGGGTGTTGTATTCATTGTATATGACCAATTCTTCCTGGCCAGAGAGGGTGTCATATTCATTGTATATAACCAATTCTTCCTGGCCAGAGAGGGTGTCGTATTCATTGTATATAACCAATTCTTCCTGGCCAGAGAGGGTGTTGTATTCATTGTATATAACCAATTCTTCCTGGCCAGAGAGGGTGTCGTATTCATTGTATATAACCAATTCTTCCTGGCCAGAGAGGGTGTTGTATTCATTGTATATAACCAATTCTTCCTGGCCAGAGAGGATGTCGTATTCATTGTATATAACCAATTCTTCCTGGCCAGAGAGGATGTCGTATTCATTGTATATAACCAATTCTTCTAGGCCAGCGAGGGTGTCATATTCATTGTATATAACCAATTCTTCCTGGCCAGAGAGGGTGTCGTATTCATTGTATATAACCAATTCTTCCTGGCCAGAGAGGGTGTCGTATTCATTGTATATAACCAATTCTTCCTGGCCAGAGAGGGTGTTGTATTCATTGTATATAACCAATTCTTCCTGGCCAGAGAGGGTGTTGTATTCATTGTATATAACCAATTCTTCCTGGCCAGAGAGGATGTCGTATTCATTGTATATAACCAATTCTTCTAGGCCAGCGAGGGTGTCATATTCATTGTATATAACCAATTCTTCCTGGCCAGAGAGGGTGTTGTATTCATTGTATATAACCAATTCTTCCTGGCCAGAGAGGGTGTCCTATTCATTGTATAAAGCGAATTCTTCTTTGGGAGAGAGGGTGTTGTATTCTTTGTATATAACCAATTCTTCCTGGCCAGAGAGGGTGTCGTATTCATTGTATATAACCAATTCTTCCTGGCCAGAGAGGGTGTCGTATTCCTTGTAAATAACCAAGTCTTCCTGGCCAGAGAGGGTGTTGTATTCATTGTATATAACCAATTCTTCCTGGCCAGAGAGGGTGTTGTATTCTTTGTATATAACCAATTCTTCCTGGCCAGAGAGGGTGTTGTATTCATTGTATATAACCAATTCTTCCTGGCCAGAGAGGGTGTTGTATTCATTGTATATGACCAATTCTTCTTGGCCAGAGAGGATGTCGTATTCATTGTATATGACCAATTCTTCCTGGCCAGAGAGGGTGTTGTATTCATTGTATATGACCAATTCTTCCTGGCCAGAGAGGGTGTTGTATTCATTGTATAAGCCAATTCTTCCTGGCCAGAGAGGATGTCGTATTCATTGTGTATGACCAAGTCTTCTTGGCCCGAGAGGGTGTCGTATTCTTTGTATATAACCAATTCTTCCTGGCCCGAGAGGGTGTCGTATTCCTTGTATATAACCAATTCTTCCTGGCCAGAGAGGGTGTCATATTCATTGTATATAACCAATTCTTCCTGGCCCGAGAGGGTGTCGTATTCATTGTATATAACTAATTCTTCCTGGCCCGAGAGGGTGTCGTATTCATTGTATATAACTAATTCTTCCTGGCCCCAGAGGGTGTCGTATTCATTGTATATAACTAATTCTTCCTGGCCCCAGAGGGTGTCGTATTCATTTTATATAACCAATTCTTCCTGGCCCCAGAGGGTGTCGTATTCATTGTATATAACTAATTCTTCCTGGCCCCAGAGGGTGTCGTATTCATTTTATATAACCAATTCTTCCTGGCCAGAGAGGGTGTCATATTCATTGTATATAACCAATTCTTCCTGGCCAGAGAGGGTGTTGTATTCATTGTATATGACCAATTCTTCCTGGCCAGAGAGGGTTTCGTATTCATTTTATATAACCAATTCTTCCTGGCCAGAGAGGGTGTTGTATTCATTGTATATGACCAATTCTTCCTGGCCAGAGAGGGTGTTGTATTTATTGTATATAACCAATTCTTCCTGGCCAGAGAGGGTTTCGTATTTATTGTATATAACCAATTCTTCCTGGCCAGAGAGGGTGTTGTATTCATTTTATATAACCAATTCTTCCTGGCCAGAGAGGGTGTTGTATTCATTTTATATAACCAATTCTTCCTGGCCAGAGAGGGTGTTGTATTCATTTTATATAGCCAAGTCTTCCTGGCCAGAGAGGGTGTTGTATTCATTGTATATAACCAATTCTTCCTGGCCAGAGAGGGTGTTGTATTCATTTTATATAACCAATTCTTCCTGGCCAGAGAGGGTGTTGTATTCATTGTATATAACCAATTCTTCCTGGCCAGAGAGGATGTCGTATTCTTTGTATATAACCAATTCTTCCTGGCCGGAGAGGGTGTCATATTCATTGTATATAACCAATTCTTCCTGGCCCGAGGGGGTGTCATATTCATTGTAAATAACCAATTCTTCTTGGCCCGAGAGGATGTTGTATTCATTGTATATAACCAAGTCTTCTTGGCCGGAGAGGGTGTCATATTCATTGTAAATAACCAATTCTTCTTGGCCAGAGAGGATATTGTATTCATTGTAAATAACCAATTCTTCTTGGCCAGAGAGGATGTTGTATTCATTGTAAATAACCAATTCTTCTTGGCCAGAGAGTATTGTCATATTCATTGTAAATAACCAAGTCTTCTTGGCCCGAGAGGGTGTCGTATTCATTGTATATAGCCAAGTCTTCTTGGCCAGAGAGGGTTTCAAATTCATTGAATATGACCAATTTTTCTTGGCCAGAGAGGGTGCCGTATTTATTGTATAAAGCCAAGTCTTCTTGGCTCGAGAGGGTGTTGCATTTATTGTATATAGCCAATTCTTCTTGGCTAGAAAGGGTTTTGTATTTATTTGTTGACCAGAGGGAGTTTCATATTTATTTTTTAGCCAGAGAGGGTTTCATATTCATTATTTGGCAAGTTAATTGGTTTCTTATTTATTTTATATTACCAATAATTCATGGATGAAAGGAAGAATTCTCATTTCGATGAAAAACCGACCATTATTTTGGACACTTCGTGGGCTCCCATTTTAAGTGTAAGGTCAAAATAAAGCTGGGTTCAAGACTGTTTTTTTTTTTTTAAATATTGATACTTAAAAGGGTCAATATATGAGTGTTTGATTTCAATTATTCTGTCACTTTTGGGAGCCCAGTGAGTAGTTTTGTTATTTACTATGGAGGGCCAAAAATTATTTGGTGAGACCCATTGAGTGAATCAAAGTCTCCATTCAGTGCAGAAGCAGAAACTTCTTAACAATCCAAAAATGTCACATGTAACCATCACTACCATGTGATCAACGTTCTGGGCTGAAATGTCCTTTAATCCTGTTCAGGTTTGTTGCGATGGTTTGTTCCCTTCTGGAGACCTGGACAGATCAATCTATTGGAGCGAGATCGACCACGACAGCACCGTGTTTTGTGTACTGGACAATCGAGACTTCCGTGTAACAGGAACAATTAGGCCACTCAAGAATACAGCTAAATACCTTATTAATATGAATATCAATTTTCTGTCAGCTTGATTACAATACGTCCATTTATGAGACTATTGGGGCGTGATTGGATGATAGATAAGGCTTCGTATATGTGGGTAACACTGACCAGTCCTTGTACAGGATGTCGGGGTCAGGTCCGGTGACCGCCCTCGTGTACAGTAACTGGAGCTTTATAAATAGGAAGGATCCTTGTCCTACTAAACTGACATTTTTCTGACCTTATACAGTTACCTCCCCTTTATTTAAGATTGTTGATGGTCAGCATTTATTCGGCTAGAACATTCAAGTTGGTCAATCTGTTACAGAGATAGGATAACAATACTGGAGGCCTCTGCCTGTACTTGTTGTTCTTGTCCTCTAAGATTCTCTGTTCAAATTACCTGGGTAGATTTCTTTTTACTCACTCAAATCATGTAAAACAAATGTTAATAAAAACAGTACATATATATACATGTATCTGGCTTTAGTGTCTTTTGATTTTTTCCCAAATCATTAAGAAAAAAGTACATAGGGGATATTCAATGGTTTGCTGTTTAATATCGAATATATTTCACGAGTATGGCAGATTTTTTAAAAATATTTTCACTCGTGCTACGCACTCGTGAAAATATAAAAAATACAAGTGAAATATATTTGATATTAAACGGAAAACCATTGAATTTTCTTTTTATTACATTTCGAAAGAGGACTAAGATACTTTCATTAATTTTTTCTTGGTCTACTTGCCTACTCCAAAGGAGCTAAGTCGAACTGTAACTGTAATCCGTCGAAATCACAACCGATCGGGTCCATTGCACAGCTGATTGGGATAAGCTGATCGGAAAAGTTGAACCATTCTCATCTTTCAATTCATTTCATATTTAATCCTGCAGCTGTTCCTATCAATATGTACTATTGATGCCATTTCTTCAAGACCATCTTTCCCCAAGAGACCAGTTCTAGCAGACGACAACAATGGCGAGCCTCCAAGATCCGATCAAGGGGAACAACTCATCCAAAAGATTCGGTGTTACGTGAAAAAAATGACCCAGTTGAAAACTACCCACCGTTGAAAGCTACGGCGGGTCACTTTTTCACGGGACGAATTACGGAAAAATCGAATGGGGTCATTTTTCTACAGATGGCAGTGTACGATTTCTACTGTTAAATAACGACCCCGGGTAACTTTTGTAAGGTAGAATAATGACCCGGGTGGTATTTTATTGGTGGGTCACTTTTTCAAGTTACACTGAAAAAGCCTTATATTTTCACTGCAAAATCTTATATTTTCACTGCAAAATCTTATATTTTCACGGCAAAATCTTATATTTTCACTGCTCATCACTGCAGTGAAAAGATAAGTTTTATCAGTTTGATAATTTTCTATATTTCACTGGCAAAAATGTAATAAAAAGTTTTATTTAATACATTTATACAATATATGTACCTGCATGTAACAAGAAATTAGACAATTAGTACAAAATCCATGCTTGCAGAGCATTTGAGAAGAGTTTCAAGAATACAAGCCCAGGGTTCAATTTTCAGTCTGCCCATGTTGAAACTTTACTATCAGAACACTCATATTTATTACATTCTGTTAATGAAATTTTAGCCCAAAATCTGATTATGGTTGGATATTCAAATCACCCTGCATCCGTGGTCCGTATTCTGTTGTACATCCGTCATCCTCCCGTCCTTAAACAATTCTTGTGGTCGCTATTTCAGGAAATGTATGGCATGGATCCTGCTCAAATTTTCATATACAAGTTCCCCTTGGTTCTTAATTGTGCATGTACAGTTTGTGGCCATCTTTAATTTAGCATTAATAGTTGGTGAACACTAATGTTTGAAAAGGACTGGATGGATCTTTCTCAAATTTCATATGCAGGTTTGCTTTTGTCACTATAGTTGTGCAATGTCCAATTTTAAAGCTGATCCGAAAAAAAAATATGGCCGACAGGCAGCCATCTTGGATTTTGCATCAATTGTTTGTGATCACTATTTCTGGGAAAGTACTGGATGGATCTTGTGTTTGACTGTAGTTTGAGAGACAATGTGATAAGTTTTCCTCTCACTTGTTGGACAGGGCCCTGTGTTTGACTGTAGAATGAGAGACAATGTGATAAGTTTTCTTCTCACTTGTTGGACAGGGGCCTGTGTTTGACTGTATTATAAGAGACAATGTGATAAGTTTTCCTGTCACTTGTTGGACAGGGCCCTGTGTTTGACTGTAGTATGGGAGACAATGTGATAAGTTTTCTCCTCACTTGTTGGACAAGGCCCTGTGTTTGACTGTAGTATGAGAGACAATGTGATAAGTTTTCTTCTCACTTGTTGGACAGGGGCCTGTGTTTGACTGTATTATAAGAGACAATGTGATAAGTTTTCCTGTCACTTGTTGGACAGGGCCCTGTGTTTGACTGTAGTATGAGAGACAATGTGATAAGTTTTCTCCTCACTTGTTGGACAGGGGCCTGTGTTTGACTGTATTATAAGAGACAATGTGTTAAGTTTTCATGTCACTTGTTGGACAGGGCTCTGTGTTTGACTATAGTATGAGAGACAATGTGATAAGTTTTCTCCTCACTTGTTGGACAGGGCCCTGTGTTTGACTGTAGTATGAGAGACAATGTGATAAGTTTTCCTGTCACTTGTTAGACAGGGCCCTGTGTTTGACTGTAGTATGAGAGACAATGTGATAAGTTTTCCTCTCACTTGTTTAGACAGGGCCCTGTGTTTGACTGTAGTATGAGAGACAATGTGATAAGTTTTCCTCTCACTTGTTGGACAGGGCCCTGTGTTTGACTGTAGTATGAGAGACAATGTGATAAGTTTTCCTCTCACTTGTTGGACAGGGCCCTGTGTTTGACTGTACTATGAGAGACAATGTGATAAGTTTTCCTCTCACTTGTTGGACAGGGCCCTGTGTTTGACTGTAGTATGAGAGACAATGTGATACGTTTTCCTCTCACTTGTTGGACAGGGCTTTGTGTTTGACTGTAGTATGAGAGACAATGTGATAAGTTTTCTTCTCACTTGTTAGACAGGGCTCTGTGTTTGACTGTAGTATGAAAGACAATGTGATAAGTTTTCTTCTCACTTGTTAGACAGGGCTCTGTGTTTGACTGTACTATGAGAGACAATGTGATAAGTTTTCCTGTCACTTGTTGGACAGGGCCCTGTGTTTGACTGTAGTATGAGAGACAATGTGATAAGTTTTCTTCTCACTTGTTAGACAGGGCCCTGTGTTTGACTGTACTATGAGAGACAATGTGATAAGTTTTCTTCTCACTTGTACGACAGGGCCCTGTGTTTGACTGTAGTATGAGAGACAATGTGATAAGTTTTCTTCTCACTTGTTGGACAGGGCCCTGTGTTTGACTGTAGTATGAGAGACAATGTGATAAGTTTTCCTCTCACTTGTTGTACAGGGCCCTGTGTTTGACTGTACTATGAGAGACAATGTGATAAGTTTTCCTCTCACTTGTTGGACAGGGCTCTGTGTTTGACTGTAGTATGAGAGACAATGTGATAAGTTTTCTTCTCACTTGTTAGACAGGGCTCTGTGTTTGACTGTAGTATGAGAGACAATGTGATAAGTTTCCCTCTCACATGTTGGACAGGGCCCTGTGTTTGACTGTAGTATGAGAGACAATGTGATAAGTTTTCTTCTCACTTGTTAGACAGGGCTCTGTGTTTGACTGTAGTATGAGAGACAATGTGATAAGTTTTCCTCTCACTTGTTGGACAGGGCCCTGTGTTTGACTGTAGTATGAGAGACAATGTGATAAGTTCTCTTCTCACTTGTTGGACAGGGCCCTGTGTTTGACTAGTATGAGAGACAATGTGATAAGTTTTCTTCTCACTTGTTGGACAGGGCCCTGTGTTTGACTAGTATGAGAAACAATGTGATAAGTTTTCTTCTCACTTGTTGGACAGGGCCCTGTGTTTGACTGTAGTATGAGAGACAATGTGATAAGTTTTCCTCTCACTTGTTAGACAGGGCCCTGTGTTTGACTGTAGTATGAGAGACAATGTGATAAGTTTTCCTGTCACTTGTTGGACAGGGCCCTGTGTTTGACTGTAGTATGAGAGACAATGTGATAAGTTTTCTTCTCACTTGTTAGACAGGGCTCTGTGTTTGACTGTAGTATGAGAGACAAGGTGATAAGTTTTCCTCTCACTTGTTAGACAGGGCCCTGTGTTTGACTGTAGTATGAGAGACAATGTGATAAGTTTTCTCCTCACTTGTTGGACAGGGCCCTGTGTTTGACTGTAGTATGAGAGACAATGTGATAAGTTTTCCTGTCACTTGTTGGACAGGGCCCTGTGTTTGACTAATATGAGAGACAATGTGATAAGTTTTCTTCTCACTTGTTGGACAGGGCCCTGTGTTTGACTGTAGTATGAGAGACAATGTGATAGGATTTCCTCACACTTGTTGGACAGGGCCCTGTGTTTGACTGTAGTATGAGAGACAATGTGATAAGTTTTCCTCACACTTGTTGTACAGGGCCCTGTGTTTGACTGTAGTATGAGAGACAATGTGATAAGTTTTCCTCTCACTTGTTGGACAGGGCCCTGTGTTTGACTGTACTATGAGAGACAATGTGATAAGTTTTCCTCTCACTTGTTAGACAGGGCCCTGTGTTTGACTGTAGTATGAGAGACAATGTGATAAGTTTTCCTGTCACTTGTTGGACAGGGCCCTGTGTTTGACTGTAGTATGAGAGACAATGTGATAAGTTTTCCTCACACTTGTTGGACAGGGCCCTGTGTTTGACTGTAGTATGAGAGACAATGTGATAAGTTTTCCTCTCACTTGTTGGACAGGGCCCTGTGTTTGACTGTAGTATGAGAGACAATGTGATACGTTTTCCTCTCACTTGTTGGACAGGGCTTTGTGTTTGACTGTAGTATGAGAGACAATGTGATAAGTTTTCTTCTCACTTGTTAGACAGGGCTCTGTGTTTGACTGTAGTATGAAAGACAATGTGATAAGTTTTCTTCTCACTTGTTAGACAGGGCTCTGTGTTTGACTGTACTATGAGAGACAATGTGATAAGTTTTCCTGTCACTTGTTGGACAGGGCCCTGTGTTTGACTGTAGTATGAGAGACAATGTGATAAGTTTTCTTCTCACTTGTTAGACAGGGCCCTGTGTTTGACTGTACTATGAGAGACAATGTGATAAGTTTTCTTCTCACTTGTACGACAGGGCCCTGTGTTTGACTGTAGTATGAGAGACAATGTGATAAGTTTTCTTCTCACTTGTTGGACAGGGCCCTGTGTTTGACTGTAGTATGAGAGACAATGTGATAAGTTTTCCTCTCACTTGTTGTACAGGGCCCTGTGTTTGACTGTACTATGAGAGACAATGTGATAAGTTTTCCTCTCACTTGTTGGACAGGGCTCTGTGTTTGACTGTAGTATGAGAGACAATGTGATAAGTTTTCTTCTCACTTGTTAGACAGGGCTCTGTGTTTGACTGTAGTATGAGAGACAATGTGATAAGTTTCCCTCTCACATGTTGGACAGGGCCCTGTGTTTGACTGTAGTATGAGAGACAATGTGATAAGTTTTCTTCTCACTTGTTAGACAGGGCTCTGTGTTTGACTGTAGTATGAGAGACAATGTGATAAGTTTTCCTCTCACTTGTTGGACAGGGCCCTGTGTTTGACTGTAGTATGAGAGACAATGTGATAAGTTCTCTTCTCACTTGTTGGACAGGGCCCTGTGTTTGACTAGTATGAGAGACAATGTGATAAGTTTTCTTCTCACTTGTTGGACAGGGCCCTGTGTTTGACTGTAGTATGAGAGACAATGTGATAAGTTTTCCTCTCACTTGTTAGACAGGGCCCTGTGTTTGACTGTAGTATGAGAGACAAGGTGATAAGTTTTCCTCTCACTTGTTGGACAGGGCCCTGTGTTTGACTGTAGTATGAGAGACAATGTGATAAGTTTTCTCCTCACTTGTTGGACAGGGCCCTGTGTTTGACTGTAGTATGAGAGACAATGTGATAAGTTTTCCTGTCACTTGTTGGACAGGGCCCTGTGTTTGACTAATATGAGAGACAATGTGATAAGTTTTCTTCTCACTTGTTGGACAGGGCCCTGTGTTTGACTGTAGTATGAGAGACAATGTGATAGGTTTTCCTCACACTTGTTGGACAGGGCCCTGTGTTTGACTGTAGTATGAGAGACAATGTGATAAGTTTTCCTCACACTTGTTGGACAGGGCCCTGTGTTTGACTGTAGTATGAGAGACAATGTGATAAGTTTTCCTCTCACTTGTTGGACAGGGCCCTGTGTTTGACTGTACTATGAGAGACAATGTGATAAGTTTTCCTCTCACTTGTTAGACAGGGCCCTGTGTTTGACTGTAGTATGAGAGACAATGTGATAAGTTTTCCTGTCACTTGTTGGACAGGGCCCTGTGTTTGACTGTAGTATGAGAGACAATGTGATAAGTTTTCCTGTCACTTGTTGGACAGGGCCCTGTGTTTGACTGTAGTATGAGAGACAATGTGATAAGTTTTCCTGTCACTTGTTGGACAGGGCCCTGTGTTTGACTGTACTATGAGAGACAATGTGATAAGTTTTCTTCTCACTTGTACGACAGGGCCCTGTGTTTGACTGTAGTATGAGACAATGTGATAAGTTTTCTTCTCACTTGTTGGACAGGGCCCTGTGTTTGACTGTAGTATGAGAGACAATGTGATAAGTTTTCCTCTCACTTGTTGTACAGGGCCCTGTGTTTGACTGTACTATGAGAGACAATGTGATAAGTTTTCCTCTCACTTGTTGGACAGGGCTCTGTGTTTGACTGTACTATGAGAGACAATGTGATAAATTTTCTTCTCACTTGTTAGACAGGGCTCTGTGTTTGACTGTAGTATGAGAGACAAGGTGATAAGTTTTCCTCTCACTTGTTGGACAGGGCCCTGTTTGACTGTAGTATGAGAGACAATGTGATAAGTTTTCTTCTCACTTGTTGGACAGGGCCCTGTGTTTGACTGTAGTATGAGAGACAATGTGATAAGTTTTCTTCTCACTTGTTGGACAGGGCCCTGTGTTTGACTGTAGTATGAGAGACAATGTGATAAGTTTTCTTCTCACTTGTTAGACAGGGCCCTGTGTTTGACTGTAGTATGAGAGACAATGTGATAAGTTTTCCTCACACTTGTTGGACAGGGCCCTGTGTTTGACTGTACTATGAGAGACAATGTGATAAGTTTTCCTCACACTTATTGGACAGGGCCCTGTGTTTGACTGTACTATGAGAGACAATGTGATAAGTTTTCCTCTCACTTGTTGGACAGGGCCCTGTGTTTGACTGTAGTATGAGAGACAATGTGATAAGTTTTCTTCTCACTTGTTAGACAGGGCCCTGTGTTTGACTGTACTATGAGAGACAATGTGATAAGTTTTCCTCTCACTTGTTGGACAGGGCCCTGTGTTTGACTGTAGTATGAGAGACAATGTGATAAGTTTTCCTCTCACTTGTTGGACAGGGCCCTGTGTTTGACTGTAGTATGAGAGACAATGTGATACGTTTTCCTCTCACTTGTTGGACAGGGCTTTGTGTTTGACTGTAGTATGAGAGACAATGTGATAAGTTTTCTTCTCACTTGTTAGACAGGGCTCTGTGTTTGACTGTAGTATGAAAGACAATGTGATAAGTTTTCTTCTCACTTGTTAGACAGGGCTCTGTGTTTGACTGTACTATGAGAGACAATGTGATAAGTTTTCCTCTCACTTGTTGGACAGGGCCCTGTGTTTGACTGTAGTATGAGAGACAATGTGATAAGTTTTCTTCTCACTTGTTAGACAGGGCCCTGTGTTTGACTGTACTATGAGAGACAATGTGATAAGTTTTCTTCTCACTTGTACGACAGGGCCCTGTGTTTGACTGTAGTATGAGAGACAATGTGATAAGTTTTCTTCTCACTTGTTGGACAGGGCCCTGTGTTTGACTGTAGTATGAGAGACAATGTGATAAGTTTTCCTCTCACTTGTTGTACAGGGCCCTGTGTTTGACTGTACTATGAGAGACAATGTGATAAGTTTTCCTCTCACTTGTTGGACAGGGCTCTGTGTTTGACTGTAGTATGAGAGACAATGTGATAAGTTTTCTTCTCACTTGTTAGACAGGGCTCTGTGTTTGACTGTAGTATGAGAGACAATGTGATAAGTTTCCCTCTCACATGTTGGACAGGGCCCTGTGTTTGACTGTAGTATGAGAGACAATGTGATAAGTTTTCTTCTCACTTGTTAGACAGGGCTCTGTGTTTGACTGTAGTATGAGAGACAATGTGATAAGTTTTCCTCTCACTTGTTGGACAGGGCCCTGTGTTTGACTGTAGTATGAGAGACAATGTGATAAGTTCTCTTCTCACTTGTTGGACAGGGCCCTGTGTTTGACTAGTATGAGAGACAATGTGATAAGTTTTCTTCTCACTTGTTGGACAGGGCCCTGTCTTTGACTAGTATGAGAAACAATGTGATAAGTTTTCTTCTCACTTGTTGGACAGGGCCCTGTGTTTGACTGTAGTATGAGAGACAATGTGATAAGTTTTCCTCTCACTTGTTAGACAGGGCCCTGTGTTTGACTGTAGTATGAGAGACAATGTGATAAGTTTTCCTGTCACTTGTTGGACAGGGCCCTGTGTTTGACTGTAGTATGAGAGACAATGTGATAAGTTTTCTTCTCACTTGTTAGACAGGGCTCTGTGTTTGACTGTAGTATGAGAGACAAGGTGATAAGTTTTCCTCTCACTTGTTAGACAGGGCCCTGTGTTTGACTGTAGTATGAGAGACAATGTGATAAGTTTTCCTGTCACTTGTTGGACAGGGCCCTGTGTTTGACTAATATGAGAGACAATGTGATAATTTTTCTTCTCACTTGTTGGACAGGGCCCTGTGTTTGACTGTAGTATGAGAGACAATGTGATAGGTTTTCCTCACACTTGTTGGACAGGGCCCTGTGTTTGACTGTAGTATGAGAGACAATGTGATAAGTTTTCCTCACACTTGTTGGACAGGGCCCTGTGTTTGACTGTAGTATGAGAGACAATGTGATAAGTTTTCCTCTCACTTGTTGGACAGGGCCCTGTGTTTGACTGTACTATGAGAGACAATGTGATAAGTTTTCCTCTCACTTGTTAGACAGGGCCCTGTGTTTGACTGTAGTATGAGAGACAATGTGATAAGTTTTCCTGTCACTTGTTGGACAGGGCCCTGTGTTTGACTGTAGTATGAGAGACAATGTGATAAGTTTTCCTCACACTTGTTGGACAGGGCCCTGTGTTTGACTGTAGTATGAGAGACAATGTGATAAGTTTTCCTGTCACTTGTTGGACAGGGCCCTGTGTTTGACTGTACTATGAGAGACAATGTGATAAGTTTTCTTCTCACTTGTACGACAGGGCCCTGTGTTTGACTGTAGTATGAGACAATGTGATAAGTTTTCTTCTCACTTGTTGGACAGGGCCCTGTGTTTGACTGTAGTATGAGAGACAATGTGATAAGTTTTCCTCTCACTTGTTGTACAGGGCCCTGTGTTTGACTGTACTATGAGAGACAATGTGATAAGTTTTCCTCTCACTTGTTGGACAGGGCTCTGTGTTTGACTGTACTATGAGAGACAATGTGATAAATTTTCTTCTCACTTGTTAGACAGGGCTCTGTGTTTGACTGTAGTATGAGAGACAAGGTGATAAGTTTTCCTCTCACTTGTTGGACAGGGCCCTGTTTGACTGTAGTATGAGAGACAATGTGATAAGTTTTCTTCTCACTTGTTGGACAGGGCCCTGTGTTTGACTGTAGTATGAGAGACAATGTGATAAGTTTTCTTCTCACTTGTTAGACAGGGCCCTGTGTTTGACTGTAGTATGAGAGACAATGTGATAAGTTTTCTTCTCACTTGTTAGACAGGGCCCTGTGTTTGACTGTAGTATGAGAGACAATGTGATAAGTTTTCCTCACACTTGTTGGACAGGGCCCTGTGTTTGACTGTACTATGAGAGACAATGTGATAAGTTTTCCTCACACTTATTGGACAGGGCCCTGTGTTTGACTGTACTATGAGAGACAATGTGATAAGTTTTCCTCTCACTTGTTGGACAGGGCCCTGTGTTTGACTGTAGTATGAGAGACAATGTGATAAGTTTTCTTCTCACTTGTTAGACAGGGCCCTGTGTTTGACTGTACTATGAGAGACAATGTGATAAGTTTTCCTTTCACTTGTTGGACAGGGCCCTGTGTTTGACTGTAGTATGAGAGACAATGTGATAAGTTTTCCTCTCACTTGTTGTACAGGGCCCTGTTTTTGACTGTAGTATGAGAGACAATGTGATAAGTTTTCCTCTCACTTGTTGGACAGGGCCCTGTGTTTGACTTAGTTAAGTTAAGTTTTATTCAAATTTTTTGCCATTTGACCAATCAGTATACAGTGTACAATGCATTTTACAAAATCATAGATAATAATCAAAGGAAATAATGGACAAAGTGAAAAGAGTGGAGACAGTGTTGATCAATTATGGTAATCTTAATATGTTTGCCTCATAGATGAATTTACCCAGTAAACATAGTTCTTTAATATTGTGGACACTCAATAGCTGAACAACTTTGAATACAGATGGTTTTTTCCAGTAATAATTTAATTTTTGATAAATTTAGCTCTGAGATTTTGAAATTTAGAACAAACTAATAAAAAATGATACTCGTCCTCCACTTCAGATGTGGAGTTACATTCTTTACAATACCTACATTCTCTAGGTGTGTTATTATACCTTCCATATTCTACTGCCAAATTATGGGTAGACGTACGTATTCTAGTTATACAAATGCGGTATTTCTTTGGGATATATTTTGTAAGGTAAAATTGTAACGATTCGTTGAAGTTTAATATATGTTTATACAGAATACATTTGGGCGAGTTTTCCAATGAGGCTATAAGGGATTGCATGCCTTGATCAGAAATTCTTTGTTTTATCAATAATAATGTTATATTTAACTGAGAACTGTATGGATGTAACCAAAGTTCACCAAAACCTAAATTGTTTAATTCATCTCTTACTGCTGTAATCCATTTAAAATTCTTTTTACTACAACATTTCAATAAATATTTCAATGTAGTAGATACAATACAATTTTTAGATTCCAAAATCTTAAAAAAGTAGTATGAGAGACAATGTGATAAGTTTTCTTCTCACTTGTACGACAGGGCCCTGTGTTTGACTGTAGTATGAGAGACAATGTGATAAGTTTTCCTCTCACTTATTGGACAGGGCCCTGTGTTTACTTTCTCCTGAAGAATCGCAACGCGTTAACCTCTTACCATATTAACGACCCGTCTGGACGGAATGGGGCAGTAAAAGTGAGCAGCCTATATATGTTTTCATCGTTATCTGTCCCCAGGAACTAAGGATTAAGTGCTGGTTTGATATCGGGGGAGTTTTTGCCTGGTTGAAGTGTACCTAAGAAGTGCTAATAATCTAGTCGATGTATAGCAGCAATAATAAATGAATCGTTATGGTTACAGTTGAGATGTATGGGGGTTTTGTCGACTTGCTGTAAGATTCTGTGGTGATTGATCATCAGAAATTGTTATGGCTGTATTTATGATTTTCTTGGGATCACAAATGTTCTTTTTCCCAGCATATTGGTTTAATAGTTTCAGAGAAGTTATTATTCATTTGACCTAAAAATTCAAAATGATGAATATTAATTTGACCTGAATGTTATTTATGCTCATGCAATCAACAAGGGGATTGTTACATCTGTATAGATTAAAGGAAAAAGGCAGAAATTGTAAAGCAGAAATTCATTTCAGTTTCATTCATATTCCTCAAAACAGTATCAAACAAAACAAAATGATTAAGTCAGGGACAGATATCAAAATAAAATAACATATCAATGAACTAAATTTTGCCTATATAGTTTCCTAAGGTTGTGAAAGAAATTTTGTAAAGTCAAACCTGCAGCTCTGATTTAATCAAAGGCTTTATTCAGTGTTTATATTATCGTATGATCTAATGCTTTGAAGTAGAATTAACCCTTTGTGACTCAGTTTGAAGCCCTGAACTCTCTTATTGAAACCTTGAAAGAAAAGACAAGCTATAAGCATGTTATTCCTCCGCTGTGAACTTTGCCTGGCTGTGAGGTCAGTATCTATACCAGCACCTGCTTGACCAATCAGCATAGATCTGTATGTAGGTAATAGGGAAGTCTGGGCAGGGAGAGATCTCCTTAGACAGCTGCTACTATTGTACTCAAATATTCACAGTGTAAATGTTTAGATAAAACTCCATAAAGTTCAGTTCCACAAATGCTACTGGTCTAAACAGTTGGTACGTTACACATCTGGAGGGCAAGTGAGTTTGTGCCCTAGCTGGTGTGGCTTCTGGGTTCTAGGTCGTTGTCAGTATTTTCTTTAAAGATGCTTGTGCAGAATTGTTGAGCATGTCATAACTAAATTTGTCCTATCCCAAGACACTACCCCCACCCCCCATCCCCAACCCATCCCCACAACTTTATGAATGAAAACGTTCTTGAGGCACTTTCAAGGTCACAGGGGTCATAAAACATATGTTACTGTAATAGGGTATATATTTAGATTTATTTGTTGCCATATATAGTTACATATATACTAAATATTATATAATTAGTTAAAATATATATGTCAAGCATTTAGAATATATAGTGTAATGTATCAGGTTTTGTCAGAAATGTTTTATGTAAGCACATGTTTTCTGATGTGAAAGATAGTGCAAGGGCTTATAAATTACATATATATCTTGTATATCTTTTGAAGATTTTAGGACTGTAAGGCCTTTAGGCATGGTATAAGACTGAGAGTATCCTGAGATGAGCCCAACAAAGGCTGTGAGAGAACATGACTTTGACCTACCTTAATTCATTGTCACCTTCATTGTCACAAAAAGACATGATATTTGGGCAGAAGCTTTCTGTGATGAAGACTGGTAGATTTTGCAAATGAAAATGACCTATCCATAATCAAGGTCACATGGGAAAAAGAACTAATAATGATTTCTTCCGAAGAACTGACAAATTTATAATCAAGTTTAGGTGACCATGAGAAAAGTTTTTGTATGAGCTATTGTGATAGGCACAAGGCCCAAAATATATGAGTGTTTTCAGGTATCCCACCCTAGATTTTACTACCAAGCCTAGCTATTTTATCACCTTCTCATATCTAAGATTAATTTATGATCCTGGCAAAGTTCACAGCAACTCAATAAAATGTGCTTCCTTCCTCTTCCGGGAGTCTGACTTATTTTTGGCAATTAACCTGATAGCAACTGCAGGGATCGCTTTGGAGCAAGATTCAAGGATTTTTACCCATATTTTCCCTGAAAATCTCATTAAAATTTCAAAATAGTATTACTTTATAAAGAAAAATCTCATAGAAATTTAACTAATCTTATAAAATCCCTCAAATTCTCCCATTGGTTTTAAGAGCTAGAATTACCTATGTAACTGAAATGTGTGGAAATGCACTGTGAAATTAAAGATTAAGGGTAATATCAGTTCATGAAAATAAAAAAAGAAAAGAAATACCCTATTTTTTCAGGCATGTTACCTGAAACAAACTTTTTTAGGCCAATCAGCATTGTCAGCTTTGTCCCTGATACTGCTGAACCAATTTTGTAGGAGCTTCTCATGGTGAAATATAATTGCCAAGATTGGGAATAGCTTGGCTGTATTCCCAAGATGGCTGTTAATTAGGACTTAAAACAGAAATAAAACCCATCAAACTATTCCCCAGAGTCTTCAATCTGATTAAAATACAGATCCTCACTATAACTATTGTGTGTAGGATCTGACAGCGACCAGTAGAAGGTCATGTCCAGATGACCTTTATTATTTCCATATCTAGGAAATGAACAGCCAATCAAAATGACCTTGTAAACCGTGTTTGGTAGTCGAACAAAAATGGGGGCGGATCGAAGTGAAGAGGGGAAAATTATTCAGGTGTTATATAACAATTTGATTAGTATATTTTGTGATAATTTCTTTACCTTCAGTTTTATTTCTTTTCGGACAAACGAAAAACTACAAATCAAACAGATGATGTCTAAAAAGAACATACGCCTTCGCGTAGAGACCGTTGACTTGGGCGCCGCCATTTTTGTATATGGTTGTTCGGGTTTCTCAATACTTTATTTTGGTTTAACGGCTTGGTTTAAGTGTAGAAACCAATGGAAATTGGCTTTTCACTTTCAGAATCTGGTAAGCATCGTTTTGATTGGTGAATACAAAGGTCATCTGCACATGACCTTTTACTGGTCGCTGTATTTTAATCAGATTGCAGAGTCTGTATAGGAGGGGCTAAGATTTCGTAGAATTCTACTTCATGTATCTAGTTTCTTTTTATGGAAAGAAAAATGCTTATTTGCTTTATCACAAAATTTGACATTTAGTATCCCCATCCTCTCTCCATGGAGTCCAGCATACAAATAATGACTGTATGTGTTGACTGGAGAATCAATACTGGCTGGAATAGCTTCAGTGTTAACCACGGTTAAAGGGAGATTACTCAATTTGAATTTTGATACTGATGTATCTTCCTTGTCACTAAAACAAGACATATTGTAAAGGTTAGTACAGTAAATTTTACAGAGGAAATTGCAATATATTGGTTCCTGTCCTGCTATACTCTGATTACCTCCCCTTATTTAGCTATACTGTATAAGATGTAAGGACATTGGTGGTATGTGGGGTTTCTGTCCCCTGTACACTGGTTACCTCCCCTTGTTTAGCTATACTGTATAAGATGTAATGACATTGGTGGTATATGGGGTTTCTGTCCGCTGTACTCTGGTTACCTCCCCTTGTTTAGCTATACTGTATAAGATGTAATGACATTGGTGGTATGTGGGGTTTCTGTCCCCTGTACACTGGTTACCTCCCCTTGTTTAGCTATACTGTATAAGATGTAATGACATTGGTGGTATGTGGGGTTCCTGTCCTGCTGTACACTGGTTACCTCCCCTTGTTTAGCTATACTGTATAAGATGTAATGACATTGGTGGTATGTGGGTTCCTGTCCTGCTGTACTCTGGTTACCTCCCCTTGTTTAGCTATGCTTGTTGTGTAATGACATTGGTGGTATGTGGGGTTTCTGTCCCCTGTACACTGGTTACCTCCCCTTGTTTGGCTATACTGTATAAGATGTAAGGACATTGGTGGTATGTGGGGTTTCTGTCCCCTGTACACTGGTTACCTCCCCTTATTTAGCTATACTGTATAAGATGTAAGGACATTGGTGGTATGTGGGGTTTCTGTCCCCTGTACACTGGTTACCTCCCCTTATTTGGCTATACTGAATAAGATGTAATGACATTGGTGGTATGTGGGGTTCCTGTCCTAGTGTACTCTGGTTACCTCCCCTTGTTTAGCTATACTGTATAAGATGTAATGACATTGGTGGTATGTGGGGTTCCTGTCCTGCTGTACACTGGTTATATTACCTCCCCTTGTTTAGCTATACTGTATAAGATGTAATGACATTGGTGGTATGTGGGTTCCTGTCCTGCTGTACTCTGGTTACCTCCCCTTGTTTAGCTATGCTTGTTGTGTAATGACATTGGTGGTATGTGGGGTTTCTGTCCCCTGTACACTGGTTACCTCCCCTTGTTTGGCTATACTGTATAAGATGTAAGGACATTGGTGGTATGTGGGGTTTCTGTCCCCTGTACACTGGTTACCTCCCCTTATTTAGCTATACTGTATAAGATGTAATGACATTGGTGGTATGTGGGGTTTCTGTCCCCTGTACACTGGTTACCTCCCCTTATTTGGCTATACTGAATAAGATGTAATGACATTGGTGGTATGTGGGGTTCCTGTCCTACTGTACTCTGGTTACCTCCCCTTGTTTAGCTATACTGTATAAGATGTAATAACATTGGTGGTATGTGGGGTTCCTGTCCTGCTGTACACTGGTTACCTCCCCTTATTTAGCTATACTGTATAAGATATAATGACATTGGTGGTATGTGGGGTTCCTGTCCTACTGTACTCTGGTTACCTCCCCTTGTTTAGCTATACTGTATAAGATGTAATGACATTGGTGGTATATGGGGTTCCTGTCCACTGTACACTGGTTACCTCCCCTTGTTTAGCTATACTGTATAAGATGTAATGACGTTGGTGGTATGTGGGGTTTCTGTCCCGCTGTACACTGGTTACCTCCCCTTGTTTAGATATACTGTATAAGATGTAATGACATTGGTGGTATATGGGGTTTCTGTCCTACTGTACACTGGTTATCTCCCCTTGTTTAGCTATACTGTATAAGATGTAATGACATTGGTGGTATGTGGGGTTCCTGTCCTACTGTACTCTGGTTACCTCCCCTTGTTTAGCTATACTGTATAAGATGTAATGACATTGGTGGTATGTGGGGTTCCTGTCTACTGTACACTGGTTACCTCCCCTTGTTTAGCTATACTGTATAAGCTGTAATGACATTGGTGGTATGTGGGGTTCCTGTCCTGTTGTACTCTGGTTACCTCCCCTTGTTTAGCTATACTGTATAAGATGTAATGACATTGGTGGTATGTGGGGTTCCTGTCCTGTTGTACTCAGGTTACCTCCCCTAGTTTGGCTAAACTGTATAAGATATAATGACATTGGTGGTATGTGGGGTTCCTGTCCTGTTGTACTCTGGTTACCTCCCCTTGTTTAGCTATACTGTATAAGATGTAATGACATTGGTGGTATGTGGGGTTCCTGTCCTGCTGTACACTGGTTACCTCCCCTTGTTTAGCTATACTGTATAAGCTGTAATGACATTGGTGGTATGTGGGGTTCCTGTCCTGTTGTACTCTGGTAACCTCCCCTTGTTTAGCTATACTGTATAAGATATAATGACATTGGTGGTATGTGGGGTTCCTGTCCTACTGTACACTGGTTACCTCCCCTTGTTTGGCTAAACTGTATAAGATATAATGACATTGGTGGTATGTGGGGTTCCTGTCCTACTGTACTCTGGTTACCTCCCCTTGTTTAGCTATACTGTATAAGATGTAATGACATTGGTGGTATGTGGGGTTCCTGTCCACTGTACACTGGTTACCTCCCCTTGTTTAGCTATACTGTATAAGCTGTAATGACATTGGTGGTATGTGGGGTTCCTGTCCTGTTGTACTCTGGTTACCTCCCTTGTTTAGCTATACTGTATAAGCTGTAATGACATTGGTGGTATGTGGGGTTCCTGTCCTGTTGTACTCTGGTTACCTCCCCTTGTTTAGCTATACTGTATAAGATGTAATGACATTGGTGGTATATGGGGTTCCTGTCCTGTTGTACTCTGGTTACCTCCCCTTGTTTAGCTATACTGTATAAGATGTAATGACATTGGTGGTATGTGGGGTTCCTGTCCTGTTGTACACTGGTAACCTCCCCTTGTTTAGCTATACTGTATAAGATGTAATGACATTGGTGGTATGTGGGGTTCCTGTCCTGTTGTACTCTGGTTACCTCCCTTGTTTAGCTATACTGTATAAGCTGTAATGACATTGGTGGTATGTGGGGTTCCTGTCCTGTTGTACTCTGGTTACCTCCCCTTATTTGGCTATACTGTATAAGATGTAATGACATTGGTGGTATGTGGGGTTCCTGTTCCGTTGTACTCTGGTTACCTCCCCTTGTTTGGCCATACTGTATAGGATGTAATGACATTGGTAGTATGTGGGGTTCCTGTTCCGTTGTACTCTGGTTACCTCCCCTTGTTTGGCCATACTGTATAGGATGTAATGACATTGGTGGTATGTGGGGTTCCTGTCCTGTTGTACTCTGGTTACCTCCCCTTGTTTAGCTATACTGTATAAGATGTAATGACATTGGTGGTATGTGGGGTTCCTGTCTTACTGTACTCTGGTTACCTCCCCTTATTTAGCTATACTGTATAAGCTGTAATGACATTGGTGGTATGTGGGGTTCCTGTCCTGTTGTACTCTGGTTACCTCCCCTTGTTTAGCTATACTGTATAAGCTGTAATGACATTGGTGGTATGTGGGGTTCCTGTCCTGTTGTACTCTGGTTACCTCCCCTTGTTTAGCTATACTGTATAAGATGTAGTGACATTGGTGGTATATGGGGTTCCTGTCCTGTTGTACTCTGGTTACCTCCCCTTGTTTAGCTATACTGTATAAGATGTAATGACATTGGTGGTATGTGGGGTTCCTGTCCTGTTGTACTCTGGTTACCTCCCCTTGTTTAGCTATACTGTATAAGATGTAATGACATTGGTGGTATATGGGGTTCCTGTCCTGTTGTACACTGGTTACCTCCCCTTGTTTAGCTATACTGTATAAGATGTATCACTTGTTGTGTAAGGACATTGGTGGTATGTGGGGTTTCTGTCCCGCTGTACACTGGTTACCTCCCCTTGTTTAGCTATACTGTATAAGATGTAATGACATTGGTGGTATGTGGGGTTCCTGTCCCCTGTACACTGGTTACCTCCCCTTATTTAGCTCTACTGTATAAGATGTAATGAAATTGGTGGTATGTGGGGTTCCTGTCCTGCTGTACACTGGTTACCTCCCCTTGTTTGGCTATACTGTATAAGATGTAATGACATTGGTGGTATGTGGGGTTCCTGTCCCCTGTTCACTGGTTACCTCCCCTTATTTAGCTATACTGTATAAGATGTAATGATATTGGTGGTATGTGGGGTTTCTGTCCTACTGTACTCTGGTTACCTCCCCTTGTTTGGCTATACTGTATAAGATGTAATGACATTGGTGGTATGTGGGGTTCCTGTCCCCTGTTCACTGGTTACCTCCCCTTATTTAGCTATACTGTATAAGATGTAATGATATTGGTGGTATGTGGGGTTTCTGTCCTACTGTACTCTGGTTACCTCCCCTTGTTTAGCTATACTGTATAAGATGTAATGACATTGGTGGTATGTGGGGGTTCCTGTTCCGTTGTACTCTGGTTACCTCCCCTTATTTAGCTATACTGTATAAGATGTAATGATATTGGTGGTATGTGGGGTTTCTGTCCTACTGTACTCTGGTTACCTCCCCTTATTTAGCTATACTGTATAAGATGTAATGATATTGGTGGTATGTGGGGTTTCTGTCCCCTGTACTCTGGTTACCTCCCCTTGTTTAGCTATACTGTATAAGATGTAATGACATTGGTGGTATGTGGGGTTCCTGTCCCCTGTACACTGGTTACCTCCCCTTGTTTAGCTATACTGTATAAGATGTAATGACATTGGTGGTATGTGGGGTTCCTGTTCCGTTGTACTCTGGTTACCTCCCCTTGTTTGGCCATACTGTATAGGATGTAATGACATTGGTAGTATGTGGGGTTCCTGTCTACTGTACACTGGTTACCTCCCCTTGTTTAGCTATACTGTATAAGATGTAATGACATTGTTAGTAGTTGGGGTTCCTGTCCAGCTGTACACTGGTTACCTCCCCTTATTTGGCTATACTGTATAAGATGTAATGACATTGGTGGTATGTGGGGTTCCTGTCTCGCTGTACACTGGTTACCTCCCCTTATTTGGCTATACTGTATAAGATGTATCACTTGTTGTGTAATGACATTGGTGGTATGTGGGGTTCCTGTCCGCTGTACACTGGTTACCTCCCCTTATTTAGCTATACTGTATAAGATGTAATGACATTGGTGGTATGTGGGGTTCCTGTCCTGCTGTACACTGGTTACCTCCCCTTATTTGGCTATACTGTATAAGATGTAATGACATTGGTGGTATGTGGGGTTCCTGTCCCCTGTACTCTGGTTACCTCCCCTTATTTGGCTATACTGTATAAGATGTAATGACATTGGTGGTATGTGGGGTTCCTGTCCTGCTGTACACTGGTTACCTCCCCTTGTTTAGCTATACTGTATAAGATGTAATGACATTGGTGGTATGTGGGATTCCTGTCCTACTGTACACTGGTTACCTCCCCTGATTTGGCTATACTGAATAAGATGTAAGGACATTGGTGGTATATGGGGTTCCTGTCCTACTGTACTCTGATTACGTCCCCTTATTTAGCTATACTGTATAAGATGTAAGGACATTGGTGGTATGTGGGGTTCCTGTCCTGCTGTACACTGGTTACCTCCCCTTATTTAGCTATACTGTATAAGATGTAATGGCATTGGTGGTATATGGGGTTCCTGTCCCCTGTACACTGGTTACCTCCCCTTATTTGGCTATACTGTATAAGATGTAATGACATTGGTGGTATGTGGGGTTCCTGTCCTACTGTACACTGGTTACCTCCCCTGATTTGGCTTTACTTTATAAGATGTAATGACATTCATGATTTCCATGGTTCCCATTGAACATCAACAGTAAATATGTACAATGAATTTGAGTGATAAACTTGTCTCCTGGATTTTTATATGAAATATCCACAAATGTTTGTACACCTTAACAATCTTAAAGAATTCAAACAATAAAAAAGTATCCACAAATGGTTCATCTGATAGAGTAACTGTAGCACAGTTTAGAACCGACATATCTGTCGAACAGGTAACTTATTGATACAGTGTTGATATTTAATGATGTAAAGTTCAGGGCTCCAATCCTATTAATGGGAAATCACAGATATGATGTAAACAATATATATACAGTGGACTCCACTTAATATCACCCCTGTTAATATCCCATTCTTCTTTATATCATATTTTTCCTAAGCACCGTTTTTCTCTCTATATATAATCCATGTAACTTTATTTGGTTAAGATAATGTATTTTGAGGTGAATTCCTCTTAATATCATGGTTTTTTTTAACCAATCACATAAAATATCAAGAAAATGATGTAATTTCCATTGATTTCAGATACAACCTGTACAAAATGTTGCATAGAAAATAAAAAATAACAACCCCAAAAATGATTTCTAATTGAAATAATGTTATCTATATATTGAAATATCTTCATATGTACATTGAATAGCTAACTTTTCGTTATGTAGATTGGAAATGCACCAGATTTAGTGTCACATTCCTGTTAATATCATGTTTTTGTCTGACAAATGCAATATGATATAAAGAGGAGTGTACCGTATCAATAGCATTGTTATGGGGGAGATTGTTTCGTTAGGTATGGTTCTGTTTACAGGAATGATTTATAAAAGGTATAGGCAAGCCAGAAAAAAGTAGCTTTACAGTACTTTGTGACAGGTATGTGGTACAAGGATTCTCCTGCCAGGTACATGTATGAAGTGTGACAATTGTAAGCCCTACAATTAAGTTCAAATGATTGATCTGCAGTTAATAAAAGGAATGAATTATATTGTAATGAGCTTTCAATGTATTTTAACATTTGTTAAATTTTTTAAAATATAACTTTCTGGCTCAGGCCTCTTACATGCTTCTTGGTTGTTTAAAGGGAGGTAACTCCTCTGTCTTTACTGATTTTCTTTTGCATTGCCATTGGTCAAATGATACACACTTTCTACGCAGAGTAAAGAAAAATAGAAGGAATTTCTTCAAAATAAATATATAAAACCGAAATTAAATCAGCATTTGTATTTATTTCTGAAGGAATTGATAATCCAAATAGAAAAATATAAATTGGCATCCAATTGAAGACAGAAAATTTTTGAGTTTGAAAAATTTCAAATATTTACATTTTTTTTTGAAAATTATGAACATATTTTTTTACTTCAAATTATCTCATTCTTTGGTCTGGTTTGAAGGATATAGGATGAAGGACGAAACCAGAGTGTTCAGAACACCTGTATTGAGGCAGGTGCATTACCTTGTCCCTTTAGGCCATTAAGCTGTTTCTCTGAGTAACCTGGTCCAATACAGGTGGGAGGGTGACCTTTAAGCTCTATTTCTGAGTAACCTGGTCCAGTACAGGTGGGAAGGTGACCTTTAAGCTGTATCTCTGAGTAACCTGGTCCAGTCCAGGTAGGAGGGTGACCTTTAAGCTGTATCTCTGAGTAACCTGGTCCAGTACAGGTGGGAGGGTGACCTTTAAATTATATCTCTGAGTGACCTGGTCCAGTACAGTTGGGAAGGTTACCTTTAAGCTGTATCTCTGAGTGACCTGGTCCAGTACAGGTTGAAGGGTGACCTTTAAGCTATATCTCTGAGTGACCTGGTCCAGTACAGGTTGGAGGTTGATTTTTAAGCTGTATCTCTGAGTGACCTGGTCCAGTACAGGTGGGCGGCTGACCTTTAAGCTGTATCTCTGAGTGACCAGGTCGAGTACAGGTGGGAGGGGTGACCTTTAAGCTGTATCTCTGAGTTACCTGGTCCAGTACAGGTGGGAGGGGTGACCTTTAAGCTGTATCTCTGAGTAACCTGGTCCAGTACAGATGGGAGGGTGACCTTTAAGCTGTATCTCTGAGTGACCTGGCCCAGTACAGGTGGGAGGGTGACCTTTAAGCTTTATTTCTGAGTGACCTGGCCCAGTACAGGTGGGAGGGTGACCTTTAAGCTGTATTTCTGAGTGACCTGGCCCAGTACAGGTGGGAGGGTGACCATTAAGTTGTATCTCTGAGTGACCTGGTCCAGTACAGGTAGGAGGGTGACCTTTAAGCTGTATCTCTGAGTGACCTGGTCCAGTACAGGTGGGCGGATGACCTCAAGTCATGTCTGTTAGGCAAACAAGTCTTTATTAGTTAATGACTAATGCTACACAATTCCAACACATTTGTCTATAAGTTCTAATTAGCTGATTAACAAATGCACGATTTTTGATACAAGAAATGTTCAGTTGTGCTGAACTAATAGAGCACATGACTAACCTACTACCTATATATAATTATGTAATGGATCTTAGTTTAGAATATCTTTTTAATTTTATTTTTTTTTTTGTGGCCGGGTGGTTAAGGTGTCCCAACATTCTACGACTAGCCCTCCGCCTCTGGGTTACGGTGGCTGAGTGGTTAAGGTGTCCGACATTCTACTACTAGCCCTCCAACTCTGGGTCGCAGTGGTTGAGTGGTTAAGGTTTTCTGACATTCTACTACTAGCCCTCCACCTCTGGGCCACGGTGGCCGAGTGGTTAAAGTGTCCCAACATTCTACTACTAGCCCTCCGCCTCGGGGTTACAGTGGCTGAGTGGTTAAGGTGTCCCAACATTCTACTACTAGCACTCCACCTCTGGGCCGCAGTGGCTGAGTGGTTAAGGTGTCCTGACATTCTACTACTAGCCCTCCACCTCTGAGTTGTGAGTTTGAAGTTACAGTTGCAGGTACTGATCATAGGTTGGTGGTTTTTCTCCAGGTACTTTGGCTTTCTTCCACCTCCAGAACCTGGCATGTCCTTAAATAACCCTGGCTGTTAATAGGCCCCACTTTGGTTTCGAACTCCTCCCAGAGGTGGAAGGTTAGTGGTAGAGTGTCGGGACACCTTAACTACTCGGGTCACCACGGCCCCTTGCTAGATAATCAATTATTTTGTATTAAGTAAATAGATAATTACATATATAATGGTGAGTTGAAATATTGTCACCTTAACCATAACAGCTTAGAAAAATAAATTTAAATGATTTTTAAAATCATGTAAGTCTCAACTTCAGTTATTCTTTCAAATTATCTACATTATTTTGTGATTTTTTTGACATTTTTTTTTATCATATTTTTCATTTTTTCATTGTTATGTATCCCAGTAGTTTTTATCTCCCCTTGTTTTACTTTTCAATACAAATGATGTAGTCCTGGATGGCTGGGTGGTGCAGTGGATAATACATTTGCCCCCCCCCCCCCTCCCCCTCCCCCTCCCCCTCCCCTAAGCACTTTAGGTTGTTTCTTATAAGTTTATATTTAAATGTTGGGTTTGAACGTATGCCTTTCTTTCAAACTTACTCGATTTGTGATATTTCAAAGGAAACATAGAAAGGAATTGAGAATGAGGGTTAAAGTATGGAATTTGATAAAAAGAGCCCTAATATCTTGATCCCACCGAGGGAAACAGAAAGTAGCTATATCCCTCAAGTCCATTCATTTTGATATTCAGAATGTGTTCCCTGCGAATTACTTATAATTGTTTTGAAACTGTTACATTAAAGGCCCAATATACTTAACTTCAGGAAATTTTTCGTGATTCTGAAAAATTCTGAAAAAAAATCCAGTTGATAACCATGCAAAAATAAGTTTAAAACGAAGTAAACCTGAGTGGTAACTAAAAAGAAACTCTTGACAGAAAATCCAAAGAATTGAAAACAGTTCAGGTGGGGCCCACTTCAACAACAAACTGAAGTTAAAAGACAGTTCAAAATGGACGCGTGTTTACAAATTCCGAATTTCAACTGCTGCTGTACCGGTTACCGCGTAAGAATTCATCTTGGATATTGCTGATATCAGTTAATCTTAACTAAATGTATAAATATAAAAAAGTTATTAGGCTTGATTTCCGCTTCAAGTTTTGCCGAAAGTTACGTATATTGGGCCTTTAATTTTCATATGATATCACTTGTATAAGTTCATTTTATTTGTTACGTTGTTTGGATTAGCCTTATATTCAAGAAGATATTCTGTAAGAGGGAAGATGTGTCTTAACTCTCTCACCCCTGATATTTCAATATGAACTATTCCAACTTGGGAATCGGAAGATTTCAAATGCATCTCCAGGGGTGAGTCAGTTAATTCGTGATGCGTGTGTTTATCTAAGTGTTTTATCAAGGGTACCAAAAAACATATGGACAAATAAGAGTTGATCCCATCAAATCAAGCGTAAATTCAATTAGAAAAAAATACTTGAAAGTTTTCACATGAGTTAATCAAATTAAGAATAATTACTAACAAGAATTTGATTAATTAAAGGCACAGCAAATATTTGTGATTTTACCGTTCAATTTTGTTTAAAGTCCATTATTGGTTTTGAAAAAAGTCAGACAATAGTATAAGACGTATGCTGATTAGAATCCAGTCATTGGTACTGAAGCTGAAAACATTAGTTATTGTTATTACATGGTGGACCCTCGTGATCACGCACCAAACTGATCCAGATTATTTGATTGACTGATCTAAATCGGACAGAAGCTTGATTAATCTCAGTGGTAGAAAAAGGCATCTGGACAATTAGGACAACATAGGTCGTCCTTGTGACTATCCAAAGTTATTTTTCATTTTGTATCGTTTTCTGCTCTGGTAGAATGTCCTGGTGTTAATGGTGAACCGCTCGAGGCTGGAGCAATTTGTTGTATCCCCAAATAGGATTTGATTCTTTATGGTACAATGACATGCAACCGTATGATTGGTTTAAGTGTGGGAGTCATTTGTGTGTTTTTAAGGCATTTATCATTGAGCTTACTGATAATGAGTATCAGTCAAATTTTGGGAACTGATACATTTGGATTTTTTTTTGTTTTTGATTTTTCCATTCCAAATATCCCAATTACAGAAATAATTTGAAAAGAATAAAAATTATATTATTGAGAAGCATTTTTGAAAAAAAAATTCTCAAATTCATTATTTAGGTTCTTCATGTCCACAATTGTTCATGTTCCATTTTGAGACTGTTTGGAAAAAAAGATAGCCACCATGCCAGATAGCCATCTTGTAATTAATTTTTACAGTTCCAGATTGTTATCTCTATTTTGAAATTCAAGGAGTAAATGAGTGAAAAAGAAGAGAAATATCAATTTCATGTCCAACAGATAAAGATGGTGGATGCCATGGTTACTCTCCGGACCCAAAGGGTGGGGTTATATTGGCGTGGCTTTGTCCGTCTGTTAAATCAATCCTCGATATGTTCGGTTGTCCATGAACATTTGGTTTGTCCGACATTTTTTCAGAGAACCATTTGAAGGATATAGATGAAACTTCACACAAAGGTTTTATGCATGAAGATCTGAAACCGAGTAGATTTTAAAATTCATTCAATATGTTGTTGCAGAGTTATGGCCTTTTAACTTGGAAAATTTCAACAAATGTAAGAATGGTTCTTGTCTGCTTCCGTAATTACGCCCATTGATTTTGCGGTGGGCATATCGTGTACCATCCCCGATACTTTTGTTTTCTTTATAAACACACTGACTGTCATGAAAATTTAAAAAAAATTAAGTTCTCCCAATCATTCTTTACTTATAGGAATGGTTTCAGAATTTGTTTTCCTTACATTTCATTACAAGGATCTTACAAACATAATTTTGATTGCTAAGGAAGGTCATATTTGACCTTCATATTTGACAAATTTATTAAATCTGAATCGGCACTTTGCTTGCTGTTGTGTTGAACAGTAAATTTCTAAAATGATAAAGATAAAACATGGTAGTGATTCAGAAAATGTTAACATTTTAATTGTTTAATCTTGGTGACTGTTTATCAGTTTCCTTACAACAGTCTTATGCATCATTTCAAACATGCAATTGACCCTGACTTTGTTTGCTGAAATCATAAATGTGCCGATAATCATGCAGGTCTCATGCTTTTCATGTCATCAATATCCTGTCAGTGGCCGACACCCACTTCCTGTCTGTGACCTTTAGGTCGTTCAGGAAGTCAAGGTCATCTGTACTCCGATATTGAGATGTTCACTGTTCAAATAACATTTGTTTTGCAAGTGGGCCGATAACATTCAAATATAATGGACTTCCATTTCCAAGGAAGCCAACTGTTTCCTGGCAAAGTGGTAAATGTCTTAGACTTTTGTTCAGGAGAAAAGACACTGAAGGGGACCCCCGGGATATACTGGTATAAATTTGAAAATTAATTTGGCTGACTATGTAACCATGCAGAATGTATGTTTTGGGAATCAGTTGAAATTTCATGATCAATCATCAGTTTGTAATAATCGATGATTTAGTAATTGATTAAAATAGCTGGAAAGGGAAAAAAATGAAACTAATTTGACTTCATCACCAAAATGTTTGATTGCATCCATCACCAAAATGTTTGATTGCATCCATCACCAAAATGTTTGTCTGCATCACCAAAATGTTTGATGCATCCATCACCAAAATGTTTGATTGCATCCATCACCAAAATGTTTGTCTGCATCACCAAAATGTTTGATGCATCCATCACCAAAATGTTTGTCTGAATCACCAAAATGTTTGATCGCATCATCTAAATGTTTGATTGCATCCATCACCAAAATGTTTGATTGCATCCATCACCAAAATGTTTGTCTGCATCACCAAAATGTTTGATGCATCCATCACCAAAATGTTTGATTGCATCCATCACCAAAATGTTTGTCTGAATCACCAAAATGTTTGATTGCATCCATCACCAAAATGTTTGATTGCATCCATCACCAAAATGTTTGTCTGCATCACCAAAATGTTTGATGCATCCATCACCAAAATGTTTGTCTGAATCACCAAAATGTTTGATCGCATCATCTAAATGTTTGATTGCTTCACTAAAATTTGCCAAAATGTTTGACAGCATTGCTAAGCAGACTGAACCTGTTTTGTCCCTATTGGAAGATAAGAGACATCAGAATTTGTACAGATTTACGATAGTGTTGTTGGTGTCATGTGTGGGTCAGTTTGCTCTGGTAAACAGACAGAACTGGACAAATCAATTAATTTATATCTGATACCGTTGACCTAGGAACAACAGAACTCTTTTGTTCTGAAAACATGAAAATTATTCTCTGACCCTGGAATAACAGAACTCTTTTATTTGTGAATACATTAAATTGAGGAATGTGAAGTGTTTGTGTATAATAGCATATCACCATACCAGAAATGTTGATTGAGGAATCAAATGTGGCCCTGGAAGCTTTAAGTATAAATATAAATCAATCGGAAATGGCCCTTGTCTCCTTAAAAAAATACAGAGAACAATATTGTGTACTTCATAGAAAGGTTGAATGTTTGAGAATTAATCAAGTTAGAAATTCTCCTACAATTCGGTGATGTTTACAAAACGAGGAACCTGTCAGTGTGATTTGGGTAGGAATTGATTGAAATGAGCAATGGACCTGTGGTTCAAGATCTAATTAAGATACGAACAGAAAGGAACAAAGCGATGGAGTCACTAGCTAGAGTCACAAAGTGTTGTTTGCCTTTGTTTCAAGGGAATTAAGCCTGTAATTTTACAGGAAGATTTCAGAATCAGATAAAACACTGTTTCTTTGATATCATTTCCTATTATTGCTTTTGTTCTAATTGGTAACATAATCAAGTCTTTTCATGGAGTTTTCTTTGCATCAATTTTTCTATGATATGAAATCTCCAGTCACATTGACTTAAATTTTATTTTTGTTACAATTAAGGCCAAAACTTAAATTCACTGTTTTTAATTCTCAGCTGAACCAAATTTTTTCAGCAATGTCACTGGGAAGATGCTAGTTCTTATTTGGATGAAAAGTCCTGGAAACATGATATTTGGCTGGTAGATTCCTTGGAAGGAGCCGAGCAAAATTTGGAAATGAAAATGACCTTGACCCATATTCAAGGTCACAAGGGTCAAATCTGTTAAAACTTTTAAATGCCTTTTCTGAACTACCCAAAAGGCCTAGAAACATGATATTTGGCTGAAAGGTTTCTTGGATAAAGCCCAACAAAGTTTGAAAAAAGAAATGACCTTGATCTATATTCATGATTACAAGGGTCAAATCTGTGAAAACTTTCAAACGACTTCTTCTGAAATACCAAGAGCCCTAGAAGCATGATATTTTGCTGAAAGGTTCCTTGGGTGAAGCTCGACACAGTTTGAGAAAAGAAATGACCTTGACTTATATTCAAGGTTACAGGGGTCAAATCTGTTTTAAAAAATTTGCAAATGACAATGACATTGTCTTACAAGGTCACAGGGGTCAAATATGTTTAAGTCTTAACATGTTTTTCTGAATGTCTTATAGTAAAAGCTTTTAGGAGACTTGAGGGTTACACTAAAATATAAGTCAGAGATTGATACCAGGTGAGCGATGCAGGTCCATTGGGCCTCTTGTTTGGGGACTTTCATTTAACTTATCAATGAAATATTTGTTACATAGATCAATTGGAATTCCAATCGGTTTAATTGTAATTTCCTATAAGTTTGCTGATCAACTAGATCAGACATAGCATCTCTCATACAATATATTAGTGTGTAACACAAAGAGAAACTTATGACAGGCCTCTTAATTATTGATTGGCTACAGAACAAAAACAGCCCAAGACCTTTAGCTAGCTCTAACATTTAATTGAGGTGGTATACTGTGGTACATACCACAGTATTTGCCTAAATACTGTGGTATACCGTGGTACTTTTGATTTTGTGGTACCTGGAGCTTTAATAAACAGTGGTTTAGTTTATCTCAGTTGTCTTTGTCTTAAATTTGAGTTTTACCCAACGTATCACCCATCTCCCAACTTTTTAAGATTCTGACATCTAGCTTTAGAATTTCAGTAATAAACCCGTCTGTAAAATATTGAAGATTATGGTACATTGTGTGGTATTTTTTTTTTCTTAAGAAAACAATGTTTTGTATCATTATCAATTTATTTTTATGGACATGAGCAGAATTTTGAACATGTGTATTTCATATTCCCTTCATGGTCAGTTAATTTGCATAATGCTATTCATCTAAAAGACATGCTGTGCATAATGCGACCCTCCAACAGTATCAGTTACAAACTGTTATAAGATGGCTTCATTGTTAAATCTTGTTACCATGGTCACTGTTGAATAAAGGGGGAAAAATAATCCATTTTTTTATTCAATGTTAATTTATTACCTTGTGAATATAGATCGTCATTGGGATATCAGATGATCCAATTAAATGCGTGTTTAGATATTAACAAATCACCGTAAATTAGATTCTCACATTAAACGCTTTGCCAGGTATCAACAAACAGTTTCTAATCATGTTCTAATGCAGTTCTCTCTTTCATGAAATATTGATAATGTCAAATTATTTTTTACTTTCTTTCCATCATCACTGATACCATCTGTCCATCCTGTTTTCTATGGAGACTACAGCTGTCCACTTCATTATTCAAGTGTAGAAATGTCGTAAAAATTCTCCGAAGTCTCCAGGGGCCGCATGATGGATGGGAAAACAATGATGGACACTTCAAATTTGATGAAAATAATTTTTGTTGCTTACAAAACACCATATCATGAAGTGGTGATGATAATCTTTATAATAACCAGGAAATTGAAACAATACAAACTGTTTATCATACAAATACATTCTGTTGTTATATAAGTACATATAAGTGGACAGTAACGATGAAAAGTTTCAGGCGATTGTTTCAGTTCAGACAGCTAAAACTTCTGGAAATAAGTCCGGATATATAGATCCTTTTGGTCCTTCAAAAAAATGTGACATTTTGTTTTAATTTTGAAAGCTCTCAAAATGAATATGTTCAAAAATGTATGTTACATATATATGCAGACAATCTTCGATATCCGATATTTTTCATTATTTAGGACAAATAAATTGTTTAAAAAGAAAATGAAGATGCCATGGCAACCTGAAGACTTCACTCTTATATATAAGTGATTTTATATAATTTTTTTTTTATTTAAGACTATTTTAAGAAAATTCTATAAGATGAAACTAGACTGAGCTGGCGAAGCCACTGGCCTATAGATGACCACTTGACCATCTGGGGTCAGGGGAGATGTAGAAATGGCGCCATGTAAATAGGATTTATTGACGTGAAATTTACATACACATTAAATCATTTCTGTACGTCAGAAAACACAATTATCCCAGTACTAGATTATATCTGTAATAACATGGACCCAATATTTATACCGTAGTTATGCTAAAAGTATATTTTGGCAATATTTTGGTTCACCTTATAGAAGAACGAAGCACACATACTCACTTAGGCATCAATTAGTGTCAGGGTTCAGAGTACAATTAAAGTCAATGGATGAAATGTTTTAATGAAATGTTCATGATTTGAATGCTGAAACTTTTTACCATTATCAGGATAAAAGATGGAAGAAGAGTTGCGCTATTAATATAATTTCATAGTTTCGTAGGACCTGGATGTGAAAATTCTACATTTCAGTGTGCAGGGCTTGATCACCTCTCTTTTTAGGTCTGGTTAAGGGACCCATTCCCAATGAAAAAAGGTGTGATTTTCCCCAAATTTCCACTCAAAAATTCCCAATTCAGACACTTGAAAAACATTTGATGGTTTTACATGCTTGAGGAGCTTCTTGTGACATCAAGTTTAATAAGAAACAAGAAAGATGGGCTGTAAATGTCATACTGACAGTGCTTTAAATAATAATTTAGAAAAGAAATAATGTATTTAGTTGTTATAATAACTTGTTTGTCAAAATTTCCCAAATAGCTGTTATGTCAATCAATTTTTCCCAATTTGATCTCAGGGTCCGATTCCCAAAGCCCCCTGATAAAGCCCTGGTGTGGAACTAGAGGCCAAAGCTTTTACATGCTGTAATTCTTACCCAAAATCTGCAATCTCGTACAGAATAACCATATTCCTTATATACAATACAATATTGTATTTCATTGTATACAGTGGATTCCACTTAATATCACCCCTGTTAATATCACATGCCTCTTTATATCATGTTCTTCCAAAGCACCATTTTCCCTCTATATAATCTATGTAATTTTATTTGGCTAATATCATGTATTTGAGGTGAATTCCTCTTAATATCTTGTTTTTTCATCCAATCGCATATAATTTCCAAAAATGTTATGTCATTTCCATTGATTTCAGATGCAATTTGAACAAAAAATTGCATAAAAAAAAACCCCAAAAAATGTTTTTTATGAAATAATGTTATCTATAGATTGAAACATCTTCATATGTACATTGAATAGGTTACTTTTAGCTATGGAGATTGAAAATGCACTAGATTTAGTAGAAAATGCACGTCGCATTCTTGTTAATGCCCTGTTTTTGTCTGACAAATGCAACATGATATAAATTAGAGAAAAGCACAGTATATGCAATTGAATGATCCACTATTTTCAATGCATATCAAACCTGTGTAAACATATGTTGCTTTATTATACTTTTACTATTCAATGTTGAAAATGAATTTTTATTGACATGTTTTCTTAGGAATAGCTGTACAGAACATGTACTCTATAAATTGTTTTGACCACTATGATAAATAGAATATTGATGTTTAGGGGAAACCCCAATAAAACATAATTACGGTGATCTACAGCCACGGCATGTTCTGTAACGGTGATGTTTATTGAACACATCCAAATCTTATTAAATCATCCCTACTCAGGGTCGTCAGAGAGCTTGGTAAACGATCCATTACTGCCTTTTATCACAAACATTGATATGTAGGAGAATATAAAGTCGGTTGAGATAGGAGTTGTTTTATGTCATATTGTCATGACATTATTTTTTAAGACACGTGTCTGAAACTTTGAATTCGTGGGAATAAATGGATTGATGCATATGGTTTGCATGAATGATAACAGTATTTTGATAGCTTGAATTGATAGTAACCTACGGTAGTGAATTTTGTCGTTGGTTAGACAATGATATGAAGTATAGCGATGAGTACCGAGGCCAGTGACCCTTGAAGACACATTTGAACTTATCCACATCAAAGACTGGCAAGTCCATTTTAAAAATGGAGGGGTGAATGAAAACTATTCATGTGATGATGGTTCTGTCATTGACTCACCTGAAAGGTTTAACTCATACCTCCCTGAAAGCACATTTGAACTCTTCCAATTAAATTATTGGATTAGTTAAATATGAAAAATCAGGGGTCAATGAGTTGAGGTCTTGTATTATAATAATGCATTATCCTTGAATGTATTCCAATCATTTTAAATTTGTACGATTTTACTGCTTTTTTAATCAAAAGCACTTAGTCCAATCTGCGATCAGGCGATGGGATTTCAGAGTTTTTAAGACAAAGGAACAGCGACCTATAAGTCAGATTGTCTCAGCGTTTTGTGTTATATCAAATAAAAATTGTACATGGATTTGACACAAGAGACTCAAGATTTGTTTGTCAATATTATGTTACTATACAGCCAAAACTTTCAATAAGAAAGAAACAAATTCTTCATCAACACTCAGTCATGTGTGAGTGATTTTCAGATCTACATTTAAGTCATCCTTTGGTGAGAAAATGCATCGTTTCATTATTGGGTAATATTTATTTAAACGTCGACTATAAATACGACACAACAGATATTTCCTGTTGATTGTATTGATTTGTATAGCTGACGCTGTGTCAAAATTACCCGCACACAGGCAAAATAAGGTTATGTTTCCTGTTGCATTATGGGTAATTATTTTGCCATTAAAATATGTCTGTAAAAGCTATTCAATCCATTAGTGTTAATATGTGATGTTAAAAAATGAAAATGAAAAGTTATATGTGTAGTTAACATTTTATCTTCTGTTGGCAAGGTACCAAGAATTTTAATTTTCCAAATGGACCGATTGTTTATGGACAGCATTGAAATATTGTGCGATATTCTTTGGAAAGGAAATTCTATTAAATTGTAAATTGATGTTAGAGTTTATCTATCAGTATCACATTGAAATAACAGGAGTCTGAGTCACCTGTACTCTTGTATTAATTGTGTCTATGTATACCGCGACATTTGTCTGTGTTCCGATCTACATGTATGTATGTTAAATTATTGTCTCTCGTAACAAAACTAATTAATTGGACACCTGCTAGTCATGTGGAACACATGTATAAGTGTTGCTTGATCTTTTTTTATAGTTCTTGGTGATATGATCACAATCTTTAATTATTGAAATGTGATAATTAGCTCTTTTGGATTTTGCCAAAAGCACATCTTATAAATATTTACCCATAATAATATTAATTTGAGGTTCTTATATACCACTTTATCACGACCTTAAAGGCCGCCTCAAAGCAGTTCACAAATTATTATCCGTGGTTATAGGGCCTTAGCAATCAGCCAATATCATTCTCAACTCCCTTGGGAGCATATAACCGGTGCTGCCATTTCGACGCTCACAGCTAGCATTCTACAATTTTGAGCACTACCTAACCACATACTCATTTACAGCTAAGTAGACTGGAACAAATGGAGTAAAGTATCTTCACGGATACAACACACGTGCTGTGACCAGGACTTGAACTCGCAACCCTTCGATCACGAGCCCCGCGTCCTACCACTAGACCACTGTGCCTCATGTTTGTCAGATTTTGTGTGTGAGTATCTACTGTGTACTACATACTGTAATTGGTTGATGTGCCCATACAAAAAACAGAGTTATGTCCCTTTGTTCAGAAGATAACATTATTTAGGATGTTATGTTTGTCACCTTCAGTCACAATATTTTGTAGGGAATTACCTCTTACGATCAATATTGATATATATAATGGGATGCGATGAATTCAGGGTTTGTATCTCGACGCTTTAAAAAAAAGTTATGTCACCAAGTTATTGAGCACCACAAAGATTTTAATTATGTAATTTGAATGACTAGTTCTAGAATTTAATTCACTCTTAATTTCATACTTGTAATCTGACCAGATATATTTTGGTTTGTTAGACAATTTTGGCTCTCTATTAAATATCATACTACACAAGGCTTTATTAGGTCATCTGACCCAAAGGGTCAAGATGACCTATAGTTACCGTGCTTCGTCCGTCGTCGTCCGCCGTGCGCCGTGCGCTGTCCGCCGTCCGTAAACTTTTCACATTTCAAACTTCTTCTCAAGTTCTACCAATGGGAATAAGCTGAAACTTAGCTGAAATGATCCTGAGATGGTCCTGACCAAGTGTTGTTATTTTTCGGGTCGGTCCGAAATCCAAGATGGCCGCCAGAGCCGCCATCTTGAAAAACACATTTTCAACTTCTTCTCAAGTTCTACTAGTGGGAATAAGCTGAAACTTAGCTGAAATGATCCTGAGATGGTCCTGACCAAGTGTTGTTATTTTTCGGGTCGGTCCGAAATCCAAGATGGCCGCCATAGCCGACATCTTGAAAAACACATATTAAACTTCTTCTACAGTTCCACTGGTACCTGTGAGCTGAAAATTGGTAGGGATGTTCAGGAAGGGCAGCCCATAAAATGTTGTTATTTTTCGGGTCCGAAAAACTCTCGACATTTGTGCCATAGCGGCCATTTTGTGACATGATTGCGCAATCACTGTTTTCCTGAACAACACCTATTTTAAACTTCTTCTTAAGTTCTACCACTGGGATTAAGCTGAAACTTGGCTGAAATGATCCTGAGATAGTCCTGACCAAGTGTTGTTATTTTTTGGGTCGGTCCGAAATCCAAGATGGCCGCCAGAGCCGCCATCTTGAAAAACACATTTTCAACTTCTTCTCAAGTTCTACCAGTGGGAATAAGCTGAAACTTAGCTGAAATGATCCTGAGATGGTCCTGACCAAGTGTTGTTATTTTTCGGGTCGGTCCGAAATCCAAGATGGCCGCCATAGCCGACATCTTGAAAAACACATATTAAACTTCTTCTACAGTTCCACTGGTACCTGTGAGCTGAAAATTGGTAGGGATGTTCAGGAAAGGGCAGCCCATAAAATGTTGTTATTTTTCGGGTCCGAAAAACTCAAGACATTTGTGCCATGGCGGCCATTTTGTGACATGATTGCGCAATCACTGTTTTCCTGAACAACACCTATTTTAAACTTCTTCTTAAGTTCTACCACTGGGATTAAGCTGAAACTTGGCTGAAATGATCCTGAGATAGTCCTGACCAAGTGTTGTTATTTTTCGGGTCGGTCCGAAATCCAAGATGGCCGCCAGAGCCGCCATCTTGAAAAACACATTTTCAACTTCTTCTCAAGTTCTACCAGTGGGATTAAGATGAAACTTAGCTGAAATGATCCTGAGATGGTCCTGACTAAGTGTTGTTATTTTTCGGGTCGGTCCGAAATCCAAGATGGCCGCCATAGCCGACATCTTGAAAAACACATATTAAACTTCTTCTACAGTTCCACTGGTACCTGTGAGCTGAAAATTGGTAGGGATGTTCAGGAAGGGCAGCCCATAAAATGTTGTTATTTTTCGGGTCCGAAAAACTCTCGACATTTGTGCCATGGCGGCCATTTTGTGACATGATTGCGCAATCACTGTTTTCCTGAAAAACACCTATTTTAAACTTCTTCTTAAGTTCTACTACTGGGATTAAGCTGAAACTTGGCTGAAATGATCCTGAGATAGTCCTGACCAAGTGTTGTTATTTTTCGGGTCGGTCCGAAATCCAAGATGGCCGCCAGAGCCGCCATCTTGAAAAACACATTTTCAACTTCTTTTCAAGTTCTACCAGTGGGATTAAGATGAAACTTGGCTGAAATGATCCTGAGATGGTCCTGACCAAGTGTTGTTATTTTTTGGGTTGGTCCAAAATCCAAGATGGCCGCCAGAGCCGCCATCTTGAAAAACACATTTCCAAATTTCTCTCAAGTTTCACCTGTGGGATTAAGCTGAAACTTGGCTGAAATTATCCTGAGATGGTCCTGACCATGAGTTGTTACTTTTCGGTCGGTTCGAAATTCAAGATGGCCGCCATGGCCGCCATCTTACAAAACACATTTCCAACTTCTTCTCAAGTTCTACCTGTGGGATTAAGCTAAAACTTGGCTGAAGTGATTCTGAGATTGTCCTGACCAAGTGTTGTTATTTTTCAGGTTGGTCGGAAATCCAAGATGGCCTTCAGAGCCGCCATCTTGAAAAACACATTTCAAACTTCTTCTCAAGTTCTACCTGTGTGATTAAGTTGAAACTTGGCTGACATGATCCTGAGATGGTCCTGATCAAGTATTGTTACTTTTTGGGTCGGTCCGAAATCAAAGATGGCTGCCAGAGCCGCAATCTTGAAAAACACGTTTCCAACTTCTTATCAAGTTCTACCACTGGGATTAAGCTGAAAATTGGCTGAAATGATCCTGAGATGGTCCTGACCAAGTGTTGATACATTTCGGGTTGGTCCAAAATCCAAGATGGCCGCCAGATTCGCCATCTTGAAAAACAAAATTGCCGTCCGTAAACTTTTCACATTTTAAACTTCTTCTCAAGTTCAACTCCTTCTTTCTGTACACATGCGCAGTACATTATAACTAAAGTGTGTTCGGTTGAACTCTAGTAGACTACAGTAACTATAGTCGGCAATCGAACTCGCCCATTGTCACAAATCTAAGATGGCCGCCACATATGTCATTTTGAACTTCTCAAGTTCTACCAGTGACATTGAGCTGAACCTTGCAAAAATTATCCTCAGATAGTCCCAACCAAATGTTATTTATCAGGTCCGTCAGACATCCAAGATGGCTGCCACAGCCCCCATTTTGAATACACATTTAAAACTTTTCATAGAAAAATGATCCCCAGATAGTCCCAACCAAATGTTGTTATTTCTCCAGTCCGTCAGAGATCCAAGATGGCTGCAACAGCCCCCATTTTGCATCCACATCTAACACTTTCCATGATCTGGAACTTGCCTAAAATGATTCTGACCAAATGTTATTTTTCGCACTGTTCCGAAGAAATCCATGATCATCACCATCTTGAAAACCACATTTGTGTGGCATATTGTTACATGATTGTATTACTAATTCCTAGAGGAGAGGAATTTATATAAGCTATTAGCTTGTTTTCCAATCCTCACTATTTGTATAATTTCTATATATGTAATATACATGTACACTGATGGAAATAAAATATTGTTTAAACTAATTCCATAATGGTATCACAATTGGTAGTCAGATGACCGTTAAGGCCCTTGGGCCTCTTGTTGAAACTTGATCTCAGGATTAAACAACCTATGCTTTCTGTTAGTTGTTAACAGGATGATCCAAATTGTAGAGACTCCATTGTGTCTGCAATACAGCAAGAAAATTCACAAAACAAAATATGCCTACAAAGTATGTTGTTTGAGAGACAAAATATGCCTACAAAGTTTGTTGTTTCAGAGACAAAATATACCTACAAAGTATGTAGTTTGAGAGACAAAATATACCTACAAAGTATGTTGTTTGAGAGACAAAATATACCAACAAAGTTTGTTGTTTGAGAGACAAAATATACCTAAAAACTTTGTTTTCAGAGACAAAATATACCAACAAAGTTTGTTGTTTGAGGGACAAAATATAACTACAAAGTATGTTGTTTGAGAGACAAAATATACCAACAAAGTTTGTTGTTTGAGAGACAAAATATACCTAAAAACTTTGTTTTCAGAGACAAAATATACCAACAAAGTATGTTGTTTGAGGGACAAAATATAACTACAAAGTATGTTGTTTGAGAGACAAAATATACCTGCAAAGTATGTTGTTTGAGAGACAAAATATACCTAAAAACTTTGTTTTCAGAGACAAAATATACCAACAAAGTTTGTTGTTTGAGGGACAAAATATACTACAAAGTATGTTGTTTGAGAGACAAAATATACCTAAAAACTTTGTTTTCAGAGACAAAATATACCAAAAAAGTTTGTTGTTTGAGGGACAAAATATAACTACAAAGTATGTTGTTTGAGAGACAAAATATACTACAAAGTATGTTGTTTGAGAGACAAAATATACCTACAAAGTTTGTTTTTTGAGAGACAAAATATACCTACAAAGTATGTTGTTTGAGGGACAAAATATACCTACAAAGTATGTTGTTTGAGAGACAAAATATACCTACAAAGTAGGTTGTTTGAGGGACAAAATATACCTACAAAGTTTTTTTTAGAGACAAAATATACCAAAAAAGTTTGTTGTTTCAGAGACAAAATATACCTAAAAACTTTGTTTTCAGAGACAAAATATACCAACAAAGTTTGTTGTTTGAGGGACAAAATATAACTACAAAGTATGTTGTTTGAGAGACAAAATATACCTACAAAGTATGTTGTTTGATAGACAAAATATACCTTAAAACTTTGTTTTCAGAGACAAAATATACCAACAAAGTTTGTTGTTTGAGGGACAAAATTTACTACAAAGTAGATTGTTTGAGATACAAAATATACCTACAAAGTATGTTGTTTGAGAGACAAAATATACCTACAAAGTATGTTGTTTGAGAGACAAAATATGCCTACAAAGTATGTTGTTTGAGAGACAAAATATACCTACAAAGTATGTTGTTTGAGAGACAAAATATACCTACAAAGTATGTTGTTTCAGAGACAAAATATACCTACAAAGTATGTTGTTTCAGAGACAAAATATACCTACAAAGTATGTTGTTTCAGAGACAAAATATACCTACAAAGTATGTTGTTTCAGAGACAAAATATGCCTACAAAGTATGTTGTTTGAGAGACAAAATATGCCTACAAAGTATGTTGTTTGAGAGACAAAATATGCCTACAAAGTATGTTGTTTAAGAGACAATATATACTACAAAGTATGTTGTTTGAGAGACAATATATACTACAAAGTAGGTTGTTTGAGAGACAATATACCTACAAAGTATGTTGTTTGAGAGACAATATATACTACAAAGTATGTTGTTTGAGAGACAATATATACTACAAAGTAGGCTGTTTGAGAGACAATATATACTACGAAGTATGTTGTTTGAGAGACAATATATACTACAAAGTAGGCTGTTTGAGAGACAATATATACTACAAAGTAGGCTGTTTGAGAGCCAAAAAATACCTACAAAGTTTGTTGTTTGAGAGACAAAATATACCTACAAAGTATGTTGTTTCAGAGACAAAATATACCTACAAAGTATGTTGTTTGAGAGACAAAATATACCTACAAAGTATGTTGTTTCAGAGACAAAATATACCTACAAAATATGTTGTTTGAGAGACAAAATATGCCTACAAAGTAGGCTGTTTGAAAGACAAAATATACCTACAAAGTATGTTGTTTAAGAGACAAAATATACCTACAAAGTATGTTGTTTGAGAAACAAAATATACCTACAAAGTATGTTGTTTCAGAGACAAAATATACCAACAAAGTTTGTTGTTTGAGAGACAAAATATACCAACAAAGTTTGTTGTTTGAGAGACAAAATATACCTACAAAGTTTGTTGTTTGAGGGACAAAATATACCTACAAAGTTTGTTGTTTGAGAGACAAAATATGCATACAAAGTTTGTTTTTAGAGACAAAATATGCATACAAAGTTTGTTTTTAGAGACAAAATATACCTACAAAGTTTGTTGTTTGAGATACAAAATATACCTACAAAGTTTGTTTTTAGAGACAAAATCTACCAACAAAGTTTGTTGTTTGAGAGACAAAATATACCTACAAAGTTTGTTGTTTGAGAGACAAAATATACCTATAAAGTTTGTTGTTTGAGGGACAAAATATACCTATAAAGTTTGTTGTTTGAGAGACAAAATATGCCTACAAAGTTTGTTGTTTGAGATACAAAATATACCTACAAAGTTTGTTTTTAGAGACAAAATATACCTACAAAGTTTGTTGTTTGAGAGACAAAATATACCTACAAAGTTTGTTGTTTGAGAGACAAAATATACCTACAAAGTTTGTTGTTTGAGAGACAAAATATACCTACAAAGTATGTTGTTTGAGAGACAAAATATACCTACAAAGGATGTTGTTTGAGAGACAAAATATACCTACAAAGTATGTTGTTTGAGAGACATAATGTTTTGATACACAACCTCTCCATCAGTGTATATGCCTGGTACCCTCTAGTTGCTACAAGGATGGTAGGTTACCTCACAGACAGGCCCCAGGAGCCTCTTGGCTTCAGTATGATTCATTCCCTGACACCTTGCCGTCTTGTTCAAGCATTGTTTTAAAACATCGCAATGGAATTTGGCCGTTGGTTTGGTTGAGTTAACAATCATTTTGTAACTTGATTGGGACTCTGATAGCCACGGCTATCCAGTATTCTCTACACACACTGTATTGGCATAACAGTCTTAAAGGGTCTTTGTATAACAAATGTCTGATGTTTGATCGCCGACTCATTTTCTATATCGGTACTCTATATTTGTGCTAGAGCATCATAGTTGAGTCTATATTTATACTTTATGTAATAAAAAAATTGTTTTGTTGACATAGTAGACTTTGATGGGAAAAAAATTGAAATTCTTGGACTTGTTAAATTGTCTTCTCAAAATGAGTCTTGGTACCTTTTACAATAATCTAAATAGGAGAATAATATCTCACAATAAATCTTAATAAAAGAATTATCTTCTCAATAAATCTTAAGAGAATTATCTACTCACAATAAATCTGAATAAGTGAATAATCTACTCACAATAAATCTTCATAACAGAATGATCTTCTCACAATAAATCTTATGAAGAGAATTATCTACTTGCAAGAAGTCTTAATAGAGAATTCTCTTCCCAAAATAAATCTTTATAAGAAAATTATCTACTTACAATGAATCTTAATAACAGAATTATCTTCTCACATGAAATCTTAATAAAAGAGCTACATTGTATCTACTTACAATAAGTCTTAATAAGAGAATTATCTTCTCACAATATACACGAAGGCTTAACAAGAGAATTATCTACTCACAATACATTTAAATAAGAGAATATTCTTCTCACGAAAAACCTTAATAACAGAATTATCTTTTCACATTAAATCTTAATACAAGAGCTATCTACTTGCCATAAGTCTTAATAAGAGAATTATCTTCTCACAATATACAATAGGTCTTAATTAGAGAAAATTATCTTCTCACAGAAAATCTTCATAAGAGAATTTTCTTATCACAAGACATCTTAATCAAGTCTTCATAAGAAAATTTACCACCTGTTGTCTTATTGACTATACTTACAATAAGTCTTAATCAGATGTGGAATTGACAAATTACACATAATGTTTAAAGCTTATTCTATTAACTTTTATGCTAATTTGGTCAGTTTAGATCTCCTTTCAGGCTGATGAATTTATAAACACGTTATTACGATGAATGTCCATCAGGTGTTTATCAGGTGAGATGATTGCCCTCACTAGGCAACAGTAGCCATTGCCCCGGAAACCAGAACACACTCGCACATCTCTAATGAGGGTATCACTTTACAGCTAGTTACAACCAGGTAATTCAGGTGTAAAATTACCTCCCCAAATCAATGGTTACTCCTGATATCTAATACAGGTAAAAACCACTAACGATGCTAATGAAACTCGACGGTTTATCAAACCTAGCTTTATGTGATGTTTGTTGTTAATAAGGAAACAGGTGAGGACAGGTAACAATGCTAATTACAAAGGCAGGTAGAGTAGCAATACCCGGTGTCATTTGATTCTAACAAGAATTTACTGGAACAGATTGAATAAACTGGAGATACTAATTAATTAATCGCAGGTGGTCGTTGTCTGAAAATCTATGATTAGCTCGTTCCATTGGACATCAGTCTATGTAACCTGGGTGGTCAGTCTCACTGGAACGCTGTAATGCTGGTCAGTAATTAATACAGGTAACAATAGAGAATGCTCTGATAATCAGATGGTCAATGTTTGAGAGGTATGACAGATGTTTGTGTTTGTATGAACCGTCCCTCTGTCCTCAGTGTAAAGCTGATAATGCTGTTGTTCAGTCTCAATGTCCAGTCTAGTATATTTACACCTGGGCAACCTTTGTTTGATCACATCACAACGTGCATTAAACATGACCAAGCATTGTTAGCTTTACAAGTCAAGGAATAAAATTTTACTACTTTAAATAAAATCTTGTTTGTCTGAACAGAAACTAAAAATACAGTAAAATGTCAATGAAATCTGGTCCAATATTTGTCAAGTATAAAAATTGTGCAAATTTAGAATTTATAAATAAAAATTGCTGATTTGAAGGTACATTGTATGTGATGTAGGAAACAAAGGTTGCACAAGGCCTAGATCTTACTTTTATTAGGTCAATTTGTATACAGGTAAAAACGCAGGATTTGTATATTTACCTAACTTCTGTTTACCTGTTGTACTTTAAAGTCGTTAAACACCTGTACAGGTATACAACAGTCCCACCAAATCATACGGTACACAGGGTCTTGGAATGCTGTCTTATTTATCATCAAAGTAAGAATTTTAATTGGCAGCTTGTTTGAATCGGTACCAGAACCAAATATTTCCTTTGATGGTTTGATTTTGATGAAACTTGTGGTATTTGTTTTATTGTATATGCTCAAATTTTTCAGTTGATTTAGAGCACTTCCAGATACTTAGTAGTGAAAATTTTAAATATACGAAAAAAATTGAGATATTGTATTTAAGGCTGTAATCATAGGGAATGATTTTTTTAATAACATTCCTTTAATTAAAAGATAAAAAAAAAGCTTGAATCACGTAAAATTTGGTCAGAGAACAGCTATGGTAGTTAAATTTATATTTGGAAACACGCTTGATAATGTAGCATACCTGATAACTAAAAATGAATTTATTTACGGGTAAGAAGCAGCGGTAGACCGTTACACTAACAAAGGTGATCACTCTTTGTTACTGTGTTTACCTTTTCTGCCTCAGCAGGTTAACGAGTTGCACCTTTGTTGTTACCTGGTGGTTTTAACCTGAAGTCCTTTGTACCTGTGTAAGCTGGTGGTCAAGGTATGAGAGCCTCTGGTGATCTCCGACCCTACCTGTGCTCAGGTGTGTCGTTGCACATTGGTTTACCTGTTGGGGGTACACAGCATGGATGGATGCACATCAGGCACCTAGGTGATGAAGCCAAGCTTTAAGGCCTTGAACGACTTGATCAATGAACAAAACTTGGGGCGAGTAAGGGGTAATTTTCACCTGAGCTCATTATTTATGCATCGATAACACCCCAAGGCTAATTTTGCGCCAAAACTGTCCCACATAAGGTTAATTCATAATCAGTAGAGGGCCCGTGCATGATAGCACAGGGTCGAGATTAGCTCCTGCTGGCAGCAGGTATAGAACCCCCCAGTCACTTTCACTTTTACCTTAACGAGGCAGACAATGTGTTCCCAGGTATGGTGTCATCAGCCGACAGGTGTGCGATCATCATCATTCAATGAAAACACATTAACAAGACAATTTTTGGCGTCCAACTTCTTTTTTCCCCATTTGGATATCAACATGACCTTCTAATGTTGTGAACAAAGCGAGCGTGTCTGTATACAGAACCCACGTGGCGACGGACTGCGTCGACGGAGGACATGGTACGTGCACAGCACTGACTGTCGTTGCTGTCTATTGATTGGTGAAAGTTTCCTGACTCTGTGTGGAACTACTTCTCCAATCATATCAGATTAAACTTGTAACAATGATTACGACCGTAACAAGTGTGCTCGTCAGCTGAGCTAATACCGTGCTCAATTATCCCCGCATTGTTTACAAGTGATGTCCGTCAGAGCTGTGGCATTGTTTACATCAGCTGACCACTCTGAAGGGATAAGGGTGTGGGTGACCATTTAAAGTGACCAGTGTATTATACCTCAGTGATGGTGTCGGACTGGATTAGTAATACATGTACACCTATTTTATCAGATATTTCAGTTTTTACCAAACGTTAGACAGGTAGACCTTTAGTTCTGTTATAAATGTTATGGTTAAGGCTTTGCTAGACATGTTATAGTGGAGATAGTACAACATTTCTACTATAAATCTTCTCAAGGACTATACCTACATTTAAAAGGAGCAGAGATTTTACTATAAAGGATTTCAAGGACTGAACCAGTGTTATTCGGTGTGGAAACGTAGTATAAATATTAGTGAGGAAATGTGGAACAAATTTTAGTGTGGAAACATTGAGGAAATAGTGAGGAAACGTAGTATAAATTTTAGTGTTAAAACGTAGTACAAATTTTGGTGTTAAAACGTAGTACAAATTTTGGTGTTAAAACGTAGTACAAATTTTGGTGTTAAAACGTAGTACAAATTTTAGTGTGGAAACATTGAGGAAATAGTGTTAAAACGTAGTACAAATTTTAGTGTTAAAACGTAGTACAAATTTTGGTGTTAAAACGTAGTACAAATTTTAGTGTTCGGCCTCCAAGGTCTGATCCAGTGTCATCAAGTGTACAGTCGATTACAATGCGGAAAGGAAACCTGTGCTCGGATGATTACTGTGCTAAAACGTTGACTTATCTACGGAGAAAATTGGCCGATATTTTACCTTCGACTTAATGGAGTTGTATTGTTAGCGGTTACATAAAGGTGTATCCTCTATAGATATCGGCCTATCAGATGTAGGTAAACATCGGCATGTTACAGGTATATCTATAGGATTAAATATTGACATTAATGTGTGAATTACAGAGATGACTAGGGCTTTAGGTATATTATAAATAGGCTGTAGTGAGTTACACTTCCATTCATCATTTGTTGTCAAACCGTGGGGGTGCTGTCATGAATACAAATCAGGTCAAAGTGGTATTTAGTTGATGTCTTAACCCTGAAAATATAAAATATTTTGTGCTAGATAAATATAATACAATTTTTTTTCATTATTATTATCCTTATTTTTCTGAATTTTAATAAACAGTTAATTTTGTTCTTAATTTAAACTTTTTTTTGGAATTTCAAGAATATATTGGTAAATTTTTTTGTTTAATTGTAAGGGATAAAACATTTAGATAATTATTTTGTCCGAATTGACGGGAAGTTAAGTTCAAATTGAAATTCAAGAAAGTTGAAAAATTTAAAGGAGGAATTGAATCATCATTGTGTTAGTCAGCTTACCTGTATTGGATACATATCATCAGTGTGTCGAAACCCCAGGAATGATTGTGTGGAATCATTACACAACCTGCTGCATCGAGGAAGTGAGACATTTCAAAGGAAAAATTAACATAATTATGCGGCCAACATGTTTCACCTGAAGTAGAGAGAGTGGATTAAACACGGAGCGTAGTGTGTGTAATTTCTATAGTGTTTCGTTAAATTTCGACCTTCGTCAGCCATGCCACCTAAATCTCTCCGAAGGCCATGGAGTTTTTTACTGAAAATGCCACCAAGGAAGAAGATGAGGAAGTCTTTGTCGTGTCTGTCGGGGGAGATAAAGGTAAGAAACAGGTGAAAATTTTACAGGTGTGCAGGCATTTACCTCACTTACCAAAATTATAAATCCATTAAAATTGAATTCATTTTAAAATAACAAATTGAAATAAAAATATTTTTAAAATGTCAGGAACTAGGCAGTTGCATGGATATTGAGAGGTGCAGGCGTTCAAAATATAATAGATGTAAAATTTGACATTTAGATCAAATTGATATTTTGTCTTGCTAATAAACAATGAAGACATGCTGCTCCTTGTTAAAATGATTAGAATGAAGAACGATATACATTAAGGTACAGTCAAATATTTTTATTTGGAACTTTATGACTGTAAAACCCTTATTAACTTATTCCTCCCTGAAATTCAAAAATAAACTATTCCATCCTTTGAATTAGAAGAGTTTAAATGTGTCTTCAGGGGTGAATGAGTTAATTGATTAAAAGTATTTCCTTAGTCCTGACCGAACATTCAAACTCGCTTCTAATCTGTTGAATAACTTGAAGTTTTCTCCCTGTACTGCTGACTTCTAGATACAGAGGTACACATTCGACCATTCAAGACAATTATTACAGGAGATTGGAATGTAGTAAAAAGTACATCATTGTTTTAAACGATAAATATCCCTCACAATTACTCAGTATGGTCCAGCCCCCGACCAAGGTAATGTTCAGGTTTTGTAGGATGGCGAGTGTAATAATGCTGTGATGCGTTTAGCATTTTGTTAATGAGAGCGGATATATAAAGTGTGATGTGTGTTTTAATAAATGAGAATCTCAAACAATGAGAATTGTTTAAAAGTAGTTCATCATGAGATGTATGAACAGATATGATTCTCCTTTATTTATCTGACGATCACCTCAGTTGAGTGAAGTCAAATCAAGTCTATGAACTTTATAGCACGTAGAGAAATAAAACAGCTGTAAATGTCATTCTGAAGTCTAACCATTGTACCCAAACGAAATATACGATGGATCATAAATATTCAATGGGAGGAAAAAGCTTGTGTAATAAATACTTTCACTTAACCAGTGAATCAGACCTGAGATTATGAGGACAAGTACGAGGACGAGGAAGCGGACAAGGATGTGTAGCATCTATCTACCTGTACTGTTCCAGCTTCAGCAACTCTTGTTTAGATTCTGTTTAAAATTTCCTTTGAAATGTGTGTTTATTCCCCCATAAATTTTCGCTTTGCTATATGTTCATGGCAAATTGTGTCCAACAGGAGTCTAATTTTGTGGGTTGATATTCTGTATCTGTTACCATTAAGCAAGGATATAATTGCTAAGTGTTTTATAAGCGAAAAAAGTTCATTCAAAGATTTTTGAAAAGCCGTGTGTTTACATCTATATACGGTTATTTGACCTTCTTATAAGGCTTTTGACCTTCATTTTAAAGTCCAGAAAGGGGTCAGAATTAGTGATTTTAGGTGTAATTTTACCCCAAATTTTTGTACCTGGAAGATTAAATCAGATTTGGAGTGTATCAGTCTGTAGGTTTGATCCCTTATGAGATTGCTGATTTGGTAGATGGCCTGTAAATATATAATATAAATATAAACTTTATTTATTTTACAACAATAATGAAACAAGTTATACAAATTATATTTATCACTCTTGTTTGCGCGTATGTTAGCGCGCTGAGGGTCTTATTGGGGGAGGAAACCGATTGTTCCAGGAGAAAACCCATGAGATTGGCCAGTTGACCTCATACCTTTTCATGTCCATTCGGGGGAATCAAACCCCGGCCACCTTGGTGAAAGGCAAGTGCGCTATCCACCCAGATGACCTGTTTCAGCTTTGGTGGTCGTATGTTAACAATCCCAATATAAAGGGACAAAAAACAATCCATATACAGCCTTTTGTCCACACAATCAAGTCAAATTTACCACCAATTCAAGATTTAATGTAAGTGTTCAAAAGAAAAAAGAAAAGTATGGTTTGGGTGAGGGTCAGCGTCTCGGCGAAGAGTCGGGATGATGCTTTAGAATCTAATCTTTGTTCCATCCCGATCTGCTAAGTATTACTGTTATTGTCTGTGTAAGTAACAAATCATATAATCCACAGTTCTAAAGCTCGGTTAAATATGCGGATTATATATTTCAATATTTTGATAGCAGTGGTAATCGTCGACAGATGTTTTCGGGCTAAAGTTTCTTGAAGACATTTAATCTGTCTTGTCAATATTTAGACAGTTTTACATGGGTAATTTACGTCGCCTCCGAACACTGTTTGGTCATTGTTTACAGAGTCCAGGTGATTTTGACCCTATAACGGTACATAAAGAGGTTTCCCTACTCGGGTCGTAGTATAGGGGCGTGTACACACACTTTATCTTGTGTTTCATCCAATTAAATCAATCCACCTACGTTGGAGTTTTAGGTCAAGTACTTAAAACGTTTTACATTCCTGGCAGGTGTACTTGTAGTCTGTGTTTAAGAGTCCTTGCTCCACTGCTAAGGTCTAAAAATGTGACAACATAGGGTCAAGGTCGTTATCTCAGCACATCATAGGGTCAAGGTTTTGATATCAACACATCAAAGGGTCAAAGTCATGATCTCAGCATATCATAGGACCAGGGTCATGATTTCAGCCCAACATAGGGCCAAGGTCATGAATTCAACACAACATAAATCAAGGTCGTGATCTCAACATATCATAGGGTAAAGGTTATGATCTCAACACATCATAGGACCAGGGTCATGATTTCAGCACAACATAGGGCCAAGGTCATGAATTCAACACAACACAGGACCAAAGTCAAGATCTCAACATTACATAGGACCAGGGTCATAATGTCAACATTACATAGGACGTGGGGTTATGATTTCAACACATCATAGGCCAAGGTTGTGATCTCGGCACAACAAAGGATCAATATCATGATCTCAGCCAAGATCTTGATCTGAAGACTACATAAGGACAAAGGTTAAAAAGAGTTTCATCAAATCATGATTTAATTAGTTATCCAAAGACAAAGGTCATGATCTTAAAATGTTACAGGCACCACCATCATTACCATTATGAAGACTGGAGACTGTTATGTTTAGGCTAGGACTGGGTAAGACATGAAAACCGGAGACTGTTATGTTTAGGTTAGGACTGGGTAAGACATGAAGACTGGAGACTTTGTTATGTTGAGATTAGGACTGGGTAAGACATGAAGACTGGAGACTTTGTTATGTTGAGGTTAGGACTGGGTAAGACATGAAGACTGAAGACTTTGTTATGTTGAGGCTAGGACTGGGTAAGACATGGAGACTGGAGACTTTGTTATGTTGAGGTTAGGACTGGGTAAGACATGAAGACTGGAGACTGTTATGTTGAGGCTAGGACTGGGTAAGACATGAAGACTAGAGACTTTGTTATGTTGAGGCTAGGACTGGGTAAGACATGAAGACTGGAGACTGTTATGTTGAGGCTAGGACTGGGTAAGGCATGAAGACTGGAGACTGTTATGTTGATGTTAGGACCAGGTCAGACATGAAGACTGGAGACTTTGTTATGTTGAGGCTAGGACTGGGTAAGACATGAAGACTGGAGACTTTGTTATGGTGAGGTTAGGACTGGGTAAGACATGAAGACTTGAGACTGTTATGTTGAGGTTAGGACTGGGTAAGACATGAAGACTGGGGACTTTGTTATGTTGAGGTTAGGACTGGGTTAGACATTAAGACTGGAGACTTTGTTATGTTGAGGTTAGGACTGGGTAAGACATGAAGACTGGAGACTGTGTTATGTTGAGGTTAGGACTGGGTAAGACATGAAGACTGGAGACTTTGTTATGTTGAGGTAAGGACTGGGTAAGACATGAATACTGGATACTTTGTTATGTTGAGGTTAGGACTGGGTAAGACATGAAGACTGGAGACTTTGTTATGTTGAGGCTAGGACTGGGTAAGACATGAAGCCTAGAGACTTTGTTATGTTGAGGTTATAGGACTGGGTAAGACATGAAGACTGGAGACTGTTATGTTGAGGCTAAGACTGGGTAAGACATGGAGACTGGAGACTGTTATGTTGAGGCTAGTTTTATTGTGTTATGTTGACGCTGTTTTTATTGTCTATCACAGATCTTGTAAGGATTACTTTTTATTGTGTCTGATCGCAGTACAGTAATGTAACGTACAGCCTTTTATTGTACCGTAGGTCAGGTGTGTACCCTGTTATTTAAAACTGCCTTGTTCTCCACTTTATCTCGTCCCTGTGATAAAACGTTACATACCTATACGATTACCGAGGCCAATCGGGCACATTTTATGAACATTGATCTACCGATTATTGTGAAGTTCAAGCGCACATCACATTTAGTGTTGACAGGAATGTATTGTTGGTATTAGCCCAAGATAAACATCACTTGTATCGTGTTTTAGGAACTGTTAACTTCGGGGACCCTACAGAGTGTATTGTCGACCTTTAACCTCTATCAAACACTTAATGACTACAGGTATATACATCTTGTTGTGGAGTTTTACATAGAAATAAATAACCCAGTCAGCCATGGAATATTTCTTGGTAATTAATTCAAGACAAAACAAACATGTTTTTGTAGGGAGAAAACAAATCAACGATTCAATTGTAGGTTTTACGGGAGGTTTTTTTTTACGCATGCTATTTAATTTCATCGAAGGTATTTGATTGGTGGAAACCTTTCTTCATTGAATGAAATTTCAATTATTTAAGTTATTATATCTATTTTTGTAAGAAAATCATTAAGAAGAGCAGAATCTTTATCATAAACACAGGTAATTTGCCAAGCAATAATACCCTTCAATAATAAAGATACAGCATATCCATAATAAATATGCGAATGAGTCTAGTAACTGTGGAAACCGTTACTATTGTGACATCATATACAATATAAATGACATGTGTTATTGTACATGATGTCATGATGTTATCTACGAAGTGAAAAATGTTGTCTTCAGTTATAGAGGACATTCAGTATATGTTACTCAAGTTCTGTAATATTATATAGATCATTGGACCTGTAACAGTTTATGTATGGTAATATCATAGTTATTAACTCAAAATTTCATATGGATAAGGATGTTAGATCCTCTATATATTTTATAGTTTTGTTTATATTAGTGTGAAGATGATTGAAAACCTTCCTTTGAATCATCAATATTTGCTTTAGAAAGCTGTTCCAAATATTGATTTGAACAAAGTGGCATTTTAAAACTTGCTTATCTTTTTTGTTTTTATTTCCGGCTAAGCAACTATAAACACTATAAAACCATATTTGTAATGCCTCGCTGACAATGAGGCTGTATTTACGACCACTAGCATTAACAGACAATAACATTGGAACAATCTACAGTGAGGCTTTGAACTTTTGGGAATGGGTTCAAATGAACTGTTCACTGAACCATATGTAAGGCAAAAAATTTCAATTCGTGTTCAGAGGTAATTTTAGAAACAGGTGTTTAACACCTTTTAGTATGATAGCGGATGTATTCGAGCTTTATATCCGATCTCTGTGTAATACTGTACGTGCAGGGGTTACATCAGCAATTCTATCTCCCTCGCCATGGATTTGGATTATTTTTACCTCGGCTAGATGTCAATGATGTTACAAAATTGTTTTAAATCAGGATTTATTCCACTAGAGTTGAGAGAAACTTTCATAAAGGTAGGTTTCGGATATTGATATAAATGTTGAGTTATTAATCTAGAGATGTAAGACGTGATGAAAGAGTAGCTACCTTTGGAAAGTACAGAGGTTTATAAAAAGTGACATCTGTAGCTCCAGGGACCAGAGTAAATTTAGGAAATTTTCTGTCACTGGAGATGAGAGTAAACTTAGGAAATTCTCTCTCACTGGAGATGAGAGTAAACTCAGGAAATTCTCTCTCACTGGAGATGAGAGTAAACTTAGTAAATTCTCTCTCACTGGAGATGAGAGTTAATTCAGGAAATTCTCTGTCACTGCAGATGAGAGTAAATCAATGAAAATCTGCAAAAGAGAATATTTTTATTTGTGAAGGTATTTTATACTTGCCATGAACTTTTTGAAATTTCCATAGGGATGCTAACTATTGCTCAAAGTTATAAAAGGATAAATAAAATACATGTATGTACAACTTTGGGGGAAAAAACATGTTTAGAATGTATTGAGAAAACGGCTGAATTAGTTATTATGATATGATTCTCTGGCAGTGGAATATCAAAATAAGCTCTGTTCCACTTCGCTTATATCCGTCAACACACTTGCATCAGTCTTGTGTCAATGTTTGTTTATCCGATACCATCACACCAGTGCATCATTTTCTGTAGGTCTCTTTAACATTTCAGTAAACATTTATTGATCATTAATGAATGGTGCTAGTCTGGAATTCCATCGTATGCCTGGCTGCTACTTCACAAGATCGTACGTGTGTAAGGTCCCATACATTATTGAACATGGTGTGATGTCATTGATCGCAGGCTTCCTGTGAAGTTGTGCAATGCCATCACCGCCTGGAGTTGTTTTCCCGACACGACATCCTGTCAGAGTCCCATTGTTGTGATCTTACGTGATAAATAATGGACTGGTGCTGTCTCGTTAGGTAAACGATATCTAGACTGTTATAGAAGTGGTCCAATCAGCAACGAAGATGTCAACTTAAAGGATTACTTTAACCGTTTTCACATATATCATTTTGAAATGTTCTACCGGATAATACGAAAATACCATTTTTGTCTGCATAATTCTTTTCTCAAGGTGTAACTATTTAGTCCTCATCTCAAATAATGGTTTTGGTATCAAATAAACATACCTGTAGCTTAAATAACGGCAATTATTCCAAATTTCCAATAGTGTAGTATCTGCAGATCTGATATCTTGGGAAAATGTGAGAATATGGGATTAGATTGAAGATTAGAATGAAGATTTTGGAGTACTGCAAACAGTAAAAGTTCCAAAAAACATCTGTAAAACTGCCAATTTAATTAAAGTTTTACTCGAAAGGACTTCATTGCCTAAACGGCTTGAAATACAGTATAAATGCTTCAAGACCAATGTCATGCAATTGCATTTATGACCATGATTCATATTACATGTAATGTCTTTATAAATGTGTGTGCATGTAGGTATGTATAAATTAAATGTAAACCTTATCACAAATATATATAGTTTGCATCTAAAAACACAAAAATTAAAAACTTATTAGAACATGTATAAAAGGTTCATAATGATCAACCAATACATTTGAAATTAAACAGTTGTTACAGCTAGAGCGGGCAGTTTAAGGAAACCTCAATTTGTCTCCTATGTCTTTGGTCATCTTTGTTTGGTATAATTTAAATGTTTGATTTATTAAAAAACCTTTTTTTGAATGTTTGAAAACCTGATGGAATTTTTACTTTGGTGTAGGAGGAGAGAGGGTGATTGCCCCCTGTCCAGTAGAGGTCTCTGTTTTCTATCTCTGTTCACCAGTATCCTGATAAAAGTACAAAGTGCAGGTGTGAAACATAAAATAAAAGTCTGTATACCTCACACTTTAGTGTATCTTCCTATTATTTCAAATGTCAAATAAAACAGGACGCTGGCAGCTCTTACCAAATTATCATGAATATTTTATGTTCCGTGATGAAGGAGAGTTCCTTTAACGGGCCGCTCGCTAACAAAAGGGTTGTGGTATCACTGCCACCGCCATTGTTCCGAGGTGGTACGATAACAAAACGATATTAAACAGGATACGGTTCACTGAATAATTACAACCTGTATACATATAGAACAGACAATACTACTAGAGTAATTTGGTGCTGTTCCACCCGGAGGTTGCAAGATTTTATTGATAAAAACGTATCATGGATGTCTTTGGTCATCTTTATTGGATATTATTAATTCATAGATTTTGATTGATTCAAAATGCTGTGTGTGAAATTATTGAAAAGGACTGTTCATTATTGGGCTTGGATGTAATGAGGGTATCCTATAGTACCAGACTGTAGTGTGATCCCCAGCTAGAAGGGATTGAGTCAGATTACTAGCTGCTACTCTGTCCTTAATTGTAATAGATATTGTTTCATAACCTTGTCAAATAATATTGAGTTGCGGGTAGTGATGTTTGTATGTGACCGGTGAAAATTGGGACACTGCAACCCCGATTGACTAGTTGAAACACCTCCAATTCACATATTGTATCCTGTACGTACAATTTCAAAAATGGATGATCAAATGGTGTTGATGCAAAATGAATGTATAAAATTTCATTTGAAAAAACTTCAGAATTTTTCTTTTTATTGTAAAAAGTTAATTTTTAAGGAAAAAAAAACAAACCAAAATTACCTTAAGATAAGCATTACTTATAAGAGCTAATTTACATCATGATTCTGCCTGCGAAGGAAAGTAATCCTGTTAAAAAACATTGACAAGTCCGGATCCCGTTTATTTATGGTCATTGTTTTTATTTGTTTGTAATATAATGCAGTGTACTACTTGAGTCATGGATAATGCCTGATATATTCATACACCTTTATAAAGACAATTAATAATAATCTGTAGACATCACAATTAGTATGTTAACTTTGACACCTAGAGTACGATAATCCCGATAATCTCGTTAACAAGTAACTTAGTCTACCTTTCACCTGTGCTTGTTGTGTTTATGTATTACCTACTTAATCAAGGTGACACATGTCACACTTTGTACAGGTATGTTGATAAGTAAGTTCCTATAAATTATACAAGGTTACAGGTACATACAGGTAGATTAACCTGTAAAACTACAAGTAAACAAAGTCAGTATAATCAAAAGGCCGTTATCATCTATATATATAGGTATCATGGGACAGGGAAATCTAAGGGCTGGGCAGGCAGAGTGATCAGGGCGGGGGCAAAATATAGCTAATTATAGAACAGGACATTGCATCATGGATATAGGTATCATGGGACAGGGAAACCTAAGGGCCGGGCAGGCAGAGTGATCAGGGCGGGGGCAAAATATAGCTAATTATAGAACAGGACATTGCATCATGGATATAGGTATCATGGGACAGGGAAACCTAAGGGCCGGGCAGGCAGAGTGATCAAGGGCAGGGGCAGGGAGGGTCAGGGTAGGGACAAGGGCGGGGGCAGGGGCAGGGGCAGGGGCAGGTTCAGGGGCAGGGTACATTGTATATAGCTAATTATATAACAGGACATTGCATCATGGATATAGGTATCATGGGACAGGGAAACCTAAGGGCCGGGCAGGCAGAGTGATCAGGGCAGCGAGGAGCAGGGTAGGGACATGAGTAGGGACAAGGGCGGGGGCAGGGGCAGGGGCAGGGGCAGGGGCAGGGGCAGGGGCAGGGGCAGGGGCAGGGTATATAGCTAATTATATAACAGGACATTGCATCATGGATATAGGTATCATGGGACAGGGAAACCTAAGGGCAAGACAGGCAGGGTGATCAGGGGCAAGGAGGGGCAGGGGCAAAGTACAGTAGACTCCACTTAATATCACTCCTGTTAATATCACATTCCTCTTTATATCATGTTTTTCTCAAGCACCATTTTCTCTCTACATAATCAGTGTAACTTTATTTGGTTAATATCATGTATTTTGAGGTGAATTCCTCTTAAAATCATGTTTTTTTAACCAATCACACAAAATATCCAGAAAATGATGTAATTTCCATTGATTTCAGATACAACTTTTACAAAATGTTGCATAGAAAATGATAAATATCCCCAAAGATGTTAAAATTGAATAGATGTTATTTATATATTGAAACATCTTCATAATTATGTACATTAAATAGCTTACTTTTAGTTATGGAGATTGGAAATGCACTAGATTTAATGGAAAAACATGTTTCTCTTAATGTCACATTCCTGTTAATATCATGTTTTTGTCTGACAAATGCAACATGATATAAAAGGGAGTGCACTGTATCCACAATTGTAGCTAATTATATAACAGGACATTGCATCATGAATATAGGTATCATGGGACAGGAAAATCTAAGGGCAGGGCAAGCAGGGTGATCAGGGGCAGGAGCGGGGTGGGGGCAGGGAGGGGCAGCTAGAGTATATAGCTAACAGGACATTGCATCTTACAGGAATTGTTAAAATCCTTGATACACAGGTTGGGGTTTTACTGTATTACAATGTTTTTTATTTTTGCATTTGTGAAAGTTTTAACTATGACTGATTTCCAACAAATAAGGTATAAATGAAAAGAAAAATAACATGAGATGAAGGATATGTTAGAATTACCATGAAACATCATCCTAAAGGGAGTGTCCAGGGGATTCAAAACGCTTAGAAGATCTGACCACATGTATCGGATCATTGGGGATTAAAATAGATGTATCAAATTCTCATGGTATTATGGAGATTAACATCTAATGTAAACGGTTTCTAGTGCTGGTGTGATAGTTATAAACATATTATCTCTTTTTATATTATATGCATCATCAATTATCGATTTTAAATTTGAGTTGATGTCACAAGGGACATATTAACCCATTTACCCTGATGACACAATTGAGCTCTTCCAATTCAAAGCTTTGAATAGTTCATTATAATTTTAGGGGTGAATTAGATAATAGCTATGTACCCTTAACTCTCAAACAATTGACAGTCATTTAAAGATGTGCCAGCTAGGTCTTGGTTGTGGAGGAAAAGTCTGAGTTTCTGGAGAGAAAAAAACACAGACCTTACCATTATCGGGCAGCTACACCATGTATCGAACCCACGAACTAGAGGTGGAGGGCTAGTGGTAGCAGAATGTCAAAAGACCTGAACTACTTGACTGACCACTGTGGCCCCTGAACTGATGACCTATAAACCAAAAGGTCAAAGGTTAGGGGATCATATGATCTGACGTTAGATAGTAATTAGTTTTAGAGTATGTCTATTACACAATAAATTGCTCCCAAAATATATTTATTGGATGATTTTGTGAGATTAAATTACTTCAAACATTGAAGCTTTCAAAATGGCCTGCTGTCCCCAGCGAAATTCTAGTTTTAGCTTTATATTTAGATACAAGGGTTATAAAGCTTGCCAATTTTGTAACAGGAGAAAGAGAAATTCAACGGGCCCATGCTGAGGACCTAACTGAAGACCCACTAAACTCTTGACAGTCGCACTACCCTTTCAGCTTTCTGATTGTGGACAATGACGTAGTCCGCAGTTCCCCTACAGAAATATAGATTATAATGATTTCAGAAAGCGTTGCTTAAATATTCCAAAGTTTCCAAGCAACAGTCAGTTAAAAGGATCACAACATCACAACATGAACATTTTCGTATGTGAAAATTTCCATTTTTTAAGTGTTATTGATCTACTGTAAAAGCATTTATTTTTGTTGCGGTTAAATTTTGTGGTTTAAGCTTGGAAACAAATTCGTTGGAATTATATTTCGTTGATTCCGTGTTTCATTTCTCTAGAGACCTTATATGGTTTTCTCCCCTTAGTTTACTAAGCGAAAATATCCATTTAACGGTAGCGCAATACAACGGAGAGCTCCGCATCATGGAGTGACTTGCTACATCGTGCTTTGATCACTGTATTTTGTACGTGTTTATTATGTCCTTAAGCAGCAATATGACTACTTTGTCATATTTTTCTCATTCCTGAATCGGGAATATTGGATCATTTTGTTTTAGGAAAGCGGTGAAAACACAGCCCTAAAATCGGAGTGAAAATCCTCTGTCAGGTGATATGTAATCGTCCGTCACAGTTGATAGGTGTTAACAATAATAAAACACCATAATAGCTACAAACAAGTCAGGATCACAGAAGCGTGTCAATTTAATTAACTGTACCGTACACATCGTAATTAGCGTATTAAACAGGTGTTTATACTGACATGACTGCTGGTGTAAATGCTAATGCCCAATTTACGATACGTACTTTCATTTTTACGATACGTACCTTCATATTTAACAGCTTTTACGTGCAAAACAGATTATTTCTCCAATTTCTTTGATATAAATTCGTGTAGGTTTTATTCCGTGTGGAAAATATTTCGTTGGGATTATATTTGTGGATTTTTAAAACTAGGAAATAAACCAAATTAAATTCTCAACGAAATTAATGTTTTTACAGGAACCCTATGGACCAAAAACTTTATATACTGAACCCTCAAGGAAATGAATGTTTAAAATTTTATGCAATTCCCAGTAACTCCGTCTAGCCTGTTTATTTTTACGATTGTTGACCCTGTCTGTCATAAATAGGAAATACGAGGCAACTTCATATGTTGTTGTTGTTGTTATTTCTATGTACACCGGTCAGGGAGAATCAATTGTGGATTCAGCTGCTGTGAAACCATAGCAACTAGAGAACAGACAGTGAGGATGGACAATGAACACTCTTAATCTGTGATTAATGTATTGTCATTCTTTTATCTTTTTATATTGTTTGTTTTTTGTTCAGTTACCATGGTTACGAACCATCAAACAGTTGTTGGTAGAAAATCATTGCTTTACATAAAAAAGAGAACCCTGTTACACTGGCTCTAATTGGTAAATTTAGGAGAGATATTTCAGGGCCCGTGAGTTTTATTGAAAGTTATAAAAACCTGTGGCAGAGTCAATATTCTTTATTCCTACATGAATGCATGTTTTCTTCATGAAAAGATGAGATTCATGTTCAAAAATCTTTCAATTAATGCATGAAGGTGATCTTTTGTTGAAAGAAAACAATTACATATGTAGTACATGCATATTTTAGCAATTCTCCAAATAGTTTGTGATATTGTGGTCAATTATGATGGAGCTCACTGTTGCATATATTTAAGGATACAACACTGCTTTGAACTCTTCCAATTCAAAGGTTGGAATTGTACATTATGAAATTGTAGGTGTGAACATGGGTGAAAGACTTAATAAATGTACTAATGTTTTGAAATTCTTATAATGTGCTAAAATTCTAAAGTGCTTATGTAAGTAGATTCACATTATCTGTACCTATTGCGTTTGACCGTTAAAAATTTGACGTGGAACAAAAACCAGAAAATCTGTGATAATTTCATCAGTATTATACCTAGATATATCCTTGTCAGGGTGATGAACAGCTAGAATCATAAGACCCCTTATTCTGAAGAAAATATCAGTTATAATAATTCAGTTTGGATAAAAAGAATAATGTGTCGGTACGATTAAATGGCGAGTTTTTGTAAGGACACCGGATAGATTTACTACTCAAGGATATTAACTGTTATTGAGAGGACTTACTTTCCGATAATAAATTGACCGGTATAAATAGTTCGTCTGTCAAACGAAATCAATGGACAATAAAGGATTGGAGGGTTTTATTGTGGGGTTGGATCATTATTGCGTTATCAAAGGAGATGTTAGGATTCTACTTCATCTCATAAATAATGAATCAATACGCTTGTGAGTCTAGTCTCCCAGAGCTGTGGCTCTGTAACGATTTGTAATGTTGCTGAGAGAGTTGGAAACTCCCAGCATCATGAAAAGGAAATTATCAGAAAATCTTCTAATATTGCATCAAAGGAAGTGTTTCCATGTCAACTGCATCGACGACCAATGAAATTGTTCCCGAGCACACGACAGCCAGGTAGAAGTGCAGTTATCCTTTGTGTGGTGACGTTCAGGTCTGGTGACTGCAGAATCGCGTGATTAATTGGCCATGATTTCTAGGGGATTTCCTATATATCTTGTTGCGTCAATTACAAACAAAATATAAACAAAGGAAAAAGCAGTGACGTTCCTTAGTTAGCTCTGCATGACTGGGTATAAATTGCTGGCATAAAATGTGATGTATTTTTTTTCCTTGTGTTGTTATGCCGATATTATTGAAGTATGGTGAAATGATTATGATGTTTTATCTTAAAAAAATAAATTTTCAGAGATGGTTACATACATGAAAGATGCTTGGTTGCATTATGTTTGCATTGAATTCTAAATTGTGTAGCAAGCAAATAGCTACAACAATATTATAATAATGAAACAAAGATATTGTTACCATGCCAACAGAAAAATGTTTCCGTGTCAGCAGCTTGTATCTATAGTTGAAGATGGCAACGTGCAGAACGGTGAACGTATGAAATTGAGCAGAACACGTTTTGATTGATTCAGAGTGATCTGATATAAAACAGAAATGGGATCCTGTCATTCTGTACACAAATGGAATTGGTCGTGATATCACTTTAATCTGAAATAGAGCAGAGGAAATGAGCAGAAAACAATTTTCTGAATGAGTGGAGAATTAATGGCTATAACACCTGTGTACTTTGTGTAACACAACATACTGCCAGCATTTCATCTCGTTAAAGAGTACGAACAAATTAAACTGTATTATAACCGTCCTGAAAAATTTGTTTCAAGTCCATTCCCATACCAAAAAAAGGTACAAAAAAGTTACATTTTTATAGGTACAAAAAAGTCATAACTTTTTTATGCTAGATTGGAACCCTATCAGAAAAGAGGTTTCAATCTAGCACTAAAAAGTTACAAAAAAGGTACAAAAAAGTTATACTCAACACATTTGTTCAGTTAAATAATCACTTTATTGTCAAAGAAAAAGGTACAAAAAAGGTACAAAAAAGTTATAAAAAAGGTACAAAAAAGTTATACCTTTTTAAAAGGTATACCTTTTCAAAGGTATGAAAAAGGTACAAAAAAGTTATACCTTTTTAAAAGGTATAACTTTTCTGTACCTTTTTTATACCTTTTTAAAAGGTATACCTTTTCAAAGGTATGAAAAAGGTACAAAAAAGTTATACCTTTTTAAAAGGTATAACTTTTCTGTACCTTTTTTATACCTTTTAAAAAGGTATACCTTTTTTGTACCTTTTTTATACCTTTTAAAAAGGTATAACTTTTTTGTACCTTTTTCATACCTTTGAAAAGGTATACCTTTTAAAAAGGTATAACTTTTTTGTATAAAAAAGGTACAGAAAAGTTATACCTTTTAAAAAGGTATAACTTTTTTGTACCTTTTTTATACCTTTTAAAAAGGTATACCTTTTCAAAGGTATTAAAAAGGTACAAAAAAGGTATAAAAATGGTATTAAAAGTTACAAAAAAGGTACAAAAAAGTTACAAAAAAGGTACAAAAAAGTTACAAAAAAGGTATTAAAAAGTTACAAAAAAGGTATAGCTTTTTAAAAGGTATAAAAAAGGTACAACAAAGTTACAAAAAAGGTATTAAAAAGTTACAAAAAAGGTACAAAAAAGGTATTAAAAAGTTACAAAAAAGGTACAAAAAAGGTATAAATTTAGAAGAAAAAAATCTTTATTTTTCAGAACATCAAATTTCAAAAATAATCCATTGTGGTTACTTTAACATTGATATTATCCTATTACAGTGCACTTCTCTTTATATCAAGTTGCATTTTTTAGACAAAAACATGATATTAACAGGAATGTGACATTAAGAGAAACATGTTTTTTTCCGTCTAAATCAAGTGCATTTCCAACCTCCATACCTAAAAGTAAGATATTCAATGTACATATGAAGATGTTTCAATATATAGATAACATTATTTCAAATAAAAATCATTTTTGGGGTTATTTTGTATTTTCTATGCAACATTTTGTACAAGTTGTATCTGAAATCAAAAGAAATGACATCATTTTCAGAATATTTTATGTTATTGGTTAAAAAAAGATGATATTAAGAGGAATTCACCTCAAAATACATGATATTAACCAGATACAATTACATAGATTATATAGAGAGAAAATTGGTGCTTGGGAAAACATGATTTAAAGAGGAATGTGATATTAACAGGTGTGATATTATGTGGAGTCCACTGTAGTACTATATCAAAATTTTTGCAGAAATTATATGTAGAAATATTCCTTTAAGCTACCTGTATGCAATTATTTTTGTATAGCTACTATTTCAAATATGTCATTATTGAGGAACTGTCATTAAAATGAAATTGTAATAAATATTATCTTCTTAAGATTCCCACAACACATACATCATATGATATAAATAAATTTGATAATAAAAAAACCTATCTTACATCATACAAATACACACAAATTTGACAAATATAATAATAATCTTCTAACACTATATCATACTCACTACACATACATCAAACTATAACAATGACAGGTCAGCAAGGGCCCTGTCATGTGCTATTTCTTTTCTGTGATCATCAAATCTTGAGCTTTAGACCCAATGGTCAAACCAAACAAGATTGATCTTTAGTCAATTAACTCCTTGTTAGTTTCTGACCAATCATGCTTCATGATGTCATACGGACCTGTTCATCAGTAAAAGATGGTTTTTGTTTGTTGAGTCTTTATTTAATTAAAACCAACTTTACTTCATAATGTCAAAATAAAAAGTTCATCAGTGGAAAGTTACAAAATTTGCCCATGAGTTGACCTTTTACCTGGTAACCATGAGTTTTGGCCTATTGAATCCTTGTTTAATTCTGATCAACTTTGCTTCATAATGTCATATTAAAATGTTCATCAGTGAAAAGGTACAAAATTTGACCTTGGCCTGGTGATTTTATCTTTAACTCCGTGACTTTGACTTATTGTCAGCTGACTCATTGTTTAATTTCAACAAACTTTGCTTCATTACTGTATGTCACAACAAAAAAAATCATTAGTGACAAAGTACAAAATTTGACCTTGACCTTTGAACCATATGACCTTGACCTTTGACCTCAGAAAGTATTTATGTCAACTTAACATCTTGATCAAGTTTCAAGTAAATTGGTCAATAAATAAGGTATCAGCTATGAGCTATTATTGGACAGGTGAATAGAGTGATTACTGTATTTGTCTTAATTAGTGCCCATTAGGCACCTAAAAAATGTCCCAAAGGGAGCGCTTAATAGGATAACAAAAGTAGGACCTGCAAGAACTAGAAATATCTATGAGACATAAATATGAAATCCATATGAAATAAGTTCTGCAAAATTTCATGAAACTTGGATATTTGGATTTTGACCAATCAGAGACCATAAAATGTCTCCCACTTTGTTTTTCATTAAAAGAATACTGTCATTGCCTTCGTATCATCAGATTACATATACATACTAAATTTCAATCAAATCGGACAATATTTAAATTTCGATAAATCAGAAGCCTCTAGTTGGCAGCCATCTTGAATCGTAATGCCACAGCTTTTTGTTTATAATGAGCGCCTTCATGTTATCATCCATCCCATCAAGTTTCATCATGATTGGTATAGTATAGAAGAAAAGTTATTACAGGATATGTTTTAGCCAATCAGAAGCGGTGGCGGCCCTCTTGGACACTTGATCCGAGAAAAAAAAAGAGCAAGGTGCACAACAAGACATCATACTTATTATGTATGCAAAGTCTGATGAGAATGCATAAGTAGTTATTTAAATTAGCTGGTTACATTACCATGGGATGGGACGCGACAGGACGGACATGGCGGGGGCATAAAATGTCTTTTTAATAAGGTAAATAAGTACAATGTATTATGACCAGAATGGATAGTACTCATGATGTGAGACATAAATGTCATCAATTTTGGATAATTTGTACACAAATAACCAATATTTGTGGGGTTTTGTCTTGTAAACATGCACACAGCAAGGTTTTACCGCACCGTTAGATGGAATCTTTTAGTTGCATTGCGATTAAAAGGGCACTTGTATAATTTGTATACCTTGGTAGAATGGGGGAGGGGCGCTAGTTACAGTGAAAACAATACTATAGGGTACCAGTATCTCCAATATGAGGCCCTAAATGTGGTCCAGAGATGGAAACATCTACACCAGACTGATGCCAGGTAGATCCAGGTAGGTAGTAAATATACATTAATATTATAAGTACAATCTTAAATCATATAAAAACACATACATTTGTAAATTTAAAATCACTTCACATACATCATAAATTATACATCAATAAACATTACAATCTTCTAACACCATTATACTCACTACACACTAATCTTCTTTCTAGAAAAATATGGCACTACACTGCTTAAGGAAATCCCAATTCCTTGGACCCTGGCCCTGCACCCATGGGTTTTAAAAAGTTCTAATTTTCATTGGATTTTGGAGAGTGTTCATTATGAAACGCATGGTGAACCACAAGCTAAAAAGTTCTGTATTTAAAGTTAAAAGGATAATAGGTAAAAACAACAGGTGATGTATCTACAAAATGCAGTGTGCGAAAGTAACGAAAGACTGGTAGACCGAGGCTACAGGAAAACCTGTCAGTCTATGCAAAATGCTAGTATGGTAGACCTTATGTCTTAAGGAATTTAATTGCTCATGATTATGAATGTCGAAGGAGGAGAGATCATGATCACTCTGTTTAAGAGGTCTGTTGACACTGATGAAACAATTCAGTCTATAGAAATTTTGTTTGGTCTATGCAATTTGAATATCGATATACATATTGTCTATGAAACATTAAGAATTACTTTCGCACACTGAAAATGTATTGAAGTTGAAGAAAGTCAAATATGCTAGGTTGAAATGTGGACTGGACACTCTCGATTGTTGGTTTGGATCAAGTCTCTGTTGCTATTCCATTCCATGTGATGATGGTTCTGGGTAGGAAGGAGTACTGTCCAGATCTGTAAGTGTCTGTTCTGGATGGTATGTGTCAGATGATATTGGCCCGAGGATCCTCTGGTCTTGGCGTCAGCCAACTTGAACATAAAAACATATCTATTAACTTTAATCATGGATTTCGATCTAAATTCGTGCTTCTATTTAGGCTTTTTATATTTAAGTTCCTAATTAATAATATTGGAACAAAATGAGAAGAAAATTTGAGAATATTTGCAATGTATATATTGAACCTGAAATGTTAAAAAATGTTGAGTGTTTGAAAGGTGTATAAAAGAAAACAAAATTGCTGAAATATAGAGAATTAATGTTAAGATGGAAACATTTTAGAAAAAAAATATACCCTAAAAAAATAATTAATTTTTAAATTTGAAGAATTTCAAAAGCAAAACATTATTTAACACATTGACTTTGTGATAGATGCACATATATACGTATGGTTCATGTATATGGTATAATTATGTAATTAATTAGTGTTCGTATATAGTTAAAATCAATTTCAAAACTGCCTAATCTCAGCAACTGTGTATTAAGCCCCAAACAATTAATTATTTAGTTTGACTATATTTCTTAAAAAGTTTTGACAATTTAAAACACGTAAAGCAGATTTGAATAAACAATGCAAGCATTTAAAACCTTTAATTGTTATTATATCACAGCGAATCTTCAAACGAATGCATAATAGTTACCGTTAGACAATTTATCAGTATTTATGTAGTCAAATACATTGAAAAACTTACATTACAATTAAAAAAAAATCAAGTCAGGTCGTTGTGAGGAAGTCGTGGCCATGTGTTTATGCAGCTGTTAATTGTGATCGTTGAGCTGGAAAAGATGAAGAATATTCACTAATGAACATGATGAATTGGGTTCTTGAAGTATCCAGCAAAACAATTTAAATATTGACGAAACTTTCACAACTTATATATCGATGAACTTACGTTGGTAATGGCCGCCACGCCGAGGTATGCCGCAAGTTCTGGAAGAATCTATTCGTCGCCGTTTGTGTAGAAAACATTCTGTGTTGCCTTCACCATCTACGTGTGTTGTTCTCAGTTGCTGGGGACCGTTAATTTCCAGCGTAACATGATAATACAACTGTTTTCCGGTAAGATTGAATCGGTTTGAGACCGACTCCCGTTTGTTTACATTTGCAATCGTAGGTCGTGGGTCAAAGTTGAATCAAATAAGGAATAAATTTCCCGCTACGTTTTGATTGGTCAGTAAATTTTGGGGTTATTGCATCATGGGAAAAAATGTGGTTTACGGAGGGTGACGAGCGAAAACTCCCTTAGTTATTTAGTTTTCATTTGTCTTTAATTGAATCGAATCAGTGAATGACATCATTATTGTGATTATTTTCAGAAAAGAAATATAACAAGAAAGGCACATCGTGTCGTACGTAGCGACTCGACATGTTTTTCTCTAATCTTCAATACACTTCCGGGTTCGATTGCGGACTCGGTGAAAACATCCCACCACACATCGACTTCAAAATCAAAATGATTTGTTATCACATCAAATCAGAAGAACACCAACATATATTATATATTGCTATCTTATTGTTGGCTAGTCGCTGACGATAATTCATCACTTACAACGAAGTCATACACCACGAAGCCACTCGGCGTAATTCACGATTTTACGGGACGAAAATTTTCAATAAACTTTTAGGCCTAGCTAGTGCTTGGGTAGCACAGGTTGCAGTGTACATGTATTTTGTTTCGTCCTAAAATCAGTTACCGTTTTTTTCATTACGTATGCATAGACTAAATTGTTTGCGTTTTTACAAAAGATCTGATTTTACATTTCTCAAAAATATGTCTTCAGCTCGATGTGTAAATATACTTGTAATGAAAATTAAATAATATTATTATGCAGGCCTAGAATTCTATCATTAATAATCATGATTAATAATTAAAATGATATGATATGATTTTTTTTTTTTCAATAGAGAAAAAAATATTGAAATCTATACTTAGGCCTTTATGGATATACTGGTGATTTTTATTTTTTTTTTTAAATTAAATTAAATTTAATTTCAAATTATTTATTGTCAATGCCACACATATATACACAATCACATTAATTATACAGCCTTAATTGCAGCATTTACAAGCCAATATCAGTCTTTTCCAAAGAAAAGTTCCACAATAGTTGTTAAAAACAGCTAGAATTTTTTTATTTGTTTATTCAAAATGTATACACCTGGTCAGCTTTTCTCCATGTCCATGTAGAACAACTACCAGATAAATTCAATGGGAGTAATTATCAATTTATTGCTGAATGGGGTTTGTCCATACAGTGTCCAGTACACCTGTGTTATATCTACAGGTTAGGATCTACCTGCTAATTACCTGTTATAATCCAATTATCATTGTGAACTGGCCATGGGTTCTGTTTTGGAGGTAGTTCATACAGGTAAACTTGAGTCTACCTGTTAGGTACAGGTAATTATCCAATTATTAATTGTTAACTGGCCCAGGTTCTGTTAATCACAGGACTGTGGGAGTAGTTTATACAGGTAAGGCTGGTACCTTGTAATATACAGGTAATTGTAATCACTGTTAATTTTGGTTCTGTTTATTTGAAGACTGTGGGAGTAGTTTATACCAGTAAATTGACCTTATACAGATTATTGAGTACTATTCATGCAAAATATGCAACATCTTTTCCATTTCTCATATTCTAATAGAAGTAAATAATTTGCAAAAAACCTCAAAACAGCCATATCTCAAAAAATATTGATTGTACAGAGTACGTGTAATAATATTTTTTTGTAGATAAACTATAAGATAATATCTAATTTCTTCCTATTCATGTCATGTGAATACAAATTATTTCAAGTAATAAAGCTTGCTGTTGGGTCAAAAATTAAAAAAAAATGGGGGGGGGGGGAATTTAGTTTTCTTTTTTTTTTCTCCTTAAAAATTATTCTTTAGGACAATGGACAATATCATCCCCATAAAAGAGATGTCTTCATTTTTTTAAGCACTACATTTAAGGTTGAACGCCATTTTGAAAATGTCCCTATATATTCTATAGATCTTCCCGTTAAAAAAAAAGTCTCGCATTTCAAATTTCTCCTCAAATTCCACCATTTAGCTCAAATTTACCTGAAGAAATCCTTAAACATTCCTGACTAATTATATAAAAGTTGTTAATTTTGTGTTGGTCTGAAATTCAATATGGCCACCATGATGTCATACCTCAAAATGTGTAAGTGGTTATAACTAAAAAAACTGTTAAACTTGTAGCTTTTTCAAAAGGCATATTTCTGTAAAATACATCAGGGGAAAACTTTTACAAGTTATTACAAAATATGTCCAGTAAAAAAGCTCACCAGAGGTCAAAGTAAATCTATTTTTAGAATTTTTCATTTTTTGCCATTGTTGAAAAAAACCTTTTACAGATTAAAGCAGCATGTCATTCCAACGATATTGATACCTTCTGTTTTTTCAGTAGCATTTCTAGTTAAGGAAGAAGGCCATTTTGGAAATTCCCCAATATATGCTATGGGCTGACATTTTGCATTTTGATAATGTTTCATAATACTTGTTCTTGTTTCATAATACTTGTTCTTAAAGCTTCCATTTTGTTAACTTGATATCAAAATATTATCTTGACGTTGCCCCCGTCAGCTGATGATACGGTCCTAAATTCATCAAAAAAAGCAAAATGGCCACCATGACACCTTTTCTGGTTTTAACCCTAAATGCCATATCTCATTAACAGCTGAATGTTAAGAATTAATTTTTGGATATATTAATTATGTGGAATAATAAATAAATAACATTTGTCAGGGAACATTTTTCTCTAAAATGTCAACTTCCAGTTTTCTGTAGGGGTCAAAGTTGAAAAGTGCTGTTTTGGGTGGCAAACTTTGACAAACTTCTGCTCCAGTTCTGTAAAGCCTAGAGCCTTGATATTTCACACATCAAATGTTAAGGTCATGAATCATCAGGTTTAAAAATATGAATGACCTTGACCTACTTTCAGGGTCACAGGGGTCATTAAACTTCAAACGTTTAAATGGCTATTTCTTCATTACCAGAAGACATACAGTGATGATATTTCATCAGCAGCATACTGTGAACACTTTCTCTTAATTGTTTTGAGAAAACATCTGAAAAATCTACCCCTGGTTTTGGTAGGGGTCAAATTTAGAAAGTGCTACTTTGGGTAACAGAGTTTGAAAAGATGCTAAGGTTATTGCATATCAATGGTGGAAGGGAAGGTATTTGTAGACTATGTAAGAGTTACCTCCCTTTTACCAAAGACCAAAGTGGCCATGGATTCGAGTTATTAATTTTATTGATGAAACTCCACAGGACACTCATTTTGGAAACTGATAAATTTAGTAAATTGATGGTTGAATTTCTATTTAAATGCTATTGTATAATTTTTTTTCTGACATTGATAATAAAAATAATGGTACAAAAACATTAAACATAAAATAATCAAAGTCAGTATTTTTGAAGACCAGTCTTTTAAGAGATGTTCAATATTTTTATAAGTCCAGAAAAGGTACAAAAAAGGTATACCTGATAATTTCAAAGTCCAGAAAAGGTATAAAAAAGGTATCCCTAATAATATCAAAGTCCAGAAAAAATTCTAAGTCCAGAAAAGGTACAAAAAGGTATACCTAATATTTTCAAAGTCCAGAAAAGGTATAAAAAAGGTATACCTAATAATATCAAAGTCCAGAAAATATTCTAAGTCCAGAAAAGGTACAAAAAAGGTATACCTAATAATTTCAAAGTCCAGAAAAGGTACAAAAAAGGTATACCTAATAATTTCAAAGTCCACAAAGGTACAAAAAAGGTATACTTGATAATTTCAAAGTCCAGAAAAGGTACAAAAAAGTTATACTAGTAAATTACAAGTTTTGAATAAGGTACAAAAAAGTCATAACTTTTTTGTAACTTTTTTAAAAAGTACAAAAAAAGCACTAAAAAGGTACAAAAAAGTTATGACTTTTTGTACCTTTTTTTGGTATGGGTTCCAAAAGTAATATTCAATAAAAGCTATATGCTGCAATATATTTTACAGAATCGTAGTTGCTTCAAATTTGAAAATAGAAATAAAAAACTATTGTTGTCACATACGAATCATGCAAGCACATCATCATAAGGAGAGTCTGGTTTACTGGCCACAACATAAGAAAACAATTAACAGGGGAAGTAACCCTAAGACAGAAAAGTCTTCTTGAGAGTATACTACAAGCTTAAACAGGAACTCTTCAAGTAGATCTTTTCTTTTTGCGATTACAATCAATGCCTTTGTACCCATTTCTTTAAGACAGTGAGGTATCTATAATAAAGAAGAGTTCCAGGTTTATTAAATCGCAATATTCATTTAATGATTGTGATATATTTAAAGTAAACGTATAAAGAATGACAAACACTTATTTTCTTCAGTTAACAGGAGTACCGTGGGCGTTACATGACATGCCCACCCGCGGCATCATTCTTACATTTATTGAAATTTTCGAAGTTAAAGGGCCAAAACTCTGTAATGACATATTGAATAAAACTCAAAATCAACTTGGTTTCCGATCTTGATGCATATGACCTTTGTGTGAAGTGTCTATCAACATCGCTTAAATAGTTCTCCGGAAAAGTGTCGGACAAGGACCATTCTTACATTTGTTGAAATGTTCGAAGTTAAAGGATTATAACTCTGTAATGAGATGTTGAATGAATTTCAAAATCGACTCTGTTTCAGATCTTCATGCATATAACCTTTGTCCTAAGTTTCATCAACATCCTTTAAACAGTTCTCCGGAAAAGTGTCGGACAAACCAAATGTTGACGGACGGACGAACGAACAGACCAATGAACGGACGAATGTACTAACAAACGAACAGACAAAGCCATGCCAATATATTCTCACCCTTTGGGTGGGCGTATAAAAAGACATACTGTTGCTGTAACCACTTTCTCAATACAGAGTGTTTCTCAATACAGAGTTATAACAGTTCATTAATCATTTACCTCCGAAATTTTATAATGAACTCTTTGAACTATTGAATTTGAAGAGTTCAAATGTGTCTCCATGAGGTGAGAGATTGAATAAATGTATGGCACCCTATTGATTGAAGTGTGGTCTTATTTCATCATTTAGCGTGTAGTGATATGTTACAGAAATACATGCAGGAAATTGACACCAATCATTTTTGTGCTTTATTTTTTCTGTGCTTTGTTTGTTCTTTATTTTTGTCTGTACATGAGAGGTCCTTTCTTTTTCGGAGATCCACTGACAGTGTGAGACTGGTGTACCACACACAATCTAGTTACTGAGTGTGCCCATGAAGGCCAAACACAGGCCATGAATGAAATAATTTGTGACCGAGGACAATTAAACAGAGTTGTCTCTATCCTCCATGGAACTGGGTTCGGAGGAAAGTTATTCATGAACAGAATAACATATCCATCAATAGAATTATTGTGATATTAGCTATAATTGCTCCATGTCCTATCAGATCTGATGAGTAATGTGAAAGATGTATTGGAAGCTTGGCTTTTAACAGTAACCCTCGATTGTTGTTTGACCTTCAAATGGTAGCAAGTACAAACAGCACAATCTATGTCTTATAATCTGAAAGTGCGAAAGTTCTGTAAGACAAGGTAGAAATTTTACAAATCAGTTTTTAATGACCATTAAAAGTATAGAACTTCACAGAATTTGATACAGAAATGGTGTCCTGTATTTATAATGCTCGACTTGTATTGATGTTTCTCTTGTGTACCCTGTCAATGTTTTTGATGAAATACTAGTAGAGGATGGACATTGTAGAGTTAAATGGTACAAGGTAATTGAAAAATGATTTATTTTTAATAAATGTTTTTGCAATGATTTTATAGGTGTGATTGAACTCCCTAAAAAAATGAAAAGGGGGAAAGGTTCTGTTTTTTGTTTGATGTTTGGAAGGGGAGAGGAAGAAGGTCTTTAACTCATTCATCCCTTAATTTCATAATGAACTATTCCAACCTTTTAAATTGGAAAAGTTCAGAAATATTTTCAGGGGTGAATGAGTTAAAAATGTTACAGACAATTTTGTGTCTGAATCAAGATAAAATGCTCATTAAAGGGAGCATATTTATCGATGTGAAAAATCTAAAACACATCAAAATATAAATAGAAATAACGGTATGGCAAAATTATAAAAGATTGTTTATTCATTGATTGTGATAGAACTAAACAGGAAGTGTCACGAGGCGGGGATGCAGGATTTTCAATAGGAGGGGGTCCAGCTGATGGTTTTTTAATGATACAATGGTAAAAACTTCCATTTATAAGGCTATACAAATTTCCCTTTGCTGAAAAATGCGGGGGGGGGGGGAAGGTCCTGATCCCCCCTCTGGATCGTCTAGTGATCAATCTTACAAATCCAAGACTTTTGTACCACACACATTTACACTCATATTAACACAGTTATACCATTAAGTATGATTAGAAAGTCTTCTTGATACCGTATAAAACAAATATTTAACAAAAGAGATATAAAACGATAAGTATCGAGTGGTGAAGACATCACTGTGGCTGTATATTATCACACCAACCTGAAATTTCATTATGAACCATTCTGACGAGGTTATAATCAGTCTACCTGAAACTCTATCAGGTAGGAGTGTGTGCTGTAGTTGTCTCCCTTTGTGTGGTGAATATTACGTACCATGTAGAAAGGAAAGGTATTACTAGACCACTCAAACAAATAAATTGGAGTACTGACGACATACTATTTTGATGAAATCAACTTTAAACTCAAACCTAAGTACATTATAAAAATCTTTTATTAATATGGTGTCGATTCCTCTATTTCAGTCAATAATAATAATACATAATAAGTTCTAATTTTAGGTTTATTGAAGTGAGGTAGCAGTAAACTGATATATAGTATCATGTTTTTCCCAAGCACCATTTTTCCCTCTATATAATATATAATTTTATTAGGTTAATATCATGTATTTTGAGGTGAAGTCCCCTTAATATCATGTTTTTTTTAGCAATCACATAAAATACCCAGAAAATGGTGTCCTTTCCAGTGATTTTAGATACAACTTGTACAAAATTGCATAAAAAATTAAGTTTTAATTGAAATAATGTTATCTATATATTGAAATATCTTCATGTGTACATAGAATAGCTTACTTTTAGTTATAGAGCACTAGATCTTAGTGGGAAAACATGTTTCTCTTAATGTCACATACCTTTTTAATGTCATGTTTTTGTCTGACAAATCCAACAGGATATAAAGAGGAATGCACTGTAGTTTGTGGTGGTGAGGTGTTGTAATGGATAACACTTTCCCTTTACACTGGTTCAATTCCCTGATCATATGTGAAAAGGCATGCTGGGTTGGGGTGGTCACTTGCTTGACCAGGTAGGTTTTCCTACAATCAAAGTATGTGGGTTCTTCATTGAGTTAAAATGAGGTTATTGTATCTTGCCTAGGGAGGTTACATATTACAGGTCTGAGGTTTAAAATCTACAGTTGAGGTGCAATAATTGCAATTTCAGAGAAGCTTACATGTCTTTTTAATAAAAGAATCTCGATTCCACAATGGACATTTGTGTTAGAAGTGTGTGTATCCATTCAATAATATAGAGAAGCAGGAGGGTGGTGGTGTGGTTAATTGTATCTTCTATATTCCTAAGTGCTTATGCAGACAGTGTTGGAGCCCATATGTTCGAGATTTCCTGGTATGCGATACGTCAAAACAAGGGGACATCAGATTTCAATCCTAATGTTTGTCGTATGATTAGCGATTGATCTGCGCCCTCGTACAGGAAGTGTGACCACGTTACAATCATACATGTTGACAAACATTGACGCCATCCCAGCATGGATTACTCCGACATTTTTGTGTTATCTGTAGATAACCTATTTCTGATACCTGGTCAATAATCTACGGCAGATAGTACCAAACTTTGATGTAGTATAATACTGTCCAGAACATTCAAACCTAAATGGACGTATCAATTATTATTAACTCATTCCTCCCTAAAAGTTCATAATGAACTTTTCCAACCTTTGAATTGGAAGAGTTTAAATGTGTCTTAAAAGGCCAATGAGTTGATACCTGTGCGTTTACAAGCATTGTACACATGAGTTTGACATTTTCATTGCTGTTGCAATAACCTTGATTAATCAGTTCTTAAATAAAAACTGAAAACTCTTTTATAAAGAAACAATAGAGATGAAACCAGTTATAAGGAGTAAACAACAAATGATCTTCTGAGAATATAAAAGCCAACTTTATTATGGCCCTTTGCTCTGATGGTAATTTAACAGCGTTAACCAGCAGATTAAGTCAGTTAGTAGGTCCTTGGTCCAAATCTAACAATCAGACTTGGTCAGTAGGTCCTTGGTCCAAATCTAACCAGTAGACTTGTCAGTTTGTAGGTCCTTGGTCCAAATCTAACCAGTAGACTTGTCAGTTTGTAGGTCTTTGGTCCAAATCTAACCAGCAGACTTGTCAGTTAGTAGGTCCTTGGTCCAAATCTAACCAGTAGACTTGTCAGTTAGTAGGTCCTTGGTCCAAATCTAACCAGTAGACTTGTCAGTAGGTCCTTGGTCCAAATCTAACCAGTAGACTTGTCAGTTTGTAGGTCCTTGGTCCAAATCTAACCAGCAGACTTGTCAGTTTGTAGGTCCTTGGTCCAAATCTAACCAGCAGACTTGTCAGTTTGTAGGTCCTTGGTCCAAATCTAACCAGCAGACTTGTCAGTTAGTAGGTCCTTGGTCCAAATCTAACCATCAGGCTTGGTCAGTTTGTAGGTCCTTGGTCCAAATCTAACCAGCAGACTTGTCAGTTTGTAGGTCCTTGGTCCAAATCTAACCAGTAGACTTGTCAGTTAGTAGGTCCTTGGTCCAAATCTAACCAGTAGACTTGTCAGTTTGTAGGTCCTTGGTCCAAATCTAACCAGTAGATTTGTCAGTTTATAGGTCCTTGGTCCAAATCTAACCAGTAGACTTGTCAGTAGGTCTTTGGTCCAAATCTAACCAGTAGACTTGTCAGTTAGTAGGTCCTTGGTCCAAATCTAACCAGCAGACTTGTCAGTTAGTAGGTCCTTGGTCCAAATCTAACCAGCAGACTTGTCAGTAGGTCCTTGGTCCAACTCTAACCAGCAGACTTGTCAGTCAGTTGGTCCTTGGTCCAAGTCTAACCAGTAGACTTGGTCAGTTAGTAGGTCCTTGGTCCAAATCTAACCAGCAGACTTGTCAGTTTGTAGGTCCTTGGTCCAAATCTAACCAGTAGACTTGTCAGTTAGTAGGTCCTTGGTCCAAATCTAACGAGCAGACAAATCTGAGGTTGAAACTATAAAACTCATATAGATTTACTCGTTTGACAAAAGTTCAACTTTGAAGTTAACCTTAAATTTTGATGATTTTAAAGAAGAAAAAACTGACTGAAATATCAAATCTGTACAGAATTTATCATCTTGCGATAATATTTACCATAGCATAGATGATACTTGTAAATTCTGAGTGTTCTGAGAGCTGTAATCTGTGATCTACTTAGCGTGAAGGACGGTGCTGAGAGTAAGGCGGGTCCATATCAGTATCACCACTGATTGGTTATGGTATACAGTACAACTATTGTAAGTCAAAACAATGTAACAAGCAATACAAGAACAAAGTACATATCAGATTGTTGGTGACATCCCCTGGGAATAAGGTTGATATTACTCATTCTTGTATTGAAATGTAATAATGCATGTTGATACCCAGGGAAACCATAATTTTATACAATCAATATTTTTTTTTCATACTAGAAATATTAATTCATAGATGAATGTGAAATACCATGTAAGTACCACAAACATTTATGTACAGTGGAATATTGTTATCTCGACCTTGTATAACTCAAAGACCAGGTTGAATTCTAAACATTTCATTGGTCCTCGGGTCAAGCTTTCCACTAAACATTCTTATTAATGTAACTCTAACTCAAACTTTCCCCCTGGTCCTGTCCACTTTGAGATAACGAGGTTCAACGAGGTTGGTTAATATCATGTATTTTGGGGTGAATTCCTCTTAATATCATGTTTTTTAAACCGATCACTTAAAATATCCAGAAAATGATGTCATTTTCATTGATTTCAGATAAGACTTGTAAGAAATATTCCATAGAAAATTTAAAAAACTACCCAAACATTGTTTTTTTTTTTTGATGAAATAAGTTTATCTATTGATTGATTCATCTTCATATGTACATTGAATACCTTACTTTTAGTTATGGAGGTTGGAAATGCACTATATTTAGTGGAAAAACATGTTTCTCTTAATGTCACATTCCTGTTAATGTCATGTTTTTGTCTGGCAAATGCAACATGATATAAGGAGGAGTGTACTGCATATGGAAATATTAAATTCATTGGCAATAGTTATAATAATTAATCCTAGAGTCAATTAAGGGCCACTCATGTTCTCTATCATATTTTTTGGTCTGTTAGTCCGTTCTTGTCACGAAAAATTAACCAAATCACACAAACAAGTCTGTTTGAAGTAATTGTTTTAGGACTTCAGAAGGCCTAGCGAACATTTTTAGCTTTAACAAAGCTCATAGGGTGTTTGTTAGGAAGAGTACGGTAATATCTGTTCCACACTCTATGATATAGTGATGTTTTTGATGTAAACATACATACTGCAATGTCTACATATTAAAAAAGAGTGTTCACAGACATTCCTTCAAGTTGAACTTGTTTACCCCTGAAATTTCATAATGAACTATTCCAACCTTTGAATAGGAAGAGTTCAAATGTGCTTTCAGGGGTGAATGGTTAACCAGTGTAACAGATGGTTATATGCTTCGGCCTTGATCGTAAATCCTCCATTTCAGAGTGAGATGATGCATTTGGATTTTTCCGCTTTTACAAAATAGAATCATTTTCCGAAGTGTAAGTGACAGCCTTTTAAAGAAGAGTCCTAGAGATCTAAATTGTTCCTCCAACGAAAAAGAGTTCTTATTTGTGTGGCAATTTTCTAATTTGACATTGCTTACTATTACATTAAAGCAAAACAGTTCATATACAAAAGATATGCACTTATTTAATAATACAATTTCCTTAGTAACAAAAATGTTACTACAAGAGCAGTTTTCTTAGTAACATTTTTTCTTGGTTATAGAAATGTAACTACAGTTTCCTTAGTAACAGAAATGTAACTTCATTTTCCTTATTAATGGAAATGTTACTACAATTTCCTTAGTAACAAAAATGTTACTACAATTTCCTTAGTAACAATAATGTTGCTACAATTTCCTTAGTAACAAAAATGTTTTTGTTGTCACAGGGTTTAAGTGTTCAATCTGTTAAAACTTTTTAATTCTACAATATAACTGTTGATGAATTCAAAACTCTCCAAAAAACTCATTAAGGAATTTGCAAGTTGTAATTGTCTTTATTCATACCAAATATGAAAGAAATATTTTGATTCCAACACGAAAATAACCTACAAATGTATTGAGGTCTGTATACAGATGAACTGTGAATCTCTATCACTATACTGCTATACTGTTATAGACTGGTTTAACTCCAGATATAAAATATGCCACACGATGTTCACCGCCATCTAAGGCTGTATATATGATATACCAGCAACACCTGAATGTAAACAAACAATAATTAAAGGTATACACACCTACAGTATTGATTATAGCTTGTCGATGAGTGACCTATACACTTTTATACTGGGTCTATCAGCCCTAGAGGTCGGTGTATAAAACTCCTACACGGCCGTGATCAACTGTGAAGTACTAGGATGTGTAAGATCGTTACGTCACCTCATGTGTAATTAATTCTCTCAGTTTAATTGGACGGAGATACAAGTATACTTATTGGACTAGATTCGTAGGAAACGCTTGGCAGATAGTTGTCCTGTAGGGAGAGTTTCCGTGTCTACTTTGGAATTTCATGTTGTATTGGTCGGAGAATTAACGATGTAACAATGTATTTTTTTGGAATTTCCCTGCTTCAGTAAAGTACTTCAGGCACTTGTATACTCACCATTAGTCGTACTATGGTGTGATGTGATACAGAATTTTGTAGAAAGTTTAAAATTTGAAGCTTGCATTACGATGTTGGATTTAATAGTGAGGTTGGAGTTTGATAATGTACTGCATTAAGAAACAGGAACTGCCAGTAAGTTTAGAATTAAGCTGACGGTAATATGATACTGGATTTGATTTAAACTTTTAGGCTGTTCTTCTTTGATGCTGGATTTTAAAGTAAGTTTTGAGTTCTGAGCTTCATGAATCATAAGACTGGATAATTTTAAAACTGCCTGGCTAGGTTTTGTTTTTGTGTAATATCACAATTTGTTGTGAAGATGGGTTTGCATTCGTGTTCCAGTAAATAGTTTTCCTATGAAATTGAAAATCATCCTAAGTTTGAATTCTAAAAAAACAGTATAATTATAATGCTGTACTGATTAAGTGTTTCAGGTTATGTTGTCGTTTATTTTGAAATAAGTTTACAGGATAATATAAATGTACTTATTGTGGTGCACTCAAATTTGAATTCAAAACCAAATTTAACGGATAAATGCCATGATGAATTGGCGCACTTACAAATAAAAACCATACTTGTTTTAGAAATACAGGGTAAGTGTAATTAGCACAGTCACAATTAGCAGATTGTTTTCAGCTTGAAAGTTGCTGAAATATTAGATTATTTTTAGAATATTTACATTTAGAGTGTATTTGGTTGTATCGATATCCTTCTCATAAAGTGACTCTGAAGTTGTACTTTTAACAGGTGGTTATATACAGGTGGTGCTGTCTGTAGTTTTAGTAGGTTTGAAGTTCAAAGCTGACCCGTAGCAGGAATTTGTAATTCATGTTTAAATAAGATTGTGATATTAGCCAGGACCTATCTTACTCGGCCAGTACGTTTAAAACTTTACTGTCTATAGGCGACTGATGATAATACTAGAATGAGATAAAAGGTCCGGCATTAGTCCCTTGTCTGGTTTATTGTCCGGCCGGCTTTAGTTTTTATCATGTTGGGTGTATTTGTATGTTTACAACACTTGTAGAATTAACACTGGTACCGTGATGTAACATAGACCTGTGTTTGCTGACCACTGAGAGATTTACACTGACCACTGAGATTTGACCACTAGGAATACGGACAGTACTGACCCTTTAGACCCCTACTGATAAGTAATTATTTGTAAACATGGTGCGGTAATCAACCACCCCACTGATATAGGAACGTCCAATTATAATTTGACCAGTTCCCCTCAGTGGAGAGCTGGCAGGCTCGTGGGGAAGTGGAGGAGGAGAAATAATACGGTGCCATGAACTTTCGGTTTTGACCCCTGTCAAAACTTTTTCGCTTTCAAACACTTTCACTTTTGGAGTATATTCACCTCGACCATGCCATGCATCTGTGGTTGGAGAAAGCATGCTCGTAGAAAGGTAAGATAAAACACTGTATTTTATATTTAGATATAATTTAAGAGAGCTGCCCTTATCAAGGTAATTTGGGCAGCTATCTGGCTTGTATTGGGAGAGTTATCAAGTTTTATAGGCCAGAAAAATATGTAAACAAAATTGATTCCCTGGGCCGTTCAGCCAGCCCTCAGTAGCAGAGCATCACACAGTGGTTTTTACTGCTCTTGGTGTACATGTGATGTTGTTGGAGGGAAACATGATGGGAGGGTGGGGGGGGGGGGTTCAAATTGATGAGAAAAACAAAAATTGGAACAAGGGGTGATGGAATCTTAACTACTTTGCTGTAGTGGTGTAGTAGGTTTTTATTTTTAGATCATTACCTACATTAATGTGTGTAGAAGTTTCTGTATCAAAGATCGACACATTTCTGTATATATATATATCTGTGTCAGTGGCAGTGTTGGCCTGTATGGATTTTACTATGTATTATATAACTTAACAGGTTCTTAGGGAATACCTAAGGAAGATTTCCAGGGTGAACTCTCCTACCTACAGTTATGTTTATGGATAAGAAGATTGTATCTCTGTAAAAATAATTACAGCATTTCCCACCAGGAGTGAATAAATACACTGAACCATTGAACACTTAGGTGTATATAAACCAGTACTAGAGGTGTCTTGGGGGGGGGGGGGTACTGGGTGGAGGGTTGGGGGGTACTGATGGAGGGTTGGGTTGGGGGTTACTGGTTGGGGGTAGGGAGTACTTTGTGAAGGGTTGGAGGGTTGGGGGTAGGGTGGTACTTGTTGGAGGGTTGGAGGGTACTGATGGAGGGTTGGGGGTAGGGGGGTACTTGGTGGAGGGTTAGATGGTACTGATTGAGGGTTGGGTTGGGGGCTACTGATGGAGGGTTGGGGTAGGGAGTACTTGGTGGAGGGTTGGAGGGTGCTGATGGAGGGTTGGGTTGGGGGTTACTGGTTGGGGGTAGGGAGTACTTGGTGGAGGGTTGGAGAGTGCTGGTGGAGGGTTGGGTTGGGGGTTACTGGTGGAGGGTTAGAGGGTACTGATTGAGGGTTGGGTTGGGGGCTACTGATGGAGGGTTGGGGGTAGGGAGTACTTGGTGGAGGGTTGGAGGGTGCTGATGGAGGGTTGGGGGTAGGGGGATACTTGGAGGGTTGTAGGGTTCGAGGATATTGGTTGAGGGTTAGAGGGGTTTTGATGGAGGGGTAAATGCTGTATTACAGCACTCAAGTACTCTTTTAGTGAATTTCTCTTTAATTGGTACTGTTCGAGAGGCCAAACTACTTTAACTTTTTTAGAGATTGTATTGTATTGTGAGAACATTGTATCATGCTATAGTCATGCATGCAAGAGCATTTTGGTCTCAATATTCAATACTGTTGTAATAGGACAAAGAAAAGTGATAAAGATAGCACTGTTGCTGGGACTCAAACCTACAACCCTTGGCTCTCCAGCCGGATGCTCTACCACTAAACTAAAGGGAAACTCTCTATAGCTTACACTTGTAATAGAGCAACCTTCACATCTTTTACAATGCATATTTTCCAACCCTTCCTATTTAGGAGGGAGACTCCCGATTTTGGATCCTAAAATGTTGCATTTTCTGCTTTGGAATTTGTTTTACTGTTCCTGTTTTTAAAGATCTGATGATTTCATCTGAAAGAAGAGCTCAAAAGAAGTCATTTAAAAGTGTTATTTTTCCTCTGAATGTTCATGTATACATATTATATATGTTTTCAATTCTGAGCACACGTAATCTCCCCCATGGAAATTTTAAAAAATTGGCAAGTAAGCAATGTTTTAACTCAATTAAGAGCCAAGAGATCACTGACAACTTGAATTTCGTTAGAGCATTGAGCTGGAGAGCCAAAGGTTGAAGGTTCAAGCCCAGCGATGGCACTATATCACTTGTCCTCGTCCTATTACAGAGATCTATGTTGTTGTAAAAGTAAATTTGTCGTGATCGACTGTCCGTTTTGAAGTTCTGTTTAGTGGATCCAGAGACACAAGCTAGGAGAGATTCTGGGAACACACTGTGATATATGCCAGTACCTTCTACTTCCAATGACAAAATATACAACAACTACAAGGCTATAAATTTCATTTCTATTTGACGAAATCACAGTGTGATTTGTCATAATCTAAGTTAACTTTTGCAGTAAATAAATTCAATCTCAAGTAGATTTGAAAGGCAAAATATAGGGAAACCTAATTGACATTTACAATTTTAGAGTTGACATTTTAAGAAAACTTGGCAGTTACAAATTGATGTTGATTTGCCAGAATTTTTACAGTCAGTCTCTGCAGTAATAGAACCTATAGTAAAATAAGTCTACAAAATCATCCAGATAGATTATTCTTTATGGTCAGTCTCTGCAGTAACAGAACCACACCTATAGTAAAATAAGTCTCCAAAATCATCCAGATAGATTATTATAAGATAACTCAAGTGTCCAGCCAGGACTATTGAATTTTAGGCTCCATTGCAGAATTAGGGAGGATTACAGAATGTTGACCAGTAGTTATAGTGAATGGCCAGTCCAGCCCAAGCCCAGGTCAGTGGGTTGGTCAGAGATAAGGTCAGTTTGTTCCTACAGGAGTGTAAACATTTAACTGACCATTCAGACCAGATACATTCCATTTCCACCCTGTATCTGTGCACCGAAACACAGGAAGCTAAGTCCATGAAAACTTTTAATACTTGTCCAAACATCTGGTCAATTTTACTGGCTACAAACTGACCGAACTGACCCAGCCACAGAGCTGGTGGCTTTAATCAAAACCTACTGAAGGTTTTTAGTTCAGACTTTCATGGGCAATAAAATTCAGCAATGTCAAGCTGCCAACACTGTAAAAACTTTTAATGTACATGTATGTTCTTATGATGCCAATTTTGTACTTCTATATTTTCCAAGTTTTAGTTTGACAACATTGTGAATTACTTATTTTATTTTTGTTTTTATTATAACGTAATCAATGTTATTGTTAGTAAGCAATGTCAGAATAATTCTATTTTCAATAATGAAATTAACATCAAAATTCACAAATGAAATATGAAAATATTGCTTTATATATGATCTGCTTGACATGAATGGATATTTAGGTCTGATGTCATGGGAAATTCACTAATACTTTATGACTAACCAAAGGGTATTTTTGCAAAATCGTTTTAAGCGGCGTGTTATAAAGATTTAAAAATAGTCATTGAATTACATAAATTGTCCAATATGTCATATTTATCCTGGTGTGAAGGCGTACTTTTGTAAATCCCTGTTTAGTGATTGGCCAATTCTGTGCCATATTTATTTTTCTGACGAATTGTGCTATATTTAGAATTGAAGTGGTGCAAGCTTAATAAGTACAAGTGGATATATCCTGTTAAAAGGTTACATTCATACACACACAAATATTTCTAATCACTTAAAATGTTCTCAGTGTCAAACATATTCTGTTGTACTTGTGAAACTTAAACAAAAGGAAATACCTATATAAAGAAAACGCCTGCACACGTACTGGAACAATCAAACAGTTCAGAATGGCTATTAAACTGATAGCCTTGATAAGCCCATGCTTGCTAATAAGCCCTTGTCTCGGTTATAAGCCCATGGCTGGGTAATAAGCCCATGGCTCGGTTATAAGCCCATGGCTCGGTTATAAGCCCATGCTCGGTTATAAGCCCATGCTCGGTTATAAGCCCATGGCTCAGTTATAAGCCCATGGCTTAGTTATAAGCCCATGGCTGGGTAATAAGCCCATGGCTCAGTTATAAGCCCTTGTCTCGGTTATAAGTCCATGGCTGGGTAATAAGCCCATGGCTCAGTTATAAGCCCATGCTCGGTTATAAGCCCATGCTCGGTTATAAGCCCATGCTCGGTTATAAGCCCATGGCTCAGTTATAAGCCCATGGCTTAGTTATAAGCCCATGGCTGGGTAATAAGCCCATGGCTCAGTTATAAGCCCTTGTCTCGGTTATAAGTCCATGGCTGGGTAATAAGCCCATGGCTCAGTTTTAAGCCCATGCTCGGTTATAAGCCCATGGCTCAGTTATAAGCCCATGCTCGGTTATAAGCCCATGCTCAGTTATAAGCCCATGGTTCAGTTATAAGCCCATGACTCAGTTATAAGCCCATGCTCGGTTATAAGCCCATGCTCGGTTATAAGCCCATGGTTCAGTTATAAGCCCATGACTCAGTTATAAGCCCATGCTCGGTTATAAGCCTATGGCTCAGTTATAAGCCTATGGCTCAGTTATAAGCCCATGGTTTGGTTATAAGCCTATGGCTCGGTTATAAGCCCATGGCTCAGTTATAAGCCTATGGCTCGGTCATAAGCCTATGGCTCGGTTATAAGCTCATGGTTTGGTTATTAGCCCATGGCTCGGTTATAAGCCCATGCTCGGTTATAAGCCCTTGGCTCGGTTATAAGCCCATGGCTCGGTTATAAGCCCAACAATCCCACAAAGGCAATATATCACTCTTAAAAAATCAAAATGAACTGTTCCCATCTTAAAATTGGAAGAGTTCAAATGTGTCTTCATGGTTGTATGCGTTAAACCCCTCTCTAAGGACTTCAGGTTTTAGGAAATTTTTTTTTCAATTTCATATAGTATAAGTATGTAAGCTTGTTTCCTCTTTATCTGATTAGGGCTGTGAAATACCTCTTTTCTGTGGAATGTACCCTATTTTTCTGGGAAACATTCCGCATCGAAAAGATCGAAGATAATACAAATAATGTTAAGTTGAAGTGAATTTCCTGTGCCGAAGAAAATTGTAGATAAAAATCTGAGATTTGTTGTTAGCTGGAGGACTTCTCTTTTATTATTTCTAGATTCCAGAATTAGTTAATTTCATTATTCAGATGTAATGTGTGAATGTATTGAAGTTTTGAGGAGAAAACCTAATTCATTTAAAAACAAAATCATCATATTGCCACATTGTTAACGGCACTGTGTGTAATTAAGGAAGGGATTGATGACTGCAGTTTTTATTACTTTCATTTGCAATATTTTCTCACTTAGTGTTATATGGAGGGTGTCTCATCACAATCCCAGGTTTAGACCATGCCGTCATATTTCAGAATTAAGGAAAGCAATAGTACCTATCCCTGATGACTTACCAATGACAAGAAAATCAATAAATGAGGGGCAATAGAATGAATAACGATAAAGAAAATTTAATAAAACTTCTATACATTAGTTTTTTATCTCTGAAATTGGCATGGAAACATGTAGGTAGGATCCCGTTCTGGAAGTCGAGGGAGCAGATAGCCCTGTGTAATGGCTGTATCTCTAGGCATTACCACAGAGAGACAATAGAAAAGTTGTGTGAAACAACCATTTTACGACCCTTTGGTTGCCGTGACAACCATTTATTAGCGCCACCTGGGGTATTATGTCACAATATTGTTTCTGTCAAAAAATGAAGTTTGTAAATTTGATTAACTTCTTAGTGCTGGAAGCCATTTTGATATGATAAAGATACCCTACAGGCTAATGAGAGAGGAGGGATTCTAATGTAGTCAGGAACAACATGTATAAAAGCTTGGTCAACTTGATCATATAAAATTCAAATATTTTAAATCTAGATCTTCAGATTAGATTACCAGAAATATTGATTTCGTGTGTTATTTATCTGAGGAGATATATATTTGAATCAAAGAACATGTTGTTTTAATTTTGAAAACATAACTGTACACTTAAATTTTGCCTTTGCTTGTCGTTAAGCTGTTTGTACTTGACAACAACGTACACATCTAGATTCTTTTGTGTAAAGTCTGGTTAGCCATCTATGATGTCAATATATTCTAACAAATACTCTGAAATTTAACAAAAAATACTTAAATTATGGAAAATTCAACAAATAAAAAATCATATATTACAGCCAGACTAGGGATGATGAACAACAAGATTTGAACTGTGGACCTCTAATGATTGAACATTGGCACAAGTGCACTATATAATTGACAGTCAAATATGGGGAAGTTATCCATTGTATATGAAAAAGTAGCAGTGGGAAAGTGATCTAAACACATTCATTCCTAAAGTCACATTAGACTCTTCCAATTCAAAGGTTGGAATAGTTCATTAGGATTTCAGTGGTGAAAGATCAGCAGATGTTGTAAATATTTAATCTGTGTAGTACAATTGGTGTGTACATGAGTCTATCAAACAAAGCCTCTCTAACCACATCAGACTCTTATACACTAGGAACAAAAAACATTCCTACGCTGGTCACATAAACCTGGGACCCAAGGGACCGTCGATTTCCCCTCAAGGACCAGAGATGTCCCCTCAGGGACCTGGCCATGCCCTTATAGCCTCAGCAGCATGCTAGAGGCCTTTCAGGGCACATGTCCGAGGTATTTTTATGTGATGTGACGGTTCATTGGAGTCCATTGTAGACCATTGTTTCCTATTAGGCATTCTTGGAGAGTTATGGAAATGTATGAATGGAATTACTGGTGTCCCATTGGTTTTCTGTCACACCAGTATGACAAGGTGATGAAGTTAAATGTTGTTTGGCACATAAATGATTTCCAATTTCCTAAAATGTGTGATAAGTCACGCGTTTAGTTGATATTGGGTTTATAGATATACAGGAAAGTGACGTTTCAGTTAATTACTTCCTTACTGTGTGGTGTGTAGAGTATAATACAGTACTACAGTTTATACAGTAGATTCCACTTAATATTAACCCCGTTAATATCACATTCCTCTTTATATCAAGATTTTCACAAGCACCATTTTTCTCTCTATATAATCTATGTAATTTTATTTGGTTAATATCATGTTTTTTGAGGTGAAGTTGTCTTAATATCATGTTTTTTAACCAATCACATAAAATATCCAGAAAGTAATGTCGTTTACGTTGATTTCAGATACAACTTGTACAAAATGTTGCATAGAAAATACAAATAACCCCAAAAATGATTTTTTATTGAAAAAATGTGATCTATATATTAAACACCTTGAATAGCTTACTTTCAGTTATGGAGATCGGATATGCACTTGATTAGTGGAAAAACATGTTTCTCTTAATGTCACATTCCTGTTAATACCATGTTTTTGTTTGACAAATGCAACATGATATAAAGAGGTATGCACTATAACGTATAATAGCTCATCAAATACTATACTTAGCCACAAATACCGAAGACTTTGTTAAAAAAAAAAAAAAATTATCTTTTTTTCAACAACTACAAAATAAGTTATCCGTCTTATATCAACCAATCTTGTTTGCTCAGATATAAGTGAATGTGGGGCTTTATAGTGGAAGGAAACCGGAGTACCCGGAGAAAATCCAGGTGACCCCATACCTTTTCAAATCTAACCCCGGCCACCTGATGGTGAAAGGCAATTGTGCTATCTACTGCACCACCCGACCACCGACCACCCGAAGGTTTTGTTTTAATCAAGCTGTTTGATTGTTAAATATACTTGGTGTACAAATATACTAATTTAGCTGATAATTAGTACACTTTGTTGTATCACAGAGGAGGAGGAGGAGGGGGGGAGGAGGAGGAGCTAGATGTATGAGGGTTTCAGGAATGGAACTTGTAAATCTGAAAGACTATTTGGATGTTGATCAGTTAATGGTAATCGGGTCGGTTCAGGATTAATTGTTTCATTTTCGTTGATTATTATTATTTTTTTAATTGAAATAAAAAATGAATTCATTAGTATTGAGATTCAAAATGTTTGATAATTGAATGAAAAATACAGAAGCAGTAGTGACCTTGAATTCATGAGAACTATTTGAACAACACTGAAATGATTGGCCTTGCTATAACCTACTAAGGGCATTGCTCACCATAAACACCTATTATACAATACCTGTTGATAAGTTGGCAGATAAGCAATGCCTTGCTAGCCAAGATAGTACACAATTTCTTAATTATTCATACATATATATATGGAAATCAATTAACCACCAGGAAATGTTTGCTTACATCAAAGTTATACCTTTCATTGATCATGGGTCAGTCAGAGTTGATGTATAGTTGATCGACTGTGGTCAGTTTTGGACCTTACCTGGACACTGACCCTTCTACAGTACAAATTACTGAAAATGTGGTTAGCTTATGGTTTAATTTAATATGGACCTTACCTGGATCAACAGTACAAAACATTCAAAGTATAGTCAGCTTAACAGCCATACTTTGGCCTGGATTGGTAATGCAATGTGATGTCAACTTGTTTCTGCCACCTGCATCATTATAGCACAAAAACAGTGCAAAGCTTTGTCAACTTAAGACAGCATCAGTGAATCCTATTCTGACCATTGGCTTGTGTAGCATCATTTAAGTCGGACACCTGTCCAGATTAGAACTTGAATTGACAAATGGTCATTATGGAAAAAAAATACTGACCAATGACCAGAGTGGGGTTGTAGGGTAGTATACTGACCACTGTCATGTGTCCAGTGTATATTTATTACAGACTGACCAAAGTAGAATTATTTTATCTGGAACCTTACACTGACCACTGTCTTTGGTAGATTTATAACAAAATGACCACTGGTCAGAATGGAATCAAGGGCTTGAGCAGGACAGCACTGTCAATAGAGCATGATGTTAGAGTGGACAACTGCTGGTCAGACTATGATAGGGAGTGGAGTTGACAGTCTGACAATTACTAAAGATTGATTGGTCAGGGAATTAATTCCTGGCTCTGAGCAGGTTATAGGACTGGTGTTAGGTTACATCTCTAGCATGTGATGGGGGGGGGGGGGGGGGGGTATAGGACTGGCATTAGGTCTCATCTCTAGCATGTGATGGGGGAGGGGATGGGGCAGGTTATAGGACTGGTTTTAGGTTACATCTCTAGCATGTGATGGGGGGGGGGGAGCAGGTTATAGGACTGGTGTTAGGTTACATCTCTAGCATGGGTTGGGGGAGGGGGAGCAGGTTACAGGACTGGTGTTAGGTCTCATCTCTAGCATGTGATTGGGGCCCCCCCCCCCCCCCAGCAGGTTAAAGGACTGGTGTTAGCTCTCATCTCTAGCATGTGAGGGGGGGGGGGGGGGGGGGGGTGGCGAGCAGGTTATGGTACTGATGTTGGGTCTCCTCTCTAATGTGTATCAAGGGGGGAGGGGTAAACAGATAGTCATGCTCCTAGTAAGGGATGGTGTTGGTGTTTATGTTAGATTAGTGGAAGAATTCATTATCCTAAAGTAACAGCATGTAAATATTGCAAACTTAAACTTGATCTTTAGAACTGAGACCCTTAGTTCATATGGTGACAGGAGGGAGTATAGAATGTCAGGTGGGCGGGGCAGTAGCTGATCTGACAGGCTGCCAGCTTCTGTACCAGAGAGGTGTAACTATAGCTGACACCTACACATAGTGGTGAGGAAACAGAGGCTATATTGAGTTGACGTTTTGTTCAATGAGGGAACTGCATTAAACTGACCCCTGACTCCTAGAATATTTTATAGCCGCTGATTTATTTAGAAAATAAATAATTTTACTAATTTCTAATCAATTGGATGTCTGAATCTATAGCTCTAAAGTTTTGTTCTCTGACAAAATGCTCCAAAACATAAAGCATCATGATGGAATTAAAAATTTAGCATCCCTATAATATACCAGATGTACAAATCTTAACAGAGAGATATCTGTAGACAATTAGGTCTCCAACTCATCACAGTGTCTTAATTTGAGTATTGGCCATTTTGAATATTTCTATGTAAAGATTTTCTTTACTTTTAGTAAAATGAAACCTTTTGAATTCAGTAATGGCCACTGGGTTAGTTCTGACTGCCCAGGCGGTGACATACCATTGTTTTTTCTCAGCTTAAAATCTGTGAGTGACAGTTAGATTAGTTACCTCCCCTGAGTGGATCAGTTACCTCCCCTGAGCGGACTTCTCCTGTCACTTCTGCCATCAAGTTATAATTGGGTGATTAACACCAGGGACAATAAGAACAGGTCTGATACAGGGACAAAATCATTCTAATTATAGCAGGAACTCCCTATTTCCTTAGAAATTAACCATAAATATTTCACATTCCTTAGTTCAGTCTTATGATCAATTTGTTAGTCTCGGTTGGACATTTTATATGAAGGGCAAAATTAGACCTGTCAAAACTGACTCTCAAATGGATCTCAAATGAATATGATGAAGTAATTATAAATAAATTTGCTTCAATGTAATGATTTATTTATATTTTCAACTAGAGGAATGATACTTCTCTCCACAGGAGCTTTTATGATTAATGTTTAGTGTTTCAAACAAGAATGTCTCCGTTCTCAATCATGATCCACAGGTTCAGTACACTAGCAAGAACGACATTTTTTTCCATCAGTGCTTTACATGAAGATATATTAAAACATGACATAGATACTGGTTTAAACAGTGTAGCTTTTATTTTTAAAGGATGAACTATAAATTTAGTTTCCAAGGATACTTTAACTTCTTAAAACATGACATAGATATTGGTTTAAACAGTGTAGCTTTTATTTTTAAAGGATGAATTATAATTTTATTTTCCAAGGATACTTTTACTTCTTAAAACATTACATAGATATTGGTTTAAACAGTGTAGCTTTTATTTTTAAAGGATGAATTATAATTTTATTTTCCAATGATACTTTTACTTCTTAAAACATAAAATAGATATATTGGTTTAAACAGTGGATTTATTTTAAAAGACGAAATATAAATTTAGTTTCAGACGATACTTTTTCAACTTGAAATAGATGTTGGTTTAAACAGTAAAGGATTTATTTTAAAAGATGAACTATAAATTTAGTTTCAGATGATACTTTTACAACTTGACATAGAAGTTGGTTTAAACAGTGGAAGATTTATTTTAAAAGATGAACTATACATTGTTGAATTATGGTAATTTCCTAGAATCCTTTATTGCATGGAATCATTTAAAACATTAGGTGAGTGCCATATGACAGATGTGAGGACTAGATAAAGGATGGCTGTGAGAGAAAAGCTTTAAAACAATATACATGATTAAATACTGATTGTTTATATCAATAAATTACTCTTGACCCAATATCTTTTTATAAATTAACTCTTTCCGTACTCGTTCAAATTTCCCACTCACTAACTTTTTTTGCCATTTTTACCATCATTAATGCCTTGAAATTGAAAGTAAAATCCGGTTGATATTTATTATTTGTTAAATATGCATTTCGTATGTAAACTTCTTCGTACAAACACGCCAAACAAGCGAGTTACACACACGCTTTTCTTAACGTCTCAAGGCGTCATGAAGGATATGGGAGCACTTTTTTATGAAGACTGAAGGCAACATGATAGATACGGGAGTACTTTTTTATGTCTCAAGGCATCATGAGTATGGAAAGAGTTAATGAAAACATTCAAAAGAAGCTGTTCATTAAAATAGTGATTTTCTACTTGTGTAAGTGTAACTTTTTCTTGTAAAATAAGATAGCACAAAATCTAATCAAAGGAAGCTTTTAAATGCAAGTATCACCGCAAATTTGATATCAACTGATTATTTTTGAAATGAATGAACAATTTGAGAATCCCACAATTTTTTAATCGGATCAAGCTTTCCTAAATGTGAAGCCACTGTTTTTTCCATAAAGGCTCAACTTGACAATGTTTTGTTTTATGATCTGACCAGTGTGATACTACCAACTAATGTGTTAGCGTTTTCTATTGGTTGATAAATATGTTGGTGTCACATCAACCATGTGTATCGACATTTTTGATTGGATTAGAGAACATGGCACTGATTGACACAGAAATTGGTCGTTCATTGCCATTGGTTGAAATCTTCCGGGAGAAGGTCACAACAATCTGAAATTCCTTGACACCTTAAGTATAGTTCTGGGAGTATTCCTAAGGAAATTGGCATTAATCATGCCATTATTTCTAGAAACAGTAAACTGAAATACCAAATGTTTCTTTTTTGATAATCATCTTCAGAAATTCCGAGCATTAGAAGAGCCAAATGAATCGGAACTCTTTTACTTTGGAGACAACACAGAGTGCTAGGTCTCAATCACCACCTTAATGAGATCTTTTGAATAATATTGAAGATTTGAGAGGACAAAAGATCAAAGTTTAAATGAAACTTATATAATTACTGTAATGTACACTTATGTTGATAACTTGTGTGTGGTTCTGATAAATAAAGAAGTAAGACCATTCGACTTTTAAATAATGTGTTTATAATGATAATGCATAATATAATGACACATATATCAGTGTGGGGTGCATTTTTTTTAACTAAATTTGATTACAAAGCAGTCCAGTGGTAGGGTGCATTATATTTCAAAGATTTTTTTTTTCGCCAAAAATTATACCTGGAGAAATTATATAACGCTTTTTTACCTGGCCTTTAGCATAATCATCACTTAACACTATACATAGTTATTAACACCAGATCAAAAAAAAATAAATGAATTTTCCTGTCAGCAGAAATTTAAGATAGAATGATTTTCATTGAAACAGATTTAAGTTTTCCTTTAATTACATTAGACCTAATATACATTCAAAAGGTTTTTTTTAATTTTTAATGAAGGTATATTGTATTAATTACTAGGTATTTGAATTAAAGTGCACAGGTTAAAACTATGTAATGCTGGTATGATACTGTACCTCTATTGATGGGACTTTAAATACAGGTAAAAATCAGCGTACCTGTCATTTGATCAAACAGGTGCTGATTGTTTTGACCTTGTTCTTATAAAAAACATTCCTATGTTGATTTCTCCACAAAAAAATGCTATTATACAAAACTAAATGAGTTTCCTTGATTGTAATTGACACACCTATTATGATAACGATTTCACGGCGGTGTTTCACAAGTGTGATCGAGTTTCAGGAAAAATGCGAAGAAAAGATCCTATCTTTTTACGAAACATATGTACTCTAACTTTTCAAAGTTAACCAACGGTTTTCTGAATCACTTTTTGTACAGATTGTTATCTAGATTTTTTTCTGTATTTAAAATACATTTAAAAATGTACTAATGCATTTAAAAAACTCCTTAGCAGTGTTCAAATACAATGGCTTGTCAGAACAATTCCGTTTTAGTGATAATCAGGTTACCTAACCATGACATATCAAATGCTATGTACGGTTTTAAGCACTTTGAGTTCATGTTCATTTTCAAAATAATAATTTAATAACAGATTTTAATATCAATTTCATCAATACTGGAAATGAAAACAAAAAACATTCTTTAGGTAAACAAAGCATAACAGATCAGAAGATATTAACATCATGTTTTTATCATAAAATGTTGATATAGACCAAATATATTCACATGAACCTCACATTACTCAAATTAGCTGGGAGCTATTCCATGTGTACAAGATCATACAATAGATTTATTAACTGATTATTTTGAATAAATTATCTGTACACTGTTTTCAACTAAAGATAATTCATTAAAGGAAATTATCACTTATAAAATATTTAAAACAATTGTAAACATTTATTACATTTTTAATACACTCTATTTATCCCTACCATGTTCGTCTTTGTTCCAAGGGGGATAACTCTTCTGGCACTTGTGAAGACCAAATGAAAAATACATAAAATCAAAGGCATCACTTTCTCCATGAATGGCTGATGGCACTTTGATGAGATTCACTTTCATTTGATATGGTCATTATTTACTTTTATGGACATTGAAGAGCCCAGTGGTCAGTGAATTTAATTTCCGTGTGTCATTAACCCACGACTAAGGAGTTGGAGGTCATCCTTGGTCTAAAATAATACAGTCAGTTGCCGGGTAACCTGGCCAGACTTTGTGTTATTTTAGAGGGTGGACACATGGCTGGACCGGGTGATGGTGGTCAAGTCGATGGTCAGACGCCCAGGGGGTTGTAAACTGTGCACCAGGAAATAAAGCAATTTAGCTAATTAGTATGGCTAGGCATGCATCGCACACGGCAATATAACACCCCACTGGTCAGCACATGTAGGTTCCCATGTTTTAATTCTTCCACTTAAGGCCAGGAGTGTGTCTAATGACCAGTGACATTTTCACTTTACATGTTATCTTTTCCTTTTTCCCCTTCTTTCTATCAATTTAATCCTGTTCCAGTTGTGGTGGATAATCTCTAGCTAGTTATTTTGTCAGTTCACAACTTTTCCTTTTCCCTTTCCCCTTCTTTCTATCAATTTAATCCTGTCCCAGTTGTGGTGGATAATCTCTAGCTATAGATATATTGTCAGTTCACAACTTTTCCTTTTCCCTTTCCCCTTCTTTCTATCAATTTAATCCTGTCCCAGTTGTGGTGGATAATCTCTAGCTATAGATATATTGTCAGTTCACAAATTTGCCCTTTCCCTTTTCATTTCTCTCCATCAATCTGAGCCGTATATATACTAGTGGCTGAGCTAGTTATAATATCTGTCAACAACTTTTTCCCTATCCCTATTCCCTTCTCTCCATCACTTCATTCCTTCCTTGCTTGCTCTATCTAACTTCAGTGTATATAATAGCTAGTGATGGTCTTTCCTTCTCTCCATCACTCGAATCCTGTCCTTGTGGATACCGGTATGTCCCACTAGTTATAATGTCGGTTCACAACTTTCCTCCTATCCCTTTTCCCTTCTCTCCATCACTCCAATACTGTCCTTGTGGATATGTCTAGCTCGTTATACTGTAGGTTCACAATTTTTCTCCTATACTTGTTTCCTTCGTTCCAATCCTGTCCTAGTAGATATATGCTGAGCTAGTTATATAATCACTTAAAAACTTTTCCCCAATTCGTCTTTCCTTCTCTCCATCACTACAATCCTGTCATAATGGATATGTCTAGCTCATTATATTGTCGGGTCACAACTTTCCCCCTATCCCTTTTCCTTTCTCTCCATCCATCTGTTCTCCTGCCACTTCCAGTGGACCTATCTGGTTGGTTGTGTATTAATCACTTATCAATTCTCTGTTCTTATTCCTCCACTTTCTTCCTCGCTTGCTCTGTCTTACTTCGGTGTATATAATGGCTAGTGATGGTCTCCCCTCCCTATGTTCCCTCTACTTCCTGCCTTCTAAATACATTTTCTTTCCATCTACTGTCTAAATGATTATCAGGTTTACAGTATATAATGGTTGATGATATTGTCTGTTCACAACAATACTGTCTCTCCTTTCCCATTTCCTTCTTGTCATTAATGTTACCCTGTCATCCTTTCTTCCTTCCTTCTTTCCGTCCACTACCATCCTGTTGATAATGGATGGTACTTGTCTAATGACAGATGTCACTTCACATCATTTTCACCCTTCGATATGTCCATCTTCTGTTGATTCCCTCAATCCTATTGTTTTCCTTCTTTCTTTCTCTTTCTCCGTCACTCAACTCTGCTCTAGTGTTGGAGTGTACCTTGGTATTAAATTGTTGATAAAGCTATTCACAACAATTAAACTCCTTCTTTCAATTTTTGTCCCTCCTTATTGGTTTCTTCCTTCTTTCCCTTCTTCCTTTCTTTGTCCCTTCTTATTCTTTTTTTCCTGTCATCCATTACCCCTTCTTTATTCTTCCTTAATATTTCCTGTAATTTCTATCCTTCTCTCCTTCCTTATTCTTTCTTCTCCTTTCTGTCCTTCTGTCCCTCATTATCCTTCCTGATTCTTTCCTATATGTCCTTCCTTTCTCTCATTGTTCCTCTTTATCCCTTTCTTTAGCGATGGCCCAGAAAAGACGAGAGAACACTTATGATTATGATTACTTGATGATGTTGAGGCCTCATCACTTACACAAGGGAGATAACTTCTTTTTAAAAATATTTTAATCACTTTTTGTTTTGTCTTAATCAAAATCTAATTTCTGAATTGCAAAGCAAGAAATCAGAAGCTTTATATATATATTTTTTTTATGAATGAAGAAATTCTTTCTTATTACTCTGCTAAGTTATTGTAAGATTGTTCTGTCTATTTTTAGCATTAAAGGTATATTTGTCACCTGTCTTATTATACGATCAGAAACTTAAACAGGTGAAAATAACTGACAGGTAAAATGGAAACACCACTTCATACCTGTATTGTTTACCTGCTGTAGTAGGTAAACGGTGTATTGTTAGAGACGGGTATAAGTTGTGTGGGATTACGGGGTTCCTAAAGCTTAAGTTATGTCATAATATTGGACAGGTGTGTACAACCTGTTTACAGGTGAAAACGTAATCAGGATTTACTGTATAAATATTTGGATTATTTTTTGCATTAAAACTTTTCAATATTTTTAAATGACTGTTTAAATCACTTTTTCAGATCATTAGATATATTTAAAGCTGGGCTAATTGATTCAAATTGATATAATCTTGGGGCCGTGTTGTTTACACTATGTCACATAAAATGGCTCGAGATTTTCTATAATTGGAAAAAATGCATACATATTTATCAAACTTTTGCACTTTAAAGCTTTTTGATGTCAGACTTTTTAATGATGTTTACCTGACAAAGAAATTATTGAACAATAAAACTTTTCAGAAAGAGTTCAACTTAATTTAATCAAATATGCAATTAACTGAGGTTAAACATTTTAAAATTACTTTTTGGTTTGTAATAAGCTTCACCTACTCCTGTTATATTGTGACATTCACGCTTTAATTAACTCCGTGATCACATTGTGTGGTTTGATGGATTGTCACATTGAAAACACTTTGATACCTATTCATCGATATAAGCCTTCTAAAAGAGCCTTGTGTCACCTTGCAAAAAATTAGGTCTATTACGGACAATTTTTGTGTATAGATTTTTTTTACCTGTTTGTATTTTCATTCAGATAATATATGTGAATTACACCAACATACCTTACCTGTATGACTTACCTTTGACCTCATCATACTTACAATGTATATTGTGTGCAAAACGATATTTCAAGTAGTTATAATAATTGATTTATCTTTCACAATTAATGACAAACCGTTAAAAATGTACAAAGCAGGGAAGGGCAAGGGCCCAAAAATCTGATGTCCAATAGATGGAAGTTTGTGGTGGTTCATCTCCTCAATTCCCGGAGGATGATGATAATACTGCTAAAAGATGTGATTCCTTTTTGTTTATTTGTGGTGCACGCACTTTGACAATGTTTACTCCAAAATCTGATTTCCATATTCCTTTTAGAAAAATTAGTTTTATATGTAAGAGAGCTGTGACCATATTTCTGCAATTAATTTCTAATCTATAGAACCAAGCTTATACCCATAACTTTAAACTTTCAAATTTTGATCAGAACTGTACATCAATTTTAAAGTGTCATTATTTTAAGATTTACAAGCAGTTAATTTTTTTCCTACAAATAATGAAAAGGAATCCAAATAAAAATCCTTGAGATTCGCTATCTGGTTTCTTGTTCTGCACTCGATAGTGTTGAGTGGGTTGTTGACAAAGTTTAACGTATACCTGTGCCCCTTGGGGAGGCCCCTCCCTCTACCACGTGTGATAAGTTTAGCCTGGTATTTTACCTGTGCCGAGTCAAGGTAGACCAGGTAGATTTTCCGCCCAACCACACACCAATCGGCCCACGGCCAGAGTAAACATTCAACCGGAGTTACGTACAGACTGCTTCGGACCAGTTTGGCTCCGAACACATTTGTCTAACTCTATTATTGTCCAGTGTATGGACGTGTTTCCCCCTAAAAAGGGAAGTTTACGAGTGCATTTCCGGACGTGTGATCACCTGTGTTAGTTTGCGACAAATCTGTTGTTTTGTTGTTGTGATTCGAACGGACTGATATATATACCTTAACCGGCCCCAGGTAAGTGTATCTGTATTGTTTATATAGGTATTGTGTGCAGGTAAACTGTTTACCTGTTGAACAGAAGTGTGTAAAGGTATGCTTTACAGGTCTAGGACAGCTGTGACTTAGGAACAACTTTTACCTGTGCATGTATACAAGTGATCTTTCTATGTTTTCTTATGTCGAGACAGGGTTTACGATACTCGGGGGACAGCATGGCGCTGAACTTTTAACTATAATAGATATTTACCTGGCTGAAGGCTACCCAGGTGTATACTCTACCCAGCAGCACACCCTGTAGCTAGGCCACCATCAGGGGTGTATCTTAAAGTTAGGATTAACAGCTACTGGTTCCTTCAGAGGCCAAATTTTATACATACATCTCGTAAGTAATAACAACAGTTTACAGCTCAATATGGATCCGAACATACATACGACATAGGGAACCGTATATGGTATACAAAACACAGTTTTGGTCTACATGTAGTTTTCTACATAGATGAAAAGGGATTTTATTCCCATTTGGAACAGGGATTATATTTCCTCAAGGTTGAGGAGTTCATTAAGATCCGGGTGATATTGTTACGTATGGTTCATTAAAGATTCAGAAGTTGGATTCCTCGTGAAATTAAACAGCGTTCCCAGAAACCCCCCAGCAGAGAGTTCCACCCCCACCCTAAACAGGTACTTGTACCCTTAATTTACAAGGGTATGCCTATATATAAACAAGACAATGTTCTGAAAATACCCCTAAATGTAAAAGTGAGTGGGAATGTTGATTATATAGTCCTGTCATAGGTACTTAAAGATGTAGTATATCAGATTATTCTGCATCTTTTCATGAACTTTTGGATTCTAATATGGCTAACTTCATAGGAGAACCTTAAAGGCATCAATAGTTTCTTAGTGAAATAGGTAAATATTATTTCATCAAGTTTATTCATAAGATAACGTCCAGACCGAACTTGACACTTTAACACTGTTTCATCAAATTATCCTGGAGGGTTGACCACTCTTCTCATGTAGAACAAATCTTATGTCGGTTGGAATCTTTTGGGGTGCAAAATGTCCCTTCAGCAGAACTCTACGTCGCTATTATATCAGTTACTGAGAATTTAGTTCCTTCATTAGAACTCTATCAACTTCGCATACGTCTGTTATGGAGTCATAGTAAGGATTATAAATCCCTCAGGTAGAAAGGGCTTGATAAGGGAACCCCAGTTCAGCACTGCAGTACGACTAAATGTCAACCCCAAGACAGGTACTAGTGCACTCTAAAAAGACTGTCGCTGTTGATAAAACTGAAGTTGTATATCAGAACTGTGTACGGAAATTGTCAGTGGACATTTATGTGAGAAACTGAGAGGAAAGTTAGTACACATCTAAGCGAACATAGAAATGACACTGCTAAAATGAACAACATCAGTTTTAACAGAATTGCATGCAAAATATCCTCAACCCTGTACAATAAATCGGCATAAACAGATCATGCGAAAACATTGAATCGGCTATGTTAACAGATCAGATGCTTGCACCATAATTTGGCATGAACTGATCATGCTAATTTAACACTAAAATCACTTTGTCATTAGGAATGATACCAAAAGTTCAAAAGGAACAACACCAAACACCAGACAAATCAAAGAAGTAATCAAAATCAGGAAAACCCTTAAGTGAACAGAGATGAGGGGGACACCAGCTGAGTCATCACTTTAATTGTCCTGATAAAATAATGCGAAGTTAGACATGACTTTCATTCTATAAGCATTGAGTTTAGATTGCATTTCAAATAATTAAAATTGGAAAAAAATGCAAGTCCTTGGATACAAAATAATTGCACTAATATAAATAACACAAAATTATTCATGACTCCAATACTCCTTTCGAAAAATTCCACTTCAAAATTTGTTTTGAACTTTGTTCAGCAAGTTAAGCAAAATAAGCTGATACAACTAGATCTGAATCTGTTATAGCGCAATGTCTGGTTGAAACTGGCGCCAGAAGTTTTTAAGTGGTGGTCCCACAACTGAAACATCGACACGACAGTTACGTATCTCAAACAGATACCTTATGTTACAGGGCCACAAAGCTTAATTTGGTTAAATTTAAAAATCGTTAGAAAAACAACCTTGGATTATCTACCCGAGTTAGCGTACAAGAACACAGGTTGATAAAGAGTCGAGATAACTGGTCTTGTTTGACGTGGTGTAGGTATATATTGATCTCCAGGTTTACTGTTAACTGTCAACTTACACCAGTGCTCTATTGGTCAAAATTAAATATGACATCTTTTGAAATTAACATTTTTTCTTGTTTCATTATGAACATAGAAATGTACACCTATTCTGAATGATAAAAGCTATTACCAGAAACTGTAGAATTCCACATACCGTCATTGGATATTTTGAAACTTTTAGTTTTCACCTGCTAAGCTTGACAGATCGTATGCGGCACAAAAAGAATGAGTTTTGTTGAGTACATATAGTGTACCGATCACTTGATACAACCATTAACCATCTCCGGCGTTGATTCTATTTGGATATCCTTTTATAACACATAACCGTTAATTATAATACTATAGAATTGATTTAAATATCACTGTGTATTGCTTAATGAATTGTAAATTTATGGAAATGTTCACAGAAAAAATTAGTATTTTAAGTCGTAAACACACCCACTAATATGTAAAGCCATACGAGTGGGGGTGCTACTGTATAATAATGTTTCAACCAGTATCAGTAGACATAGGGTGTAGTATTGGGAATAAACCACTTCTCTATTCATCATTAAGTCCATCCATGTCTATATCATCCTGCAATAAGCCCCTCCCCTCAACCCCCCCGACCCCCCCCCACCCACCCCCCCAACCCAACCCCAACCCAACCCCAACCCAACCCCACCCCCCAATGCTTGTATGTATAGTCAGATATGTATTCGTCCCCAGATTAAAGTTGTAGTTCAAGTTTAAGCAAGTCAGTATCCTAGGGATCCCCTCGGACCTACATATGAATAAAATATTTTTGTTTCTATATGCTTATATATTGTCTATATGTTTGGGTTTTTAAAAAAAATGCACTAACAAAGGATCCCAATATTGCAACTGTGGTTAAGTTTACAGTTTTGGAGCAAAATTAGACACTGCAAAAAACGTACATTGTCTTGAAATCTTCGAATTGGTTCATGTATTTTATTTCTTCTTCCGTCAGATGATGTCAATGAATTTGATAATCTGTGTCAGTCACAGTTAATTAAGCTCTTGAATTATCTGTCATTCACCATCGATCATGGTCATTAAGGTGTTTGTATTACACACGTCTGTCATTGGTTTGTAAGAACATAGCCTAAGGCTGTCGTAGAAATACTTACCTGTATAACTTACTTACCTGTATAACTTATACCTAGATTGAATCATCAGGTGAACGGAACATACCTGGCACACCATCGTAAGATTAGGTATTACTTTCTGACCCTTCGAATCAAAGTAGTTGCATCACCATGAACTTAAATTGCATACAACAAAATCTTGAAAGGTTAAAGCTAGGCCAAAGGTCCTAAAGGTTCAAATTGTCAGTATAAACATTGAGCCATTGCTTTCCAGACACAAACAATAAAGGGAGAACTGTGTCTGTTACAGTCTCCTTGTGTGTGTGAATTGGAATACAGTGTACCCTCGACCTATCGCCACCCCAATCTACCGCCACCCTCGATTTCCGTCCTATGTAATTCCCATGTTAAGCACGCCATACTGCCATCCGCAACACCCTTCAAAATACAAACGTCCCAAATCGCTATATATTTTCCTTGACGATAACGCCATATTGTTCTGTTTTTGGAGATCGAGGAACTCTTTGAAATGGCATGCGGCAAAAGCAGATCAATAACTATTTTCATATATAAATTTGTGCCAATGTAGATCTATATGATGATATAACACTAAGCTTGTTTTTAATGAACTGTTGGAAATGCAATCTATTATGCAATTTAATTCATGGTTATCATTTTCATAATTCGATACTATCGCCACCCTCGTTATACCGCCATAAGTGCTGTGGACGAAAGGTGGCGGTATAACGAGGGTTCACTGTATTTACAAATAAAGCCATAAAGGACAACACAACAAGGAGATACAGTAATCAAGTTTGATGCATGCTTTAATTACATGGAAACAAATTCAATCCTTATAACTGAGAAGTTTTCACAGCAGTTTAATTTGCACCTTTTTTGTCTGCCAGAAAGAAGGCCCTATATGGTTTGATGGCATTATCAGGCCTGATGGATCGGTGCATGGAGTAAAGCATTTGCTTGGTTTGGTTTATTTTGTAAAACCTCCTTTTAACTGCCAAGGTTATTTAAGGACGTGCCAGGTTTTGGAGGTGGAGGAAAGCCGGAGTACATGGAGAAAAACCAGTGACCTATGGTCAGTACCATATTTCTCCGGCAATAAGCTCAGGGGGCCAGTGCATTAAATAAAAGGGTGAGCTTATTACCAGACATCCCCCCAGTGCATAGGGGGAGGTCAGAAGTGGGGGGTGGGCTTATTACCGAACATGAGTTATTGCTGGATAATATACGGTACCTGGCAACTGCCCATCGTAGGATTCGAACTCAAATCCTAGAAGTGGAGGGCTAGTGGTAGAATGTTGGAACACCTTAACCACTTGGCCACCGTGGCACCAGCAATACTGTCTTCTGGTTGGTTTATTTGACAGATATTCCTATATTTATATGTCTAAGTGATTTACCCTAATGACCTTTAGTATATATGATATAGTCTTGCCATTGTTGAGTTGTCTGAAGTGGTGTACTGACTATCTGACTTGTATTCTTCCCGGATCTCTTTATCTGTACCTATATCACTGATAAACACTCCCTCCCCTCAGTATGCTGACTTTGTCGGTCCATTCTACTGCCCCTGATAGGCACCTTTATCTGTGTAAAACCAAAATATCCTTCGTATATTTTTAGCAACTTCCTTTCAATCTACAGGGAAGTGTATAGGGAGTCATCTATACATCATTTTATAATTTATATTCGTTCACCAAAGTGTGATGGAAAATTGGCTAAAACATGTAAGTATCCATGATGTTTTATAGTTAAGGCACATCATATCTCAACAGAAAATGGCAGCATTCACATTTATAATTTGTTGGGAAAATCCATAAAAAAAGTTTCACACAATTTCACTTGAATACAAATTTTGAAATCATAATGATGTAATTTTCCACGCTTCGTTGCATAAAGTTCTTTTGCATCTCCAGTTTATTTACACCAGGATTTAATTACCTTTACCTGACTGTACACCTGAACGTAATTACCTGTGCATATTTAAATAACAGGTAGTCAATGATTACACACATAAACTTGTTACAATCGTGATATTGAGATCTCCCGATACGCAATATTATGGGACATTTTGGCTGTGCTGCATTGAACACAAGCGAGGACCTTTACTATTACAATGATCGTATCGGATGTATATTTGCAATATGTAATCAAATGTCACGTTTTTATGTTGGTTAACTAATTCAAGTCTGTCGTAATTGTTTTTGTGAACAGTGGCTGTAATTATTTCTTGCAATTTACAAATTTCCACTCTGGTCATATTGTGGTTTTTGTGACTGTGCATTTTCATTATTTACGAAATGAAATGCTTATTTGCTAAAAGAAAAATATATGCCTTAAGCTACTTTGCTGATGGAATTTGTGTTGAATAAAGAATAAACCCTTTTCATAAACACTGACCCCCTATAAATGTATAATAAGAAATGAACCAATTCAATGAATGATATGTTAAATACACCAGAACTTATATTAATATCAACATTTGAATTTTGACTCTACTAATGAGTAAAAGTTGCTAAAGGAAATTTGTATTTGCTAAAAGGGAAAAGTGGTCTTTAGTGACTTTTGCTAAAAACTTTTTTCAGGGTGAAGTCAAGGTTTCAGTTATTGTACACTCAAACATAGACTGATGAGCAGAACCAAAGCTTGACATCAGCAACTTAACTGTTTTCATGAACAGTTAGAATTAATTCCTTTTGGTGCATTTGTTATCATTTTCCTGTATGTTTATAACATGTCACAGTGAAATACTGCTACTTACAAACATCCAATCTGATCACATACTTGCCAACTTTTTGAAATTTCCTTGGGGGAGATAACGTGTGCTCAGAATTGAAAACATAAATAATATGTATACATGTACATTCAGAGGAAAAATGACACTTTTAAATGGCTTCTTTTGAGCTCATCTTTCAGATGAAATCATCAGATCTTTAAAAACAGGAACAGTTAAGCAGATTCCCAAGTTGAAAATGCAACATTTTAGGGTCCAAAATCGGGAGTCTCCCTCCTAAATAGGGAGAGTTGGCAAGTATGTGATCATATTGTTGTTTTGGTGAAATCTAGTAAACTTGACATCAACAACCCAAGGCCTTGTACAAATTATAGGTAATAGCTTGTCAGACAAGATTGGAACTCTTCTGTGTTGGAGGGGAGGTTATATGAAAAGTTGAGAAGAGTGACTGGATTTCTAGCTGTGAAAGAGAAGTTTTCGTGAGAACTTTTTGGTTTTATGTAGGGCTAGAAATCCTTTGTTTGGAGGAGTGGTTGGAACTGTTTTGTTTGTTTAAAATGACTGGTCCTAGAGAGTTGGCTTTGATCATGTAGCAATAGATTCAGATTTTTAAAAAAGAGTGCCCCAACTTTACTTAAAATGAATTTAAAGGATGCGGTAAATTTTCTATGAGAAAGCATACAAATTACTTTATATTACATGCAAATGAAACAATTTGTTTCTGAAAGCACTGGTCCCCCTTTGAACATTGAACGTCTGTCTGTAATTTGTCCTTGTCGTAAGTCTAGTAGAAGTTTCTCATCAGTGTCAATAAAAACCTTGTATATTCTGGTGTCACATCCATGGCATTAAAGAGTTGTGAGGCCTTAGTTCTGACATTTGTCATCCCAATTATAAGGTGCAAATGAGTCAAAGTAGTTTAAATGAATCATCCCTGACTGAAATTTCATAATGAACTATTCCATCCTTTGAATTAGAAGAGTTCAAATGTGTCTTCTGGGGTAAATGAGTTTAAACTGTGTTAAATGTGAATATTGCAGGGTTGGCTTTGCTTACAGTCTTATTTCAAAGCTGTTACCCCTACTATTCACTATGGTTTTATCCTCCCTTTGATCTTTCTAGTCCATTATGAGTATAGAGGGGTAGAAGACGGACATTCCAGACAAGAGAATCCCTGTCATGTTAGCCCTCCTCAAGGTCACTAGAGGTCACACCTCTATACAGACTGATAGTAGTGTAATTACGTGGTTTCCCCGAGGGTGGATGATGAATGATTTTGTTTGTCAGGGTGACTGTTGACGGTGCTTGCTACACTAAGTAATTGGGGGTATGCTGTGGACTCAGATAGAGGTCCCTTTGTAAGTCCTTACTGGGCCTTTGTAGGACTGTACTGGCCTGTATATAATCAGTAGGCTGTCCACATCCCAGTCCTGACCTTGTGTAGGACCTTCTGTCCCAGTCAGACAGGTACAGTAAATACTACAACCGGGTCTACTATCCTTGTGTGTGTGACGGTCTTGTTTTACTCTTAGATCGTAGAAAAAAAAAACAGTACAAAAAGTTGAAACTTCTGAGATAAAACTGGCTCTATATTGTGTAGAATATACCACCCTGGGAAAACAGAGAATTTTTCATCAGCTCATAGAGTAGACCGCAGGACTATTGTAAACCCGAGGTCCCAGCAAGTCACTTAGATATAAAACAAAATGTTTATAGTTCTTGTACTTGGTATAGGATGGTTTGTGTATGGTTAGTAATCATCTGTCAGGTAATACAGAAACAGCTCTGGTACACTGATATACTGCTGTAATGGGAAGGAGTAATGAAAGAACAAATCTGTCCCCACTGGGGTTGGAACTAGTGACCCTTCATTTTTTTGGTCGGACACGCTACCATTTGAGGCTAGTAAAATAAGGCGGTCTGTACTCCCAACTTCTACACCAAGAAGACAACAGCAACTACCCAGATTTGACATTTCCAAGGAAGCATCAGAATCTCCTATAGCTTCTACTCCTGGAGTGGTCAACGGCAGTAGGAAGGAAGTAAGCAAAAAACAAATCTGCCCCCACCAGGGTTTGAACTAGCGACCCTTCAGTATCTTAGAGTGCTTGACTAAAGGGAAATACCCTCTAGCGGAGGCTAGAAAGGTATACCTGAGCCCTCAACATCCACACTGTGATTGGGCAAGTCCAGGTTGTGGAAATGTTGGAGCAAATGGTTTCATATACAAATATACACATATATACAAATATACCCAATAAAAGAGAGTGAATGGTTTATACTGTATATTGATATTAAATTGATAAATTGTTATGATTTAACAGTTGAAATTCAAATACATCGTGAAGGACAAAATATCTGTACAACATATCATATTGAAGGTTTGATCCTTATAAATCCTAAACCAAGGTCATATATTTATTCATGAACTTCCATTGACAAAAATGTATCACAGCTATGTGTGGCGGGCCACAACTATATCTTGCAGAGTTGTTTTGTATTAGAGTCATGGTTGAGTGATCCTATACCCAAACCGGTTTCTGATCTGATATAAACTACATAGCCGATTACATTACATATACTTTCTGGGTGGATATGTCCACTTACACTTGGGACTTGATCCTCAAAGCATTGTTATCTTAAGAAAACATTTACAAAATCTAAAACTTAAAAATTATTTCGTTTTAAACCTTCAAACAGTTTGTTTGCTCTGAGAGTTTTGTACTAATGATATTGATCCTCATTTTTAATTTTTGAATAATGATATTTTCTTAAGTTTTCTTTAGTATCTTGCAAATGTTCTCTTTTTCAATTACTGTTTAGCTGATCAAGCTTTTGATCCGGTAGATATATAGGTTGACCAGTTAGGGATGGTGCCTAAGTCCGATGGAACAAAAGGCTTACTGTGTAAAGATTATTGTGTAGTCCAGACAGAGTTCAGGGGGAAAGTATGTAGGGACTGTGATTAAAAAAATGGGGATTAACCTATAATCTATGTCAACAGCAAGCCTTAACGGCATGGAGCCTCGGAATATACCTGTAAGAGGTTACGGCTATTCAGTAAAACATTCCGTATAGACGTATAAACGTAACATTATGATAAAACACTTTGTACTATAGAAGAACTGTCAAATATTGTCTTGCTGATGTTATGCAAACTGAATGAATGTGAACATCGTCAGTACATTTCATTTTAGAATATTTATTGTTCAGTTCTTTGATACAATGGATTGGGCAACAGGCAAAGCCTATGAGTGCCCTCTCTTTACAGTTATAAACATTGTCAGTATATCTGAAGATTATACTATACAATATACAATATAAAATTCTTTGTTTTAAGGACGTATGCACCTAATTTCTGGTTTTAGTGGAAATCATGGCTGACTAATGACAGGCATGATAGAAATACATGTAATATTTAAATGTATAAGTTCTGTGTGTTACAACAGAATTCCTGACAAATTTTCCTGTCAACTTTCTGTTTGACATTTTTACCTGTAATCACAGGTAATTTGAGGCCTGGACTGGTACGTCTAAATCCAGCTAGGTCGTGAGCACTCTACGATAGGTCAATTCCACCTAACAATAGTTCCTGTATTGTGTACAAATCCAGTTTTGTCCTCCCAATATTACTTCATGATTTATGATTTCTTTAAAAAAATTGTTGTACCCCAGAGATGAAAATTACTTACAAATTGCAGGTAAACAAGAGGGTTTGTTATGTCAGTTAAACTTAAGTATGTAAAAATAGGTAGATGGGAATTACAGAAAGGGTTTATTGATCTACACGGTCCATATTTAGAGTGTGATCATTTTATTTATGTAGGCCAAAATGTGGGCGTGCTCAGAAACACAACATAATGTTGCAGTGGAATGAAATTCAATCTTTAACCATTGATTCAAATGATTTCCAAGATTCAACAAATACTATAAATTCAGCGTGGAAAATCCTGGTCCGAAACCTTGTTACTGAAATGATACTCATCTTCAAAGAAGCTCAAAAATCTTATCTATCTGCTATTCTCCACACTGAGACCAAATGTCTATTGCGCTGTGTTACATTGAAACTCTCGTTTGAAAACAATGCTGACTTGTTGAATTCTTTTTGATAATACTGTATTTTTTTCAAGGAATGATAATTTGAATTTTAGCTTTTTCAAGCTTTCTTTTTGTGACAAAATCTAGATAATTGTTTTGCTTGGAATGTGACTGATAAAATTTTGGTTCAAAAAGTGCAAGAATTCTGTTGTTATTGTAATATGGACGTGGAAAATATTTGAATAATTGCGGACTTGATTCAAAAATACAGATTTAAATGCCCTTTCACTCATTGTGAAATCAAGTCATTCTGAGCTGAACAATAGAAATAGAAAGTAATGGTCCAAAGTTGGTGTTTATTTCATAGATTATCCAATGTAAGAATGGGATTCTGGGCTAAAGATGACACTGACACGGTTAATCACTTTAAATGACATGTTTTTATTTCAAACAAAATATGTGTCACAATGTAATGGCCTGGTGATCTAGTCCACGTTAATGTTATCTGAGTCCGTCTTCACGTGATCTAGTCTGCGTTAACGTGATCTGAGTCCGTCTTCACATGATCTAGTCCGCATTAACGTGATCTGAGTCCGTCTTCACGTGATCTAGTCCACGTTAACGTGATCTGAGTCCGTCTTCACGTGATCTAGTCCGTGTTAACGTGATCTGAGTCCGTCTTCACGTGATCTAGTCCGTGTTAACGTGATCTGAGTCCGTCTTCACGTGATCTAGTCCGTGTTAACGTGATCTGAGTCCGTCTTCACGTGATCTAGTCCGCGTTAACGTGATCTGAGTCCGTCTTCACGTGATCTAGTCCGTGTTAAGGCTGCCACATAACAATGAAAAGTGCACAAAATGTGAAAATGAGAAAGTGAAAAACTAACCTTTCAGCAAAGTATTCATTTGTGAAGTTATTTTGATACATAATATGGGAACAATGCTGTTTCAGTTGTATTTCACGCACTTTCTCCCTCATTGGAAATATGGAAAGAGGGAGATCTCCTCATTGGAGGTTTCAGAGGTTGACACCTATGGCTGGCTACCTTGCACTTAAAATACACCATTAATTTGTGTTAGAGTTAAGGTTGTATGTTACTTTACACCATAACTTGAATTACAATTTGTATCTGAATATATCTTTATTCTACCTCTCCAATTACACAAGATTTCTTTTAGAGTGTATCTGCCTCACTTTTTTTCATCAATCTGTCAATAAGATTAATCAACAAAAATCAATTCTGCATAAAACATTTGCCACACTTTCTTGCAAGGAAAATATTTCAGAAGTGCATATCAGCATGTATCCTTGAAATATTTTGGAAGCTAATTGGAAATAACTTGATCCAGAGGAATGTTTGTGATGATCAGATACAACGTTAATGTAAAAATCCAAAACTTTGTAACAACATTTGAGTTTTTATGACGTATCATCACCCCTATTGGCTGTGTTCTAAACAAACCTGTTACAACAAAAACAGACTGATCCCACGCAGGGCTGTTTATCAAACAAGTCCAAAGAGTGGGGTAACAACGCCAAACAAAGCCACTCCGACACAGATAAAATGAAGATGAGTTCTTCTCTAGATAGCTATCTTTTTCGTAGTTTCAAATTTCTCATTCTTCCAATTTTCACAATGAAAAATAGCATTTTAATCGGGACAAGGGGTTGTTTGGTATTACCGCTGCCGAAGTATCGTATAACAGTTAATTTATTCAGACACTAAAACGCAGAGGATTTTCTGTGTTGTATTTGTCGTAATTGCCGCTCTTTGCTTCTTGCGAGAGGAGGACATGTGTCCCGATATCAGTCAGATTTCGTAAGGAGTGTGATCTATTGTGATGTCATGTGAACAAGATCAGGGGCTGTCAAGGGCTTGTTAGTACCACATAGTTAACAAAGAGCTTTTCTCACCTGATCTGGAGGTATATGTTGATCCAATCAATGATCGTTACACATTGAAGGTCGTTCTGTCAGGTAGCTTAATGTTTCGCTGAGATTAATGATTTAGAAATGTCAGAATTAGATGTTCACTCAGTCCACAAAGGTCCATTGATATTAAGTTTCTTTCAGAGTTTGATTTTTAAAATTTCAAATTAATTGTTTTTGTAGTAAATTGAGTGGAATAATTATTCTAAGGTCAGAAGTGAAAATGTGTCCGAAGTTCACTTCAGTTCCAGAATTGTGGGAGGATAAAGAAATCAAGGTTGCCTAGGTAGTGAAGGGAAAAAAAGTCATAATCTAGGCAAAAATGTCTTTTATTCCATTGAACCTATTTCCTTTCCATGTGTTACACCTTCTTCATGGCAACATCTACAAAACAGAAGGTCAAGGTCAGGGTGGTTTCTGAAATTATAAAATAATGTTCCTGAGTTGAGTCCCTTATTGTTACTAATTGAGTCCAGTCAGTTAGTGTTACAAATCAGATACATGTTTGAAAGTGGAAGTCAGATTCTGGCCAAGAGAACTTTAACCAGTTATGATTTTAAGAGTTTTGACAGCTGAGATTTTTTGTTGCAGATGAAGATCTGGACAAAATGTTAGCTTCTTGACTAAAAAAATGTTTGGAAAAATGAGGTTGTGCTTAGGATAAAAGGGTGATTATGGACGAAAAAAGTTCAAAGTCTGGAAGTTTTGTTTTCAAAAGGTTATAAAAAAATGACATTTTAATTATTAGTTGTTGGGGTTTGGGTTGGGGGTAAGTGGGGGTCTAAATTATTTTTTGGTTACAAAACCAATACAGTCCAGTAGGGGTGTAATAATGCATCGAAATATCGATGCATCACAATAGTGTACCACCCAATAGTTCTATCGCAATAGTAAAATGGTAATGCTATAGATAATCGCAATGCTATGTGACTATCGCAATAGTATCACAAATTTCAACAGTAGTATTTTATTTCCCAAATGGCATCATGTAAACAAGAAGTTCTAATGTAGTTGGTTAATATGAAACTCTTTAGTGAAAATTACAATAATAAATATAATTTACTCATTATGCAAACTAAATGGACTTAAAATATAAATATTTTGGTCTAAACTTAGTAAACTAAGGTACTTGTGTCATTTAAAAAAAAAAAATCATCAAATATTTTGGGTATCGATGACTATCGCAATATTATCGCAATAGTTTGTTTATATTGCAATACTATCGTAATAGTAATTCTCAATAACACAATACTATCGCAATGGTAAAATTGTGCTCAATAGTCACCCCTACAGTCCAGTTGTATCTCTATAAATACCTACAGATTTCATCTTACAACACAGTTGCCAAGGAGCCGATGCTGATGTCGGCTGGTCTGTGACAACTGGTCTGTGACAACTCACCCACCAGATATGAAATGTTACTTTAAATGTGTGTAAAAAGTTGTGGAAAATGTCCAAGGAGATTTGTGTATCCCGGCAGAGCTCTTGATACTGCCTGTGACCACGGAGATAAGTAGATCACAAGTGGTCGAGTAGACCCGCATCAACCGAGGATACCTGTTAAAGCTCACCAGCCGTTCTTTGATGAACTTCTGGGTCAGTCAGAGTTTTGACACAGATCACGGGGTACAACCACAACACTGTGTTTTGGGTGGATTGTGTTTGATAAATGTCAATGATCCTAGATACAAAAGAATTTCAGAGATCTACCGAGGGCTTGTGATCGTAAAGAAAATGGTCACGATGATGAAGACTAAAACAACTCATCGTGTGTTTCGTCAGTAGTAGAGTGACACTAACGCTAGTAAAAAATAAGGTTTTATATCACTCCAACAAATAAACACATGCATCATTTTGAAAATTTGTGTGAGAATGACGTCCCTATATAGGCACAACATCAATCTAAAGCTCTGTTAAAGTTCTTAAACGCTATTTGACTGTATTTAGACTATAAATCTGAACTTCCAATGTAGATTTAATTCATATTTCTATTTTAATTTTTTCTGATAGAGGGGAAAATCTAACACTAGTTTGTGTGTCTAGTGGTACCTTAGCTGTTAGCAGTGTTAAAATATTTGCTTATTTTGCTACAAATAAATCCACATGCGAATATATCTAACACTTCTCAAACTCTTGTGTCTTATGATATCATATACACTCATAACATAAAAGCATGACTGACAGCGCGAAAATATCCATATCGCAAAAAGTTTGGACACTGACTCGGCTGACAGGTCAATATTGGCGTAAAAAGGAAATTTCAGAAATCGACATAATTATAAAAGAGAAATCTAAAGAACAAATTGCAAAAACCCTGAATATCAAGAAACTGGAATCGTTAGCTATATTTACTTGTGTGTAGGACAATGTACGATACTGTTGTAAAGTTTACGTAGCCCGTGTGATTTATCGAGGATATCAGGTGAACCCCGATTGTTTTTAGAACAATACACAAGGAGAAAAATTAATGCACAACAGTTGAATTTAAATCTGTCTGTTTGGTTTAGGGCCATATTTGTGTACTGAACTGTAAGAGAGGCAGTAGTCGTTTGTACTATATTGTAAAACAGATTGTAATGTTCCTCCGAACCTGACTGTAAAACCTCTTACAGCTGGTGTTTTTTATTTCAGAATATTTCTTTTGAAAGAGTATTGAGAACTGGTTTTTAGTACAAGAATGATTTTTTTCTTTCCATTGTTAATAATTGAAATTTTGATGGGTTTTTGTTTCCTTCAACACCCATGAAATTTATCAGATGCTTAATTTATCAACAACCATGAAAAGTATTAAAATTATTGTGAATAATATTCAAAAAATATTTTGGTTGCTTATCATTTCATAGCTACAGTAAACTGGTGTGTTATGACTCAAACAATATGTTATATCCAATATATAAAGCTACTGAATTCAGTTGGCATCCATAAGGCTATGAATGCAACTGGCCAATTGTTGACATCATTACTATTATGACATCATAATTGTTTTGTACATTATTTGAGCTAAATTCTGAAAAATGAAAAGTGTTATTGAAATTTCTATGAGATGAACAGATTCTAAATTTTAGAATTGAACTGCTTTTAGTTGGCATTCATTGCAATATGAATGCAAACTGAAAGCAGTTCAATGCTTTAATACATACATAATCAGGTAGATGTAAGAGATGTTACTCCCAGACTCTTCACATCAAAATTTGTAAGGATTCAGGTAATTGTTAGGAAACAGGTAATTAATTAACTTTGAGTCTGGTACTGGATCGTTCCTTGGGATCAGACTGAGGTAGGCCAGTAAGACAGATATGTTAGTCTCAGACTGAGGTAGGCCAGTAAGACAGATATGGTGGTCTCAGACTGAGGTAGGCCAGTAAGACAGATATGGTGGTCTCAGACTGAGGTAGGCCAGTAAGACAGATATCATAGTCTTAGACTGAGGTAGGCCAGTAAGACAGATATGGTAGTCTCAGACTGAGGTAGGCCAGTAAGACAGATATCATGGTCTCAGACTGAGGTAGGCCAGTAAGACAGATATGGTAGTCTCAGACTGAGGTAGGCCAGTAAGACAGATATCGTAGTCTCAGACTGAGGTAGGCCAGTAAGACAGATATCATGGTCTCAGACTGAGGTAGGCCAGTAAGACAGATATCGTAGTCTCAGACTGAGGTAGGCCAGTAAGACAGATATCATAGTCTCAGACTGAGGTAGGCCAGTAAGACAGATATCGTAGTCTCAGACTGAGGTAGGCCAGTAAGACAGATATCGTAATCTCAGACTGAGGTAGGCCAGTAAGACAGATATCGTAGTCTCAGACTGAGGTAGGCCAGTAAGACAGATATGGTAGTCTCAGACTGAGGTAGGCCAGTAAGACAGATATCGTAGTCTCAGACTGAGGGAGGCCAGTAAGACAGATATGGTAGTCTCAGACTGAGGTAGGCCAGTAAGACAGATATCGTAGTCTCAGACTGAGGGAGGCCAGTAAGACAGATATCGTAGTCTCAGACTGAGGTAGGCCAGTAAGACAGATATGGTAGTCTCAGACTGAGGTAGGTCAGTAAGACAGATATCATAGTCTCAGACTGAGGTAGGCCAGTAAGACAGATATGGTAGTCTCAGACTGAGGGAGGCCAGTAAGACAGATATGGAAGTCTCAGACTGAGGTAGGTCAGTAGGACAGATATGGTAGTCTCAGACTGAGTTAGGCCAGTAAGACAGATATGGTAGTCTCAGACTGAGGTAGGCCAGTAAGACAGATATGGTAGTCTCAGACTGAGGTAGGTCAGTAAGACAGATATCATAGTCTCAGACTGAGGTAGGCCAGTAAGATAGATATGGTAGTCTCAGACTGAGGTAGGCCAGTAAGACAGATATGGTAGTCTCAGACTGAGGTAGGCCAGTAAGACAGATATGGTAGTCTCAGACTGAGTTAGGCAAGTAAGACAGATATGGTAGTCTCAGACTGAGGTAGGCCAGTAAGACAGATATCATAGTCTCAGACTGAGGTAGGCCAGTAAGACAGATATCCTAGTCTCAGACTGAGGTAGGCCAGTAAGACAGATATCGTAGTCTCAGACTGAGGAAGGCCAGTAAGACAGATATCGTAGTCTCAGACTGAGGTAGGCCAGTAAGACAGATATCGTAGTCTTAGACCGAGGTAGGCCAGTAAGACAGATATCGTAGTCTCAGACTGAGGTAGGCCAGTAAGACAGATATCGTAGTCTCAGACTGAGGTAGGCCAGTAAGACAGATATCGTAGTCTCAGACTGAGGTAGGCCAGTAAGACAGATATCGTAGTCTCAGACTGAGGTAGGTCAGTAAGACAGATATGGTAGTCTCAGACCGAGGTAGGCCAGTAAGACAGATATCATAGTCTCAGACTGAGGTAGGCCAGTAAGACAGATATGGTAGTCTCAGACTGAGGTAGGCCAGTAAGACAGATATCGTAGTCTCAGACTGAGGTAGGCCAGTAAGACAGATATGGTAGTCTCAGACTGAGGTAGGCCAGTAAGACAGATATCGTAGTCTCAGACTGAGGTAGGCCAGTAAGACAGATATCGTAGTCTCAGACCGAGGTAGGCCAGTAAGACAGATATCGTAGTCTTAGACTGAGGTAGGCCAGTAAGACAGATATCGTAGTCTCAGACTGAGGTAGGCCAGTAAGACAGATATGGTAGTCTCAGACTGAGGTAGGCCAGTAAGACAGATATGGTAGTCTCAGACTGAGGTAGGTCAGTAAGACAGATATCGTAGTCTCAGACTGAGGTAGGCCAGTAAGACAGATATCGTAGTCTCAGACCGAGGTAGGCCAGTAAGACAGATATCGTAGTCTCAGACTGAGGTAGGCCAGTAAGACAGATATCGTAGTCTTAGACTGAGGTAGGCCAGTAAGATAGATATGGTAGTCTCAGACTGAGGTGGGCCAGTAAGACAGATATCGTAGTCTCAGACTGAGGTAGGCCAGTAAGACAGATATCGTAGTCTCAGACTGAGGTAGGCCAGTAAGACAGATATCGTAGTCTCAGGCCGAGGTAGGCCAGTAAGACAGATATCATAGTCTCAGACTGAGGTAGGCCAGTAAGACAGATATGGTAGCCTCAGACTGAGGTAGGTCAGTAAGACAGATATGGTAGTCTCAGACTGAGGTAGGCCAGTAAGACAGATATGGTAGTCTCAGACTGAGGTAGGCCAGTAAGACAGATATCATAGTCTCAGACTGAGGTAGGCCAGTAAGACAGATATGGTAGTCTCAGACTGAGGTAGGCCAGTAAGACAGATATCGTAGTCTCAGACTGAGGTAGGCCAGTAAGACAGATATGGTAGTCTCAGACTGAGGTAGGCCAGTAAGACAGATATGGTAGTCTCAGACTGAGGTAGGCCAGTAAGACAGATATCGTAGTCTCAGACTGAGGTAGGTCAGTAAGACAGATATCGTAGTCTCAGACTGAGGTAGGTCAGTAAGACAGATATCGTAGTCTCAGACTGAGGTAGGCCAGTAAGACAGATATGGTAGTCTCAGACTGAGTTAGGCCAGTAAGACAGATATCGTAGTCTCAGACTGAGTTAGGTCAGTAAGACAGATATCGTAGTCTCAGACTGAGGTAGGCCAGTAAGACAGATATGGTAGCCTCAGACTGAGGTAGGCCAGTAAGACAGATATGGTAGCCTCAGACTGAGGTAGGCCAGTAAGACAGATATCGTAGTCTCAGACTGAGGTAGGCCAGTAAGACAGATATCATAGTCTCAGACTGAGGTAGGCCAGTAAGATAGATATGGAAGTCTCAGACTGAGGTAGGCCAGTAAGATAGATATGGTAGTCTCAGACTGAGGTAGGCCAGTAAGACAGATATCGTAGTCTCAGACTGAGGTAGGCCAGTAAGATAGATATGGAAGTCTCAGACTGAGGTAGGCCAGTAAGATAGATATGGAAGTCTCAGACTGAGGTAGGCCAGTAAGATAGATATGGTAGTCTCAGACTGAGGTAGGCCAGTAAGACAGATATCGTAGTCTCAGACTGAGGTAGGCCAGTAAGATAGATATGGAAGTCTCAGACTGAGGTAGGCCAGTAAGATAGATATGGAAGTCTCAGACTGAGGTAGGCCAGTAAGACAGATATCATAGTCTTAGACTGAGGTAGGCCAGTAAGACAGATATCGTAGTCTCAGACTGAGGTAGGCCAGTAAGACAGATATCATAGTCTCAGACTGAGGTAGGCCAGTAAGATAGATATGGAAGTCTCAGACTGAGGTAGGCCAGTAAGATAGATATGGTAGTCTCAGACTGAGGTAGGCCAGTAAGACAGATATCGTAGTCTCAGACTGAGGTAGGCCAGTAAGATAGATATGGAAGTCTCAGACTGAGGTAGGCCAGTAAGATAGATATGGAAGTCTCAGACTGAGGTAGGCCAGTAAGATAGATATGGTAGTCTCAGACTGAGGTAGGCCAGTAAGACAGATATGGTAGTCTCAGACTGAGGTAGGCCAGTAAGACAGATATGGTAGTCTCAGACTGAGGTAGGCCAGTAAGACAGATATCCTAGTCTCAGACTGAGGTAGGCCAGTAAGACAGATATCGTAGTCTCAGACTGAGGTAGGCCAGTAAGATAGATATGGAAGTCTCAGACTGAGGTAGGCCAGTAAGACAGATATCATAGTCTCAGACTGAGGTAGGCCAGTAAGACAGATATCGTAGTCTCAGACTGAGGTAGGCCAGTAAGATAGATATGGAAGTCTCAGACTGAGGTAGGCCAGTAAGATAGATATGGTAGTCTCAGACTGAGGTAGGTCAGTAGGACAGATATGGAAGTCTCAGACTGAGGTAGGCCAGTAAGACAGATATGGTAGTCTCAGACTGAGGTAGGCCAGTAAGACAGATATGGTAGTCTCAGACTGAGGTAGGCCAGTAAGACAGATATCATAGTCTCAGACTGAGGTAGGTCAGTAAGACAGATATGGTAGTCTCAGACTGAGTTAGGCCAGTAAGACAGATATGGTAGTCTCAGACTGAGGTAGGCCAGTAAGACAGATATGGTAGTCTCAGACTGAGGTAGGCCAGTAAGACAGATATCGTAGTCTCAGACTGAGGTAGGCCAGTAAGACACATATCGTAGTCTCAGACTGAGGTAGGCCAGTAAGACAGATATGGTAGTCTCAGACTGAGGTAGGCCAGTAAGTCAGATATGGTAGTCTCAGACTGAGGTAGGCCAGTAAGACAGATATGGTAGTCTCAGACTGAGGTAGGCCAGTAAGACAGATATGGTAGTCTCAGACTGAGGTAGGCCAGTAAGACAGATATCGTAGTCTCAGACTGAGGTAGGCCAGTAAGACAGATATCGTAGTCTCAGACTGAGGTAGGTCAGTAAGACAGATATCGTAGTCTCAGACTGAGGTAGGCCAGTAAGACAGATATGGTAGCCTCAGACTGAGGTAGGCCAGTAAGACAGATATGGTAGTCTCAGACTGAGGTAGGCCAGTAAGACAGATATGGTAGTCTCAGACTGAGGTAGGCCAGTAAGACAGATATGGTAGTCTCAGACTGAGGTAGGCCAGTAAGACAGATATCATAGTCTCAGACTGAGGTAGGCCAGTAAGATAGATATGGTAGTCTCAGACTGAGGTAGGTCAGTAGGACAGATATGGAAGTCTCAGACTGAGGTAGGCCAGTAAGACAGATATGGTAGTCTCAGACTGAGGTAGGCCAGTAAGACAGATATGGTAGTCTCAGACTGAGGTAGGCCAGTAAGACAGATATCATAGTCTCAGACTGAGGTAGGTCAGTAAGACAGATATGGTAGTCTCAGACTGAGTTAGGCCAGTAAGACAGATATGGTAGTCTCAGACTGAGGTAGGCCAGTAAGACAGATATGGTAGTCTCAGACTGAGGTAGGCCAGTAAGACAGATATCGTAGTCTCAGACTGAGGTAGGCCAGTAAGACACATATCGTAGTCTCAGACTGAGGTAGGCCAGTAAGACAGATATGGTAGTCTCAGACTGAGGTAGGCCAGTAAGTCAGATATGGTAGTCTCAGACTGAGGTAGGCCAGTAAGACAGATATGGTAGTCTCAGACTGAGGTAGGCCAGTAAGACAGATATGGTAGTCTCAGACTGAGGTAGGCCAGTAAGACAGATATCGTAGTCTCAGACTGAGGTAGGCCAGTAAGACAGATATCGTAGTCTCAGACTGAGGTAGGTCAGTAAGACAGATATCGTAGTCTCAGACTGAGGTAGGCCAGTAAGACAGATATGGTAGCCTCAGACTGAGGTAGGCCAGTAAGACAGATATCGTAGTCTCAGACTGAGGTAGGCCAGTAAGACAGATATGGTAGTCTCAGACTGAGGTAGGCCAGTAAGACAGATATGGTAGTCTCAGACTGAGGTAGGCCAGTAAGACAGATATCATAGTCTCAGACTGAGGTAGGCCAGTAAGACAGATATTGTAGTCTCAGACTGAGGTAGGTCAGTAAGACAGATATCGTAGTCTCAGACTGAGGTAGGCCAGTAAGACAGATATGGTGGTCTCAGACTGAGGTAGGCCAGTAAGACAGATATCATAGTCTCAGACTGAGGTAGGCCAGTAAGACAGATATCATAGTCTCAGACTGAGGTAGGCCAGTAAAACAGATATGGTAGTCTCAGACTGAGGTAGGCCAGTAAGACAGATATGGTAGTCTCAGACTGAGGTAGGCCAGTAAGACAGATATCGTAGTCTCAGACTGAGGTAGGCCAGTAAGACAGATATCATAGTCTCAGACTGAGGTAGGCCAGTAAGACAGATATTGTAGTCTCAGACTGAGGTAGGTCAGTAAGACAGATATCGTAGTCTCAGACTGAGGTAGGCCAGTAAGACAGATATTGTAGTCTCAGACTGAGGTAGGCCAGTAAGACAGATATCCTAGTCTCAGACTGAGGTAGGCCAGTAAGACAGATATGGTAGTCTCAGACTGAGGTAGGCCAGTAAGACAGATATCGTAGTCTCAGACTGAGGTAGGCCAGTAAGACAGATATCGTAGTCTCAGACTGAGTTAGGCCAGTAAGACAGATATCGTAGTCTCAGACTGAGGTAGGCCAGTAAGACAGATATTGTAGTCTCAGACTGAGGTAGGCCAGTAAGACAGATATTGTAGTCTCAGACTGAGGTAGGCCAGTAAGACAGATATCATAGTCTCAGACTGAGGTAGGCCAGTAAGACAGATATCCTAGTCTCAGACTGAGGTAGGCCAGTAAGACAGATATCGTAGTCTCAGACTGAGGTAGGTCAGTAAGACAGATATCATAGTCTCAGACTGAGGTAGGCCAGTAAGACAGATATCGTAGTCTCAGACTGAGGTAGGCCAGTAAGACAGATATCGTAGTCTCAGACTGAGGTAGGTCAGTAAGACAGATATCGTAGTCTCAGACCGAGGTAGGCCAGTAAGACAGATATCGTAGTCTCAGACCGAGGTAGGCCAGTAAGACAGATATCGTAGTCTTAGACCGAGGTAGGCCAGTAAGACAGATATCGTAGTCTCAGACTGAGGTAGGCCAGTAAGACAGATATGGTAGTCTCAGACTGAGGTAGGTCAGTAAGACAGATATGGTAGTCTCAGACCGAGGTAGGCCAGTAAGACAGATATCGTAGTCTCAGACTGAGGTAGGTCAGTAAGACAGATATGGTAGTCTCAGACCGAGGTAGGCCAGTAAGACAGATATCGTAGTCTCAGACTGAGGTAGGCCAGTAAGACAGATATGGTAGTCTCAGACTGAGGTAGGCCAGTAAGACAGATATCGTAGTCTCAGACTGAGGTAGGCCAGTAAGACAGATATGGTAGTCTCAGACTGAGGTAGGCCAGTAAGACAGATATCGTAGTCTCAGACTGAGGTAGGCCAGTAAGACAGATATCGTAGTCTCAGACCGAGGTAGGCCAGTAAGACAGATATCGTAGTCTCAGACTGAGGTAGGCCAGTAAGACAGATATGGTAGTCTCAGACTGAGGTAGGTCAGTAAGACAGATATCGTAGTCTCAGACTGAGGTAGGCCAGTAAGACAGATATCGTAGTCTCAGACCGAGGTAGGCCAGTAAGACAGATATCGTAGTCTCAGACTGAGGTAGGCCAGTAAGACAGATATCGTAGTCTCAGACTGAGGTAGGCCAGTAAGATAGATATGGTAGTCTCAGACTGAGGTGGGCCAGTAAGACAGATATCGTAGTCTCAGACTGAGGTAGGCCAGTAAGACAGATATCGTAGTCTCAGACTGAGGTAGGCCAGTAAGACAGATATCGTAGTCTCAGGCCGAGGTAGGCCAGTAAGACAGATATCATAGTCTCAGACTGAGGTAGGCCAGTAAGACAGATATGGTAGCCTCAGACTGAGGTAGGTCAGTAAGACAGATATGGTAGTCTCAGACTGAGGTAGGCCAGTAAGACAGATATGGTAGTCTCAGACTGAGGTAGGCCAGTAAGACAGATATCATAGTCTCAGACTGAGGTAGGCCAGTAAGACAGATATCGTAGTCTCAGACTGAGGTAGGCCAGTAAGACAGATATCGTAGTCTCAGACTGAGGTAGGTCAGTAAGACAGATATCATAGTCTCAGACTGAGGTAGGTCAGTAAGACAGATATCGTAGTCTCAGACTGAGGTAGGCCAGTAAGACAGATATCGTAGTCTCAGACTGAGGTAGGCCAGTAAGATAGATATGGAAGTCTCAGACTGAGGTAGGCCAGTAAGATAGATATGGTAGTCTCAGACTGAGGTAGGCCAGTAAGACAGATATGGTAGCCTCAGACTGAGGTAGGCCAGTAAGACAGATATCGTAGTCTCAGACTGAGGTAGGCCAGTAAGACAGATATCATAGTCTCAGACTGAGGTAGGCCAGTAAGATAGATATGGAAGTCTCAGACTGAGGTAGGCCAGTAAGATAGATATGGTAGTCTCAGACTGAGGTAGGCCAGTAAGACAGATATCGTAGTCTCAGACTGAGGTAGGCCAGTAAGATAGATATGGAAGTCTCAGACTGAGGTAGGCCAGTAAGATAGATATGGAAGTCTCAGACTGAGGTAGGCCAGTAAGATAGATATGGTAGTCTCAGACTGAGGTAGGCCAGTAAGACAGATATCGTAGTCTCAGACTGAGGTAGGCCAGTAAGATAGATATGGAAGTCTCAGACTGAGGTAGGCCAGTAAGATAGATATGGAAGTCTCAGACTGAGGTAGGCCAGTAAGACAGATATCATAGTCTTAGACTGAGGTAGGCCAGTAAGACAGATATCGTAGTCTCAGACTGAGGTAGGCCAGTAAGACAGATATCATAGTCTCAGACTGAGGTAGGCCAGTAAGATAGATATGGAAGTCTCAGACTGAGGTAGGCCAGTAAGATAGATATGGTAGTCTCAGACTGAGGTAGGCCAGTAAGACAGATATCGTAGTCTCAGGCTGAGGTAGGCCAGTAAGATAGATATGGAAGTCTCAGACTGAGGTAGGCCAGTAAGATAGATATGGAAGTCTCAGACTGAGGTAGGCCAGTAAGATAGATATGGTAGTCTCAGACTGAGGTAGGCCAGTAAGACAGATATGGTAGTCTCAGACTGAGATAGGCCAGTAAGACAGATATGGTAGTCTCAGACTGAGGTAGGCCAGTAAGACAGATATCCTAGTCTCAGACTGAGGTAGGCCAGTAAGACAGATATCGTAGTCTCAGACTGAGGTAGGCCAGTAAGATAGATATGGAAGTCTCAGACTGAGGTAGGCCAGTAAGACAGATATCATAGTCTCAGACTGAGGTAGGCCAGTAAGACAGATATCGTAGTCTCAGACTGAGGTAGGCCAGTAAGATAGATATGGAAGTCTCAGACTGAGGTAGGCCAGTAAGATAGATATGGTAGTCTCAGACTGAGGTAGGTCAGTAGGACAGATATGGAAGTCTCAGACTGAGGTAGGCCAGTAAGACAGATATGGTAGTCTCAGACTGAGGTAGGCCAGTAAGACAGATATGGTAGTCTCAGACTGAGGTAGGCCAGTAAGACAGATATGGAAGTCTCAGACTGAGGTAGGCCAGTAAGACAGATATGGTAGCCTCAGACTGAGGTAGGCCAGTAAGACAGATATCGTAGTCTCAGACTGAGGTAGGCCAGTAAGACAGATATGGTAGTCTCAGACTGAGGTAGGCCAGTAAGACAGATATGGTAGTCTCAGACTGAGGTAGGTCAGTAAGACAGATATCATAGTCTCAGACTGAGGTAGGCCAGTAAGACAGATATTGTAGTCTCAGACTGAGGTAGGTCAGTAAGACAGATATGGTAGTCTCAGACTGAGGTAGGCCAGTAAGACAGATATGGTAGTCTCAGACTGAGGTAGGCCAGTAAGACAGATATCGTAGTCTCAGACTGAGGTAGGCCAGTAAGACAGATATGGTAGTCTCAGACTGAGGTAGGCCAGTAAGACAGATATCGTAGTCTCAGACTGAGGTAGGCCAGTAAGACAGATATCGTAGTCTCAGACTGAGGTAGGTCAGTAAGACAGATATCGTAGTCTCAGACTGAGGTAGGTCAGTAAGACAGATATCGTAGTCTCAGACTGAGGTAGGCCAGTAAGACAGATATCGTAGTCTCAGACTGAGGTAGGCCAGTAAGACAGATATTGTAGTCTCAGACTGAGGTAGGCCAGTAAGACAGATATCGTAGTCTCAGACTGAGGTAGGCCAGTAAGACAGATATGGTAGTCTCAGACTGAGGTAGGCCAGTAAGACAGATATCGTAGTCTCAGACTGAGGTAGGCCAGTAAGACAGATATCGTAGTCTCAGACTGAGGTAGGTCAGTAAGACAGATATCGTAGTCTCAGACTGAGGTAGGTCAGTAAGACAGATATCGTAGTCTCAGACTGAGGTAGGCCAGTAAGACAGATATTGTAGTCTCAGACTGAGGTAGGCCAGTAAGACAGATATTGTAGTCTCAGACTGAGGTAGGCCAGTAAGACAGATATCGTAGTCTCAGACTGAGGTAGGCCAGTAAGACAGATATGGTAGTCTCAGACTGAGGTAGGCCAGTAAGACAGATATCATAGTCTCAGACTGAGGTAGGCCAGTAAGACAGATATGGTAGTCTCTGACTGAGGTAGGCCAGTAAGACAGATATCGTAGTCTCAGACTGAGGTAGGCCAGTAAGACAGATATGGTAGTCTCAGACTGAGGTAGGCCGGTAAGACAGATATCATAGTCTCAGACTGAGGTAGGCCAGTAAGACAGATATCATAGTCTCAGACTGAGGTAGGCCAGTAAAACAGATATGGTAGTCTCAGACTGAGGTAGGCCAGTAAGACAGATATGGTAGTCTCAGACTGAGGTAGGCCAGTAAGACAGATATCGTAGTCTCAGACTGAGGTAGGCCAGTAAGACAGATATCATAGTCTCAGACTGAGGTAGGCCAGTAAGACAGATATTGTAGTCTCAGACTGAGGTAGGTCAGTAAGACAGATATGGTAGTCTCAGACTGAGGTAGGCCAGTAAGACAGATATTGTAGTCTCAGACTGAGGTAGGCCAGTAAGACAGATATCCTAGTCTCAGACTGAGGTAGGCCAGTAAGACAGATATGGTAGTCTCAGACTGAGGTAGGCCAGTAAGACAGATATCGTAGTCTCAGACTGAGGTAGGCCAGTAAGACAGATATCGTAGTCTCAGACTGAGTTAGGCCAGTAAGACAGATATCGTAGTCTCAGACTGAGGTAGGTCAGTAAGACAGATATCGTAGTCTCAGACTGAGGTAGGCCAGTAAGACAGATATGGAAGTCTCAGACTGAGGTAGGCCAGTAAGACAGATATGGTAGTCTCAGACTGAGGTAGGCCAGTAAGACAGATATCCTAGTCTCAGACTGAGGTAGGCCAGTAAGACAGATATGGTAGTCTCAGACTGAGGTAGGTCAGTAAGACAGATATGGTAGTCTCTGACTGAGGTAGGCCAGTAAGACAGATATCGTAGTCTCAGACTGAGGTAGGCCAGTAAGACAGATATGGTAGTCTCAGACTGAGGTAGGCCGGTAAGACAGATATCACAGTCTCAGACTGAGGTAGGCCAGTAAGACACATATGGTAGTCTCAGACTGAGGTAGGCCAGTAAGACAGATATGGTAGTCTCAGACTGAGGTAGGCCAGTAAGACAGATATGGTAGTCTCAGACTGAGGTAGGCCAGTAAGACAGATATGGTGGTCTCAGACTGAGGTAGGCCAGTAAGACAGATATGGTAGTCTCAGACTGAGGTAGGTCAGTAAGACAGATATCGTAGTCTCAGACTGAGGTAGGCCAGTAAGACAGATATGGAAGTCTCAGACTGAGGTAGGCCAGTAAGACAGATATCGTAGTCTCAGACTGAGGTAGGCCAGTAAGACAGATATCGTAGTCTCAGACTGAGGTAGGCCAGTAAGACAGATATCGTAGTCTCAGACTGAGGTAGGCCAGTAAGACAGATATCATAGTCTCAGACTGAGGTAGGCCAGTAAGACAGATATGGAAGTCTCAGACTGAGGTAGGCCAGTAAGACAGATATCATAGTCTCAGACTGAGGTAGGTCAGTAAGACAGATATCGTAGTCTCAGACTGAGGTAGGCCAGTAAGACAGATATGGAAGTCTCAGACTGAGGTAGGCCAGTAAGACAGATATGGTAGTCTCAGACTGAGGTAGGCCAGTAAGACAGATATCGTAGTCTCAGACTGAGGTAGGCCAGTAAGACAGATATCGTAGTCTCAGACTGAGGTAGGTCAGTAAGACAGATATCATAGTCTCAGACTGAGGTAGGCCAGTAAGACAGATATCGTAGTCTCAGACTGAGGTAGGCCAGTAAGACAGATATCGTAGTCTCAGACTGAGGTAGGCCAGTAAGACAGATATGGTGGTCTCAGACTGAGGTAGGCCAGTAAGACAGATATCATAGTCTCAGACTGAGGTAGGCCAGTAAGATAGATATGGTGGTCTCAGACTGAGGTAGGCCAGTAAGACAGATATGGTAGTCTCAGACTGAGGTAGGCCAGTAAGACAGATATGGTGGTCTCAGACTGAGGTAGGCCAGTAAGACAGATATGGAAGTCTCAGACTGAGGTAGGCCAGTAAGACAGATATCATAGTCTCAGACTGAGGTAGGCCAGTAAGACAGATATGGAAGTCTCAGACTGAGGTAGGCCAGTAAGATAGATATGGTAGTCTCAGACTGAGGTAGGTCAGTAAGACAGATATGGTAGTCTCAGACTGAGTTAGGCCAGTAAGACAGATATGGTAGTCTCAGACTGAGGTAGGCCAGTAAGACAGATATGGTAGTCTCAGACTGAGGTAGGCCAGTAAGACAGATATCGTAGTCTCAGACTGAGGTAGGCCAGTAAGACACATATCGTAGTCTCAGACTGAGGTAGGCCAGTAAGACAGATATGGTAGTCTAAGACTGAGGTAGGCCGGTAAGTCAGATATGGTAGTCTCAGACTGAGGTAGGCCAGTAAGACAGATATGGTAGTCTCAGACTGAGGTAGGCCAGTAAGACAGATATGGTAGTCTCAGACTGAGGTAGGCCAGTAAGACAGATATCGTAGTCTCAGACTGAGGTAGGCCAGTAAGACAGATATCGTAGTCTCAGACTGAGGTAGGTCAGTAAGACAGATATCATAGTCTCAGACTGAGGTAGGCCAGTAAGACAGATATGGTAGCCTCAGACTGAGGTAGGCCAGTAAGACAGATATCGTAGTCTCAGACTGAGGTAGGCCAGTAAGACAGATATGGTAGTCTCAGACTGAGGTAGGCCAGTAAGACAGATATGGTAGTCTCAGACTGAGGTAGGCCAGTAAGACAGATATCATAGTCTCAGACTGAGGTAGGCCAGTAAGACAGATATTGTAGTCTCAGACTGAGGTAGGTCAGTAAGACAGATATGGTAGTCTCAGACTGAGGTAGGCCAGTAAGACAGATATGGTGGTCTCAGACTGAGGTAGGCCAGTAAGACAGATATCATAGTCTCAGACTGAGGTAGGCCAGTAAGACAGATATCATAGTCTCAGACTGAGGTAGGCCAGTAAAACAGATATGGTAGTCTCAGACTGAGGTAGGCCAGTAAGACAGATATGGTAGTCTCAGACTGAGGTAGGCCAGTAAGACAGATATCGTAGTCTCAGACTGAGGTAGGCCAGTAAGACAGATATCATAGTCTCAGACTGAGGTAGGCCAGTAAGACAGATATTGTAGTCTCAGACTGAGGTAGGTCAGTAAGACAGATATGGTAGTCTCAGACTGAGGTAGGCCAGTAAGACAGATATTGTAGTCTCAGACTGAGGTAGGCCAGTAAGACAGATATCCTAGTCTCAGACTGAGGTAGGCCAGTAAGACAGATATGGTAGTCTCAGACTGAGGTAGGCCAGTAAGACAGATATGGTAGTCTCAGACTGAGGTAGGCCAGTAAGACAGATATCGTAGTCTCAGACTGAGTTAGGCCAGTAAGACAGATATCGTAGTCTCAGACTGAGGTAGGCCAGTAAGACAGATATTGTAGTCTCAGACTGAGGTAGGCCAGTAAGACAGATATTGTAGTCTCAGACTGAGGTAGGCCAGTAAGACAGATATCGTAGTCTCAGACTGAGGTAGGCCAGTAAGACAGATATCCTAGTCTCAGACTGAGGTAGGCCAGTAAGACAGATATCGTAGTCTCAGACTGAGGTAGGCCAGTAAGACAGATATGGTAGTCTCTGACTGAGGTAGGCCAGTAAGACAGATATGGTAGTCTCAGACTGAGGTAGGCCAGTAAGACAGATATGGTAGTCTCAGACTGAGGTAGGCCGGTAAGACAGATATCATAGTCTCAGACTGAGGTAGGCCAGTAAGACACATATGGTAGTCTCAGACTGAGGTAGGCCAGTAAGACAGATATGGTAGTCTCAGACTGAGGTAGGCCAGTAAGACAGATATGGTAGTCTCAGACTGAGGTAGGCCAGTAAGACAGATATGGTGGTCTCAGACTGAGGTAGGCCAGTAAGACAGATATGGTAGTCTCAGACTGAGGTAGGTCAGTAAGACAGATATCGTAGTCTCAGACTGAGGTAGGCCAGTAAGACAGATATGGAAGTCTCAGACTGAGGTAGGCCAGTAAGACAGATATCGTAGTCTCAGACTGAGGTAGGCCAGTAAGACAGATATCGTAGTCTCAGACTGAGGTAGGCCAGTAAGACAGATATCGTAGTCTCAGACTGAGGTAGGCCAGTAAGACAGATATCATAGTCTCAGACTGAGGTAGGCCAGTAAGACAGATATGGAAGTCTCAGACTGAGGTAGGCCAGTAAGACAGATATCATAGTCTCAGACTGAGGTAGGTCAGTAAGACAGATATCGTAGTCTCAGACTGAGGTAGGCCAGTAAGACAGATATGGAAGTCTCAGACTGAGGTAGGCCAGTAAGACAGATATCGTAGTCTCAGAATGAGGTAGGCCAGTAAGACAGATATCGTAGTCTCAGACTGAGGTAGGTCAGTAAGACAGATATCATAGTCTCAGACTGAGGTAGGCCAGTAAGACAGATATCGTAGTCTCAGACTGAGGTAGGCCAGTAAGACAGATATCGTAGTCTCAGACTGAGGTAGGCCAGTAAGACAGATATCGTAGTCTCAGACTGAGGTAGGTCAGTAAGACAGATATTGTAGTCTCAGACTGAGGTAGGCCAGTAAGACAGATATCGTAGTCTCAGACTGAGGTAGGCCAGTAAGACAGATATCATAGTCTCAGACTGAGGTAGGCCAGTAAGACAGATATGGTGGTCTCAGACTGAGGTAGGTCAGTAAGATAGATATGGTGGTCTCAGACTGAGGTAGGCCAGTAAGACAGATATGGTGGTCTCAGACTGAGGTAGGCCAGTAAGACAGATATGGTAGTCTCAGACTGAGGTAGGCCAGTAAGACAGATATGGTGGTCTCAGACTGAGGTAGGCCAGTAAGACAGATATGGAAGTCTCAGACTGAGGTAGGCCAGTAAGACAGATATCATAGTCTCAGACTGAGGTAGGCCAGTAAGACAGATATGGAAGTCTCAGACTGAGGTAGGCCAGTAAGATAGATATGGTAGTCTCAGACTGAGGTAGGTCAGTAAGACAGATATGGTAGTCTCAGACTGAGGTAGGCCAGTAAGACAGATATGGTAGTCTCAGACTGAGGTAGGCCAGTAAGACAGATATCATAGTCTCAGACTGAGGTAGGTCAGTAAGACAGATATGGAAGTCTCAGACTGAGGTAGGCCAGTAAGACAGATATCGTAGTCTCAGACTGAGGTAGGTCAGTAAGACAGATATCGTAGTCTCAGACTGAGGTAGGCCAGTAAGACAGATATCGTAGTCTCAGACTGAGGTAGGCCAGTAAGACAGATATCGTAGTCTCAGACTGAGGTAGGCCAGTAAGACAGATATGGTAGTCTCAGACTGAGGTAGGCCAGTAAGACAGATATGGTAGTCTCAGACTGAGGTAAGTCAGTAAGACAGATATCGTAGTCTCAGACTGAGGTAGGCCAGTAAGACAGATATGGTAGTCTCAGACTGAGGTAGGCCAGTAAGACAGATATCATAGTCTCAGACTGAGGTAGGCCAGTAAGACAGATATCGTAGTCTCAGACTGAGGTAGGCCAGTAAGACAGATATCGTAGTCTCAGACTGAGGTAGGCCAGTAAGACAGATATCGTAGTCTCAGACTGAGGTAGGCCAGTAAGACAGATATGGTAGTCTCAGACTGAGGTAGGCCAGTAAGACAGATATCGTAGTCTCAGACTGAGGTAGGCCAGTAAGACAGATATGGTAGTCTCAGACTGAGGTAGGCCAGTAAGACAGATATCGTAGTCTCAGACTGAGGTAGGTCAGTAAGACAGATATTGTAGTCTCAGACTGAGGTAGGCCAGTAAGATAGATATGGTGGTCTCAGACTGAGGTAGGCCAGTAAGACAGATATTGTAGTCTCAGACTGAGGTAGGCCAGTAAGACAGATATTGTAGTCTCAGACTGAGGTAGGTCAGTAAGACAGATATCGTAGTCTCAGACTGAGGTAGGCCAGTAAGACAGATATCGTAGTCTCAGACTGAGGTAGGCCAGTAAGACAGATATCGTAGTCTCAGACTGAGGTAGGCCAGTAAGACAGATATCATAGTCTCAGACTGAGGTAGGCCAGTAAGACAGATATCATAGTCTCAGACCGAGGTAGGCCAGTAAGACAGATATCGTAGTCTCAGACCGAGGTAGGCCAGTAAGACAGATATCGTAGTCTCAGACTGAGGTAGGCCAGTAAGACAGATATCGTAGTCTCAGACTGAGGTAGGCCAGTAAGACAGATATCGTAGTCTCAGACTAAGGTAGGCCAGTAAGACAGATATGGTAGTCTCAGACTGAGGTAGGCCAGTAAGACAGATATGGTAGTCTCAGACTGAGGTAGGCCAGTAAGACAGATATCGTAGTCTCAGACTGAGGTAGGCCAGTAAGACAGATATCGTAGTCTCAGACTGAGGTAGGCCAGTAAGACAGATATCGTAGTCTCAGACTGAGGTAGGCCAGTAAGACAGATATCGTAGTCTCAGACTGAGGTAGGCCAGTAAGACAGATATCATAGTCTCAGACTGAGGTAGGCCAGTAAGACAGATATGGTGGTCTCAGACTGAGGTAGGCCAGTAAGACAGATATGGTAGTCTCCGTGCTGTATGTTTACCTTACGTCCCCCGTATAGATAGTGATCAGGCCCTGTTATGATACACCCCGTTTTTGGAGTTATTATGTTTAGCCTTTTGTCCGGTTGGTCGGCCACATGGAAAATCGACCATTTGATCCTTGTCACTTGCGTTTTTGAAAGAGAACTGATCGTGGAATTCAACCATCCACGTAGTGAAATCAAGGTCTCCCAAACCTGTGATGTACCCTCATACTCAACTCACAGATCCAAACACTGAAATGATTTTGTTTTTGATTCTAACGTCAGTGTCCTAAAGTTTTAATCCAATTAATACCTTTCATTTGACTGTGCCTGAAAATCCGAAAGGAAATGTTGCGGTGTTATGACAACAAAACGTTGAGGAATTTAAGATATCAACTCTTTCAGATGGAGGCTGGGGGTATATCTTCAGAATTTTACCCGACGTTTTGCTACCTATAACTGCTATTGGTAAATAACTACCTGTTCCATGTATTGCTCACCTGTACCTATAACTGTTATTGGTAAATAACTACCTGTTCCATGTATTGCTCACCTGTACCTATAACTGTTATTGGTAAATAACTACCTGTTCCATGTATTGCTCACCTGTACCTATAACTGCTATTGGTAAATAACTACCTGTTCTATGTATTGCCTACCTGTACACATTAAGTAATTTGCTGTATCATACTCCTGGAGTGTAGGAGTGTGTAACCTCTGGAAGTTTGGGGGTCAGTGAGAGGTGAAAGAAGTACAAAGTCTTTCAATTTTTTTTTATTCACATCTTCGGGCATGTTTGTTCTGAAGAAGAAGATTTGGATGCTGTCCAGGATGAGTTTCATTAACTAAGTAACATTTGAACCTTACCAGATCAAATACCAGGCAAGTCCAGTTTAACTCCATAACCCCTGAAGACTCATTTGAACTCTTCCAATCCAAAGGTTGGATTGATCCATTATGAAACTTCGGGGATGAATGAGTTAATATGTAGGGATGAACGTCCTAAAAGTTATTTGTGTAAAATATTTCTGTTTCATAACAAACCAGTTTGAGGATTTGATAGAGTTTAACATACAATTTGTGTACAGGTGAAACATTTACAGGTAAGTTGTTACCTGATTGCCAGCAGGTAGACAGGTATATACACCGGAGTGGGTCAGTACCACCTACGCTCAACGTCCCCCAGGGTATCCCATTAAAGCCCTACTTCTCCTAATAGCTGTGTACACCGCAATCTTTTAACCCCATTTATCCCAATTTTAGAAATCGGCAAAATCTAATCATAGTGTAATTGTTTGTGTAGACAAATTGATTTATGAAGTAGACTTTCCACATGACTGATCACGATGGACATGACCGGGGCCTGATCAAAATGACCATGATCAGGGCCTATCAAGAATGTGAATGTTGTTTACTTTGTCACGGTAAACAACACACCTGTGTATATCGTGTCTATACATTGTTGCTGTATCAGCAAACTTTCTGATTTACGTTAATATTTGAAATTTGTTCTCAGATAAATCTGATCAAGGGGCCACAGTGGCCGAGTGGTTAAGGTGTTTGACATTCTACCACTAGCCCTCCACCTCTGGGCCGCGGTGGCCGAGTGGTTAAGGTGTTTCGACATTCTACCACTAGCCCTCCACCTCTGGGCCGCGGTGGCCGAGTGGTTAAGGTGTTTCGACATTCTACCACTAGGCCTCCACCTCTGGGCTGCGGTGGCCGAGTGGTTGAGGTGTTTCGACATTCTACCACTAGCCCTCCACCTCTGGGCCACGGTGGCCGAGTGATTAAGGTGTTTCGACATTCTACCACTAGCCCCCACCTCTGGGCTGCGGTGGCCGAGATGGGTAAGGTGTTTGACATTCTACCACTAGCCCTCCACCTCTGGGCCGCGGTGGCCGAGTGATTAAGGTGTTTCGACATTCTACCACTAGCCCTCCACCTCTGGGCCGCGGTGGCCGAGTGGTTAAGGTGTTTTGACATTCTACCACTAACCCTCCACCTCTGGGTTGCGAGTACGAATCCCATGTGGGGCAGTTGCCAGGTACTGATCATAGGTCGGTTATTTTTCTCCGGTACTCAGCCTTTCCTGCACCTCCAAAACCTGACACATCCTTAAATACCCTGGCTGTTAATAGGACGTAGGGCAAATCAAACCAAACCTAACCAAAATCTGACAAAAAAAATATATATCCAATAGCCAATGTTTACCTGTGATAATACTGTTTAGCCATTGTTTACCTGTTCCTTATGATGACACCATTTAGCCACTGTTTACCTGTGATGATACTGTTTACCCATTGTTTACCTGTGATGAGACTGTTTACCCATTGTTTACCTGTGATGAGACTGTTTACCTGTGATGAGACTGTTTACCCATTGTTTACCTGTGATGAGACTGTTTACCCATTGTTTACCTGTGATGAGACTGTTTACCCATTGTTTACCTGTAATGACACTGTTTACCCATTGTTTACCTGTGATGACAGCATTTAGTCATTGTTTACCTGTGATGACACCATTTAGCCATTGTTTACCTGTGATGACACCATTTAGCCATTGTTTACCTGTGATGACACCATTTAGTCATTGTTTACCTGTGTGGGTACCATATTACCTGTAACCTTCCTGGCTTTACCTGTACAGGTATAGTCTGTAGGTTACCAACATTAACGAAAATGTCAATCTTATCCTCGTTTTGTGAACAGGGCAGAAAATTGGGATTGATAAGAGCAAATTTAGACTTGATATGTATCGGCAATACTCCAAGTATTGTGTAGACTGTTCAGGTTTTATGAATGAAGAAGTTAGCACTGTTTGTATAGTATCTAATTTCATTTCAATCTGCTGGCTCCAAATCAATTGATATCAAGTCAGTGATGTTGCCACTTACCTATATACGATACTATTAAGGTGTGTAGAGGGCTCTATTTATGTGAAATATTCTACAATTAGGGGAAGGGAAAACTAAAAACATTACAGAAAGGAGGATACTGGTAGATACAATTTGGTTTTTTTTTTCGATTAAATATTTGATTAGGTAAAAGGTTAAAAAACAAACTTGTTTAAATTCATGCGTGTGATGCGTTTTGAAAAATATGCGTGCAGCAAGTTTTTTATAGCAATCAATACTAATGTTTATTTTGTTATTAAGTTAAGATTTTGAGAAAAACTTTGTTAGAAGGAGTTGATTACATTTCAAATTAGATTATTAGTTGATTGTAAAAGTTGACCATAATTAATCGCTGTGTATTTATACACTAGTCTTTCATCAGTTCATACTTTGGAAATGTTCATTATGGCATTTAAGGGGTGAAGGAGATAAAGTACTGAACCAGCTCAGTGAAGACATGTTGCTGGTTTGATATATGTAACAAATGTTGAGTTACCCAAAGGAATATCAATCACCTTGATTTAATATAAACTTTGTTTTATTTTTCAATTCAATTCATAATGAAGAGCGAAAAATTAATTCAATACATAATGAAGAGCAAATACACATTTTTTTTTAATTGGATTTAGAAGCAAGTTTTGCAACTTATATTAATCCATCTCCAGAAATCACCTTGATTTCTAAGGTTTTAACCTGTGCATTCATTTTACATGGCTTGTAGTATTAATTTCTGTTATCCTTGCACAGAAATGACAGAATATGGTACTGAATGAATTTTGTTGAAAATGCCATGAGATAAATGAAACTATGCAAGAAATATATAAAGATCTGATCTCAATAGTTTGTCAGGAAAACTTGTTTTAACTGTATTTTGACATGAAGTGGAATATGTCTATCCAGGGAGTATCAACTCATTACAGTTACTGGTCCTGTAGGAGTTGTCTCCCTTCCATCACATTTCTTGGAAATGTAATTTTAATGAACTTCCTTTGCTATCTTTTCAGGCTGAAGAGCTCCCAAAGGTAGCCCATCGATTTCGACACTACTATTTTAATCGTCCAAGGACGTGTTTTGTTTGTAAACAGAAAGTTTTAAGTCAAGGCAGTGCTTGTCAAGGTAAGAAAATCGTTAACCTGGAATAGCCCGGACATGATATACATAGAAGTCTTGTATGTTATTTAGAGAATCACCACAATTACTTTTATGGTTTATACGATATAAACCTGAAAGAATGTGAGCATTTAATAAATTGCATCAATCCACAAAATCATTCATGAAAAAAATGCACATCTTTTATTGTATATAATTTACCATAATGTATAACTACCCAAAAATTGTGGCTGTTCATTTGAATTTCATTTTCTAAGACATGTAACACTTATATACACATAGTTAATAATAAAAACAAAATAGTTTTGCATAAAGCATGAGATTTTGCAGTTATTTCATCTGCAAGCAAATTAAGGATTTTTATATTATTGAATTCCAAATATTGCATTAAACATGATAGTTAGAAGACATCATCACTTGTCTAACATTTGGGGAAAAAGCAAAATATAATTTAAGAATGTGTAAGTAGTTCAATATTGAAAGATTAGTTTGGAAATGAATGATTTCTGGTTATAGGAATCACTTTTCTCAGAACTTATGGGTTTGAGAAATGATAGGGTTAGGGTGAAAAAATGAACTTTTGTTTGGAATGATGTAAAAAGAAAGATTTGAGGGTTTAGAAATGTACTTTTCTTAGGAAATGATGGATTTAGATGAAAGAAAGAACAGTATTATGAGGGTTTAGGAATGTACTTTTCTTGGAAATGATGGATTTTAGAAATGAGAGATTTTGGGTTACAGATATGTACTTTTCTTGGGAATGGTGAATTTAGAAGTGAAAGATTTAGGGGTTTAGAATTTTTTTTTCAGAAATAATAGATTAAGAATGGGGTTAAGAGATTTTCTTTTCTTTCCAAAAAAAAGTTTGAAGTTTGTTTTTAGAAAAAGATTGAAATCAAAAGTGATAACTGATTTTTTTAACAATATATGTATAGGGCTTTGTTATCATTTCTTTCATGAACTGGTGGAGCAGGTAGTGATTGTTTGCATGACATTTACGAACAGTTTCCTTCTATCCAACTAATGAAGGAGATAAGACTCAGAAAATGTAAACAGGTGCTTTAGAGGTCTGCCTCCAGCATTTCACCCATTCTTTTATTTCACATGTCAAGAAATACAAAAATAAGTGGCTTGTTAAAATCGAAACTCTTAAATTCTTCAAAGACGCCTGGAATGGAATTGAAACTGTTGAGTTCTGGAGGCATTACTGGTGGGTGAATCATAATGGCCAACACCTGGTAAATGTCCGACTTTCAGAGTTTCTTCACTTCCTGTATTTCACCATTGGCATTTCTTGGTAATGAGAAAAAAGTCAAGATCCTCCATAACAATTTGAACTTTCTACCTAAAAAAAACACCAAGTCGGTTGAGCAGTAAATTGAGCCTCGGAGGTGAGCTAGGGTTCCAGAAACATTGTGCAGATCCCAGAATGCTCTATAAACAATGGAGGCTGGTATCCTTCCCTGAGATTATGTATACAGTTAGAGTTTGGTTTACACTTCACCAGCTTTCCCCGGAACAATCGCCTGTCAGACAAAGTAAATATTTATTCTGGTGGGGCTTCCCTCACCTGGGAAGGAAGGTATAGGGAGATATTATGGGATGTAGACCAACCGAATTATCACAGACAGCTGTAGCAATATCCTAAGAAATAGTGTTAAACCAAAAAAATGTGATTTGCCAATTCTCCAAATTTTTGAGAGTGACTCTGAGTTTGGACCTAAAAGTTGAGCATGTCAACTAGAATTTCCTATACCATTCTTATTTCCTTAGATCTGTTGGTTTCATCTGAAAAAAAGCCATTTCATTTCAATAATTCATTTAATTATTTAGTTATTTGAGGTATTATTTTCAATCTTCTGTATTATTCCAAATAAACATTAACATACATCTTGTACTCATTTCAACATAACAAAATTATCCTGAACACAATTTGTATGTAAATGGACCAAAGAACGGCTTCTAATTCAGGCCGTACATGGAGCCGATAAGTTTTAGGTCAACTAAGATGTCAAAATTATGATGGCACTAATAACTGGTTTGTGGTATTCATAGTCTTCATGAATGAAATCTGAATTTGGTAACATGTTGGGTTATATATTGGCAAGTCCATACAATAGAAGCTATAAACCTAGTGTTGACCTCAAAGGTCAAATATCATTGACCTCTAACCTTGGTTACTCCCCAGAGATGTGGGTTAATTAGGGCAGTCTGTCTAGGCCTGCATGTATGTAAACACAAGGTTTGTGTTTGGTATTATAGCTATGGACCAGGCTATCAGTTTCAGGAGTATTTGGGGTGTTTGAACTCACTTGGATTCTTTGTACATTTTTGGAATGCTGTTAATGTTTTGTAGCAATAAGATCAGGTGAAATTTATCTGATCTATCCTCAGCTTCAGTTTAACTTTTTGTTTGAGAAAAACTAACAATAAAATATTGTTGTATTGAACTAACCATACCACCAAAGCAAATATAAGACTAATTGATATTTCAATAATACATAGAATCATCAATTTTATAATAGTCATCCAGGCTTGTCTCTCCATTTTGTTTCAAGATTGTGTAGCATTAATATTTAAGGGTGTAATCTTAATAATAATAGAGGCCAGATGTCGAAAACTAGGTATTCAAAATGACTTTGGTTACCTCTGATTGGCCACCCATTAAAAGTACATATTTGTTGAAAGTGAAACATGGAATTACACTGCATCTTTTGTGATTATAGAATAAAATTTGTGTTGAAACTTTTATGTCTAGAATGGTTTTCTCTGTTTTTATTTTTTGTTTTTTTGTTTTGTTTTTTGACACATAAGTGTGTTCTATGCAGGAATACCATCTGTTTTTATGTTTTTCAGTTTGCAGATATATTTGCCACAGACAATGTGAGAATCAGGTAAGACACTTAGCTTATCTACATTTAGATTTGATGTCAGAGTGCCATCCTGGGGAACTTCAGCTGCTGTTCATGCTAGCAGAAAAAGTTTGTAAAGGGAGGTAACTGTGACATTATACTGTCTTGAATTAACAGAATGTTTTTCTGGGAATGGTGAAAAAAATTGATGGTGTTCCTGCTTCTCAATTGAAAGTCAACGTTACACTCTATGGTTTAAGGGGAGGTAACTGAAACTCAAAATTACTGTATGGTTCAAGGGGAGGTAACTGAAACTCACCGTTACACTATGATTTAAGGGGAGGTAACTGAAACTCAATGTTACATTGTATGGTTAAAGGGGAGATAACTGTACCGTTTAGGTTGTATTGTATGGTGTTAAGATGTGACCATAATCATGAACCTAACATTTCTCTTTACCCCTTTCCACTGATCTAAAAATGTTGTAACCTATTCAATTTGGGTGTGCATGTCTCAATGGAAACCAATGGAAAAGATAAATATCCTTGTAGATTGAAATGTTTCCACTATTTGGTAAATTTTCTAATGGCCATCCATTAATGTCAGTTATAGTGCCAATGACATTTAAGATGAAAAATCTGCTTCATCATCTATCATAGAGATCTTGTTCAGTCTGACTCTTGATAAGGTCATCAGTAACTGTGATGGATTAAAGTGCATTGATGATGGAGACCCAATTAGACTGCTGACAACTGTGTGTAAATGGGACTGATACACTTCATTCTGTGTATTTAAATATCCGCCATCCGGTCAGTGCTGATATCAACATTAAAAAGCAGACATCTGTTGAAATGGACCCATTATAAACGCATCATTTCATCCACAAGTTTGTGTATCACAGAGTATCGCATGATTTGGTGTGATGTAATCTTTACTACACTGGGTTACAATATGAAATACATTTAAATAGTGCAAAAGAATATAGGCCTTCCAAAAAATGTTATTCCCCTTGATAGGCCACAACGGTGGATACATGATGGACTCCCGGGAAGTGTTTTGTGTGATGAATGGCACCATGTGACAATCGGATGACTTAATTCCCATTATGACATTATTATTTCATGGCACACATTTGTTTTTAAAACACTTCCCAATGTTATAACAATATGGCAAACAAGGGGAGATAACAACACAATATGGCAAATAAGGGAGATAACAACACTTTTGAGATAGACCTATAAAATTGGATTATAAAACTTACATGAATGTATTTATGACATGAAGGCCTCCGATTTTAAAGTGTTCATCTCTGATACCTCAATAATAACATCACCTACTTGTGTGACCATGCTTTCTGTCCTCGGCCAGAAGTGGTCAGCGTAAGTGGTCAACAACCAGCTCTGACCGGGTGATAGGAGTGACCAGTGGACCAATATTTATATTTGTATATCAATAATATAGGCCACCCACGATTGTGAGTACCGTAAATCTATATTTATGACCTTGTCAACTTCTCTGGTAAATGGTGGACATTTAAATGTTGAAATCAAGTAATTTCTTTAAATCTGATCCTGCTGAATATTAAGGCCTGACATAGGGCTCATACTGTTGAATGGAAAAAATGGAGGAAACAATTTTGGAATAGGAATTCAGGATCAGAACAGAGGCTGTTGGTAGCCATCACTTTCAATGGATATCCACATAAAGGGTTAATTACAGATGTACAATGAGTGTCAAACAACTCACAGATCTTATGTACTGCTTGTGAGTTGGGATTTGAACCCAAGTCCTTTCCTTACACTATCGACTGCGTCTGATCTCTTCCAACGCTGCAGGATTTTCTTTCCAAGATGATCCAAACCCATTCGTGCCTTCGCATCACAATCATATTTCTAGTAGAGAGCTGCAAGTAACAGCCTGGCTCTATTGATTACAGCATCTGTCTAAGTTTGAAGGTACGTGGGTTTGAACCCCAGACTGACAGCGTGGGTTCGAACCCCAGACTGGCAGCGCAAGTCCTTCTCATGTTACAAATCTATGAAAATGAGAACAAAAATGTTCAAGGCATAGCTCCAGTAATGTTGAGGATCATTGTGCATGTTTTAAACCATCATATTCGAGATATTGATCTTTCGGTTTACACAGGATATGATCCAGAAAATTTGCTTTAATTTCAAAATTTCTCTGAAATTCGTCGGGAAAAGTCTATTACGTGCTTTTAAGAAAAATAAGAAAATACATATTGAATTGGAAAAGAAAACATGTTGCCCCTGGTAACTAGGTGTGATGTATCCCAGACTGAATCAATCTCCTCATTATGTTCACACTGTGTACTTTAATTTAAAATTATCTCAACCAACACTTCTTAAAAGTTCGTAAACATGGTAGCTAGGTGTCACGTTCAATGATGGTAAGACTGGAGAGGTCACATGATCACGACAAGTTATCATTAATTTGACCAATGATAACTTCTGAGCATAAGGCAGTCTTACATTTTCCAGACAGTTTACTGTCAAATTCTATTAGTACAACCGTGAGATGCATACACGCACTGGTTTAACAGAGATTACGCAGTGCAAGCTGCACTTCACTCCGGAATAATCGGCTCCAACAGGCAGAGCTGCAGCTACAATTGTCAAAACTTGTTACTGGGCTCTGTCAATTAGGGACTATAAACAGTTGTTTTCATGAAAAATACCTATTTTTAGATATTTCCTATTTTCACTTACAATTTTTTATCCGGCCTTCCTATAATTATCGTTGGCAATACAGTGAGTGAGTGCTGGAAACGCTTTTGTGAAGATGCTCCGACCCCTGATGAGAAGAACTGCATGCTTGTGAAATCCGTTATAATGGTAAAAATAAGTGGGCGTAGAACGTAAGAATATAAATATAACACAATACATAACTATCCCATGTAACTTCAGCCAACGTAATATGTAGATAAACTTTTATTTGAAGCCTAGCGGGGCCAAAAAACTGCTCAACAAAGTAAAATGTTGATACGAGGCAACAACTGTGCTGATTGGTTTTGTCATACCGGAAGGTGATTGGTTACTAAGGAATTGTTACCTAGACGATACAGCAATATAGCCTGTTACTTAGAAACATCTTCACCCATGTAAGAAACATCTTCCTAATTTAAATTGTGAAGTGATTTTGTGATCGGGAATCAAAGTATTAATTATTTACAGTTTGTAAATTTTTAGGCTATTTTTGAGAGGTTAGGTTTCTGTCTGAATATTATAATTGTTTCCTGGGGGAACTGGATTCCATACCTGTATAAATTAGGTGTTTAAAGGTTTTTAATGGCTTTACCAGACCTACCCTTCATAAATTGAAAGTAGCCCCATTTCCTTATTTTAATGCTCTTGTCTGGTAATGTCATTATGAACAGATTAAAACCAGAAGCACAGGTTGATGGTTTCGTAATTATATTTTGGAAACTACATGCAAAAATCCCTTATAGTGCACCTTACAGTACATACCAGACCGTTAACACACCTGAGTGGTGAACAGGCGATATGGATGGCTACAAGTCTTATGAAAAAAAAAGAATCATCATATTTTTTTTCAACTTATGTACTTGTCCTACAATGAAAACTGACTGAATCTGAAATTCACATTGAATGTGATGTTTTTTATTTTCGTTTAACTCACCTGCCAAAAGGGCAAGTGGGCTTATGCAGGCCCATTGGGCCTCTTATTATTAAATATTTTATATGGTAAATATCAATCGCAAATTTTTGCAGAGATTTTTAATTTTGGTTGATTATTTTTTATATATGGGCAAATTTTAAAATATATTAAAACAGAAGGATTCTTCTTTTTAAATTGAATTAGGAAATCTCCTTTAGGGGTCCCCTGTATGTAATTTACCCTCCAGGTGGGCCCCTGTAGGGAGTTGATGCCCTCCATGTTTAGATTAATGATGACCCCTGACCTGTTGGTTACATCAGAGGGACAGGAAGACAAGGTACTGGCCTGAGGATGAGGGAAAAACCATGGCAACCATGGCCACATATATCTCATGCATTGTTAGCTTGACTTGCATTTCTTCAGATTTTTTTGTAATTAATAAATCCATAATATTGTCGATAACTGTTTTGTTTTTGTCATGCATATATTCCGTTGTAAAAGTAAAAAGCAGTGAATCAAAAATTAAAAAAAGACATTCAATATATGTAGTAATTAAGAAATGAAATTATTTTTTTTTCCGAATGAGAGTTCTAAGCTGACTGAGCTGCTGAGAATTAGTTGTATCTATCACTTGAAAACTGTTTACAAACATTTAAACTCTTTCTTCACTTTTTAATTCTGTTAACATCTAATTATCCCTACCTTTCTGGAAGCTGCTTTTTCTTCACCACTAGATTTATGATATAGACTAAAGCCAGGATAGCACTTTGATGATTTCACTTCAGAACTTTCTCCCTGTTGGTTTCTTATCAAGCAGACTCGTATCAATTAGTTTTTTTTTTCTCACTTATCTAAGATCAATTTTTTTTAATTATCTTATCAAAACCCTACTTAATGTTTAATTTCATTATTTTTTCTATTTTTTTGTTTTAAGTTATCTATTCATAATTCCTCATTGTCGTTTATTTAATTGGCGGAGTAATTATACTATGTTAAAATATCCAGACGTGAATATCACGCCTACAGATTGCCAACAGATACCTGCATAAATATGTAACAGGAGAAAGAGAAAATGTAGCGTCCAGACCGGGTTTTGAACCCGGAACTTTCCGAACTCTAGACCAACACTCTACCAACTGAGCTACCTGGTCGCTGATGATCGACCCAGTCCAGTTCCGCTTCAATAATCTACAATAATTCCCCGTCGGGTGCATCAACCCGAAACACTGTTGAACTTTCTGAGGTACTGTATGATACCTGTGTACACCTGGTGCGACCCAATTAGGACACCTGAGCACCTGTCAACATTGAATCTACGCAATCATAACATAGGTGTCAAATAACTTTAGTTTCTTGGGGAAATCTGTCCATTGCAAAGTATTTCAGATAGTATTACCGGGTATGTGACAGTTCTTTACATATTTCCCCATAACTTAACAGATCATTTCTTATCATCTTCGGATTTATCTTCATCATTTTGTTGTCATGTTGAAGTGAAAAGGAATGGCTTAAAATTTGTGAATTTGTAAATTGGGTTAAGTTTTAGACTTAATCATCAGGCCCCTGTGTATATAACATAAACCTCAGGCCCCTGTGTATATACCATAAACTTCAGGCCCCTGTGTATATAACATAAACTTCAGGCCCCTGTGTATATAACATAAACCTCAGGCCCCTGTGTATATACCATAAACCTCAGGCCCCCGTGTATATACCATAGACCTTAGGCCCCTGTGTATATACCATAAACCTCAGGCCCCCGTGTATATACCATAGACCTTAGGCCCCTGTGTATATAACATAAACCTTAGGCCCCTGTGTATATAACATAAACTTCAGGCCCCTGTGTATATAACATAAACCTCAGGCCCCCGTGTATATAACATAACCTCAGGCCCCTGTGTATATAACATAACCTCAGGCCCCCGTGTATATAACATAACCTCAGGCCCTTGTGTATATAACATGATCCTCAGGCCCCTGTGTATATATAACATAATCCTCAGGCCCTTGTGTATATATAACATGATCCTCAGGCCCCTGTGTATATATAACATGATCCTCAGGCCCCTGTGTATATTTTCCTCAATGAGTATATTGGGGATAACACCTATATCTTACACAGTTTCCAAGAGTTTCTGAGTTACAAGAGATATTTTCTATAGTTGTTTGTTGTTTCTTCACTAGTTCTTATTATTATTACTCTCTACTCCCTGTCACTGTTCTTTATATGTTTTACTTTCTTTCTTTTTTCTCTCCATCCTCGCTCTGCATCTTTTCCCCAACCCTATCTCATTCTCATCTGTTATTGATGCTTAGTCAGTAAACATAGTTTTATCTCCCCCTCTATGACTTCAGGGGATCCCCAACACCCTTTACTTAAGCAGACCACCCCCTACCCCTAAAATTCAGATGTTCAGAGACAAGTTCACATACAAGTTCTGTGTGTAGCCTCATAATGATGTTTTAGGTCCTACAGGTACCGCGATGGACAGGATGTTTTACACAGATAGCCCGCCCTGTGTGGCCAGGGGTAAAGTGACATGATTTTAGAGACACTACCATATTCTATCTTGTGTGGTCAGTCTGCTGTATCCTGTGTGGTCGGCTGTCTTTAATCTTAGGTCAACTGGTGAAGGATAAGGTCCCTTGTGTTAATTTATTGATATCATTACCGTAATGATATATGTTTCTGAGTCTTGGGGACACAAACTTGTCACCTTGCATTAAAATAAAATTATTATTTCCGACACCGTGTGTTATACTGAAGTTATTATGTTTTGTGACGCAAGTGGGAATCGGTTCTAAAGTTTTGACTGTTAATCACAAGACTTGTGATATTCTCTTGCCTGTAATTTTAACACCTGTATATAACACCTGTATATAAGCTGTTAGGGGAAAGATTGGATATTTTCAAAATATCAGAAAGATGAAAGTTTAAATTTTAGATGTAGTATGATACTTTTATCACATAACTCGAACATTTCGGTTTCCTTTTGTCTAGATATTTTGTGACATATATCAAAATATCTTCTTTAGCTCGATCTTGTTGTGTTTTGTGAATAATCTGAAAGGAAATTTAAGATGGTTATGAATAATTTTCTTGGAATCATATGAAATCTAAACCGAAGTGCCATTGATTTATGGCACTTGTTATTCCAGCTCTTTGGTATTGGCAGACAGTCAGCCAGAGTAAAATACTCTTGACATCACTGATGACCTACAAAAATTAATACTCTGTCAGTTAAATTTTGAAACAGGAATTAATTTGGAACTGATATGCCAAGGCTCCGTGACAGATGGGGATTGATCGGTGGTTGGAAAAATATTTCCCCATGTTTTTATATTAGAGAGAAAATGAATAAAAAAAATATTGGTGGTTGATGTTGCCAAGCTTCTTCAGGAAAGTGACAACAACAAAAACTTGTGCTCGTAAATACCACCGAGGAAATACTGCGGATGAATTATTTTTAGAGCGAGCTTTGCAAGGTTCCTCCAACAAAAAGTAGACAACATGTTTACATTTAATTTACATGATGTTGAATTGATGTATTATCTTTTGAGAAAATCTTGAAATCTTTGTATCAGTGACAAGCCATATTGCCACAGCAACAGATAAGTTTCATTATCTGGGCTAAACTTTGCAGGAAACTCAATTGATGGAAGATTTCAATTTATATCATTTTTATCGGAAAATCTTAAGGGAATTGAGATTTTTTTACCCCTAACAATTGATACATACCAAGTTATCAGACTTGTCTGCTCTCCAAGGAAGGTCAAATTTTCTCAAGGTCAATAGAGGTAGTATTATGGGATGTGTATGAAGAATCCCTTGGAGTTTGTCTGCATGGTTTCTTTGAATCGGTCTGATATTTCTTATGCATGAGGTTTATTTGGCACCCTGGTAGATAGACTATACAATGTTAAGATGTATTCACGACAAAATATGTTTAAGATATAAGAAGCTGTCTGTGTAGACTAGCAGACAGGTACATGTATGATATTGTGTTCATGTGATTATAGACAGGTCTGTAAATGAAGCAGTCTGTTTGTCCGAGGTTACAAGGTGTGTTCATTCCCATTCTGGCAAAAGTTTTGTAAAAAAAGCTGTAGCATATTTCACAAGTACTGGTTGCCCAGAGGTCAGAGGTTAAATATACAAAATGAGGTCAAAGAACAAGTCGTAGAGATGTGTATTTCGCTTTGATCACGGCAATGTTGTGGATTGTTTGTGAATGGACTTGGAGAAGAAGTACTTGAAAATAATTGTTTTTCTTTCGTCCAACAACAATAATTTTTTGGAGTTACTTCCAGATTGTCATACTCTTGGTGCTTTAAGTGTTACCAGAAGGGGGAACTGAATCAGTGCAGATGGCAGACGCAACTAATGTGATACATATCGCCAGATTTTCATATTTCTTATGGGTGATGTCATATGGTATACTTACCGTTTATATCAAATTACTCGGGTAAATGATTACTATTTCATTACTACAAATATAAACTGTCGTTTCCCGTTCAGGACAGACATGTTCGGCTAATTTATACCAGCTGGGGAGATGAAACAGTTTTAGTGATTAGACAATGAGTTTGTGTCTGTAAAAAATGTCAAAGTTGAAACCTGATGTTGTAAAGGAGAGCTCCAAATAGGTGTCAAATTTCCTCGGGATGTGGGGATGCTATCAGTACAAGTTGAAGAAGCTGTTCGACTGTGTTTACAGTTTTTTTTACCCATCATTCTCCACTTCATCAATTTGTGTGTACCTAGCCAGTTAATGTCCATTACTGGTACAAATTGTAGTGTAACTCCAAATCATTTCTGGAAAGTATGTGAGGAAGATCCGCTATATGTACAGATTCACAAAAATGGAAGATATGTAAGTAAATTAGGACTGTACATGTGTTTGTAATGGAGGATGTGTCATTTACGTTACCATGTGTGGAAGTCCGCACATTTTGACCTGTCAACTTACATCCGAGTCTCCGGCGACTGTGACAGGAGATGCTTTTCTCCCGAGCCCTTCGTAGGTTGAGACTGGACGGGCTGGAGCTATCTAGACTGTTGATGAATGGATTGTGACAATTACTCCAGCTTAATATTTCCTGAGATTTTTTTATTGCTGACTTCTTTACTGGTGTAATTAGTGTAGATAAACTCGTGAAATCTCCCTGTAAACTATATACCACGGTAAGCTGGAGGAAATTCTTGACTAGTATTATGACCTTTTTTACTATGTTCATTCAGAAACGTACTATCAGTGTCGGACGTCCATAAACACACTCTGACCCGAAGTTCATTGAGGTGTTCGGATTTTCATGGAGATCTAAAAATACATTTTGTGAAAGATATGACTTTTTGATGTCTACTTACAATTCCATGGAATTATATTTACCGAACATATGGGGAGTCTTCAAAGTGGATTTTTGTGTTCCTGCTGAAAGCCTTATGGCCAAGTTTAATGTAGATATCTATAGTGTATTATAGACACTGCTATGAGGAGTTCATCACTCTCCGATTCCTAGCTGTACTATATTGTAAAAGACTTACAATAATTTCAATTTGGAAAGATCTACCAGAAAAAATTACCAACATTTACAATTTACACATCACAAGAATTCACATTTGTGGTTTTGAATGAAAAAGAGTCTATTTTGATACTTGAAGCACATGTGTGTTTGGCTCACCGGCTGGAGGTAATCCAGGAAATTGAAGATCTTGAATGTTTGGTTGTCGAATTATGTCAGAAAAAACATGAAGATGTTCAGAATGTTTTAATGCTCAAAACTTTCGATAAACGTGAGGAGGAATTCTGTTTTGATAATCTTATTTTCATGTGCATTCTGAAAAGAACATTTTCCAATGACTTGTGTGATGTTTGAGGAATTAAGGTGTATGTAAGCCTATAAAATAGAAGGGAGCTGATAGGACTATCCTTAAATTGATAATTGACCTAACAATATTCTGGTAGTCTGAAGAGTTCCAAACCCATCATTTACCAAACTGGTTGCTAAGGCGGCCATGACAGTTTATTCCGAGGGAGATGTTAACTGAGATACTGACAGGTCCATAGTTACCAGTGGATGGTCAGTGTTGGCATCTACTTTGTTTATATAACACAGACCCATGGTGAGGAGGAACACTTTGAAAGGAAAGTTATTTTTACTGCACAGGAATCAAGGAATTCAGGTGAATTTTTTCTTGGCAAATGAAAGTAGGAAAATTGGAATGGGCTTCATGTGAAATGTGTATAGAAAATTTAATCAAACACAGCCCAGTTGAATGACATTCCAGGATTTGATTTAAGTATCAACTAATAATGTTTCATCTTGAGAGAAATGTGAACTCATCAGAAGAAATATGGATAAAGAATTCTGAATCACAGGAGATATAAGTAGTGGAGTACTTGGCTGTTTGGTTTTGTGGCACATCCTCTGTGTATAAAAATGTGTCTTATGCTGGGTGTAACTAGATAGATTTATCATACAGCATTATAACTGAATCATCTTGTCTGGTGGAAGAAAAATAGATTTCAGACATTTTACTTCATTATAATGCAATAATACTAGATTTAAAGGGCTGTACATGCAGTTCAGAATCTGTAACAGGAAAATCTGTTACCATAGATACTGGTACCAGGGTACAATCTAAAGCTATTATCATAGATGATTTTTTTTTTTTCAAATTCACTATTGACACAATTTTATAAAGTTACCATGGTTACATTTTTAAAAAAAGTGATAATTTTTATCTTCAAGAGGATTAAGCTTACAGGACATTGGGACCTGGGTATGGTCTGTACCGTGTTTCAGATAAACACATGACATTTTAAATCTCATTGTACCAGTGTTAACAACTTAAAGTCTATTTCAAATGAGCCGGTAGCGTAACTGTGTAGGTCTGATGTTATCTGTGTCCCATCTGTGAAGTGTTTTGTTTCCACGGATACAGGTTGAACCATAACACTGGGATTTATTTCTTTTGTCTGTCTATGTCGTCATCTGTAACCTTTCATCCGACATCTTCATCGCCTCCTCATTGCTACAGCTATTACGGGATACAAAAGTGCCAGTGTGACAGAGGAACAACAAAACTGGAATTGTGTTGAAGTTTGGAAGTTTTAAAAATCAAGGTAGTGACTTAAAAAAAAATTATAACCCCTGCCAAGATATAGGGGATATATACAGTGACATGATGATTGAATTGTAACAGAAAAACTGGGGATCTTCAAGTTAAAACTTTTAAACTTGAATTGATAAGAAAAGAAGAAAGATAATCTCTACTTAGATAAGATTTGATGGAAATACAGAGTGACATAAAGATGAAATGAGAACAGTAATTCAGTGATTTTGATATTTGAAAACTTTTAAAATTCGGGAGTAAAAACAGTGATAATCTCTGATAAGTTATGGCTGTAATGAGATAACTTGTTAAGGTGAGAAATAGGATGAAAATCCAAAGCTTCATCTGGTTCAGGGGATAGGAAGGTATTACGCTGGGATCCGGCTGGTTTTGGAATAGAAAGGTGTTACACAAGGATGCCTGCTTAGATCCCTGAGGTGAGCTGTAGGGGGTATAAGAACCCCTATATTATAGACAAGCTGCTGGGGTAAGCTGTAGGGGATATAAGAACCCCTATATTATAGACAAGCTGCTGGGGTGAGCTGTAGGGGGTGTAAGAACCCCTATATTATAGACAAGCTGCTGGGGTAAGCTGTAGGGGGTATAAGAACCCCTATATTATAGACAAGCTGCTGGGGTGAGCTGTAGGGGGTATAAGAACCCCTATATTATAGCTGCGGGTGATATTATTAAGGAAGTGTTAATCCCTAGAATACACTAACTAATCCCAGTAGTAATCTAACAAGGCCAACCTGTGTAGTTGTTTGTACGGAGGTGCTTGACTCCCTCAAGGAGAAGTTGAAATCCTGACCTTACATATATGTGGAGGTGTTAATAACACACACATTTGTTGTGCATAGTTTCTCATCATATTGTACACACTGAAAAACTTTCATCCTATATTACATGTGATATCTCTATACCCTGGTGCTACTACATGTGTTATTTATCTTTTTTGAAGATAATCAGAGCAAACGTATTCTATGTATTGTTGCCCAGAAGAATTTTAGTGTGAAATTTATGTTCAGGAAAAGAATTTATATAATTAGCATTATAATCCTTTAGAGTATATAACATATCTAACAAATATTCGGATCATGTACTTACAGTGTACGGGTGTTAATACACTGTAGCTGATATTTCCTGTATACTAGGATTGGTGCTGCTCTACCAGCAGTATGACCAGGTAGATATTGGGTGTAAAAGTTAAAACTGAGAGGCGTAGGGTTAGCCGATTAGGAGATAAGACGTTTGACCAGGTAGATGTAATACCGGGAGATGAGGAGTCTGACTCCCACACTCCAGTCTGTCCAGTGTTGGTGTGGGGAGAGAGAAACTAGTGTAGCACACATCTGACTAGCTGCCAACACTTACAAATAGACCCACAGATTGGGAACGCATTGATGAGGAAATCTAAGGTATAACCATTTCAAAACAGGCACTGCGATGTTTAGTTGGTGCGTCAGGTTTTAAAAATCACCCAAACTTGGATGGTTCTATAGAATGCACCCCGGAATTTTGAAAGCGTATCGGGGTACGCTGGTGGACCACACCCCTTCCTGACGGAGTACTTGTACCCCGGGGTCTTGTACTGGCTAGCGGGAGCTTGACATGCCTCACCTGTATGTGTGAAACATGGAAACATGGCACAATACCAACTGTTGTGTGTAAACTGTTACCACGTTTATCAAAACACGGAAATTTATAAACCACAAATACCACAAGTATTGGTAAAGTGAAAGTACAGTGGCTAGAAAAAATTACACACCATGTTGAAATTTGTTTCACGAAAACCCCCAAAGGGAAAAGCAGGTGGTCAGCATTACGCTGATTATCACTACCAAGAACCACAAGCTCCAAAAGTGCACCAGACAAGGCTTTTTCGTCCGAGGCCTTCTCCTGGAATGAGAAGCCCTCCAAGTTTCGACCCCTCAAAGGGAGATAAGTCTCATATACACATGTCAGATAACACAGGAAGGGACAGTTTGGGATATGACGCAACCAGTGAAGGTCAGACGGAATGTGTATATGATAACCTGGACAAGGTCAGAGACAGGTCAAAACAGATGCAGGAAAACGGTCAGGATGTTAGTTTTGACTCCTCTGACATCACAAGGTCAAGGTCACCAAGCAACTTGAGTTCAGAATCGTCACCTTATGGGAGTTTACGGAAAAAGCATGACAAATTTCAGGATCCTCGACGGAGTGGTCATGGATACCGTCATGTGACCTGGAGTCCTGATGTAACCAATGGTGACAACCTACCAATGATCAGCGAGAAGTATGTGTCTGCTCCAGCATCTAATTCACACTGCCAATCTCCATACAATTTAGCCACGAGGACTTACATGGCGGACGATTTTGTTCGTCGTAAACCTGATTTGTCACATATACGATATACTGTTGGAAATGTGAAGGATTGTATACAAACAGTTCCAGGGCCTAATGTTCATGGCTCCGGAAGGACAGTGAATATGTCCGAACAATTCAGGGGAGACAAGCGTGCCAGTGTGTCCGACATGTATAGCTCGCGAAATAAACCAGTGCAATCAAAATTGACGACTTCAACTGATTCAAATTTAAGTGATCTTCATTTAGGACCTTGTCAGTTTCCAAGGGACCTTGACCAATCCTTGGGTGAGCCATCATTACTGGCCGACAGTGGCCCTAACTATGCATATTATACAACTTTACCAGCCAATTTTAGTATGCGATCAAACTTTGTGTTTTCTCCTCGTATTTGTAGCACACCTGTAAAAGATTTGTCAAAAACCAAAGATAAACCAAGGTTAAAAGTCTTCATTCCACCAAAGGAAAAGGATTTTCAGTTGACCAATCAGCACACATTCCCAAGTCATGTGACCAAAAAAAATGCATCAGACGGAATGACCACAGATGACGGAAATGATGAATATGACAACATTCAAACGGAAACAGATCAAATAGATAACAGAAGTAAAACGAGTGACATTGTACGACAGGATGTGTTTAGAACAGACAATATTTCTGCTATACACCAGAATATGGGAAAAGGGAAGACCCAATCTACACAATCTAAAACTAATTACCCGGGGTTGTTTTATACTTCAGAGGACGAGCCTCGTCAAAAAGATCATTTTGTACAACAGTCTCCTGTTAGACACTCCGATACGATGGATCATGGTCAGAAACAGGTTCGTAGAGGATTTCCACGACTTTTTCTCCCAAAAGAAAATTCTTGGAAAAGGACACCTGTTAGTGGCCACCCGACTACTAGCACGACCACCACTAGGGAATCGTCGGGATTCCAGGGGGGAGATAAGGCAGACAGGTACTATCACCACTTTGACAGTTTAGTGAGAGCTCCTAGGATAATCCCCGAGTCAAAACCAGTGGAAACAGGTCCGGTTCTGTATCAACAGATACACAGGAAAGTAGGTGAAGGTCACGATAAGGACAGTTACCTAGGGGGGAGGTACATGGAACAGCATCCCACCCATAAACTGTGGGGAGGACAAGATAAGGGAGCATACCAAGAGGGAAGGTTCATGGAACAGCCTCCTTCACACAAGGTAAGTTAGATATACAAAAAGTTAGATGACTAATGAAGAGAGACAATCTCATAAGTGGGGATTAATACAAGATTAAAAAATTACAGAAATTAGAGCTAGAGCTTCTTACTTCATTGAATGTGTAATACTTCTGTGGAGATGGAAGTGGGCAGAGCTTAACTCAACCCCCAACCCGACCCGAACCCCAATCCCAACTTCCACCCGACCTCAACCCCCAACCCAACTTCTACCCCCTGTCCGACTCCCAACCCCCACCCCAGCCACCCACCTTGTTGCCAGTTTTACAATGGTGATGGAAGTTCAGAGGTTCAAGTATTTAGTGAATACATCCCCTCCTCCCCCTCCCCCACTACATAGATATAGGACATATCTCCTGGTAATCTTACTGCATGTAGGCTCCATAACCATCAACAGGGGGTAGATACCCTGTACCACACAAGCTGTACATCAGTACTGGTCAGACCTTACTACCACCTGTCGGTAGTATTGGATTATCAGCCCAATATCCCTCAACATGGTCTTCCTGTCTTTACAATCAGGGTAATGAAAGTTGTATAGGGTTGGGGGTATATATAAGGTTGTATAAGGTTGGGGGTATTGAAGGTTATATAGGGTTGGGGATATTGAAGGTTGTATAGGGTTGGGGGTATTGAAGGTTGTATAGGGTTAGGGGTATTGAAGGTTGTATAGGGTTTGGGTTATTGAACGTTGTATAGGGTTGGGGGTATTGAAGGTTGTATAAGGTTGGGGGTATTGAAGGTTGTATAAGGTTGGGGGTATCGAAGGTTATATAGGGTTGGGGATATTGAACGTTATATAGGGTTGGGGGTATTGAAGGTTGTATAGGGTTAGGGGTATTGAAGGTTGTATAGGGTTTGGGGTATTGAAGGTTGTATAAGGTTGGGGGTATTGAAGGTTGTATAGGGTTGGGGGTGTTGAAGGTTGCATGGGGTTGGGGATATTGAAGGTTGTATAGGGTTGGGGGAATTGAAGGTTGTATAGGGTTGGGGGTATTGAAGGTTGTATAGGGTTTGGGGTATTGAAGGTTGTATAGGGTTGGGGGTATTGAAGGTTGTATAGGGTTGGGGGTATTGAAAGTTGTATAGGGTTAGGGGTATTGAAGGTTGTATAGGGTTGGGGGTATTGAAGGTTTTATAGGGTTGGGGATATTGAAGGTTGTATAGGGTTGGGGGTATTGAAGGTTGTATAGGGTTGGGGGTATTGAAGGTTGTATAGGGTTGGGGGTATTGAAAGTTGTATAGGGTTGGGGTATTGAAAGTTGTATAGGGTTAGGGGTATTGAAAGTTGTATAGGGTTGGGGGTATTGAAGGTTGTATAGGGTTGGGGGTATTGAAGGTTGTATAGGGTTGGGGGTATGGAAGGTTGTATAGGGTTGGGGGTATTGAAGGTTGTATAGGGTTGGGGGTATTGAAGGTTGTATAGGGTTAGAGGTATTGAAAGTTGTATAGGGTTGGGGGTATTGAAGGTTTTATAGGGTTGGGGATATTGAAGGTTGTATAGGGTTGGGGGTATTGAAGGTTGTATAGGGTTGGGGGTATTGAAGGTTGTATAGGGTTGGGGGTATTGAAGGTTGTATAAGGTTGGGGTATTGAAAGTTGTATAGGGTTAGGGGTATTGAAAGTTGTATAGGGTTGCGGGTATTGAAGGTTGTATAGGGTTAGGGGTATTGAAGGTTGTATAGGGTTGGGGGTATTGAAGGTTGTATAGGGTTAGGGGTATTGAAAGTTGTATAGGGTTAGGGGTATTGAAAGTTGTATAGGGTTAGGGGTATTGAAAGTTGTATAGGGTTGGGGGTATTGAAAGTTGTATAGGGTTAGGGGTATTGAAAGTTGTATAGGGTTAGGGGTATTGAAAGTTGTATAGGGTTGGGGGTATTGAAGGTTGTATAAGGTTGGGGGTATTGAAGGTTATATAGGGTTGGGGGTATTGAAGGTTGTATAAGGTTGGGGTATTGAAGGTTATATAAGGTTGGGGGTATTGAAGGTTATATATGGTTGGGGGTATTGAAGGTTATATAGGGTTGGGGGTATTGAAGGTTGTATAAGGTTGGGGGTATTGAAGGTTTTATGGGGTTAGGGGTATTGAAGGTTGTATAGGATTGGGGGTATTGAAGTTTGTATAGGATTGGGGGTATTGAAGTTTGTATAGGATTGGGGGTATTGAAGGTTGTATAGGGTTGGGGGTATTGAAAGTTGTATAGGGTTGGGGGTATTGAAGGTTGTATAGGGTTAGGGGTATTGAAGGTTGTATAGGGTTAGGGGTATTGAAAGTTGTATAGGGTTAGGGGTATTGAAGTTTGTATAGGGTTGGGGGTATTGAAGTTTGTATAGGATTGGGGGTACTGAAGGTTGTATAGAGTTGGGGGTATTGAAGGTTGTATAGGGTTGGGGTATTGAAAGTTGTATAGGGTTAGGGGTATTAAAAGTTGTATAGGGTTGGGGGTATTGAAGTTTGTATAGGATTGGGGGTATTGAAGTTTGTATAGGATTGGGGGTATTGAAGGTTGTATAGGGTTGGGGGTGTTGAAGGTTGCATGGGGTTAGGGGTATTGAAGGTTGTATATGGTTGGGGGTATCTAAGTTGGTATAGGGTTGGGGTTATTGAAGTTTGTATAGGATTGGGGGTATTGAAGGTTGTATAGGGTTGGGGGTGTTGAAGGTTGCATGGGGTTAGGGGTATTGAAGGTTGTATAGGGTTGGGGGTATCTAAGTTGGTATAGGATTGGGGGTTATTGAAGTTTGTATAGGATTGGGGGTATTAAAGGTTGTATAGGGTTTGGGGTATTGAAGGTTGTATAGGGTTTGGGTTATTGAACGTTGTATAGGGTTAGGGGTATTGAAGGTTGTATAGGGTTGGGGGTATTGAAGGTTGTATAGGGTTGGGGTATTTAAGGTTGTATAGGGCTGGGGGTATTGAAGGTTGTATAGGGCTGGGGGTATTGAAGGTTTTATAGGGTTGGGGGTTTTGAAGGTTGTATAGGGTTGGGGGTAATGAAGGTTGTATAGGGTTGGGGGTATTGAAGGTTGTATAGGGTTGAGGATACTAAAGGGGGTGGTGGGTTATGGGTATTGAAGGTTATTTAGGATTGGGGTATTGAAGGTTGTAGCTATAGGGTTGGGGAGAAGTGTAAGCTGATTTTCAATGTTTTTGATTATGTTTCTTTGCCTTGATGACAATGAGTATTTGAAGATGATAGTTTGTTTGCTCTGTCTCTGTGAGGTTAGTTAACAAACCAGATGAAAGTCGGTACATCTTTATGAGATGATGGATAGTGTGTGATGTAGGGGTATAACCCTTAGATAAGTACATTAATATGTCCAAGTAGAGATAATGACAGACCATTGACTACAGTTGTAGGTATAGATAATAACAGACCATTGACTACAGTTGTAGGTATAGATTCATACCTAGACACTGTTATACATCACTGGGTACGGAGGCTGCACACCAAAGGCCACACAAATCATCTCTAATAAAACAGGAGAAAAGGCCAGCAGGGTGGTGGAGCAGTATAGAGGTCAGCTGGGGTCACAGGGCTTCAATAGGTCCCTGTTTAAGGTCACCTGAGGTCACAAGGCCTCAATAGGTTACCAGAGGAGGTTAGCTGGGGTCACAGGGCTTCAATAAGTCCCTGTTTAAGGTCACCTGGGGTCACAAGGCCTCAATAGGTTACCAGAGGAGGTTAGCTGGGGTCACAAGGCCTCAATAGGTTACCAAAGGAGGTTAGCTATATGGTCACATAGATTTTAACTCATTCATCCCGAAGACATTTGAGCTCTTCCAAGTTATTGATCAGCTCATTTTGAACTTTCAGGGTTAAATAAGTCAACAAGTCCCTGTTTAAGGTCACCAGAGGTCACAACGCCTCAATATGTTACCCGTGGAGGTCAGCTTTGGTCACTAATGTTAATAGTGCTTAGTTTAAGGTCACCAGAGGTCAAACGCCTCAATATGTTACCTGTGGAGGTCAGCTTTGGTCACTAATGTTAATGGTGATTAGTCTTTAACATTAGACAAGTTCTCAACTCTGTTACAGGGCAATATAAGGTCAGTTGTGGAGACCATTACTTAATGGTTCAGTGTCTTGAGGTCAGAATGCTGGAAAAGGTCAATGTCTAAGGTCAGTTGGGGTCACGATGCTGTAAGAGGTCAATGTCTAAGGTCAGTTGGGGTCACAATGTTGTAAGAGGTCAATATCCCATGTCATTTTGGGTCACAATGCTTTAATAGGGCAATGTTATAGGTCATTTGGGGTTAAAATGCTTTAGTAGGTCAACTTGATTGGGTCACAAGCTGCAATACTTGATGGTTAAAGATCGTTTCCGTTCACTATCTCATGACATCTACCATTTAACCTATATTTTTCAAATTTTCAAAAACTTCTTGCTTCAGGTTCTTCCACTCCATCCCATAGCCCAAGAATCCCTATAATCATCGTAAAGCTGGTTATTGTAATTTGTATGAATAATATGTTAAGTCACTCACCCCTGAGGACATATTTGAACTCTTCCTGTTTAAAGGTTGGAATAGTTCATTATGAAATGTTAGGGGTAAATAAGTTAAAAACTAAACAAATGTGTTTAGAGCAGGTGATCAAACATTCCATAAATATATCGGACAGCAATGCACACAATGTCACTTGTGTCGTAATTGATAGAAATGTTTTAGATTGTCTCCCCTTTTAATCTCCGACATAAAAGTACATGCTTGGCAGCTACCGATGATGTTCAGTATCTCGTCCATCCTTATCTCCTAAATTGACATAGAAATATGGCTTTCACTGGAAAAAATGGCGGAGGTTTTGGCCTCCTCTGAAGCAAGCTACCGAACTCTGAGACTTAAAACAGTGGTACATTAATTGGATGCAATTGAGATAGGCAGGAGATGTTGGACCGAGCTTTCATGTTTTATCAGACGCCCCTTCACCTCCGTTAAAATTAAAAACATGTAAATATTCGCCTCTCAGTGTTGAGTTACAATAGCGGAGGATGGCTGCAGTGCCAGATACGTTTATAAACGTAATGCTGACCAACTGTTCAAGAATGTTTATTATGTGTATTGCTTCTAATTTACACTTGAGAATTTAATGAGTTACAAGTATATTCCTGCTGCGACTGTTGAGAAGGCTTGTTTGACATTCTCGACCGGCTATCACTAAATGTATAAAATAGCTGCATCATTCAATCAGTACTCCATCTTAGAAATTAATAAAATTAATAAGACTTTTTAGTTCAAGTTAAAAGTTACATTTTGTGACTGTTTTAATGTGTAGAAATCTTAACATCTGTTCTTTACCAATAACACGATACATTTAATGACTTTTCTTGAGGTCAATAAAAGGATTTATCAACCAAATAGTATTGTTTTCTCTCATTTTATATTGATAAAAGAAAACAGCCATTTTATGATAACTGTTATCAAAAGATTTTGAAACTTTTTGAGAGAAAAATAAAAGCTGGGAACAACTTCTTTTATCATTTGACATGTAATTGTTTTAATATTATATAAATAAAAACAATATTTTTGTGAATGATAAAGCATTGATATGTTTCCTGAACCAAACAGTTTTGTAGTATTTGGCTAATTTATAAGTAAGGTAAAGTTGTAGAGTATTAGTACAGAAAACCAAGAGAACAACTTAATAAGTAAATCCAGACAAAATTGGAATAGGGTAACTTTGTTTAGATTAATTCATATCCAAAGATAACTTTTATGACTGAAAATAAAGTTTCAGTATTAAAAATCTCTGTAAGTCAAATGAGTAATTTTGTGAAAGCCCAGAAATGATGGAAGAAAATGTCTGACACTGTTTTAAGTATTAGCCATCATTATTGTGATGGATGGTGTCTTAGTGTAGCCATAGCAATCCACTCAGGACATATGCACATCTTCACATGATATTATGTAATCAAACAAAACGTTCTACTGACTCGGATGATGAGATGTAATTTGAGTCACAAAAACTCTTTTTAGTTAGACTTCATACCAGTTCACTTCTTTTGAATAAAAACATCTAAATGATTCAGATGTACAAACAAACGATCATTATATATGCGTTTGCAAGGAATGTTTGAAAATGATTAAAGTGCAGTTATCTATTGAAAGCTTTTTGCATAGACCTTCATTATATAGGATTTGGGAGTAATTCCTTTTACAAGTTTGCCTTAGATACTTGCTGTAAAGGTGGAGAGCAACTGTTTACCAAGGATGTGTGGGACTGTGGTAGCAACATATTTATTTTATAGCTTGAAGTATTTTTTTATTCTCCTTTAATACTTCAAAAAGAAATGAAGAAATCCTTTCAATTATATTCAAAAGAAATATAAAACTCATATTTCATGCTTGTGCAAGAAAAAGAAGACATATTTTTGGCTGAGTAAAATAGTTCTTTCCGTTGGTGCCAACAAATTTAGCTTTGACCTTGAATCACATCAACACCATCCCAAGGTTATGCCAGGAGGTACTCGTTTTCTCTGGCCAGGTATATTTAATTAATCCATTGCATGGTTAGAATAAATAAACAAAAATACTTCATAGACCTTAACAAACTTAAAACCTTACTGTCAGGCTCCAGTTTCACAATATTTCTCATTCTCAAATTTCTGAACAACCAATCAGAAGTGATGTTATATATCATGACGTAATTTTTCATTTGTTGTTCTCAAGTTTGAGTATAACGTCCTTAAAAATGTTTGTGAAACCGAAGCACGGTAATAAAATTCTTAAAAAATTAACCTTTTAAGGTTAAATATTTGAAGTTTTCTTGAAAAGGTCGCGAATAGTAACAATGATAGTGTTTACCTTCTCCTACATATCTAATAACACATAACAGTCTAATAAAGGTTTTCATATTGGGTGGGCTAATTAGCAAGCATGGGATATAATTCACTTTTTCACCTTTGAAATGGAATAGTTCAAATGTATCACTGTTACTTGTTTGAAGGACTATGTCACACTCAGTCATCAAATAATTCCATGGTAATCTTCGTTCAAACAGTTACCTCCCCTTAGTAAAGTTTCTGGACAAACAGTTGCTTCCCCTTAGTAAAGTTTCTGGACAAACATTTACCTCCCCTTAGTAAAGATTCTGGACTCAGTGAGTTTATCCTTTCACCCCTATGTAATAAATAGCCTGTATCATGCATTGACATGGGCGAGTCAATTGAAGACTAGGGTTATAGCAGCATTATTTTCCCTGTCGGTTTTCTTGTCTATGGTTTGAATCTTTGGCTATCGCTATTTTCAGAAGCTTGTATATTTTATGTTGTTCGATGTCAGATTGATTTTTTTTGTATAGAAAAAAGGATTTCATTAGTTATGGTTTCTGTTCAGCAATGATTTGTTCCTTGAAAGCTGCAATCATTCCAAAAAAAAAGTTTTAATACTTTGGCACGGTGATCCTTAAAGTTTCTCTGTTTGTCAGTTATATATGCAGTTATTGCATTTTGGCAGTGGTTTGGGAATCCTTAAAGTTTCTCTGTTTGTCATTTATATATGCAGTTATTATGTACACTGGTAAATTTCATCATCAACAAAAGTAACAGTTCCAAGTGTTCATCTTGTATTGTGTATCTTGAATTGAAATGTTATCAGTTGGTCTGGGTCTGGTAAATGTTTTCAAGATTACCAGCAAACCTGCTTAGAAACAAGCATATCACTGCAGTGACATAATAAAGCTTTCGTTGTGACCCGACACACAGACAGACATGTAAAATTTTCTGATTCCATCTCCACAACACCAAGTCACCATGGTGACCTGCTAAAACAGGATAACTATAACATTACCTTGGTGGAGTAAACATTTTTAATGTCATCTGTTTAGTATCGTAATAACCAATTCTACACACGATCATACGAGAGGTGCAAAGATCTTGTCCAAAAATTTCACGAAAATAAAAAACAAGATGTTGGATTGTACATTAAATATGAACTTGATTGTGCATTGCAAGTTTAATTATGGTGATAAATCAAATGAAAACGACAGATAATCTGGTACTATTGGGTGTGCTGGGGTCGTTACCCTAACGATGACAGTGATGATGACTAGATAGATGTGTGATATTTTTGGGAGTTAAGCACAGAGTTCTTACTTCTGTATCAACTTATTTCTGACATGCCTGACTTATAACAGGTCTATAATAGATCTGTGTATTATCTCCTCCTGCTGGAGGCTGTGAATTCGCCAAGTTTATTTATACATATAATCTGTGGATAGTTGGTTAAATTAAGCATTACTTACTTTGTGGTTTGTGTATATCTATTTTCCAGATGTAATTAAAGATTCACACCCCACTGAGAGAAAGCTTCCTCCACTTAGGAGAGCTCCCTCATATATTGATGATCCTATTAAAAATATGTGAAAGATGGAACTATCATTAATGATGTACAGATTTATGTTTATTAAAGTCTGGATCATAAAATGATAAAGTTTATCAGGAAAATATGTGTTTTACTAATGCAAACTTAAATAAAACTGACTGCAGATACAGTTGTCCTTGAAATCACATTCTACACAGTGTCATTAAAGTTTGTAGATTGATAAAATAAGCTTGACATTGGGTGACCTTGACTGAAGGAATAGTGATGACCTTAACCTTCTGGGTTCTATTTCTCCTGTGGTTTCTCATGTTTTGCAAACAATTTAGTCCACGACCACTTATGTAAATTTTATATACTATAAAAGTCCCCTAAGCACAATAGGGATTTCAACTAAATGTATTTAAAGTCTTATTTTAATGGTTTATGTTATTCAAATATTCAGATACAAATTGGAATTGAAATGAAATACAAAGGTTTGGGATTTGGAACTTCCAAAGTCGGTCGAGCATCAAATGGTTTTATATATATATATATACAGATCATAGTCCGCCTGAAGAAGCCTGAGAAGGAAGAAAGGCCTTGCGGCAAAGTCTTTTTTTTTGGTTCTTTTTTATATTCAACTTCGCAAGGAAAACTAATTACGTTTCTTTATATATACAGATATAAATGCCATATACCAATTGTTGACATCCTCATTATCATAATGTCATACTTGTTACTATGGATACCTCTGACCATTGTCGGGTGATGACTGTTCTATTCCATGATATCAAAAGAAAAATAGGGGTCACAGGGCAATTTTCTAACAATCGCTTTTCAGGGAAAATGCAGAGATGTTATGACAGCGTCGAGCCCCTTAACTTTTGATGCTGTTTTCAAAGTGTATGTATAGACCATAATTAAAATGGAATAGGGGGTGTAATTGAAACAGTTTTTGTTGAATGCATTTTAATGCTGTAGCTATCTATAGACTCCAGGGAAATAGTTTGTTTTGTGAGTCATAATTGATGAAACAAGAAACCATAAATATCCTACAGATTTAAAACACTGGCCGATGTTAGCAGTAGAGCTCTTTTTTTCAGTAAAGGTAAAAATACTCTTATCCATTTTTTGTGGAAACAAGAGATTTAAGTATACAATATCGCAGGTTTACGGTAGTTTACGTTGATGCGGGATGTATTGGCTCATTCATTGTGTCAGCTGTTTCTTCACTCCTGATAGACATGATCTTTAAGCCGTTTTTTGCCATTTTTTCCTCACACACAGAATTGGCATGTTAATGAGTTTAAGGTAGACATTTACCGGTGATTACTCAATGGTAACTTATATAAATTATCACCCACTGTAGGGTAAAGTCGTACCTCGGTTTTACAGACATCAGCCGCAGTGCTACATCCTACTGAGCTACAGCTATTATAACCATCAGTGATATGTTGGCAGTTTTATCAATATCAATCTTTTCAATTATCAATTTAAAAAAACTTGTTTTGAATGATTACCATATGTAAAAATTTCACAGTTAATAAAATTTTGAGATAAGTAAATCATCTATTCGGTCTTTCACCCCTGAAATTTCATAATGAACTATTCCAACCTTTGATTTGGGAGAATTCAAATGTGTCTTCAGGGGAGTTAAATCAACAGAAGCTATGACTAGTTGTTTCCTTGTCATTTAATTAGCTTCTTTCTAAAAAAAAAACTATTAAAAAATTCAAAAATAATATTTTTTTTAATTGTCATTTTTTGAAGCAGACCCTAAAGTAGCAGTTTGTTATATATATACCATGGCAATTATTTCCAAGGAGCTTTCATTTTTTATGGTGCCTGGACAGTGCTATGTTGAATTCAAAATATTTTAAATTGTTTCCGAATGATTGGCTGCAGGTGCTTTATATAACCTTTGCTTGCATTTGAGCATACTTGATTTGGGTATGTTGTGTATGATGTTCTGTAGAGCGAACAGGAAGTACGATAGATACAAGCTCTCAGAGAAAGTCTCAAAGTTGTAATTGAAACATACTGTTGAAATATTTCACGAGTGTTGTCTGTGCGTTTTACAAGCAGCGGGCAAGATTCCATCCATCAGAAATGCTACTGCACCTATTTTTACCTGACATAATGGACTCACGATCTTAAGAGGAATTCGTTCTGTCCAAACCTTTATATATACAGCTGGGTGAGATTGCCTCAATCTTGTCTATGACTCAGAGTAATTAAAAGCCCTTCTCCCTGTGAAACCGTAGTTTTGGGTAATTGAATTGAAGCATTAGATAATACGGATTGTATATATTTATACATCAGTACACAAAGTCGGCCCCCAATGCCAGCTCCGAACTTGTACAGTAAGACTGCCATTATCTAAATCGTTATACAATCATTTGTACAATAAAATTCAGTGTTAGCATATCTTGATCTTGAGCCCATCACAAATGGACTGTAAAACTAACATCAGAACCTGCCTAGTTTCCTGCTGTGGAAATACAGGTTTTTGATCCCGTTTTTTTGGTAGCTATATTGTGCAGTTATCCTTGTAATATCTGTTAAATTAGGCTACTTATATACCAACAGGAGATGTGATTTACTGTGAAATTTCATAATTACCAATCTCATGATGTTTTTGATTTCTTGTGTAACTTTCTTTTAAAAATCGGTTATTTATTCAAAAGGGATGCTAAATCTAAATATTGATCTTGAGAATTATGCAATATATTTACTTACGTTGGATGTGGAGGCAATAAACTGGGGTTTTATATCACTCAACTTTTTATTTTGGAAATAAATCTGCTTCATTTCTGTTAAACAGCTGGAGTTGTCGGATTTTGATTGATATGATTTTACTTTTTAGTCATTGTGAAATTATTTCTGAAAATTAAAAATAATCCAAACTCAGGAAAATTATCTGATCTCTTCAACATGTCTTGGAAAAATATTGAAATTTTCATAAGATATCAGCCTATTCATTTGTTGGGAGAATTTTTATAAGCAAAGGGAGACAACTTCTACACTTTTACAGAATTTCCTAGCTGGGATGCTCTTTACATCTTTTACATGTTGGTTAGTTGAAGTCTGCACATCAAAAAAAAATCAACAAGGCATGTAATATGTGTTATAAATATAGATCTGGGCATATGATGGAAGTTAGAAAGATCAAAGCTTGCTGTACACGCGATAATTAAGTATAGGACGTGGAAGATAGCTTATATCCCGGCGAAGGAGATGTATCTTATTTGACTAAGATAAGAGCCTTGCCATATATACCTATGAATTATATTAAGCATACCTGTGTAGCTATATAACATTTAAAAGTGTGCAGATAGTGAGTATACCTGTCGCATAATATTGTAATTAGAATGTGACCTAGAAAAGGCCTTAGGCTCCATTTGGGGGACCCGTGAAATTATTTTGATAATAAATGGAATAATTGATTGATTTTCATTGGTTACTGCTTATTGATTTTCACCTTTTGGTTTATAGATAGATAGTAAGGGAGAGTGTACACTGCACAGGTAGATAGAGGTGTAACTGTATTTTACCTGCGGTTCAGGTGAGATAACGATTGGGACCAGCACGACAGATACCATTGTTCTACCAACCTGCATCTTGTCCTAACTAACACAACAGGTAGTCAAAGTTGTGTCCAGGTTGCAGATAAAAATAATGATCTTTCCACGTTTGGTACATTGATTGACATGTGGTTAAATGTGTTCAAAATACAGGTGATAAGTAAGGAGGCCAGGTCTGTGGTGTGCTGTCACACGACGGCGTCCTTCCTCGAGTCACCTTGGCAAGTGTCCCCTAAACCGTGTACCTAGGTACCTCGCGGGCTCCCACAGATCCTACTCTACCTACCCGTGGATCTACCTTACCAAAGCGGACCCTGTTTGTGACACGTGAACAAGAGTACACAAGAATCGCTTTGTGTTACAATGGTGGTGGAGAATTGAGAATTTTTTTTCTGTCGAGCTGAACATGGAAAGTAAATAGAGGGTAAGATTGTGTATATAGGTCCAGGTAAATGTCAATGGCATGCAAAATGGCTCAAGTGTACCTGGCCAGGAAACGCAGGAGGTGTTAACGAGGTTAAGTCTTCGAAAAACATTTTTACCTGAAAGGTAATAACAGTGTTGTGGAAAGTATTACTAAGTGTTTTCATGTTTAAGTTTTGGTTTGGATGTGCCGAGTCGGACAGGTGGAACTGTTTACAGCAGAATTAGCCAGGCTTGAAACTAAAGGCAAATACTTTACCAATTGGATGTACCATAGCGCCATATAGCAGGCAGTGTTCGTGTTGGAAAACAACCGGAGGGGCAGAGGCCCGGTGTAGGGATCGATTCTGGGAGCAGCTGACAGGCTAGGAAAGGGCGGAGGTCACAAAGGCCACGCCTTGTAATGGCGGGATGTTTCTCATGCGCAGGGAAACAGGCCAAAAAAGAACAGGAAAAGGTGCGTTTCGGGTGTAAATGTCTCAGGTGTAAATTTAATGTTTCAGGTGTAAATGTCTCAGGTGTAAATTTAATGTTTCAGGTGTAAATACATCAGGTGTAAATGTCTCAGGTGTAAATACATCAGGTGTAAATTTAATGTTTCAGGTGTAAATGTCTCAGGTGTAAATTTAATGTTTCAGGTGTAAATGTCTCGGGTGTAAATTTAATGTTTCAGGTGTAGATATTTCAGGTGTAAATGTCTCAGGTGTAAATACATCAGGTGTAAATGTCTCAGGTGTAAATACATCAGGTGTAAATGTCTCAGGTGTAAATGTTTCAGGTGTAAATGTTGGTAACAAGGTGCAAATTCTGTATTGAGTGATCAAAATACGATCTTGCTTTGCTGAACAGAAAAGCACTGGTGCGGGTAGCACCATCAATATTTTACCAATGTTAGATGTTATACTGTAAAAATACATGTGAATTGTACAGTTACAGCTTCTACTGGTCATAACACACCTGTAGTACCCTTATACTAGTTTACTGACAAACACACCTGGTAGTACCCTTATACTACTAAACTGACAGTAACGTAATGTTGACAGTACGTGGAATTTTATGTAAATTATACTGGAGTACTATCAGATGTTACATAATTTCTACCTGTAGAACAATAGGTGTTATGTCAGGTGAGTAGGTCTCAGACTGAGGTTATCTCCTGGGATGGTGTTTATCAACATTGTACAGGTGTGTGTCTTATTATAGCTGACATATATACATGTAAATTGTGTATATGTACAGGTAGACATATACAGGTAGAAATACAGGTATACTATCTATATACAGATAACTACTCATATATAGAGATATACATGTACAGGTATAATATATTGGTAGAAATACAGGTATACTATACAGGAAGACACACAGGTATATTGATATATACAGGTAGACATACAGGTATACTATCTATAGACATATACAGTAAACTATCAATATATACCGGTAAACATACAGGCATATTTATGTATATGGTAGACATATACAGGTATAATGTATTGGTAGAAATACAGGTATACTATACAGGAAGACACACAGGTATATTGATATATACAGGTAGACATATAGGTATATCATCTAAAGACATATACAGATAACTATCCATATATACAGGTAGACATACAGATAAACTATCTATAGATATATACAGGTAACTATCAATATATATACAAGTAAACATACAGGTATATTTATGTATATGGTTGACATATACAGGTATAATGTATTGGTAGGAATACAGGTATATTATACAGGTAGACACACAGGTATATTGATATATATATATATACAGGAAGACACACAGGTATATTGATATATATATATACAGGTATAATGTATTGGTAGGAATACAGGTATATTATACAGGTAGACACACAGGTATATTGATATATATATATACAGGTATAATGTATTGGTAGGAATACAGGTATATTATACAGGTAGACACACAGGTATATTGATATATATATATACAGGTAGACACACAGGTATATTGATATATATATATATACAGGAAGACACACAGGTATATTGATATATATATATACAGGTAGACACACAGGTATATTGATATATATATATATGCAGGAAGACATACAGGTATATTGATATATATATATATATACAGGAAGACACACAGGTATATTGATATATATATATATACAGGAAGACACACAGGTATATTGATATATATATATACAGGTAGACACACAGGTATATTGATATATATGTATATACAGGAAGACATACAGGTATATTGATATATATATATACAGGAAGACACACAGGTATATTGATATATATATATATACAGGTATAATGTATTGGTAGGAATACAGGTAAATTATACAGGAAGACACACAGGTATATTGATATATACAGGTAGACATATACAGGTATAATTTACAGGTAAAATAGAAGTGTACTCTCTATGTATACAGGTAGATGTACAGGTAGACATATATAGGGGTAGCTAGACATATAGATATATTACCTCTCTATAAAGGTAGACATACAGGTATAATTTCTATCTATAGAGTTAAGATAATGAAGTTTTTCTTTTCTGTTGGGTTCATGTCGAAAAACCACAGCAATATGTTAGAAGCCAAAACTGGTTCTTTCAATAAATGGTTCACATGTTTTATATTGGAAAACACAACCAAACTGTCTGGTTTGTTTGATTCACAGGAAGCTTGTATTCTGATTCAACAACCATCATAGCCAGGTTGTACTTTTATAGTATTGCCAGAAATATTGGGTAATCACGGATGGTATATTTTCCAGGACCCCATGATGGGTCTGTATAGAATACCGCATTGTATTATTGGACAGAAATATACAGGAAGGAATTCCACGGAAATGTGTCTACACTGTCTAATTAATACACTACCTAACACTGGCTAGAGTACTTAGGTAAGGGGGATGTGGAGACTGCTAGCTGTGGGTTTCAGCATCATCAACAGTGGGGAAGAAACGAGATAAAAGTACGAATGATAAGTGGTAATGAGAAAACAGAAAAAAAAGGTTAATTTGTAAATAGGGAGGAAAGAGGAAAATACAAAAACACAAAAACATACTCAACAATCAGGAACATTGTACACACCGTTAAGCAGGACAGATTCTGAAAATGATTTGCCGTTTGTGTCATTGAAATTATCTTGCTTTACGAGATTTTATCATTAAAGATCACATTTTCTTTTAATCAATGCCAAGAATTATTTGACAATTCTGCTTTCTCATCACATCCATGTCTATGGGAGGTTTCATCTGTCGTAATAATACTCTCCTTTGTGTAAAACATTTAGGTGACTTTGATTTTGACGATATATCATCCTGACATTTCTTCATCTTCATCACATCTGTGCTTATAATTTGTTTACACAGGTATTCCTGTGTCAAACATTCCTGAGAATTGGATTCTCTGCTTTACTCTCCTTGAACACATGTTGTAGACACACTTACAAATACTGGTCAATCTTATTCACCTTTTAAAGGAGATCAATTAACATTCATTAACCAAAGTGAAATGAGAATGGATTTAATGACACACAAAAAGTCTGTTTTAGATTCTATCACAGGACAGGTTGAGATTCTATCACAGGACAGGTTGAGATTCTATCACAGGACAGGTTGAGATTCTATCACAGGACAGGTTGAAGCCAATGAGATCAATGCCTATATTGTAGGATGTGGCCAATGATAAACATGATAATCATCACTGGAGATGTTTTATCCTGTACACCTGTATTCTTATATATTAGAGACACTGCAACACTCACCTGTATTTCTGTAATGAGAGTGAGTTCACTTATACCTGTACAACATCTTTAAGAATTTCGGTCTATGTTAGAGGTTGCCAAGGTAGGGTAAGGAATTCTATAGATTTTTATATTTGTGGTTTTATGCTGTGTCACAATTCTCAACAATAAGATTTTAAACTTTCTACCCTGTTTGGGCCATCACCAAGTTGAATAACATAAACACTCCTAGTATGAGTTAAATAAATTCAGAAGGAAATAGACTAGTATGTAATCTGGTGAGGCTGGAATGATTTAGTTTCAAGAATTTAACTTTCAATCCAAGTCTCAAAATGCCATTTTCTATAAAACTTAAGATATCGTTTTTACACCAAGGGTTATTGCTCCGAATTAATGTAAAACCAACATGATTCAAAGTTCAGGGATATTTACAAACTAGGACTACTACTACCACAGGACTAGTGAACAGGGACATGTTTTGTCATAGACCTGAGATAATGTGTGGGTGACAATCGGTGTTGATTTCTAGTGTCATTCAAGTATCCTTAGGTCACGAAGGTCGCCAGGTGAGGAAGGAATTCGGCTTTCTTTACCTGGTGTATCATTGCTGGTGTCCTGGGCTCCGTGATAAAGCTAACCTGATGAGATTCAGAAATATGTCCACCCTCTGTCTTGTTATATACTGTAACAGGAGAGAAAGTCCTTCCGCTGGGAATCAAACCCGTGACCCCGGACTATAGACCAGGTAGCTCAGATAAGAGGTCGGGAGGTCCCAGGTTTGAACCCTGGCCTGGCTGGCTGCTGCATATTCTCTTCTTCCTATTGCAAAGTTGATGAGCTTGGCAAACCTTGTTTTAAGCATAATTGGGAGAACACTTAGCAAGGGATACCTTAAATTGGATCGTAAATAATTACGCCTTTGTGGGCGAAGACCGAGAAAAGAAGGGAGGAATATGAATCGTACTTAACTGGGTCGGTCATTGACTATCGGGTAGTTTATTTGGTAGAGTGTTCATCTCTTTGGGAGGTTCTGGGTTCGAAACCCGACCTAGTCGCTGCGTTTTTTTCTCCAGTAAAAAGTTGAAAGGCTACCTGAATCATAAAATTATGTAAATTAGAAATCGGCAACTCAAAAATATTGTACAGATCAAAACATTTGTATGACCACAACGGAGACCACTGGACCAATAGTTTAAACTAAACTAGACATATGGCTAAGCGTCCACTCCTTGAGTGACCAGTAACTGACCAACGACTAAGGTTGATGACACATGACCCTTTGTCTGGTCGTCAGGGTCACAGAGATGACGTCATTATTGTGTGGGCGTTCTGTGTAGCTAATTTATAAAAGATGTTACAAAAAATTTGATTTGTCCATTGAAAAAATTTACAAAAGTGAAATAACAGTGTTCTCAAAATCTCTAATAACAGTTCTCCTATAAAAGAAATAAAGAAAAAGAAAATGTTTTTGTACATTCTTTCTGATGAAATATCATGACAATTCAGATACATATGTATTGACTAGCATATTTATTCTCTTTATGACAGGGGTGTGTAATCGGCAGTTGATTCTCACTCTCCGATATATTGAGTTTAAATACAATTTCTTTTAAGATTTATTTTAAAGTCTGTTATGTTTTGAAATTTATTGTCAAGTACATTTTGAATTTGAAGTCCAAAATACTTTTTGTTTTAATTTGGAAAAAAAGGTCTTCATCTAAGGCTTTTAATCCTAATATAGCAATTATGTTTACTTTTCCTCCTAAGTATATGAAGTAAAAACTAAATATGCATTCAAACAGGATGTAAATTTTTTCTACAAGCCTCCGAGAATAGTGAACTTTTGCAATCTGTGATGACAACATCTCCGAATGACCTCATAGGGATAAACTGTTTACTTGTCCACGAAAGGATTATAAAGTATAACTGTCCGTAGGTTATATCTCCCGGTGGCGGTGGAGACCCAGCGTGATTTACTGTCGGTGACATCGACCCCAGCCCCTGTATCTCCTCGTCACATTTTTATGTGTTAATTTAGTGTCAGTTATAATCCCTTTTAAAAGAAACACATTTTGATGGTCACAGCCCATCTACAGTGATAACTTTTGAGGTGCACGAGAGGAGATTCATGCTTACGAGTTAAAGAAATTTTCATTTTTTTCCCCCGAATATTTAAGTATTATGATTAATTAAGATGAAGCTTAATTTGTGCACATAAGTTGATAAACAAGTTTTGTGTAATAAATAATTGTTCACGGCCCAGTAACTTTCACCTGTGTAAGGGTCGATTTGATGAACCAAGGATGGTGGGCCAGTGGTCACAGGTGAAAAAGTACCTGTCGTCAGCTCCCAGGTAATACCTTACCTGGATGTTGAACACAATCACACAGGTACGCGGTACAGTACAGGGAACGGCTGTGTGCTTGTGGACTTTCCGTCACACAAAAAGTTCAGAGTTTTGTGGGGTTCGTTCCTCTATTACAGTGTATGAAACATTAGCATTGTGTGTTTGACATCATTTTGGGTTTACACCCTGAATATTGTGTGACGTTCACGCTGGACTAACATTGGAATTATTGATACCATGGTAAATATACTGCTGAAACTGTATCCCTGTGGCATTATATGATTGTATTTTAATGGAGCTTTTTAAAACAGCTTCCGTGGAATGATAAGTTCCAACTTTTGGACTTTGATTTTCAAAATACAATAAGTGATTTGTTTTCTGTCGTTTTTGGTTTAAATCGTTCACCCCTGAACTTTTATTTTGATCTTTTCCAACCTTTGATTTGGAAGAGTTCAAATGCATCTTCAAGGGTGAATAAGTCAATTGGAAGAAATTGATAGGTTATTGTCTAAGTTAATTGATAGGTTATTGTCTAAGTTAATTGACAGGTTATTGTCTAAGTTAATTGACAGGTTATTGTCTAAGTTAATTGATAGGTTATTGTCTAAGTTAATTGACAGGTTATTGTCTAAGTTAATTGACAGGTTATTGTCTAAGTTAATTGACAGGTTATTGTCTAAGTTAATTGACAGGTTATTGTCTAAGTTAATTGACAATAATCACATCTCTAATTATAGCTGTATATACATGTATGCTTACTTCATAAATATCCTGAAGAATCATGCTTAAAGATGCTGAATCAATTGTTTTACTATTGTGCTTTATATTGAGTAAAACATCTAAAGGCTGCCCAGCTGTATAAAGTTGTAGAGGCAACATCAGTGGGACAAAACTGGATGGACTGCTGTCATTTGATTTGTTAAATTCATTATAATCAAATGGCAAATGGATCCTTTATATTTAGTATTAATGACCACTTCAAAATGTTGCGAAACCAGAATATTATATATAAGTGTAGGGAATATGTGTCGTTGACAAAACGTTTACCTGAAAACTTCTTTGAATTTGAATTACATTTAACCTAGAAACTTACCTGGTTTTTACTTTGTATTAATTGACAAGATTTGACCTCTTCAGTCAGCAGGTTACATAAGCAATGGTAAGAGTCTATTGTTGGGAGACTTCACCTGTTGATATAATTGACCATCCTCTTTCCTGGGCTATTTTTAGTACCCGGGTAATAGAGAAGAGTCAACAAAAGAAGATCGGGGTCCCATTTCATTGCCTTCCTTTTGATCTTTAAATGCAAGATAAGAGATTTTATTTTTGTAGTTTATGAGTAATTTTCTTGTCACTGTCTTGGCTCCCTGATGTAACCTGTTTATTTCCGAGTAACCCCGTCCTGGTTCTCGCATCTCATTGGTCGGTAAAAATCAACTCCTGTTGCAGAAAAAAAATTTTGATATCATACAATATTTTGCTTTCTTTCTCAGTTTTGCAATTTGGAATAGAAATTTTGAACTCCAATACATCAAGTGTACGATCTTAATGAAGTTGATAGAAATAGAATTTGAAAGAAAAAATTGGAATTACTTGGCTAGGTTTTGCAGCAGACACCATGTCTTAGACATTAACATCAGTTTGATTGGGTCATGTTTCTCAGTTTATTTCAAATTGTCTGGTTAATGGTCTATGAAAGGAACATGCAGGAATGTGTGTGTCTGTTCTGATTGAACGGCTAAAGAAATCTTGCCAACAATCGGTCAAACTTTGGGTAAAGGACAACTTGATTTTAATCTAAATTCACAACTGATGTTTTAGGCCAAGAATTAACAAGTTTGTACTCTCAACTATCATAGTGTTCAACTAAGCAGCTTCTGTCACTGATATGGAAGCTTCACCTGAATAACCGAAAAACCTCTGTAACTTTCCTCCACCACCAACACCTGTAAGTCAATAGGACATAAAACAAAAAAACCTGACATGTCCTTAACTCTTTCCGTACCGTGATTCCGGTCCGGGTTCCGTACCGGAAGTCTTTACTAGGTTAACCCCCAGACGTTTCGGCCAAAATGACGTCTCTTTGTTGTGTTTGCCTAGTGGATATTATGCCAAAATAATGCAGGTAAATTTAAACCAATGCTCATTTTGGTTCTTCTATAGTTAGAAGACATACATAGCTTTATTTTCGCAGCAATATTTTCGTCAGATGTGGTACCGCTATGTATAGCTAAAGCATTCGCTGCCATGAGATGTTTATATTGATGATGACACTTCGCAGTATCTCGCGGGAAATTCAATCTAAATGGGTCACATGACAGAAAATGTGTTCTTAACGCCTGTCTTATTGGTTGTTATAAACTGACGCAGTCGATTTTGTGTAAAATGTTATTCGTCAACTCATCTGTCGGCTGCTGTACCCAGCTAATCAAAAATTATGTAACGTCAAGTAGCATGTCGTCTGTATACGACAACGGGGATGAGACGTCACGTTTGTTTGTCGTCTGTATACGACAACGGGGAGGAGACGTCACGTTCTTTTGTCGTTTGTATACGACAACGGTATGGAAAGAGTTAAATGACCAAAGCTGTTTGCATAACAATATCAAGGAATTGCAAAACCAGGTCAACTGGTTTGGACCTTTTGGCCTGGTGGTTACCTCCTGGCTTCATAACCTAGAGGTCTCGGGTTCACACCCAGCTCGTCTCACTAGTTTCATTTCTGCTCTTTGTTATACCCCCCCCGCAACGAAGTTAGGGGGGGTATACTGGAATCAGCTTGTCTGTCCGTCTGTCTGTCTGTCCGTCTGTCCGTAGAAAAATGTTGTCCGGACAACTCCTCCTAAACTACTGGATCGATTTCAATAAAACTTGGCAGTATTGTTGGGGACCATGTGTAGATGTGCATGCAGGGTTTCGTTTGTCAAAATTTTGGTTGCCATGGTAACCAGGTCACTATACACAGGTTTCCATAATAAAATGTTGTCCGGACAACTCCTCCTAAACTACTGGATCGATATCAATAAAACTGGCAGTATTGTTGGGGACCATGTGTAGATGTGCATGCAGAGTTTCGTTTGTCAAAATTTTGGTTGCCATGGTAACCAGGTCACTATACACAGGTTTCCGTAATAACGTGTTGTCCGGACAACTTCCTATAAACCACTGGATCGAGTTTAATGAAACTTGAAGACCAAAGGTGCCTTCTTTGTTTTTGTTTTTTAGATATGCGGTGATACATAGTAATATAAAATAATACATTATATAATGCATGTTATATACAACTTGTACTACATCATGTTTTTTTCAAAAACATGTCAGACACCTCTAATAAGAGGTAGCGGGGGGGTATTAGTCAGCCATCGGCTTACAGTTCTAGTTGTAAAATATTGTTTATTTCCCAGGTTGGGATATTTTTAATAATAGTAGCCCAGGTCTGGGTGTGTGCATATAGAAATGTACTAATTATCACTATGATAATTTCTTAAATATAATTACAGCCCCTAATACCCGATTAAATGTTACTTCATGGTGGATCTGTTTGATTTGTATGCCTACATCAGGTTCTATAAGACGTCACTTTTCATAACACTTAATGGGATGTAAAACAAACAAACCTGGCATGTCCTTAAATGACCTTAGCTGTTAATAGGACGTAAAACACAAACAAACCTGGCACATCCTTAAATGACCATAGCTGGTAATACGACGTAAAACACAAACAAACCTGGCATGTCCTTAAGTGACCTTAGCTGTTAATAGGACGTAAACACAAACAAACCTGGCACATCCTTAAATGACCATAGCTGTTAATAGGACGTAAAACACAAACAAACCTGGCACATCCTTAAATGACCATAGCGTTTAATAGGACGTAAATCACAAACAAACCTGGCACGTCCTTAAATGACCATAGCTGTTAATAGGACGTAAAACACAAACATACCTGGCACATCCTTAAATGACCATAGCTGTTAATACGACGTAAAACACAAACAAACCTGGCATGTCCTTAAGTGACCTTAGCTGTTAATAGGACGTAAACACAAACAAACCTGGCACATCCTTAAATGACCATAGCTGTTAATAGGACGTAAAACACAAACAAACCTGGCACATCCTTAAATGACCATAGCTGTTAATAGGACGTAAAATACAAACAAACCTGGCACATCCTTAAATGACCATAGCTGTTAATAGGACGTAAAACACAAACAAACCTGGCACATCCTTAAATGACCATAGCTGTTAATAGGACGTAAAACACAAACAAACCTGGCATGTCCTTTAATGACCATAGCTGTTAATAGGACGTAAAACACAAACAAACCTGGCATGTCCTTAAGTGACCTTAGCTGTTAATAGGACGTAAAACACAAACATACCTGGCACATCCTTAAATGACCATAGCTGTTAATAGGACGTAAAACACAAACAAACCTTGCACGTCCTTAAATGACCTTAGCTGTTAATAGGACGTAAAACACAAACAAACCTGGCATGTCCTTAAGTGACCTTAGCTGTTAATAGGACGTAAAACACAAACAAACCTGGCACGTCCTTAAATGACCTTAGCTGTTAATAGGACGTAAAACACAAACAAACCTTGCACGTCCTTAAATGACCTTAGCTGTTAATAGGACGTAAAATACAAACAAACCTGGCACGTCCTTAAATGACCATAGCTGTTAATAGGACGTAAAACACAAACAAACCTGGCACGTCCTTAAGTGACCTTAGCTGTTAATAGGACGTAAAACACAAACATACCTGGCACGTCCTTAAATGACCTTAGCTGTTAATAGGACGTAAAACACAAACAAACCTGGCACGTCCTTAAATGACCATAGCTGTTAATAGGACGTAAAACACAAACAAACCTGGCACGTCCTTAAATGACCTTAGCTGTTAATAGGACGTAAAACACAAACAAACCTGGCACGTCCTTAAATGGCCTTAGCTGTTAATAGGACGTAAAACACAAACAAACCTGGCACGTCCTTAAATGACCATAGCTGTTAATAGGACGTAAAACACAAACAAACCTGGCACGTCCTTAAATGACCATAGCTGTTAATAGGACGTAAAATACAAACAAACCTGGCACGTCCTTAAATGACCTTAGCTGTTAATAGGACGTAAAACACAAACAAACCTGGCACGTCCTTAAATGACCATAGCTGTTAATAGGACGTAAAACACAAACAAACCTGGCATGTCCTTAAGTGACCTTAGCTGTTAATAGGACGTAAAACACAAACAAACCTGGCACATCCTTAAATGACCATAACTGTTAATAGGACGTAAAACACAAACATACCTGGCACATCCTTAAATGACCATAGCTGTTAATAGGACGTAAATCACAAACAAACCTTGCACGTCCTTAAATGAACTTAGCTGTTAATAGGACGTAAAATACAAACAAACCTGGCACGTCCTTAAATGACCTTAGCTGTTAATAGGACGTAAAATACAAACAAACCTTACACGTCCTTAAATGACCATAGCTGTTAATAAGACGTAAAACACAAACAAACCTTGCACATCCTTAAATGACCATAGCTGTTGATAGGACGTAAAACACAAACAAACCGTACACATCCTTAAATGACCATAGCTGTTAATAGGACGTAAAACACAAACAAACCGTACACATCCTTAAATGACCTTAGCTGTTAATAGGATGTAAAACACAAACAAACCTGGCACATCCTTAAATGACCATAGCTGTTAATAGGACGTAAAACACAAACAAACCTGGCACATCCTTAAATGACCATAGCTGTTAATAGGACGTAAAACACAAACAAACCTTGCACGTCCTTAAATGACCATAGCTGTTAATAGGACGTAAAACACAATCAAACCTGACACATCCTTAAATGACCTTAGCTGTTAATAGGACGTAAAACACAAACAAACCTGGCACGTCCTTAAATGACCTTAGCTGTTAATAGGACCTAAAACACAAACAAACCTTGCACGTCCTTAAATGACCATAGCTGTTAATAGGACGTAAAACACAAACAAACCTGGCATGTCCTTAAATTACCTTAGCTGTTAATAGGACGTAAAACACAAACGAACCTTGCACGTCCTTAAATGACCATAGCTGTTAATAGGACGTAAAACACAAACAAACCTTGCACGTCCTTAAATGACAATAGCTGTTAATAGGACGTAAAACACAAACAAACCTGGCATGTCCTTAAATTACCTTAGCTGTTAATAGGACGTAAATCACAAACAAACCTGACACGTCCTTAAATGACCATAGCTGTTAATAGGACGTAAAACACAAACGAACCTGGCACGTCCTTAAATGACCTTAGCTGTTAATAGGACGTAAAATACAAACAAACCTGGCACATCCTTAAATGACCATAGCTGTTAATAGGACGTAAAACACAAACAAACCTGGCACATCCTTAAATGACCATAGCTGTTAATAGGACGTAAAATACAAACAAACCTGGCACATCCTTAAATGACCATAGCTGTTAATAGGACGTAAAATACAAACAAACCTGGCACGTCCTTAAATGACCATAGCTGTTAATAGGACGTAAAACACAAACAAACCTGGCACGTCCTTAAATGACCATAGCTGTTAATAGGACGTAAAACACAAACAAACCTTGCACATCCTTAAATGACCATAGCTGTTAATAGGACGTAAAACACAAACAAACCTGGCACATCCTTAAATGACCATAGCTGTTAATAGGACGTAAAACACAAACAAACCTGGCATGTCCTTTAATGACCATAGCTGTTAATAGGACGTAAAACACAAACAAACCTGGCATGTCCTTAAGTGACCTTAGCTGTTAATAGGACGTAAAACACAAACATACCTGGCACATCCTTAAATGACCATAGCTGTTAATAGGACGTAAAACACAAACAAACCTTGCACGTCCTTAAATGACCATAGCTGTTAATAGGACGTAAAATACAAACAAACCTGGCACATCCTTAAATGACCATAGCTGTTAATAAGACGTAAAACACAAACGAACCTGGCACGTCCTTAAATGACCATAGCTGTTAATAGGACGTAAATCACAAACGAACCTGGCACGTCCTTAAATGACCATAGCTGTTAATAGGACGTAAATCACAAACAAACCTGGTACATCCTTAAATGACCATAGCAGACGGGTAGTTAAATAGGACATAAAACACAAACAAACAGAAGCAAAACAAAAGAGGACACAAGGAATTATTAATTATGTTACCTGTACTGACACAATGATCTAGAAGTATGTCTTACCTGTGCTAATTAGTATGCATACACAGAACCTCTCGAGCAACATCTCTCAGGTGTCAAAGCAGGTCAGGTTCCTACAAACATGTTGTCAGCAGACCAAACGAAAATCCTAAAAAAATGTGTCAAATTTCGACGAAAACAAGCTGGCATGAACATATAGTTCTATCAGATTGTGAGATCTCGGATAACACATCCAATATCACAGGTAAAACTCAGGTAACACATCGAATATCTCAGGTAAAAACATTACAATCCTCAGGTAACATGAGACGGAATGAAAAGGTGAATAATTTCATCAAAATAACATTGTTTAGGAGATAGTTTACTCATATTCTACATCAGTTATTCTTTTTATAGTCAGTCACTGGAAATGAATAATGATCTGTTACTGACTGAGGGGGAAATCTAGGAGATTATTTAACAAGAATTTTTATGGAGTGCCGACAATGAATGCATATAATATGCACCTCTGAATTGTCAAATTACTGTAGGTAGTTTATTGGCCGCAGTCAAGTGTTCTACATAAAGTAAATGGTTCTTTAAAACTACAAGTTATCTGAAGAAAGTTTCATAAGTAGATTATTCAAAAAATTATATTTTTCAGTAAAATATCTGAAAAAGAACGCAACAGCACAGACACATGTAATCTTAAATTTATTCTGCTGAAGATTGGTATCATATGACACTCGCAAAACTTTTTTTAAATGAATGAAATAATAGTGAGAAGCTTGCTATATGCGATCTATATCTTATAAATGTTTTGTAGGGATGGATCTTACTGCACTTTTAAACACAGTTCTAAAGAGGTGTGTGGATAAGGTTAGGTTGACCGTAAGGTCAAAGGTCATGGAACTGTGAAAGTTTCACGATTCAGAATTGTGGTTTCTGTCTGACATACTTCCTCCGTTTTATTGGCTGCTTATAAAGGGCTGTTCAGAGAAAACTCATCAATCCTGTCCCCGATAGGTTTACTGAAATTTGTATTCAAACAGTTACATCTTCTTAAGAATACAATATGTCAAAGCAAAATGAGGAAGGGACGATTTTAGAATATGTGAAATTAAAATATCTTGTTTAAGTTTGTATTGATAATTAAGTAACTTTGACCTTTTTGGCTTATTTTGGTAGTCAGCTAGCAACATGTGACATATTCGTTAGTTTAGGGAGGCAATTCAAGGGAGATAACTCGTTTAAAAAAGCAGCAGCTTTAAAGGGAATAACTCCAGTTGAGAGATGAAATAATGGGAATAACACGAGTGATATATGGAGTAGATAACTCTAGGGAAATTTCTCTCGCTATTTTGAGGTTTTATTTCAGTGTAAATGCAAGTCTGGTATATGACCAATCATACCTGTTGGATTCAAGCTACCCCAATAGTTCAAGTTTTTATGGAACCCTGTCTATTGAACACTCCAACTCCCAGACTTTAGTCTGTCCCTATCCAGACTCCAGTCTAGAAAACCCCACCCTGCCAATAGGTCTACCCTGCATAGTTCTCCAACAGTGCTAGTCAGCTCTTTACACACTAAATAACATTAGTGGTAGGTAAAGGTTCTGACCAGGGACATGAGGTGATGGAGATTGTTGGTAGTGTGTAACCCTATGTGTTTCTCCTCTGACAGTAGTCTGCATGTGCACACACCAGCCTGTAATTACTCTCCCTTGCGTTTGAGTGGTTGGAGTAAGTACTCAGTGCTTCATACTTGGGGCAGCCAAGTGTTAGTGATATCATACCAAGCATCCTGAGGCTATATTTGTCATCGCCAAATAAAGTTATGGTGTTGAGGAGATGTGGAGCTGTGTGTTTCTCCCTCAGCCTCCTCACCACATCCCTACCCAAGGGTATTGGGGGCCATTGAAGTTCCGTTCTGAATCTTTCTGAAGTTCATAATCCAGTATTTTTACTCATATAATCACTAAATACATGATATTGGTCCAGCCAGTGCTGTGTTTGTAGTTTCTCTCGTACTTGATCCAACATAGATAGCATTGAGGGTGTGTGAGACACATGCATGCACACGCACACGAAAGCTGGGTGTGAGGCGTACATATCGGCTTACACCCTACCTACGTAGTTACACAGATCTACTTCCTGTTAGTCTGCCACTCTGTCTTAGGATTAAAAATCCAGGTCGCCATCGTCAACTTGAGGTCCGTTAGAGTGTTGTGAAGGTCAAGGTTGGAGCCCCACCCCCCAGGGACTGCCAGGGTGTGTCTAGAATGTAGGGAGAAACATACAAAGGTATGTACCACTGTCCCAGTACTACTGTGTAATAACATATTGCATCTATCTGTCGGACGAACCATCACCAGGATTATGCAATAATTACCTGGGTATATAGTCGTTAGTTTTTCATTGGCTCTGAATATGATATTCATTAGAAAGGATGTGAAAAGTTAGCTCTGTAAATTTCAGGGCGGGTGCTACACTTTAAATGATTTCTGCACATGTTGAGAAGAAAATGTGTTGGCTTGTTTTCTTCACAACCTGTTTTCAAACAGCGTGTTTGTGCCAATGATCAGATGCCAACGTTCCTTCTTCCTGATGTCTTAATTATAAGATATCCTTAAGGGTATCTTCAACTTGTCAAAACAACCTTGAAAGTTTTAATTTTTTGTTTAATATAAAAATTAGAACAAAATATCTTTATCTTTATGGGTAGAGGGATTTAAAGCAAAACAGTGGTCAGAATTTTTCAGAAATTCTTTAAATATTTTAGTACAGGTTTAAATACATGCTTGAAAGGTGTTGGTGATTTGTCGTTAATGATACAGTATTGTGTTACAGAGATTTTAGCCACCATTTTATGTCTGCTATACACTAACCATTAATGTCAATGGTCATTGCAAGGAAAGTCATTCAGGCCCGAAACACCAACCTATTCTGACCGTGACCTTTCTCGTGTCCAATTTTCACCCCTATGGTTAGAGGTCTGGGGTTTCCTCGGACTTGTAGAATGTTTCAGTCGAGAATGTCAACTTTTTGTTGAATAATGTCATAAAAAAGCCATCAAATTCTCCCCTGAACATACCAAACAGGTATGTGGGTGATTCAGAATGTGTCGCCTCTCTGTAGCCCTCCAGGGGTGAAAGACCATCAAGGAGTATTATAATAGGGACATTATCTAAAGAAGCTGATGTATGGATTCCTGTGTGATTACAGGATAGATATTGATGTTTTATGTTAAAATAAAACATTTGATATAACATTAAATGTTCATATCTGGATCATTAAACTGAGTTCTACATAAATAATATTATCAAGGTATATGTACTCTTTACACCCCCCCTCCCCCCCCCACCCCCCCCCCCCCCCACCCCCCCAAGGTTATTTTCTTCTCCTCTTATCTTCTGTCTATCACACTCTTCTTCCCACCTTCACATCTTCGCATCTACCTCATTCCTCTGTCTGAATCTATCTCTACTAGCCCTCAACTAAAATGCAATTCTACATTACTATTTTCTTGTTCTGTCTAAATTAAGTGTGTTAGATTTTTTAAATGTAATGCTGTTGCTGAGTATCTGATAACTACCTAGTGACCACTAGACTATGTTAGTATGTGTTTGTAGAGTCGTGAAATATAGAGAGAAAACGACCCACAAATGACTAACCTGTCTCTCCTACATGGTCCCTCCCTCATGTCACCCACACGGTCCCTCCCACACGGTCCCTCCCACACGGTCCCTCCCACGGTCCCTCCCACGGAGACAGGTGTGTTATGTTACTGGCTAATGACTCCAGGCCATTAGTGTGTGATTTTGAAGGCTAGTGGGGTCGAGCACTTGTTAGAAGTTCTCCAATTAAATTGTTATTAATGAAAATATTTAGAAAACATGTTAAATTGTAATGATATTTTTATTTATATCCACAGTCTTGTTTTGTTGTTAACTTCAACAGGTAAACTTTAATCTAGATAACAGGAACTTTAATTCAATCACAGAGCATAAATACCATTTACTTAATTTTACATCTCATTCACAAAAAAAAAATAATGATATTTTTGAAAATGAAGTCATTATTTTTATGTCTAATTTAAGTTCACTATCTTGTTCTAATTCAACATATCAGTTTTATCTTGATAGTGAACTAGTGTGATCTAGTAACAAGCCAACCATGCATCCACTTAGTAAAACATCTCTTACCCATCCCCTCCTCCAACCCCCCAACCCCCCCACCCCACCCCCCAACCCCAACCCCCCCCACCCACCTCACCCTACCTACTTGTAAAACATCTCTTACACATCCTATTCACCTGTATCAGTTGAATTAGGAGCATTAGATATTATTGACCGTTGATAAGATGACCATTCCTCTACCTGCTTCAATCCTATTCACCTGTATCAGTTGAATTAGGAGCATTAGATATAATTGACCGTTGATAGAACGACCATTCCTCTACCTGCTTCAATCTTATTCACCTGTATCAGTTGAATTAGGAGCATTAGATATAATTGACAGTTGATAGAACGACCATTCCTCTACCTGCTTCGATCCTATTCACCTGTATCAGTTGAATTAGGAGCGTTAGATATAATTGACCGTTGACTATCCGTGGGATCTCGTCTATCTCCATCAATCTCTCCACCATTACTGACTGAATACCTCCACTTACCTGTTGACAAATTACCTTAATGTCGATTCAATCTTCATCTTCTCGTAGATAAAAACTTATGAAAAAGAATTTATTGGCCTGAGTGAATGAAAAAGACAAACAGAAACGTGCCAGGGATGATTCAGCAGAGTAAGAAATTTGTTAGGGATTCCTCGCTCCATAAACCTTGTGTCCTCAAGGCTGAATGTTTGGCAGTGATCAGCATGGTGGTGTCGTCTGTACAATGATTGTTGAATTAGGTCAGATTTAATGTGGGCTCCAGTGTAAGAAAGGAAAACATCATGTGATAGCTCTCTTCTGAACAAATTTGGCAGGTAATAAGGCAGGTGAAGTTGGAGACAGGGTAAACAGGTAAACTATACTTGTTAAAATTAATTCTTACACAAACAGGTAAACTTAACTCGTTAAAATTAAATCTTACACAAATAGGTAAACTATACTTGTTAAAATTAATTCTTACACAAACAGGTAAACTTTACTCGTTAAAATTAAATCTTACACAAATAGGTAAACTATACTTGTTAAAATTAATTCTTACACAAACAGGTAAACTATACTCGTTAAAATTAATTCCAAACAAAGATAAACAGATGGTTCTTAACCAGGTAATTTGGACAAGTAAACTTTCTACAGATAAATTCAAGCTTACTTAGTTTATTTAGACAGGTAAGCTTTGAACTATGCTGTTAAAGAAGAAAGATTAGCTTTAAATTGCACCTGTAATCAAGTAGATTATGTAAATGACAGGTAAGGCAGGTGAATTGTACTGGTAACTGTGACAGGTAAATTTTTGAACACAGAGTTAAACAACATTGGTAAACTTTTAAATTACATCAACCACTACCATTCTGTCTTAGTGCAATAACACAAGTTTGAAAAGGGAGATGATTACGAAAAGCACCGAAGGAGAAATCAGTCAAGTGTATCCGTGCATGGTCTGTGAACGGCAAATATACTGTGTTGCCGGCCTGTATAACTCCACGTAAGGCTGTGGTATATGCATAATATAAAATTCTTGTCACATAGAGTCGATCACTACGCTGGATGATATGCATCAGTCCTGCTTGCCAGTTATAGAGACACCAAGGGTTTGAATGGCATACGACCCCACAGTTTTTATTCAGTCTGCCATTTTAACAGGCAGACAGGTTTTACGTGGGAAAAGTGATATAAAAGGGTGATGTAGGTAGGCCCCGTACCTAGCCTGACCTCAGCATTCCATAAACTTCGGATACAGTCCGTGTGAAGTTCGGAAATTCTGGATTTTAAAATGTGTAAGGGTGACAAATACAGAAATTCGGTAATGTACACATAGCAAGTTTATTGGGTAACATCGGAATTGTGACATCATCGTGGATTTGTGATACACCAAGCACTTGACACTCCCAAAACATACCCTCATCGTAAGTATGTATGTCTCTTGTGTGTTCTACACTGCAGCGTAATGCTGTAGAAGCTACGTGTGATAGTCGGAGCAATGTCAGGGTTTCGACACCCTCGTAAAATGTTAGTATGACACCTTCAAAGGATGTCAGGGTTGTCAAAGTTGAAAATCAACAAAACACTTGTGAGATTTTAATCTTGGTTACTTGGAAGCTTTTTTCTCGTCTGTGATCCAAACTCTTGACCTAACAGCATAGTGACCTCTGACCTTGTATTTTGAACCTTGACCTTATGTTATTTGCATTGAATATCTTACTTATTCTGTGAACTGCAACCTCATATTATGAACTTTGCCCTTGTTCAATCTTGACCTGCCCTTTGACCATGCACAGTAAATTTTGACCTTGTTATGTTGGAAGGTCAGCATGGTATGAAATTAAATATATATCTTCGTTAACTCTTGAATACATTAAGTAGGGGGGGGGGGATGGAGACACAACATCCGGAGAGGTAGTCAAATGTTGACATCTATGTCAATACTATGCTCTCCATTAAAGATCAGAAAAATGAAAAAAAAACCTCTGTGTTGGGCTCACTAATTTACTACACATTATATGGATACATTATTAGCAACAATTGTGAGCACTTCATGGAGAGGTTTCGAGACCTTGTTGTGCCATATCCTCCATATAACTTCAAAAACAGGTTATTGAGACCAAATGAGATATTCAAAAATAGTTGCTATGGAAGCTAAGGTGTTGCTAGGGAAGCAAAGATTTAAGCTGAGACTAACTTCTAGTCCTGCATGTGGTTACTCTTAATTTATTTTTACAAATTAAATTCCCCACTTTGAGAATTATTTATTTTATATAAATAACAAATTTTATTAAATAGATAATAAGTTTACAAAAATTGAACTTACATTAATTTAAAAAACTTAACAGAATTATTTGCTATATGACATGTTAGAACATTTTCATTGCTACATTACTTGCTAAGTTTAGAGGACCAGCGATATTATTGATTGTGTGCTGGTTCCATCTGTACTTCTCTGACTCCATTAAACAACAAACTACATCTGTATATACATGTGTCCCAGTAGCCAATCAGAGACGTCAAAACATCTGTCATAACCAATCAGAGGTGACGTAACATCTGATATGATCCAGTCAGATATCTCTGTGAACAGCTGTCACCAATTTTTTCTAGAAATCCTCCTCAAGTCTGATGTATCAACACGTGGAAATGACTGTCTAAACAGCTTTATGTAGTTGTTGTCGCATTCCTATAACTTTGTGGACCCTGAACCAACTACTTAATCCAGATTATTTCAAACTTCAGCAAAATAATTTACCCATTGTTTATGTGAGATATGTTAAGCTTGTATGCTGCCTAAACTAATGTTCCCATGATTTGTGTTAGAAATATCTCACTTGGTAAACTTCAGTTATCTCCCTAGGTTAAACTTAAGTAGTTATCTCCCTTGGTAAAAACTGTAGTTGTCTCCCTTGGTTAAACTTATGTTATCTCCCTTTAGTAGAAATCTTCTCCTATCTTAGAACTCTTTTGGAACTGCATATGTCAATGTTAGGTAGATTTACACAGCGTTATGTCTTGATCCTGTCAATGAAAGGTGACATACAGCCTTAAATGATGTAGCCTCACTGTAGTTAGCTAGACCTGATGAAGAAAATATTGGTCTGGTGTTAGGTACCATGTACCTATGTATCCCGGGGGACTAGTTGGGACTCGTATTGATGTCCCCATGGGACCACCGAAAGGCAGCAGGTCGGAAATGAAAAAGTACACAGAAGTCTGATGTTATTGTCACAGTGTTTTAATATTCAAATTAAGGATAAATAATTCATCACAGAGATCAGATGTTAGGGAAATATTGATGCACCAGGAAGTAAACATGTTTTCGATGTGCCATGTATATAAAACACCTTCCAGGATATAGAGTATATACAGGTTTATATTGACATTCAATTTAACACTGTTCCTGTAAAAAAAGTTCCTACAAGAAACCCTTTTGGCGGTTAAAAGCAGGTGTTCAGAATCTCTGTAGAAAGGTTAAATGTAACATTCAAAGCTTTGATGATGTGATAGAAATTAAACAGATGAAATTTTATTCAAAGACGTCAAAGACAAGTTATGAAACTTGCTAACAAACATTCATACAAAAAAAGTATGATTGAATCGATCTATCAATCCTACATGAATACAAGAATAATTTAGTTGGTTATACAAACACTGACTTCATTGGGAGTCCTAGTTTGATATTCTCATTATAGATCAAAGTAGAGATTACTTATATCAAAGGATGACTTGAATTGATCTCCAAGGAGGGCGGATGGGAGGGGGGGGACTTCCTAAGGTATGGTTCCTGTTGCACCCCCAGGTATAACAGATATTTAGAATATGGGGAAAGAAAAGAAACAATTACGCACCATGTGCCAAGAACAATAGAATTACTACATAATTAGTTTTCAATGAGTGAGAAAGGCAGAGTAGTCTAGTAGTAGGACGCTGGTCTCATGGCACTTGTGTTGTATATTTTAGCTAGATACTAACTCTGATTGTTCCAGTCTGCACAGCTGTAAATGAGTATATAGGGTGAGTAGAGGGGTGATGAAGTTGGAAGGGGGGGGGGGGGTGAAGAAGTAGGAAGACGAGGGGGGGGGGGGGAGAAAATAATCACAAAGTAGGAAGGGGGAGGAAAGAGGTGATGAGGTAGTAAGGAAGAGGGGTGATGAAGTAGGGGGAGGGGGAGTGATGTACTGATGTACAAGCTGGGAAGACCTACAGTTTTCGGTAAGGATCTATAGGGAGACAGGTGTGTAGTGGAGGGATCCAGAGGGAGGACCTGTAGGACACTTTCTATAGGAGTCAGTACCTATAGGACACTACTTATAGGAGTCAGTACCTATAGGACACTACCTATAGGAGTCAGTACCTATAGGACACTACCAATAGGAGTCAGTACCTATAGGATTCTACTGGACCTACTGGGACTAGGTATTTCTCTGTTTTTTACTCAGGTACTGTACCATTTATTTATATTTGATGATATATGTGAAACAAACTGAAAAACATGCTAAGATTTGGTTGGGCACGGAGATGTTGGGTTGGGGCGCGGAGATGTTTGGTATTTTGAGTTGAGAGGAAGGGGTTATATTTTATCATTTACCATTTCAATTCTGCTTAAATCTTTCACAAAAATAAAAACTGTATAAAGATTATTTATAGATCTGACAGTGATATATTACTTCTGATAAGCATAAAAATATAGGCTATCTGATGAGTTCTTCTCAAAAATATCAAAACTACTGATCATCTGTAGCGGTTCCACTCAAAATATAGGCTATCAGTCCACCTTTATCATAAGAACACAATATATAAAAACTGTGGAGCTTCAGGAAGGAGTATTTATAGATATGATGGAGGGGGGGGGGGAGGGGGGTGATGCCACACTAGAGCCCCTCACCAAGGCTTTTCCTGAGATTGTGTACCTGAAGCAGTACTTGGGAATGCTGCATGATGACTACTAGCTAGGTATACACACTGTTAGGAGACTGTGTTCCAGGGCTATACACCTATATAATTAAGTTATGTGTGTAAATTGCCTATCTGTAGTGCCAATCTTGTTCATCCTAATGTAATCAGCCAGTTTGGCCAGAGGAAGATGTGGTTTGTAGTGGGCGATTACATAGGGACTTATCACCTGACTTACTGACCCTGGTGGTCAGAGCTCCAGGGCCGGTCATTTATCAGGACAAACTGGACACCGCCCAACATGCCCCCTGGGGTCCGTGATGATAGGGCTGATGTGATCAGTATGTGTCCAGGGGTGGATCTGATAGTTACAGATTACAGGCTTACACAGAACATTATATACCTGTTAGTGTTATAAACTTACAGCATTATATACTCCTTACATCAACTTGTTTTAATTTATTCACCTCTGAAGACACATTTGAACTCTTCTTCCAACTTTTAGGTTGGAATAGTTCATAATGGAATATTAGTGATAGATGAGTGTTTTTTATACATATCACACCACACTTCATAGACTGGCATATATAACCTTGAATTCTATAGACTATTACTTTCATATCCACCAATAAGCCCATGTCTGCTTATAAGCCCACCCTTATATATCATAAACATTTCTCCTGAAGAACCTCTGATCATGAAGAGCTGAAAGCACTAGGTAAGAAGAAACTCTTTGTATATATATATTGCTGTTTAGATGAAAAGCAAATATATACAACTTCCCACACACCACAACCACAAAATCCCTATAACCAAACCCCACAACTCCTCAACGCCTTCACTTTGTATCAATGAACACTTTCATAGGGGATAGAAGTGTGTGACAAAAATATGTTTAGTTCCCTATTATCAATGCCATTAGTACTAGTGAATTTATCGTATAACTTGACATTTCCCCTCCCCCTCCCCCTCCCCTCCCCCTCCTACACTGGCCCAATATGGAGCACATACAGACAGTGTAGTCTATAATCCTAACTGTACATCTATGAAAGAAACTTTCGAGGAATAATTTATGAAGTTTTTCCTGTGAACAGCCTTCAATCTGCTGCACCATCGTGTGCATTACTGACCTCGGATCACAAAGCTGTTACTGATATGTTAGGGCGGAGGTTAAGAGCCTGTGAAATATGCCAATATGAACAGTAATTAGAGTCAGTTTAAATCAATTCTAGGTCATTAGCTTCACGGGAAGGCTGCTGTATAATTGGTATTTTGTTTGCAGATTTTCTCAGCCATACTTAAATACCAGTTAATCTGTTAGGGAGGTGGGGGATACTTCAGTGTGGGGTGTCTGTAGGGGTGTCAAGGTGTCATTAGTGGTGACTAGATGATGACACACGTCGCACTGCATAAACGCAGCACGTGTCTGAAGGATGAGAGACATCAGCTGTTCACTCATTCATCCCTGAGATTCCATAATGAAATATTCCAACATTTGAATTGGAAGAGTTCAAATGTGGCATTAGGGGTGAATAACTTAATGTTGATTATACAGCTCCTTACAGGAAAAGGTATTTTTTCATATACTAGTATTCTGCTATTGTTTTTCTATTACTTCATATTTGACAAAAATTAAAACGTCTGCATTGGTTAAATACAATACTCGGTAAAATAGTGAAAAATCAACTTTTCAAAATAAAACCAAAATACCCAAAAACAAAAAATGTGACAACCGCATGTAAAACAATATATAGTGATAGAAAGGGAGATAACTCTGCAATCTACTCCCCCATCCCCCTCCCATTATCTAAGTGAAGAATGAAAAATCTCTTTTAGGTCATTTGGCCCTTAAATTTCATATTAAACTAGTTACAATACATAAAGGCAAAGAAAAAGAAAACCCAAACAATTACAGACCAATTTCAATTTTACCAACTCTCTCAAAAATATTTGAAAAACATGTAACAAAACATCTCTACAAATTTTTGAGCAGATATCAGATACTGCATAGTTCACAGTCTGGTTTCCGATCTCAGCACTCCTGTCAGACGGCACTTATAAATTTGCTGGACACTTGGATCAAAGGAGTGGACAATAGAGAATTGATAGGAACCCTTTTTATAGATCTGCAAAAGGCATTTGACTTAGTAGACCACAAAATACTTCTTCATAAACTGAAACTTTTAAACATTTCTAATTCAAGTCTGCAGTGGTTTACTTCCTATCTATCTGACAGATTCCAGTCCATCAAATCAGGTAATCTGACATCCTCCCCAAAAATGATAAAAACTGGAGTACCCCAGGGATCTATTCTTGGTCCACTGATGTTTATAGTTTATATCAATGACCTACCATTGTATGTGAAACAATGTAATGTTGACATGTATGCTGATGACACTACCATACACATAAAAGGGAATACATTATCTAATATTGAACATTGCCTGCAAGAAGATCTCGGAAATATCTTAAAGTGGTGTGAATGTAATAATATGACCATAAACATACAAAAAACAAACAGTATGCTTATTGGAAGTAAGAGAAAATTAGCAGGAAAAGACATGCAAATAGAAATAAATGAAATGACTATTACCCCTTCAAACTGCCAAAAAGTACTTGGTATTTACATAGATAAAACATTAAGTTGGACAGAGCAAGTAAGGAGAGTATCATCCAAATTATCAACATCAGTTGCTTTACTACGAAAAATGAAACAATATCTACCAAAAGACGCCAGGAAAATATACTACAATTCATACATATTACCAATTTTAGATTATGCAGCCATAGTATGGGGAAACGGTCTGACAAAACAACAAATTCACCAAATAACAAAATTACAAAAGAAAGCTCTTAAAATAATGCTAGATAAACCAATGTTAACTGAAAGTTTATCCCTTTTTAAAGAAGCCAAAGTACTTCCATTTGAACAAAGAATAAAATATCATACTACAATATTAGTGTTTAAAGCCTTGCATAATATGACACCCGATTATATACGCTCACTAGTTGAAACCTGCCAAAATTCATACCTTTATAACTTGAGGTCAACTACAGATAACAAACTTCTCTTACCTAAATTACAATCAGAAACAATGCGAAAATCGTTCAGCTACTGCGGAGTATTGTTATGGAATAACCTACCACTTGATCTAAAAAATACCACATCCCTTACAACTTTCAAACAAAAATTAAGTAATCATTTCCTATCATGCTTATAACTATATGTTTAAAAATTTGTTTTTATTATTCACACAGAATTATTACTTAGAAACATTATTATGATACAATATTGTATGATTATTCTTGTTTCCCTATAAAGAAACTCATGTTCTTCAGAATGATACATATGCCAGTATAATTACCATGTTCGTTTGACTTGTATTTAGTATGGTATATATTTTCAGGTATCATGTTATCTGTTGATCCATGTATATTATGTATTGTATGTTGTTATAGAGGGCCATATGGAAGATTAGCACTTGCTAAATATGTCACCCTCACAAAATAAAGTATTATTATTATTATTATTATTATTAAACTATTCCAAATTTTGAATTCGAGGAGTTCTAATGTGAAGTCGGGGATGGATGAGTCTAAGTGATGTCACAAAACTTACGGGACTAAGTCGGTGAAACTGACATAACTATAGTTCTACAGGGAAATAACCATTTACTGTTTACCCAGATCAGTATCTATGGACTTGTTCCAATAAATCACACAATCACTTGATCTGCCATTAATGACATATTCTTTTTTTAAAACAGAACAGTTTGTAGTGTCAGTCTTGTTATCAATATTATGACTCAGTTTTATTTCCTGTGTAAGAACTGATGCTTGATTAATCACAAATTTTTCCTTCATTGTGGTCATGTATGACTTGTGAATAATTCTGAATGAATAAAGCATTGAAATTAATTACTAAGTAAACTATTCATATAGGAGTCTCTGTGTATGCATATCAGGTTGTGTACAGCAGTGGAAAACATTCGACAGATTCTAACCTGTGTAAAAGTTTGGTGGAGATTGGGTGTGTGCAATGGTGGCGGCATAAAACAACCGTTATGATGTTGTGAGTACTTGTGGTGAAAAGTTTTGTGACTTCCTTCTGAGGCTTCGTGCAGCCAGGTGTAACAAATAGATATGCTTCACCTGTTTGTCCTAGTGCACATGTGTGGTGCATGTTCGAGCCTTAGCCTGGCTACATTTACGAAAACAAAATTAACGAGGGGGTTGTTGTGGTAACAATGTTGTGGTACAAAGTGACCAATAACAGGGATGTATTTTTACAGAAATTGTAGGGAGCTTAATGATACAGGTAATTAGTGCATCTCGCGTCATTACAATTTGGCTCCGTGACTGGAATAATTACATCATTACATGGCTGTTGTGTTTCAGACATGTTACATACAACGTACCAGATCTTTGGTGTATTGGGCCCGACATTTACAGCCTGTCATTGTTATACCTTACGTAACAGTAAACCTGCGCTTTATTTACATACACGATCTCAACATGCTGAGCGTGGCCATGTGTAAAATGTAAAATTGTTTCAAATCTATGGTGAAAATTTCGCAGATAACTAACAACATTAGGGTAGGATCATGGATGTCATGTGACCAGTTTTGTGTCCTGAATTGCTCTCCTTCCCCCCCCCCCCCCCCCCCCCCATCCCACCACTCACTATTGCTTAAGTCAACTTAGCTGTATAAATTGGTAGAGGTTACCATGTAACACATTCTATCACACTCGAATTCTGCTTAAGTTCTAGACGGGACCCTGGTTTCTAGATTTATACAAGTCCTGGCACTCTAAACTTGCACAAGTTCCAGCGTTCCACAATTCTTCTCTCCTAAAGCAAGCAAAATATTCTTGTCAATATCACAAATGAGAAAATTTGTGATAATGACATTTGTATTATAGAAACTAAGGAGTATTTGGGCATTTGCCAGGTTTGGACAGACTTTCGGCAAGTGACATCCACAGCTTTAATACTTTGTCCATTCCACAAGTGGAGACTTCGGGCTGCCATAGTATAGTGTACACTTTGTACTAAAACTACAGCCTTCCTTTTGACCTCAGGATCCCTACCAATGGCGGGCTGCTATAGTATATTGTACACTTTGTACTAAAACTACCTCCTTCCTTTTGACCTCAGGATCCCTCCCAATGGCTAGATAATCAGGAACACCAATACATCCTTGTTATGTTTAGTACTTTGTCATGAAGAAGAATCTTGGTAAGACTGTCGGACCTCCGCTGTGCTTCAGTATCTATCTATTACTCAGTAAAACACAGCCACCCAATGCTGTAAGGTATCCATCATCTTATGTACTGAAGGTGCCTCCATCTTATCTCCCTGATAACATGTGACTTTAGTTGTTATGGTGATGAATCAGCTGACACTGTGGTTTACTTTGGAGGCTAACCTTGACCCCTGACCTCAGCCTACTCACAGGGCTGTGGTTCTATTTGCTCTCACTGCCAAGTCTAACAGGAACAATGAGGTACTTGTAGACTAGAGTCAGTGGTTATAATATTGAAGGTTTTTTTTACCGAATATAAAACAACTGATCCTTGTTAGTCCAAACACTGCATATTTCAAAGAAAACTGTCATCCGGAAAGGATAATTTTCAAATCAAAACCGCAAGAAAGTTGAATCATTTCTTCAGTGCTGTGGTTTGGACATGAATTTTACTTTTAAACTCAGTGTCTCCTAGCAAGTTGCCAAGTTAAAATATTTGTTTTGATTTTTTTTTCAAGACCTGAAGAAACAAACCCCTGAGATGAGAATTCCTTATCTCCATTCCTGTATACGTCCTATCACTCTTTCCTTTATTCCTCCCTCTTCGATCCTGTCTTCCCTCCATTCATTCACTACTCTCTTTGGGCTTACCTCCCCTTCCATATCCCTCTTCTGACCCAGTTAGGCTCATACTTGTTTAACATCTTCCTGCCTCGTCTTCATAGTGATGAGAGTACATTTCAACCAATGACATTAAATCACTAAAAATCACTGGCTGATCTATATTGAAGAGGAATTGACAACAGAGCCGCAAATTTAAGGCAAGCGATTGGAAATTAATCATAGACTGCCCTATTTATAGACATATGTATGATTTGTGTGAGGTCTGTTGTCAGATTTCCCGATAAAAATGTGATGTTTCCGCTGTACCTTCACAGGATGAAAGGTTTCTGTGACCTTAGACGCATGGAATTCGAATCAATGAGGCGGAAAACAAACATTACGGTATCGCTAGGATCTGTGTCAGAACCATAGAAAAATAACCCTAATTACACATAGCAGTCTGCTACATGCAATGATGAAATAGATGATATCACAGGAAAGGGCTGGAGTAGTCTCCCTTTGAGGATTCTCTAGGAATTTGCGGTTTCTGATGTTATAATCAACCCTAGGACGGCAGTGTAATGATTGTATATAGTTATAGACCCCCGACTTGATGTGAGGGAGATATTGATGAGGTGGGCGGAGCATATTTTGTGGACGATTAAAGGGATATACCAGCTAGCTTGTGCACTCAACATATTCATAAAAAGAAATCACTAATGTTCCCCCTCCCTTGTCTGTTGTTGAATTAATATATCACATTTGTTTTATCTTGCAGTCTTTTTGTTAAGGTAAAAAGATATGATTATCAAAAATACTGCAAGATAAAACAAATGTGATATATAAATTTCAACAACAGAAGCACATGAAGTTCTCTTATCTTTCCTAGTAAATCCAGTGGTCACACAGTTTCTTTTTAGGCTGCACACGCCTGTATGTGCTGCACGAGTGACACACATAATGGTGGGAGAATTGTTGTTTTATACATATGGTACTTGGACAAATCATCAAATGATGACCTCCAACTCATGAATATTTAATAAATCTCAACCCCAGGGCATGACTGGTCATTAATTAGATAACCACGGGACAGATGATCACTGGTCAAACAATTGTCCGCTAGATTCTAGATAAAGTATTGTGATTTGTGTCTGTGTCATCTGGTGAAACAGACCCTGCACCTTCGGTCTGCATCTTCTATAAGGAGGCTGGCTTTACTGACAAACACTGACCAGGAAACGTTGGTGTAGATTTGGAAGGAACTCTGTCAACATGGAAAGCTAGACTGTCCAGCAGATACTGACATCATTGGAGTTGTTTTCAGTAGCTTTAATTACAGTGAACCTTGTTAATTATTACCTGTCTGGACAGCTGATGTATTTGGAAGTTTTACTGTTTTGGCCATTTCTACTCTTCATAAAGGAGATTCAAAGGTGATCTGTCAGGAGACCCCTTAATGTATAAAGTGACATTAGTGAAGTAAGATATAGGGAGACAGCTAAACAGACATTTGTTTACAGACACAACATTAACAGATGTGGTGTCATCTCATTCAACCCTAATATTTCATAATGAACAACTCCAACCTTTGAATTGAAATGGGTCTTCAGTGGTAATTGAATTAAACAGATGTGACCACAAGAGATATTGTCCATGTGAAAAAGCTGGCTGACTTCTGACTATACCAGTCACTGACCATCAACAATGACCTATCTATAGATAAACAAACCTCCATAGTGTGTTTGGAATTTAGGACAGTTTCATTGGAAACTACTTAAGTGGGTGACCAACAGCATCAAGATTTGTCAGCTTGATTTCAAATTTTTGAAACTTTTCAAAATAATTTCTTTTCAAAGCTTGTACAATTTTTTTTTCTCTCTCTTTTTTTTTCTGTTTAAAATAAAACCAGAAGATAAATTCATATTGTAGTAAAACTGTATTTGTTTCATTATTTGATTTCAATATTTATGGACAGAAATTCAAATCTTTGCCAAGAACTTGTTGCAAGCTGACTAGTGAATCATGAACTCGGTCAGTTGTGGTCTTTACAGGCCACAGCTGGGCCCTCCTCTCAAGGTCAGTTATTTTAGTTCAACTTGAAACATTGGACTGATCGTTAGCTTCCCTTAATTACAAGCTCCAGTTGGTGTTTGACTTGGTTTTTGTACCATCAGTGTCACTTAGTGATAAAGAACTCCCTGTGAGCAAGGATAAAGAAAGTTTGAAACTTGACACTTGTTAAAATTCTGGACATGGTTGTACTTCATAATTCCTGTTAGATTCTGTTTCCATGGCAGCGTATAGTAGACAGAATCCTGGGACTTGACCAGCTGTGTTCATAAAACGTTATTTCTGTTTCCATTGGTGACAATTTCCAGATCGGCTTGTTGTAGAATGTGTTACCGGTACATCATAATAACAAACAGGAGTTTAAATTAAAAGCTGTTTCCACCAGATTTTCTATAATTTTCTGACAATTAATTTCTGTGGTTAGATGCAAGACATAGACTGTTGAAAATATCAAGCTACCTGAAAACAGAATACTTCTTTATTCCTGTAGCAGTTTGATATCGGTTTGGACATATATAGCCGTATCATTATTCCCTACAGAGGATATGTGTCAGCTACCTGCATTATAATCAAGGAATATTTATAATGCAAATCATGGAAGAATCAATTCAATCATCAGCGTGGATTTATATTCAAGAAATGTTTCGACATAGAATTCATTCTGTCCGAATTTAATCGATTGTGCAAGGACTTTTTCCTGATGGACGATTAGCCGCTAGAACTGCCTGTGTAGATTACACAGAAACACAATCCAGTCACTGGTTTAAATCTGTCATTAACTTTTAAGGACTTATTCATGTCCATTTCCTGACGTGCCGGGACAGAAAGTTACGATACGAAAATTGATTACTACGAAAAATAATACGGGAGTTGGAACAGGAAGTGGTATTAATAGGATGTTTTTCCACGCTATGTAATTATGTAAAATGAGTCGTTGATTAAATGAGGGAATGATGGATGCAGTTTATGTGATATAAATGGATGGACATGTAATGATGGTGTCGCTCACACTGGACAAACCACGAAATATTGATCACTGAAACAGGTATACACAGACGTAGGTGTGAGAAGATGTGTCGTCAGCATTATCAGTTTATAACAGCCAGTAGATATAAAGTCCTAGAATTAATTATAATTTATAGAGGGCTTCCTTGAAAAGTTCATTTCGGTGATAACTATCTATTTGTTAGACTTGCAAATATTTAAAAGAAAAAATGGACATAAAACATTTTGGGGTATGGTAACATTTTCCTTCAAAAGAGATAATCAAATTATTTTACAAACTTCTTTTTTGTAAATATTTTTACTAGTAGAAGAAAACTCCCAACCTGAACCCCAAATATAATCACCATAAAAAGAAATGTTCAACCCGAATTCTGTTGATATATCAATGTGATATCTACCCATTGGAGATTTGGTTGGATAGTATCTACCAGGCCGAGTATTTATAAACCCTTTAGATATGATAAATAGAATATTATACAGACAGAGGGAACATTATTAAAACCAGACCTAGGAACCTAACAGCCCGGGATGTTTACAGATAAAACGTGTGAGATGTATGAAGTACATTATAGATGTGCTTGAAGAACATCATTTTTTTCTTACCCCAATCTTAATATACTGTAAACTATACAGGAAATATGTAAATATTTCCTCTGCTACCTTATACTACCGATAGCTGAGGCACATGTATCAGACCAAAATCATACGCATATGGACATATATATGTATAGTTTACATAAATTTTATATTCCAGTTGTATTTATTACAAGGTTACTAAGTTACACTTCATAGATACATGTTTTAGGTTGTGAGATACCCAAACTATCTAGATTAAATATGGCTGAAAATAAACCTATAACAGCGGGGAATACACCATATTGTATTTATGTACATGCAGTTTAGATGAACTTTCGTAGCTATTACTGGAATATTTACATCAGGTCAATTGAGGGATGTAAAACAGCCGCTTAGGAGGCTGGAAGAGATACAGTGTACCGGATAGAAGGGGTGAAATCGGACCTGGCCCGGGCTAGACCTAGTCGGAAATAGAGGGAGGAAAATTTATGCATTCTCGAGATAAAATGCACCCATCTTCATAGCACATTGGAGTTGTGAATGGAGGTACAGACCGGAGGGGGAGGAGGATAGAAGGAGGGGAGGAAACTAGGACTATACCAGATTAAAACTACATCATAACCCACCACAAACTTACAGATAGAGGTTGTTCTCATCTTGTAAGTGACTGAAAGGGATAAATATAACTGCCAAGGACCAGCCCACAATATAAATTTAGGAATTGTATGAAAATAATTCGGCTCAGCTTGAAATCACTTCTGACAACATTGTGATATGGAGAAATGGAAGACTTTTAGATTCTGCGAGACCCGCAGGGGCCATCTGGGAAATTTTAAATGGACTTGTTAGTCGCCCTCAACAACAAAGGAAATTTTACAAAAAAACATGTGTATTTCTATAATGTGTGTAAGTAATATAAAAAGGAATCTATCTTCTGCACAGCATTAGTTTGGCTTTCAGACATCATGGTGTCTTGTCGTCTTTTTAAATATTGCTGGTCCCACAAGGGCACTCCGAAGTAGGACTTATCCAGGAGAGCTATTGTGATTTGTAAATGTTACGTAAATTTAAACTGTGCAACGAAGACTTTAAGACTGCGGTTCTGGATCATTGAACCTACAAACAAGTTCTTCCAAAGCTATCTTTAAACCATTCTACAGAGAAACATCTGAAGAATTTAAGCAATATTTTGGAGTTTATGTTTGTGTTAAAATGGATTAAAAACCAAAGGATTTCTTAATTGGCCTATGAGAAGCTAAGGAACAAGATGAAGGAATTTTCCCGCCTTTGCCATAGCTGTATCGTCCCACAAAGACATTCCCCTGACTTGGTGGAGAACCACGACTACACAGTGGTAAGGGTAGATCAGGGGTCACGACCTTGATGTAATTACTTATCATCAGGGGTCATGACCTTGATGTAATTAGTCTTACAATCAGGGGTCATGACATGGACAGAATTAAGGGATATTAGAACTACAATTACTGAATCTTGTTTTGCTATCAGAATCATGTTGTATATTGAGATTTCAGTTGTAAACAAAGGTCGAAGATGTGACTTGGTTCAGAGGTCATGACCTTAAAGGATTCAGAATTTTTCCAGTAGGGAAGTCTGCCATTGACATTGGCATCAAAAATGTTTTTCCCCATGTCTGTATTAAATTTCATTGTGAAAAGGAACAAGAACAATTCAAGGTTTAAATTTATTTCTGTTAATTAAATCTGTCTTAAGTGTTATTTGACCATCCAAGTCCATTTGGTCAAGGTTTTGTTATAGAAAGGTTGTGTTTTACCTATCAGAATACATATTTGATATGGTCTGTATAGCATCAGACAATTAACTGCCCTCTTTGGCAGGGCTTCAAAACTACACAGTGTTTCAGAGAAATATAAGAAAGGCCCTGTATTCTATAAGCTTGTGTGTTCAACCACAGAAGGTTTCTAGAGTTCTCCTACTTTATGGGTAAAGGGCCCTGGGTTTGTATTGTATAATTGCGACTAGTCATTAAGTGCTTAAACTGCTTTCAGATTTCTGCCATCTGTGTGCTAAGATTTCCTCTTTCAGTTCCAGCACTACTTAGAATGTGGAAGGATCTGTGTTATCCTCTCTTCATGGCCTGCGCTCGACTTTTGTCAATTCTAGCAAAACAAAGTACTTTGTAAATTATGATGTTTTGGTTTATTGCCTGGTACCAGTACTTTGTAAATTATGATGTTTTGTGTTTTGGTTTATTGCCTGGTACCAGAATGGGTGTGACCTTTGTCCTCTGTGCTTTTTGCAATCAGTCAGCATCTGATAAAACAATGATCATTAACTTGTTTACCCCTCAAGACATATTTCAACTCTCCCAATTCAAAGGTTGGGATAGTTCATTATGAAATGTTAGGGGTGAATAAATGAGTTAATGAGGTATCTTGATGCCATATTGAACGCCACTTCCTAACCAGCTGGAATCCCCACGCCTAGCTAACAGTGACCTCTGATTACTAATATCTGTGCCTGGTCTAAACAATACAATGTACCATATGAAATTGTTAGTTTGTTTAGCCTCTATAACTTGGCTGGGTGTATATATATAAAACCTTCTGTAGGAGTCGGGACCAGGTTTCTGACCGATGTTTAGTAGGTATAACTCTGCCTCACCTTGAGGAATCATTAGATATATGGGTAACACAGACAACCATTGTCTAAAGCTTGGGCCACTCCAGCTGTTGTGGTATACATCTTCGACCAGAAATCCTTAAATTCCTCAAGGAAACGATCTGTCATCCACTTCAGCCATGAATGAACTTAGATTGCTAGCAATTGTTTGTGTCAATCTCTCCTATCAGAACCTTTTTATTCTCTCAAAAGATTTCCTGTCCATATATATCTTCACCTGGTGTAGTTGGAGAAAATATGGAATCTCAAAATTGGTCAAACAAATCTTAGCCTTATAGAACTCTCTCCTTTTGCATTATTTCATTAGGAGATTGTCTGCCCTTGACTGGTTGGTACCAGTGTTATCTACCCTTAACAGGTTGGTACCAGAGTTACCTGTGCTTGACAAGTTGTTATCACAGTTATCTACCCTTGACAGGTTGTTAACAGAGTTATCTACCCATGATAGGTTGGTACCAGAAGAACTACCTGCCCTTGACAGGTTGGTACCACAGTTATCTACCCTTGACAGGTTGTTAACAGAGTTATCTACCCTTGACAGGTTGTTAACAGAGTTATCTACCTTTGGCAGGTTGGTACAACACTTACTTGCCCTTGACAGGTTTGTACAAGAGTTACCGGCCCTTTGCAGATTGGTACTAGAGTAAGATTGGTACCAGAGTTACCTGCTCTTGACATGTTGGTACCAGAGTTACTTGCACTTGACAGATGTAATTTTATGACATGATTCCTTGTTCCTGAATCAGATGTCTAACACATAGTAAGTCTGTATATATATACTTCACCCCCTCATTCTGACGGTTCCTTGGACAGTCTCCAAGGTAACATCAGACATCAATCCCGCAGTAAATCAGACCAGGGTATCACATTGGTCGACTTGCTGGAACACATAGTAGGTAAGTTTCTGTTTGTTCTGACTTTGTATTAACAAACTGATCAGGTATCTAAACCCTGTACTATATGGTCAAGTTGTTTCACCACATGTGGTGCAGGAACCGCTTTTATAAAGTTTTTAAATGATTATTTGAAGCATCAGTTTGATTCTGCTTTCATCCTAATGTCAGTATTTTATTTTATTTATTGGTTTCAGCAAGGTTAATCTTTGAGTTGTCTGTTTTAACTCTGAATTTTCTTAAAACATCCTTTTTAGCTTCAATTTAGGTACATCCTTAAATCTAAATTCCTGGTAAGTTTTAGATTTATGAGTGTATTCCACTACTCTTTAACATAGTTTATTGTCAGGTACATAATTACAGAGTATGCTTTGTAAACTAGGGGTACAACCAAGTGCTTGAGGTAGGGGTAAAAAAAACATCTTTACAGATTTCTGGGAACACTGCAGCATATTCCTATCTCCTCTGGTCCTGCCTCAGTTCTGATATTTCGGAAGGAGAGAGGGCGGCACCATTTGTTAGTACCACCTGGGTATGGACAGGTTTTTTCTGACAGGTGATAATGATATCAGAAGTTTGGACAAAGTTCAAATGTTGGTACTTGTAGCTTGTAGTATTTATTCTGAAAACTTCTCTGGGTGTCTCAGCTGGTGGTTTATACAGTATATCAGTGTTCCGTTACTACTACAACAAAAACACAGGTAAAGGATGTTAAGAAAGTCCGTTCCACGTTATTATTTTTAAAGTTGCACAATTTTTTAAATGCAGAACGGACTTTCTTAACAACTTTTATATAACACATTTAAAATAAATGTGTGATTGAAGTAACGTATATACTAAATAAAGATCTGATAGCATACTGTTGAAGAAGGTCTGAGGAAGGGAGGAGATACCAGATTTAGGAGTTGGAGGAAGGGCGTGATTGTCAGCATTAGGGAGAATAAAATATTAAACATGCCAGCACCTGTAAAACTTTTATCATGGAGCGATAGAAGGATGAATAATGGGGAGATAGAGAGAAGGAATGAGCTGTCGGCCAGAGGATATCTCGGACAGACAAGGATCTGTGAAGGAGTACAACTGTTGGTTTGAAATCATGCGGCAGGTGTGTTGTTTATCCTCAGGAACAGAAACGACAGACAGGAATGTTCCTGTTGTTTTAAACCCTGTTATAAGGATTGATTTACTGTGCACCAGTGTTCAGAGATGATTGATATTTCTTAAAATCCACAAAACTTGAAACCTAGATATTAATTCTGGTTTCATTTTCTTTACGAATAAGGTCAGAATTTGGATGTTATCAAGACTAATTAAAGTTTTCCCGTACGTCAGTTTTATCAATTTTATTTTTCTGGCTTCACATTTCTGTTGGTGATTGATGTCTCAGATTGAAGTGTTTCAAACAAACAGCAAGTCATTATTTTTCAGACAAATGCTGATATAAGGGGAGGTAAAAAATGGGATGAGCCACCTTAAGTGAAATATGCAAATTGCTGCATCTACTCAAAGATTTGCAAGGTGATACCAAGAAGGGGTGCTCTGGTCTTAAAAACTGTCATCTTTGTTACTGACATTCTTAGTGCATAATGCTGACACAATTTATGTTAAAGTGTGAAATAATAGTAGGAAAGTCTCCAATAATATTCACTTAATTTGCCATAAAAATAATCTTGCCCATTGTGTATTTTTATACCCCAATACAGCTCTGAATTTTGGTCCTGCAACTTTTGATTATGGTGTTTTTCTATGCGGTGGCAATGGTGGGCGTTAGACATATAAATCGTAAATATGGTAAAAAATAACACAGATTTGATATCATTCTGGTGAAGAACTTAATTGTGTATTGCTTTCAAATATTTGCATTTTTTAACCATAAAATGCATGTTATTAGATACATATAGCTCATTTATAAACAGATATGGCAAAAAAGCGGAAATACTTGAAAAGGATTGGACCGTGAAATGTTTTTCACATGGTTAATTAAGTTATTTACAATGAAGTGTGTGGTAAAGATATACCATCACAGTCGTGATATTAGACATGAAATTTTCCTGTTTTCGAAAAGAGGTTTGACTTTGAAAAATTGTGTTACACATGAAAATCAAAGTACTGAAAGTACTGAAACGCTAAAACTTCAAACAATAGTATATAATTTCGAAAGCTATTTAAGTGTTTTTGTTGTAGAATCTGGGGTGTGGTGTTCGGGGTAAATACATTTAAAAAGGGAGGAGGAGTAGTGTGGAAGATTTTAATTGTACATATGATTTAGGTCGCCTTCTAGCTTCGAACTAAAGGGAATTTCCCTTTAGCTGTGTGGTAGAGCGTCCGACTAGCAACTTGAAGATCGAGGATTCGATTCGCGGTGGAAGTACACTATTTTCTTTCCTGTTACAAATGAAAAGGGATGTAATGTAGCAATTTAAACTTTTCGTTTCATTTCATTCTATACTGATTTCAATCTTTCTATGTCAAAGTCCTAAATGGCTGTTTTTCAGCCATTTTGTTTTTCTGACCAGTTACACAATCGAAAGGGCACGACAGTAGGGACCAAGGAACCTACATATGAAATATGAGAAAGATCCCTCTAGTAGTTGTCAATTAGTTAACAATCTTTCAATGCCCAAATCAAAGATGGCCGCCTTTCCGCCATTTGGTTTTTACTCATCAGTATGAAATCAAACGGGCATAACAAAGCACAATGTGAAACCTAAATATGCAATGTGAAAAACTGACTGAAAAAGTTTTTAACACAATAAAACAAAACTTTTCATGTTAACATTATCGTTCGGAGGAAGGTGAATGAATCATTGATATATACGCTGCTGGTAGTTAGCACAATGGATATTAGATAAAAAATAAAAGGATTTGCAAACATATCTCTCGTTACAGATGATAGTTCGAACTACAAATTGTATCTAATTTGTCATAAAATGTCACAATAAACTGTCAAATTGTTGTTCTAAAAGATCGACGGCCTATTACGATATCTTTGCCAAGGTGGAGCAAAATATTGGTATGCAAATATGTCATATTCACTTGCATCTCTAGGCCTATTTATCAATTATCAAGTTCATTTACAAAGCAGGGAAAATTACATGTATTTTGGCTGCTGCCTATGTATAAAGGGCCACACATAATTACGGGAATGTACACCATAAAGGTGTTTGCACACCATAGAAAAAATATTAGTATTATTTCTACTAAATAACTTATATTGTGTCAATTGCTATGTACACTATACAGGTTATGGTAAAGTTTCGTTAAAACAAAAATGAGAACCTACAGTCAGGAACGTATATGTCCCTGTTACAGTGTATATTGATATGTGAAGCACAACGAACGTAATTATAAAACCACGAACTTTTGCTCGCCTTAGAAAAGTATAAGAGTTATTTTCAATAAATCAAGTGTTTTACCAATTAATATGTTCATTATTCAGGTTCTGATAATGTCTCATTTAAAATTGTATACTCAGTACAATATTAAGTAAGAAAATCGATCAAGTTTGTGCATTCAGTATGTATATATCACAACGTTAGTGACAATCAGGGGAAGTAACTCGTAAATAACATTATCATATCCAGGGGGCGGATTTTCACTGTAATTACAAATTGATACTTCCGACCGACAAATTGGTCGAGTATTTTGGTTTACCCACATGTATAAGGTAATATAACATTGAAATCAAAATCAGTGTATTTGGCTATGCGCGATTATATAATCAAAGTTTAACAGCAAAGTACACCATGCCAGGAATTCTGCGAGCCGTATACCAGTGTCAAGCACAGAGAGAGTATATATATATATAGTATGGATGTATGTGGATACACGAGAGGTCAGCCACCAACAGAGACGTAATATTTAAATGAGCCGTGGGAGTGAAAAACTGATTTCTTTGTTACAAACCGCATATAGATTATTAAAGTCATCATAATTATTAACAATACCATGGGAACATCATTTCCTGTTAGGTTTAGGCTTTCAAATTGTTCAGATATCATGAGATTGGTAGCAATTCAAGCTTTTCCGGAGCGGGAGGGGAAAAAATGACATGGGTCAAAGGTCACAGAATAGTGGCAGCAATAGACGCCAAAACTACTCGTAGTTTTAGCGCTAAAAACGATCTCAAACTTCTGCATGGATTCAATCCAAAATTATAACTGCAGCAGCAACTATCAAATTTTCTTGAAGTTTACTTCATTCAAAACCATCCTCTGATATATTGACGATTGAGATTGGGCTTTGAATACCTTAATTAGGATACGCGCCCCAGGTGATATGTGACTACCTGTAATAAGGCCACGATTTCCTATCACATCTGCCCACCTGTTGTAACCATGACAACATTACATAACTCGCTTAAATCGACTAATCATCCTTGCCCCTCTAGGCATGTCCCGAATTACCATTTTCCAATACACAACAACCTCTTACGAGGCTAACGGAAAAAATGGATGTGCATATCCATCTTGTAAAATCTGTGTGGCATGTCAAGGTGCTTAGAGATATTTCTAGATTAGAAAAAATTCTGAAACTAGACTAATTTCTTCCATGATCATATTTCAGACTTCTTCAATTATGGCAAAACAAAAACTCAGACCCTATATAGTTGTAATAACAATTTGCGGGGGTAAATATTTAAATAAGGTGCAGATTTATTAATGTTGATTGCAAATGATGATAACATTTCAATGTTAAAAGACATACAGATGGGTTATAGGAGATGTTTATGACAGTTGAGGTGGGCGCATATAAGACAAGTTTACCCCATACACACTAAATCAGATTGCGCGATTTATGCAAGTGTGATGCATTAATTATATTCATTGGATATTCCTGACAGGTAAAACCTATCTGTCTAATTACCATATGTAGGAGTAGAGTTTACGATAAAGTGTGTCATTAATTAACAGGGTTATATAATCCTCACACTTGTACAATTTATTATCACAGGATTTATTCTGTAGATTTTCAAATCTGTCGAAAAAAAAGCAGCGTCCCTAAGATCCTTTCCTTAAAGGTATCAATTGAAATCAATTACACATTCATACAACCTTCAAATTTTTACTCGTTCACTTCTTGAAATTAGGGCATTGCAAGATGGCTGCCCGGCAGACCATGTGTGTGGGTTCTGCCATCTGATTGGTGGGATTCTGCAGGGGTCTGCAGTGGGGGAAAGTTCTTTATTTTACAAATGCCAATTGGAGTTAAATATATGCAGTATAATGACTGTAGTAATGATTTTTATTGTTGATATTTATACAAACTTCATTACTGTGCTATTTCACTTCTGTTCAATGTTTTTGTAAGCAGGATTTTTAGGGTGAGTTTTTGAAACAGAGAGCTTGTTTGGTTGGGGGGGGGGGGTATACTGTTAAAGTTAAAGTAACAGCATATTGGCTCAACCCCTCCTTTATAAGTTATGTAGACATCAAAGTAAACACAGTTAGTTGTACATGGTAACATTTGGGAGAAATGCAATACTAACCAAGCTGAAATGTCTGTCTTGATATCAAAGTTACATATAGGCAGGTATCTTACTAAAAAGGCTAGATCCATCAGGCTCCTGGTAGGAAAGGTGTGAATTGATTGTGTAAGCCCATACCAAAAAAAGGTACAAAAAGTTACACTTTTTTTAGGTACAAAAAAGTTATAACTTTTAATGCTAGATTGGAACCACATTTGACCAGGGTTCCAATCTAGTACTAAAAGTTATAACTTTTTGTACCTTTTAGGAAAAAAGGTATAAAAAGTTATAACTTTTTGTAACTTTTTGGAAGTAGAGAAGGAAAGAAATAAAAAGGTATAAAAAGTTATAACTTTTTGTAACTTTTTAAGGTACAAAAAGGTATAAAAAGTTACAAAAAGGTATTAAAAGTTATAACTTTTTGTACCTTTTCAAAAAGGTACAAAAAGGTATAACTTTTTGTACCTTTCTGTTAAGGAAGCAAAAAAGGTATAAAAAGGTACAAAAAGGTATTAAAAGTTATAACTTTTTGTACCTTTTTAAAAAGGTACAAAAAGGTATAACTTTTTGTGCCTTTCTGATTGTGTTAAGGAAGCAAAAAAGGTATTAAAAGTTACAAAAAGGTATTAAAAGTTATAACTTTTTGTACCTTTTCAAAAAGGTACAAAAAGGTATAACTTTTTGTACCTTTCTGTTAAGGAAGCAAAAAATGTATAAAAAGTTACAAAAAGGTATTAAAAGTTATAACTTTTTGTACCTTTTCAAAAAGGTACAAAAAGGTATAACTTTTTGTACCTTTCTGATTGTGTTAAGGAAGCAAAAAAGGTATTAAAAGTTACAAAAAGGTATTAAAAGTTATAACTTTTTGTACCTTTTCAAAAAGGTACAAAAAGGTATAACTTTTTGTACCTTTCTGTTAAGGAAGCAAAAAAGGTATAAAAAATTACAAAATAAAATATTTAAAAAATAAAGGTACATGTACAAACAAGTTTTATTGGTAGTAATAAGGAAGAAAAAATTGAAAAACAAAGGAATAAAATGTCATCACTGTCGTCGTTATCACTATCCATTTTATATCAAATTTGTGTGAATTAAAGTTCAAACATGGCAACAAAGTTCAACTAGATCCTTTCCATCATTGACTTGATGAATGCACTGAATGGTTTTGTATTCCTGGAATATTTTCATTATTACAGTTGATTCTTTCCTTGGATGGACACAGCATCTTCTAGAAAATCAAAACAAAAAATATCAGTGTTCTATTTATAACATTGCACATTTAATGGGGGAGGGGGGGGGGCATAATAACAAGGGAAGTCTGAGGATTATGGCAATACAATTATTACAATCTAAACATTTCATACTATTTTAGCAACTATGAAATATTCAATGAAAATGTAGTTCAATATTTATGAGTTATCTTGTTCTTCTGGTATATGACACACAAGTAAGTTTTTGTTCTTATGCAAATAATTATGATATAATTACCAATTATGCCATGGTATCCAAAATGGTGCTGTCCAAACATGGCTTCCAATAGCATCTAGTAACTTTGTGTAAGGAAAATAAACAGATATGGGATATCTAGCAACCTGTGTGTCCCTTCTGTTTTTGCTGAGCTGTCATGATGTGTTTTGGGTTGACAAAAAAATCCAGGGCTAAGCTGTTAGCATAAGCTCTACCATCTGTAAAGGTAAGGAATATAGACTTACACAATGTGATACTTTGAGAAATGATAAGTGGTAAGAACTAATATATTGTACATGTATTACAGAACACATACAACATTGAACAAAATGCTTCAAGTTTTAATTATCTTTCAACCAAGTAATTCGACCTTTGACCTGGTGACCTTGAGTTTGATTAGGTGACACTTTAGATTTTGACCAACCTATAATGCCTTAACCCTTCGGGTCAGATGACCAAAACATGGACAGACAGACAACCTAGCTTGATTATTATATCTTTAATGCAGGGCGCCCAATAATCATGATAATGTTCAATTTGACTTGAAACATTACTTTGAACTTATTCTTGCAATCCTGTTAGATATATAGGTACAAAGAAACATAACATTTTTTTTTTTAATTCATGTAAAGTTTGAGTTAATTTAATTATACACCAGATGTAAATATAAAAAAACAAGGGTAAACATTCCAAATAATAATATATAAACAGGCAATTGCAAATGAACATAATATTCATAAAGAATAAGTACAAGAGCATGAATTGCTTACCTGGTACATTTCAATCTTATTCTTCTAGTCTTAAAGTGAACTATAAAATTGTAGATAATTTTATCATGATATAGACAAAGAAAATATACCAAGGCCAAAATCTTTGCAAGCATTGATAACTTACAGACCTAAAATTTAGGAGTGGAACAACTTCATTCCCTTTGTAATTGAGCTGGTGACCAAATTTAAATGAAAATTACCATCTGGTGGTTTTGTCGTCCATATTTTTCTGTTTGTTTATTGTGACGGAATGACTGGCATCATCAACATCCACGTATACTTTTGCACCATCTAAGTGAAAGAAATTAAAGAAAAACTACTGTATTTAAATATCTTGAACACAATATCATTTTTTACTTCTAGACCATGTCTATTTACGTTTTTAAGTTCTAAATATTTTAAAGTTTTAATGAATGATTCATGTATTATTTACCATAAACTAGATTTCATTCCATGAAAATTATGAAAAAAAAAAGTTATAATTATAAAAAACATCTCTCTTATCTTGCTTATCATATACTTAAATCAAGTAAACCTTTTAAAAATTGGTTATTTGGAATAAGTAAGCAATGTTTCCTTCAAAATATTGGAACAAAATCCAAAAAAAAATGATAATAATATTTTATACTTTGATAGAGCAATATTGACAAATGTAGAAGGTTTGACAGGTGAGAAAAAACCAAAAAGGATCAGCTGAAATATAGGGAATAGTTTAGCTCGTCATTTTGGATAAAAGAACAATTAAATTTAAATAAAAGTAAATACAAAACAATTATTTCACACATTCACCTCAAACGGATCGATGCCCATCCATTATTTCAAACCCCAAAACATCATTGAATTATTCAGAATTTATCTCATTTCTCTCTACTTCATAATGCAGAGTATTAATTCTTTTCTTTCTTTCATTTTTTTATTAGGTTTTGACATTTTGAAACACGTAAATCACACTGAATTATTGAATAAAAAATACAAGCAGTTTAAACCTTTAACTGTTATTATATAACAGCCAAACTTAAAAAAAAATCATTATATTTACCATTGGACATTTTATCAGTGTTTATGTTGTCGAAAAACAAATACGTCGAAATTTCTTTTTTTTTTTTAAATCAAGTGGGCACTGCCGTGGAGCAAGCAGCTGTTGATTGTGACCGTTAAGCTGAAAAACATCGGTATTCACTTATAAACATGCTGAATTGGAATCTTGAAGTATTTTGTTAACATTTCCGGCAAAAAACTAAATCAAACATGAAAAAACTTTCACGACTCTACCGAAAATATTTGCATTTGTACTTACGCAATGGCCGCCAGGCCGATGTGTGTCGGTGAGTTTTAATATTGTTCAAAAGAACCAATTCGTCGCCGTTCATGTAGAAAATACAGTGTTTCCACTTCACCATTCACGTGTGTGTAGTTCTCAGTTCCATGGGTGATCGTTATTCCCCAACGTAACATGAAAATACTCCCGATTTCACGGTAATACACAATCGCCCTGTTTGTTTACATTTTCAAGTCGTGTGTAAAAGTATGAATGAAATTCCCGCTGTTTGTGGATGGCTTTATTGTGATTGGTCAGTAATTTGTCGGGCTATTGCATTATGGGGGGAAATGGAGTAGGGAGAATTTAACATCGATATCTCCGAACGCCGTCATGTCGTCTTCCAGTTATTAATTAAATAGATTTTTTTTCCATGATATCTTATCTGTGAATGATATCGGTATCATAATTACTGACAGGTAACAAAAAATCCAGCGGCATAGGCACTCTGTGTCGTACGCAGCGAATCGACACATTGTCTACTTTCTCCAATTCACTTCCGGGTTCGACTGTGGACTCGGTGAAGATTAAACTCGGTCATTTCAATCACGCATGTATTTTGGAATTTAAATAATTCACAATCACATCAAATAAGAAGGACACAGGCAGATTAGGCCTATCTACATCGTGATCTTATTGTTGGGTGGTCATCGACGAAAATGTATCGTATAGCAATTAGCATAGACAACGTTCGAAATCGAACTCCACGATACGGGGCTAAGCTTATGAGAGTTCCTAGTAAACAAAAAGAAGGAACGATGGTGTGCAATCCTATTCGGATACGTAGTATTTTCACGACCAATTTCATGCAGTTTGAAAAATGTTAAATGTTTTTTTTTTTGGAATGGAACTCATTGGTCTCCACTCTTCCATCACAAAGCTGATATCTTAGGATGTCTCTTCATCGTTGTTTGTATTTTTTTTTAATTTACAGACAACATCATCATAATCAGTCTACACAGGTATAATTGTCCTCTTTTGTTCACATTTCACACCTATAGGTAGTTCACACTCCCACAGGTAAATCTACCTGCAGGGCAGAGATCGTCGATCAGGTGTCAATCATAGACATTCAGAACAATAAAATGCTAATCCAAATATAGCTCTATGAGTATACTGGATGTCCTGTCTACCACAGAATTGGAAAGTGAAGTCTACCTGTTACGCACAGGTAACTTCCTTTTTCACTCATTTCATGCAAATATGTATTTTCATTCTCATATCTTTGTCCTTTCCAATATTCCGATAAGGGTGAAAAATTGTACAAACCTAGCTAACTGCATAATATTAATGAATCCGAAAACACATTAATAATAATTATTGCCTGGCATGCAATGAACATTCACTGGATAACAAATAACTTAGGTAAATTAATGGTTGGCTTTTTGTCATTGTATTTTATTTTATGCTGACATTGCTAAGAAATATTTATATTTAAACTATATAGAAAGATACAGAAATGTTAAATGGAAAATAATAAAAAAAAAATCAAAGTTTAATATTTTCTTAGTCTAGAATTTTAGAATCCAGGAAATGTTAATAAACAGTATTACTGAAATTTTCAGAGTCCAGAAAAGTTACAAAAAGTTATCCCTGAAATTTTCAGAGTCCAGAAAAGTTACAAAAAGTTATCACAGCAATTTTAGAGTCAAGGAAATGTAAATAAACAGTACTACTGAAATTGTCAGAGTCCATAAAAGTTACAAAAAGTTATCCCTGAAATTTTCAGAGTTCAGAAAAGTTACAAAAAGTTATCCCTGAAACTTTCAGAGACCAGAAAAGTTAAAAAAAGGTATCCCTGAAATTTTCAGAGTCCAGAAAAGGTACAAAAAGTTATCATTGAAATTTTCAGAGTCCAGAAAAGGTACAAAAAGTTTTCATTGGAATTTTCAGAGTCCAGAAAAGGTACAGAAAGTTATCATTGAAATTTTCAGAGTCCAGAAAAGGTACAAAAAGTTATCATTGGAATTTTCAGAGTCCAGAAAAGGTACAAAAAGTTATCATTGAAATTTGCAGAGTCCAAAAAAGTTATAAAAAGTTACACTGATAAATTCTAAGTTTTCAAAAAGGTACTAAAAAGTTATAACTTTTTTGTACCTTTTCAAAAAGGTACAAAAAAGGTACTGTAAAGGTACAAAAAAGTTATAACTTTTTGTAACTTTTTTTGGTATGGGAGCTTACCTGTCCAGTCAGAAATCAATACCTGAAGGATGGCTGTATGTGGTCAGGCCGGAGATATATTAGGAAGTTTTATTTGTCGTAGGCTAAAAAATATAATGGACAGGATACAAGGGAAAAAGACCATTTTTATTCACCATTACATGAAATGAATACAATGTGTTCATTATGCAGATGTAAAAGGTCATTCGTTCGTTGCTGATTCCGAAGGTTGTAAGTAACAAATAATTTGATTGGTTTAGAAATCTGTTAATAATTTTGTAGTAACACAGTTCTGTACCTGTGTTTACTCCAAACTCACACATACAAACAAGCCTTGTTGTCCCTGAAAACTCGTTACACAGGGTAGATCAAAGACGAACTTTACAGTCCCATCAAAACATGTAGTGTTCTTGATGGCGGCCTCCAACCCTGGCTACGCTTGTGTATCAAATGTGTGTAAACTACAGAATAATATTATTTCTGTTAGCAATATTTCAAGTCCATATCAATATTTCTGTACCGTGTAGAAAAAATGTTTTCATTTTTGTATATTTACACTGAGTTCTTGATCAAATAATACCAGAGAAGCCCGTGTGAATGGAGTATGTAGATATTTACATGTAGTAGGCAAAGTTTTCTAGATTTGGTTCAACAGAGATGTTTAACATTGATGGCAAATCAAGGTGTATATTTTAAAATTGTATCCATTTGGTTTGTTTTGAAATGAACAAGGGTAAGGATGGATTATATCGGGATTTTTTAATCTTTGTTTTGAAGTGTACAAAGGACATCTAATTTTTGTACAGATGGGTCCCCACTGAGTCATTACCCGTGTTTTCACACCATGTACTGGTAAACCTACTACTGTTATATCAGAAAATCAGAACCATGGGGAGACCTGGACCCATTACATTATAGACAAGCTGACTAGGCTTACTGTATGGTTAGCATACAAACTGGAACCACAGGGAGACCTGGACCCATTAGATTATAGACAAGCTGATTAGGCTTACTGTATGGTTAGCATACAAACTGGAACCACAGGGAGACCTGGACCCATTAGTTTATAGACAAGCTGACTAGGCTTACTGTATGGTTAGCATACAAACTGGAACCACAAGGAGACCTGGACCCATTAGTTTATAGACAAGCTGACTAGGCTTAATGCATGGTTAGCATACAAACGAGAACCATGGGGAGACCTGGACACATTAGATTATAGACAAGCTGACTAGGCTTACTGTATGGTTAGCATACAAACGACCACGGGGAGACCTGGACACATTAGATTATAGACAAGCTGACTAGGCTTACTGTATGGTTAGCATACAAACGACCACGGGGAGACCTGGACACATTAGATTATAGACAAGCTGACTAGGGTTAATGCATGGTTAGCATACAAACTAATCTGTTTACTTACAAATTAAAAATAATAAATACAATTATCTGTTTTCAAATTTTCAGATCTGTTCTTTTCTTTAAAATTGAATTTCAATTTGAACTAAACAGTTTATTTGAAGACATTTTTATCAATTTTACCCTCTTTTGATCTTTTTTTTTTCATTTTCAAGAAATTGTTAATGGACTGGACAGAGCTAAATTAGGTTAAAATAAATTTTCATGTAATTTATTAATGAGTTTGATTTAAAAATAGTTTGATGTCTTATTCATGAAGTTTTTGTTGACTTTTTTTCCATAAATAGAAGTTGTTAAAAACAAACAAAAAGTGCAAAAGACATAAATGTTTTGGTCACTATTTTCCAGATATATATGTCAATCGAGGAGAGTGTATGAGGTGACAATCTAGACATCCAGCTGTGGATATTATCACTTAATTTATAGAAGTCCTCTTTCAATTAAATATTGATTGTGCCTGTATAATGAGAGGAGTCAGCAGGATGTATTAGATTCTCACAAACACTTTCTCTACATGCTGGGCAGAAAGTAGGTCACACCAGTATAATACTGTGTAATTACCAGGTTGTTTCTCCTCTGATACACAGTACATGTACTACAACTGACAGCTTTGCCTGTTTACAGTTCTGTTGGACAGACATTTCGGTATGAGGGACGATTTAATGATTTTAGCGGATATTTAGAAAATGTTTATCATATTAATCTTGACGAACATTTCTGTCACCTGGCTGTGAACACCAGGTAGGTGTGTGGGTCTGTTGTTTTACCTGTACCGGCTTGTCCAGGTATGAATGTGTAGGTGTGAATTGATTAATTAATAATCAATATTTCTACATATTTTTTGTATTGGCCTATTTTTGGTGTATGATATTGACATAGTCCACATTTGTGCTGTATTGACCCACAAAGTCAGTGATAGAGGTATACTTAACATTCCCACTTCTCTGGGATCTATATATGTCGACCAAAACATTGGAGTAGACGTGAGGTAAGTTATACCTGTTTATGACAGTTAGTATTACCTGAAGAAGTACTGATTTAACACCAGTTACCTTATTTCTGTTGTCACTATTATCCAGCTACATGTTACATGTATGTGTATGATAAATAAGTGTGTGTGGGGGGGGGAGGTGATAATGTTTAATGTCTAACCACTTACTTGAACAAATACTTGTTATTAAACGAGTTATCATAATTCTGTTACTACTTTTTAACCAATAATGCTAGCTAGAGGTTTAAAGGCAATCTGACAATCTAATGAAGAAAATGAGAAGTGTGTGTGGGGGGGGGGGGGGTCCAGCCCCCAACCCCCATCCACCAGAGAGTTGTCTTATCTTGAACATAATTATAAATTTATCAATTAGAGAAATGTATTATTATTATTGTAATTACTACTTAATGGGAAAGTTTGTTTCTGACCTTTTTCTGAGCATCTGTTTGGGAGTAATTTTCTTACAGTAAATTAGGTTGCTGGGAGGGGGACCCAGGACTGGGACCAGAATGTACAACACATGACTACTAGAAAATTGGTACAAATAGTTACCACATGTGTGAGGTTTAGTCCCTCCCTGGGATCCCCACACAGACAGATAGCCCTCAGGAAATACTTAGCCCTCCCTCAGCCATAACAAACTCATCCAGGGGCTCCACACAGGGTTCTCATATATCACATCAACAGTTTAGTATTAATATAATATGTAACAAAGAGGTATACCTCCTTCTGTATATAGAATTTTGTTATTGCAAGAAGTTGATAGAAATGTAGGAAGTCACATGCTAAAAAAGCACGATCATAGTCTACTTAAGAAAATTTCTGTTAAAGTACCTGATGAAGTTTGTGCTCCTGTCTTGAGCCCCTCTGTCTCTATCCCAGTCTTAATCCACCTCCATCTTTTGCCAAACATTTTTTTAGCTCATTTACCCCTGAAGACACATTTGAACTCTTCCAAATCAAAGATTGGAATTGTCCATTATGAAAACTCAGGGATGTGAGTTAAAGAACCTCATGTAACTTAAAAGTTAGCAGTAGGTTTGTAAAGCGTGGGTGCATGTCATTGTGTCATGTGCATTACCATGGTGATGGATGACATCAGAGCCGTGCTACAGATGTGCAGTCATTAATCGTAGGTGGTACAGGACCCAGTGGTTAGAGTTTACTGGAACACGCCCATTGCTACACGTAACACATGTGTTAAGTGGTTACAAGTGTATACCCTCCGAATAAACTCGAATAAAACTCACACACTCAAACAAGCATAAGCCCCAAACTGCCATTCCGCCACTGAAAACACAACCCATCTGGGCGAATATTTTTGTGAAATTGCATTTTTTTTTATAAAAGTGTTAGACCTATTTGGTTGTTTTTATCTTCACCCTTTTCACATTTTTACTCATTCACCCCTGAAATTTCATAATGAACTATTCCAACCTTTGCATTGGAAGAGTTCAAATGTGGCATCAGGGTGAATGGGTTCAGGTAAGATCTAAATAATTGATATTTTGTATTTACCAGTATTCAATACTATTGCCCTGAAGTAATCAACACAAATATACCAATCATCCTTTACTGGTTTTGCAAAATTTCAAAAATATGACATACCACCCTCTCACTGTATATGTGTGCAATAAGTCCAGGGCCAACATGTGATCTCTGAATCAAGGTTATTATAGGACCGGGGAATATAACTGATAACCACTAGCAGATACAGGACCCCCCCCCCCCCCCCCCCCCCCTTTTCTTTGATGGACAATTTTTATAGCCTTAAAAATGGAAGTTTTTACTTTTACTGTTGTATCATTGAAAAAGGGTCAGCTGGACCCCCTCTTTTCATAAATCCTGCATCCACGCCTGATGACAATTCCTGTGAACTGCTAGATATATGGGCGGGCTTATAACCAGACATGGGCTTATTTGAGGATATGTTTGTTAATCTAACAAGGCTTGATATATCAAGTTATAACATCAAACATTCTATGATTTCTATGATATATAAGTCATTAAAGTACATCACTTGGCTTGATGTTCTGCAAATTAATTATTAGTGTCAATTATACAAACTGTTGACCTACTGGGTCAAATTAACAGTTTGTATACGCAGTTCTTTAAAATGTCAGTCTCTGTGATATCAACTTTAATTAGTTATTTAAATAGATTTCATGCATAATGTATCTACAACTTTATATTCATTTTGGTCTTGTGTTGAACATGTGATCTTAAAGACATGTTTTACTGACAAATAGCATGCCAACTTAAAATAATGTTTTACACTGAGTGATAAACAACGTTCAAAGAAATATGTTATTTCCTTCACGGATAACATCCAATCGTAAATGTTAATAAAGTGTGTATATGCAACCCAAGGGTGAATCATAATTACAGCTGCTTGTATTACTTGGTAAATAGGAGATAGGAGAGGGGGTGAGGGGGGGGGGGGGGGGGGGGAGATGAAGGGAAGGTAAGATTCCTTTGACAAAATGCCATATAGTACACTTGACCTCAAAGATAGGAAAATGACAAATGTCAGAATATTTTTATGTGATTTAAAATTCCCATTCATAAGCAATGAACCAGTGTCAGAAGTCAGAGCCCATTTTAACTCCCCTTTATCCTTTATTACTGCAATTTTATCTCATTTTGTCCACACATATCCCACAATTCTTCTACTGTATGACAGTGATAAGGCAGATGCTGAATCAGGAATATTTAGTTTTTTCGTTATAATTTAATCCAAAAGTAAAATATATTAATTTGGGTTAAGTACGAAAAAAAAAAATTCTAGGGTGTGGGGGATAACAATTATGGCATCCATTGTTAGACTGTGATTATGGTGGTCTGACAAAGCATGATGAAATGAACTTAAATGTAATAACATAAAGTGTGTAAGGTACACATTGTACAAAATGAATTGAAATTTCATATAATATGACCAGGATAGTGGAAAGTCTACTCAGGAAAATTTCACTTTAGAATTAATTAAAATCTTTTATGTTATCATAAAATCTCTCTAGTTTTATGATATACTGGTTTGGTTATGTATATACCTGTTAGATGTTAAGATTTATAGTTGGAACAAGATAGCAATATAACTTGACTACTGTCACGATTTACCTATGTTCTTTTGAGCATTTAATACATTAACATTAACCAAAAAAAAATTGAAATTAATTGAAATAACAAACATCATGTGCCATATGTATATTGATAAAAAATATCTCCATTCATCTTCGTAATCTCCTTTTCCCTGGATTACCCATGTATTACTGGGTAGGTGAACTTTGACCTTAAACAGTTTACTCCTGGATGCATACCCCAGAAAACAATAAATTCATTCACCCCTGAAGACACATTTGGACTCTTCCCATTCAATGGTTGGAATAGTTCATTATTAAATTTCAGGGGTGAATGGTTTAAGTTAGTCAAACCTGAAATTTCATAATGAATTAATCCAACTTTTGATTTGGAAGAGTTCAAATGTGTTTTCAGGGGTGAAAGAGTTAGATGTAGGTCATACTGAAAACAAGTCGGAAACACCTGTACTTCGGAAACATAAAAGGTGGTCTTGTTTACTCATTAACATATTTGTCCGATTTATTTCATTGTCTGACTGGTGTATGTTGGGGGCTAATCAGATAGAGTTTTGGCAGTAATTATAGTATAGATGCACAAACTGTACTAGAAAGTATGCTTCATTAAACATGAGCAGTACCTGGGGGTATTGTATGGCCACCTAATACCACCTACCAATACACGAGCTGCATACTCAGCACATCAGCGTTATGTAAATTATTTCTCAGACAATCATTCTGTCTTGCTTATCTGTACTGGCATTTGAAGTAAACAGTTTCGTGAAGCTGTTGCTATTTTGTTGTTCTTATTCTACATGATCTACAGCTCTACATAGATTTCTGTATACATGGGCTGGGCTTATTGCTGAGCATTTGTTAAACACAAATGAAACATTTTTTTGAGGCGTATTTCTTATCTGCATCTTATTTTTTTATTTTTGGAGACATTTGTTGGTTTAAATGATTGCAGAAAACCCTGCTTTTTGCATTAAGAGAAGTGAGATATGATAATATGTAACTTTTGACTCTGATAAGTCTTGTGTGACTGACATAAAAAGCATTTAACAGACATTACTCTACTGATATGATATACTATCACATCATATGTTAGTAGTACTCTTTTCTTCAGTATTTTGTACAAAGATGCTAACATCCTGATATATTATAAGTGTATAGTATATATCTGTCAGTGAAGCCCTATATATATCTTCCTGTGAATGGCTGTTTATAAAGCACCTTGATGATACTGAACATACAGGTGAGGTTGACTAGACTGTTAATGAACCTGCCAAGTTATGTCTGCGAATACTAAACACTTGTAGAAAATATTACCTAGGTCATATTGAGGGAGATCAAGTCCTTTTGAAAATTTGCTGAAAAATCACATTTGTACAAATTGACAGTACAGTATTATGCAAGTTTTTAAGTTATGAATGAAATGTTTACATGATTGTAGAAAATCTGGTGCTCCAGCATTTACCCTGTACATCATTTCTGATAACAATACGTGTACTTTTACCAAATCATGCTTTCCGTTATCTATTTGCTCTTTAATACTAATACAGTTGGAGGAGGCTATATAATCTCTCAGAGGTCATCAAGATATGGTTTAAGTTCAAGGTCACAGGAACTGAACAGAAATTCCATTGAGATGATACAGTGGGTTATATATAAATACACTGTACAGCATCAGGGATCTATTTCTGGTCTAAGCTTTCAGGTAAACCGGTATAACACCGGTTACCATGGAAACACTAATAATCCTTGAATGAGCTCCGCATGTTACATGCGCTTTCTTTTGAGATTGATGGGAGCTACAAACTAAGATGAGATTTACAAAGCTCTGTTACTTACCACAAAGACATAGAACCAGGAATACAAATTATCGGTAAAAATATCAAACAATATTTTGATATTGTTCCAAAAATCTGTTCTGATACAGATTCCGATGAGAGTCAGTGCTGCTCTCGGTTTTGGATATGCCTGGTGAGAATTATCATAACTTTATCTGTGAGATAGAAGGAAGCTGATAGAAAATCGAGGTATTGGTAGAGCAATGTTGAACCCCCTTACTGATAAAACAGGCCAAATTCCACATAAAACCATGATCCTGAACTGGTATAAAGACATTAATCATTTCTATAAAAAATGTTTTGTTAAAAGTTTGTTTTAATACTATCAGTTTTAAGAATCATGAAAAGTTTTTTTTATAGTAACATTAAAATGCATAACAATGTGACTGTTTCCCTTGTATATAGTCCAAAGTAAGATCCCTCTGTAGAATTGGTATCATTGCATGGCTTCTATGGTAACAGCGGTATAAAATATGATGTTCATACCAATATAAAACATTCCAGAATCAAGATATTGTTTTGCAGAATTAGCAGAAAAGAAATTCAACAGCAACAGTTGACTGGTATCCCTAGAGTCCATATTGCAACAGTTAACTCATTTCCTTCGAGTCCATAGCAACCATTTTGCTTTCCATAGAGTCAATGTATTAACAGTTCTAGTTTCCATAGTGTGCATGCATAGTAACAGTGAGCTGGTTTCCATAGTGTCAAGAGCAACATGCAGTTAGCTGGTTTCCACAGAGACCATAGCAACAGGAAGCTGGTTTCCATAGTGTCCATAGCAACAGTTAGCTGATTTCCACAGAGTCCATAGTAACAGTTTGCTGGTTTCCACCGAGTCCGTAGTAACAGATAGCTTGTTTCCATATTGTCAATATTTAGTTACATCACAAGATGGTTTACTATTAGTATCAGCTAGTCATTGCCAAGGATAACATTTCTTTCTTGATTAGAAAACATGCAGATATATTTTTTTGTGTAACCATGGCAACTGTAGGTAACAAACTACAATATGTGAAGTTGTAAGTTATAAACTGGATACAGATTTTGTTTTAAAATGTAAGAAACAAACAGCAAAGCTGGATCTATGTGAATTGTGGTGAATGTTTTACAGACTATTTTTAACCGACTGACTTGTTATCATGGTGATACTATATGGTAGGGTGCCAACATCAAAATAACTTTCATCAAAAGGTTTAATTTTTTGGACAGAGATCTCTTTGAGCATATTTTCTTTTTTAATTTTTGTAATTTATGACAATGGACATTGCCAACAAAAGACCAGCAGTTTGTGTGAAGTCATTTTTATTTGTCTGCATTATGTGAACTTTATTATTTTGTGACTTTTTTTTAGGATTGTTGTTTGATGTTTTCTGAAACCTTACATTTCAAATTGATCTGATGCCATATTTTGATTGAATTGAATGGACTATGTTCCCTTGGAAAGTGACATGCCACTCTTGACGAAATACTACTATAGGTTCAAAGTCGAAAGAATTGAACAATCATAGGTAGTAATGGCTGAAACATCTTTAACTGTATGGCTGATGTGTGTTTAAAAAAGGTAATTGTGGACATACAGGGTGAAAAGGATTAAGAAATATCTAAATTTAAAATGTGTATATTAATGGCAATTGAGGAAAGAACATTGCAGAAATTGTTAAATCGAAAATTTGTAAATGTTTATGAAGAACTAGAATAGGTATAACACACATACTTAATCATAAATATGTAAATTTTAATGTCTGTATTTCATTGAAAGCAAGAAAGTTTCGCCCCCACAAATACCAACAGAAGATGTATGTTGTATACAAACTTTCCCTGACAGTGGTATATATACTGAGCAGCTACAGGCCGCCTGGCTCTAGCCTTGCTGTGTATCAGCTATGTTCTCCAGTGGTGGGAAGTCACTTTACCTGGATTTGACATCTGTGATGCAGGATCTCATTCTCACCTGAGATACTTGTTTTCTGTATCTGCATTTAACAAGATAATCCAGACCTGGAAGATCTTGTGTACTTAGTGTACTTACATATTATTCTTTATCCGGGCTAAAAGTGTACTCGGGAGTTTTTAGACACCAGCTTTGTGATTCCACGGGATGTGAATTCTAACTTCTGTTAGCGGTTCATAGTTATGTAAAATAGAGAGGCATTTTGTTGAATCATTTGCGGATTATCTACACAGAACATACGAGATGGTGAGTTTACCAGCTGTGAACACTTGTGTCTGTGCTGGGGTTACAGATGGTGGGGTAGACATGTCGTGTCCTAATTTGACATGTGTTTACCAGAATACAGAATCTCCACACATACCAGAAATCTGGCTTCAGTATTTCATCTATGTTTTTGATGTCTTTCTCATCATATCCTTCGATTCTTCATATATATTTGCTGAAATAATCCTGGCCAGGACTTCGTTTACGATATTTTCTTGATGCCAACAACTTACTTGACAACTCTGGATGACAAATTATTCTGGCAGAAAATTATTTTCCATTTTTGGGAAACTTGATAGGTTGATATGCGATTGATTTGGAGCTAAAAAGATATTCTTTCTAGCATGATGCTAGAAGGAGTCCACATCTGTACATCCTAGTTATATGTTTGGGCGGGGGGGGGGGGGGGGGGGGGAGCTATTTTTATTCAGAGTACAATTATCCGCATTTAGATATTTGATTAGCAACATTGCATTCTTTAAATCAAAGTTTTTAGAAAATAGCTGTTTGTCCTTAGACAGGTATTCTATTTATACAGTCTTTCGCAGGGCAGGATAGAGTATGGCAGAATACTAGATAGTTTTACAGTCATGTATAACCATGTGACCATTTTTGACACACAAGTGGCCGCTACTTTCATTAATAAGACATTGTGTGCGTTATATAATGTTTGTAATTTTATTGCTTCAAGCACTTCTTCAAGTGGTTTTTCGTGTGGAATACATTAGCAGTTGACCTACCTTACCTAAATTTCTGCAATGAACTAGCCATCTACTGATGTTTGTCTAGAGCACTTTCGATGGAGGGAATGAAACATTCACCATTTCCTGGTTGAAAGAGAATTACTCAAGTATTTAGAGTGAATTATCTGGAATGTAATGCAGATCTGAAAAGGAATAGGGCGTCTACAGTACAGGGCGTCTACGGTGGAGATTTCGCTTGATTCCTTCACTTTGTAGGCAGTAAAATGTGAAGGAGCAAAAAAACAAGTGAAATTCACTTACTGTAAACTGCATTCCTGCATAATGGTTAAATCACTGACTGTAATCTATGTTGCATAATAATGGCTACACAACCACAAACTGACAATTTTTGTTAGGAATATTCTGTGTGGATATATCGTATACATTGTAAATTAGGAAATGGTGCTTTAAATCAAAATGAATTCCTTTTGTGGTCCATTTGAGAATAATTTACTATTTATAAAATTTATCACACGCTTGTTCATGTGTGTTTAATGGTGACATTTATGAGGAATTCATGATCTACAATACACTTTTATAAGTTTCCTTAAAGAAAAACATCGAGCGCCACATGCAAATTTCATTAAAGCACTTACGCAGGTAGATATAGGCATAATAACATGGCCATACCTGGTATCACAACCATTGTGTTTGGATTTTGGGAGAAGTTATTTGAGTTTCTTTGTATTCTTTATATATTTGGATGATAGATTTCTGTAGGAAAATATAATGAGTTAAAACCAGCATTACTCTGAGGATCCTGTTTGCCTGGGCATCAGCATCTTGGGTGGTCAGTTGGTGCAGTGGATAGTGCATTCCCCTTCCATTAAGACAGCTGGGGTTCAATTCTCAAACAGAATGTGAAATCTGTCCAGCAAGTAGTATTTCCCTCAGTATATCAGTTTCTTCTCTCATTTTTGTCCCACTTCTTACAAATTCTAGTATGTATATACCTTGGACATCATTGCATGGGTTCAAAGGTGAAGGCCAAGGTCACAGTTTCTGTATGTATAGAAAATCAAAAGCAGAAGGGGGAGGGGGCGTTCATGTATGAATTCTGAAATAAATGTGGTGAAAATTTCATATGCAAGACTTGAAAATTATCTTCAGAACTCACAATTTTATTGGATATAAACCTAAACCTACTTTTTGCTATCATTGCTAACATCTACATTACATTGCAAAAACACTCCCTTCTTCGTGCAGCTTGGTACAGGTGCCGAAAAATTTTAAATCTAAATTAGCTTCTTAATATGCGCAGAACGCCTTCACATACTACACAGGGTGACCTTTTGCCTGACATGTTATGCAGTGTAAATCTTCGTTACGCAGACGATTTTGACAAATCAGGAAAAAACCTCGCCACGATTCTAGATTGTAGCCATTGAAGTAATAAAGCAACAAGTCTTTTCACTGTTGCTTTTTTTTATAGAAATATTAGGACAAGGTCTCTTTCATATGCTAATCAAATGTCTTGTAACAAAACTGGGTTTAGTAGAGACATTTATAAACAGTCTAGCCGCCGACAATTTTCATAAGAGATTCTTTTTTAAATAGGCTGCATTTGAAAAAATGTTGTTTTGATAATATCATTATTTTCTTACGTTAGTGGAGTATCCAATGAAGTTATGTAGCTGTGGAATACTGGTGTCACTTTCCAGCTCGGCTTTATTAGAGCCACAGACATTCCGCCGTTGACATGAATATTCTTGTTAACTAGACTCTGTAACAGAGCACCTGTTAAAAACAAATATTGTGTTATATTTCCACATATTTATATTTGTGCTCGAATTCATCTGTAGCTCATATACAGAATTGCAAAAGTAATGCAATTCGATTTTGCAGGACTAATCCATTTAAGTTTGTAAATAAAAAGAACTGTCTCTTATAACTTTCAGTTTGATTAGAAACTTTATAAAACAAATGTTTTCAGGAGAGAACGTCTCCTGGCTGTAATTTGTGATTTTACCTTGACTTTGAATCAATTTGAAAGTTGCTGCTTCTTTGAAATGAGATTTGTGTCTGTTACCGTGGTGATGATGTGCAGGATGTAAATTCTCCATTTGTATGCAGCACTCTGTAATACAAATAGTTGAGAGAGCATGCATTATCTCCCCTTAACTCAGTCTCCCCTGAAATTTTAGAATGAACTATTCCAGCCTTTGAGTTGGAAGAGTTAAAATGTGTGTTAAGGGGTGAATTAGTTAAAAACCATGCAAAGCAAATTGTAAAAGGAATTAATTTTTCAAACATTGAATTTTGATCTTGGTTTGCTAAAGATTTAAATATTGATTATATTTTTTAAGAGATTTTTTTGTTGTTTCGGTGAGAAATTCTTATGTTTTGTTTCTTTGTGTTTTGCAGGTGATGACATCGTGTGTTCCCCAAGTCAACCATGAGGTGGTAAGTGGGATTTTTCTTTCAAGGATTAAAAATTAACAGAGTGTTGCAGCGTTTGCTGCAAAAACCTGGATTTAGACTCCTTAAATTGCCAAAGAACTCACAAAATTGATAAGTTTTACTCTACATTATTTGCAATGCGAATCCCAGACCAAAATATATAAAATTTGGTGGTCCAAAGGAAAACACTGGTGTTGTGTCATGCATAGAGTTTATATGTTAAACATTTTATCAGACTGGGACCTACCTGTTGAGCTCTAAGGATTAGAAAACTTAACCTTTTAGATTTTGATAGTGTCGTTCATTGGTTGAACTGACACAGCTTTTTTAGTCTTACTTCCCTGTTTCCTGGTATTCTATGATACAGCTGGGTGGACTTGAACATCTAGGTTAAAGTTCAAGAGATAAAATAATCATGAAGCTAGTAGCAGTTGAAATGTTTTAGTAGGCTACCATTTCATGTCCATATCAGTGAGTTTAATCCCAAAACATATCTCTCTTTGTCGTTTCGACAAAGAGAGATATTTTTTTTCAAATTTCCCCAATAACACACACACACAACCCCCTTCCCCCTTATAAAATTTGTTTCATGAATATTATACACAATCAAACTATCCATGTTTTGTTAATTCACAAAAGGACCAGATGTGTATCTGATGTATGAGATGATGACGATGATTATGCTGTAGATACACACTGACCATTCACTTGGTCTTGACCATTCACTTGGTCTGACAGGCCCGGCCAGGGTCTCTGTGTCATAAACTCTCCTAATCTATTAATAAAGTCATACCTGTTGGCAAGTTGACCTTAAACACAGGTCAGGTTTGCCCAGATATGTACTTGTTGACACCTAGTAAGAGCCCTTGGGAGCGGTATAACTATATATCTGGAGTGTTGTAGGTCCACTCCACAGAATGACCATCAGAATCTAAAGCTGTCAAAACACAAACGGTTGTTTTAGAAATATCACAGAATTTCTTCCCGGCTTTCTGCTACACAATAGTACAGCTGGGTTGACTTGACCAATTAAAATTATTAGAGACACAACAAACATTGTAATAAATCCAGCTTCGAAAACCTATGTGGTGACCAATTGGTGTCTGACATTCTGCTTCCACTAGCCCTCCACCAATTGGCCCCGGGTTCGAAGCCGACCGGCCGTAAATCAGACAGACTAAACTTTTCAAATTAAAAAGAAATTATGATTGTTTCGAAAAATATTCTACAAGATATTTAGAAAAGAAATAATTTAATCCGAACAGAATTCTTGGCACAATTTTGTGGCTACTTAAAGAATGGGGGATAATCGGTAAATAATCACATAGCTGGCCAGCTACTCTATTTTAATAGGATGTTGCGTTGGTAGAAAAATGTGGTGTGGTTGCTTTTTGCCGCTGGTGGTCATAAAGAGGCTAGTAGAAATTGTCTATCTCCTTCTGACATCGTAAACAATCCACACACATTGCCCCGGGGGTCAGATACGGGAATGTGATTGTTCGTATTTACCTAGTTAAACCTTTTACCTTTCCTTTGATACTGTCTGCCATCGTGCATATGATTAAGGTCAAAGCGACCTAAATTATTGAAAAAAACTAGTTTGTGGTGTTAGGGTTAGCAGGGTGATATGCGAGTTATCATGTGACTCTGTTTATGTGGAGGAGGTGATAAAGCTGATCAGATCTATCAGGCTAGGTGTTGTGGGGGATATTACCTTTTTACACTGATATTAAGTGAACAGAAGAAAGAAGATGAAGTTTTTGTGTCACTTTACTGAGGATAATGAAATCTTACAGGCAGTTTTTGTGACACTATACAGGAGGATAACAAAATCTTAAAAAAATTTCACCATGTGCGTTCAAATAAGTCAAATCAGCACCTTTAAAGCCTTTATGTAAATATTACTGTGATAAATATCAATACAAAAGTGACCTAGTAAAATACTCACCTCTACGAGGGAAATTTTCCCTTTCTTCATTTGGTAGAAGGACTATAGTATAGTGGTTTTAGATAATAACACCAATACTATTTTGGTTTGAAAAGTTTGGTAAATTATGCTTAGTCAGTTTTGCCTAAATATGTTTTTGAAGTGGTACCTAGTTGGAAGGTCCAGGGTATACAAATTAAGATTATACAGTTTGGGAAGGTTTTTAAGCACTTTGATTTTCAAAATAAAAAGTAACCTAAAAATTCATTGAACAGAGCATTTTTTTGTTGTAGTTAGTTTTAAACTGAAAAGCCAATTTGTTAAATACAATTGACATCCTGTATGAAAGGGAGCAGGATAAAGAAAGACATTAGCGCCATATTAGACCTGTACTGGGACAGACAGGGTGTTGTTTTCCTGTCGGACACAGCCTGATAGGGTGTTCTATTTCATAAGATATATGTGAGGAATCAATTTCAGTAACCTCCAAATCGACCTCTGTTTGTCTGAAAGAGAAACAACCCATATTAGGTGTCCTCTTTGATTAACATCTCAGAATGTACTTTTGCTGGTAAATACATTGGTACGTTTTTTATACTTCGTCTCATTTTTCAAGGCGATTTATCATCGGGATATGAAAAGTATACTTTCTGAGGGAAATTTATATATATATATAAAAAAATGAAAATAACATGAAAATAGCATGAAAATAGAACATCTATATGGATTTCAAATTGATATCCTAGAAAATAACCTTTTTTAACCAGGGAACTTTAAGTGATCTTCAAATTCTAATAACTTGTATGGAGACCTCAGCTAAAAAATCAAATGGATTAGTATCAGCATAGGCTAGCTACCATACCCTGTAAAGTTCATCTGCTTATAGACCATGATATTGGTAACTTTCTGTCAATATCATCATAAAAATAGATTAAATATATATATTCTGGAACTTGTAGTGAAAGAATGTCCAGATTTATTGAAACATAAACTCAAGCTTTTTTAGTTAAAATAAAGAGTGTTATAGTTATGACCATACTCTGTGTGTAGTTAAATATTTCTAAACTTGGATGGAAAAACAGGATGTCAATCATATGCCAAGGCATGAAAAAAAATCATTTGTTGATTTCGCCTGATGGTTTCGATTATTGTAAAATATTTTTTTCACATTAATTCAAATCTTAAAACAACATATATTACTCCACCCTCTATTAAATCCAATTGATTTGAAATTGTAAAAGTGCAACGATAGATTGTCAATTCACGAGATGCCATCATCTGTCTTGACCTTTTAGAGCTTGGAGGTCACAGAGGATAATGGTGAAATATTACTGTACATTTAATGTATTCTGTCAAAACTAGGGCTGTGTATTAGCATCACAAACACTGTATTGATCTCCAAAGTTAAAACTTTTATCTTATACCATCTCACATACAACATCTGGTAGTCGGCAGAGAAAAATATTGTCAGCTTAATATCAATAGTTTCTGGGTCATTTAATCGCTCAGTTAAGTTGACAATGCTAGTTTTAAATGTGGCACAACTTTTCCAGCATTGTCAGCTTTTCATCAATAGTTTCATTGTCTTTTATCATATCGTTAAGTTACATTAAGTTGACAATGCTTGTTTTAAACCTGCACATATGTTCTTTATTGTCAGCTTTTTAGTGATAGTCTTGCTTGTCTTTTCAACACATTATTAAGTTATATTAAGTTAGCAATGCTTGCTTTAAGCTCACTTTCTTCATCAATCATAAAAAGAGATTTTATTAAAAACGATTGAATGGCAGTTTTTGAATCAAACAAACAAATATGCATTCAGATATCAAATAAAGAAAATATAGGGTAATGTATTTTTAAGAAACGTGATATTGTTCTAGTTTATCCTTTGTTTTGTCACCAGTTCAGCTGTGTTTCACTTTTTCATGTCTTAAAATAGAATGTGTTTGAGCCAAAAGGGTGTGGTACAGATTTGTGACCTGTAACAACTGGTGTTATATAGGGGTAGTGTTACGAGGGTTTACTGATGTTCTAACGGCTGTAGATTAGGGTTTTTAAAGGAAATCTCACAAAAACCTGTGTCAACATCATGGAAGAGTTTGAACTCTTTTATTGCATCATTAGATATGTAGTCAGGTCGCATCATTCATAAAACTGCAAGGGTTTTTGGGAATCAGACCCTGAGATCAATTTGGGAAAAATTGATCCACATAACTGCTATTTGGGAAATTTTGGCAAACATTAGTAACTAAGTACATTAGTTCTTTTCTAAATAACTATTTAAAGCACTGTCCGTTCTCATAACATTTACAGCCACAACAGGCTCCTGAAACATGTACAACCAAATTTTTTTCAAGTGTCTGAATTGGGAATTTTTAAGAGAAAATTTGGGAAAAATTCCCAATTTTTTTCCATTGGGAATGGGTCTGTTTACCGGACCTAAAAAGAGGGTTGATAAAGCCCTGAACTGCTTGTGGTTCTCATGTCAATCAGAATAGATCTTTACATTTGTGTTTATGGTAAAGAAATGTCTACTGTAAGCAATAAAACGTGGTCTAGTCGACATTTTATTTTAATGGGGAAAAGATTACATTTTATACAGTGTTTCATACTGTGTTGATGTTATTCAATGAAGAGGTAAAATGTAGAAAGCATAATAACATACCAGACATCAAAAATAGATATATACAAGGAAAAAAAATAGAGAATACCGAAGTATCAATAAAACCATAATCCACACTCAAAATTGATTTAACTAGGGGGAAAATATGAAAAAAGGAAAGATCCACATGCAGACCCTTGTAAAGGTACAAGAAAATAAAACCAGGTGTTCCTGGATACAAAATCTAGGTATCTAAGTATGAATAACTACGTAACAGGTATAAATCAATGGCTAGTATTGGAGGTTGTCATCAAAACATTCCCATTTCCGATTTAAGTTTTATTGTATGAAGATTGTTTTAAAACACCTTGGGAGACTAGATACTAATAGAAGAATTTTTATGTTTCATAGGTATAATAGATATGACCTGTAATGAACCCATGCTCACCAATAAGCCCACCTGATTATTAGGCAAATGCATCTGTATGAGGGTCATGATTAGAATGTTTTCAAAGGAAATAACCCCATCCCGCCAACCAACCAACCCCCCCCCCCCCTTAATCAATATAGTAATAGTCATTAACAAATATTTGAGCAGTGTGAAGTCTGATTTTGTGTGGATCAATGTGTGCAGTCAATAGAGGTGATTTATGTATGTATCTTAAGATTTGAATCTAAGGAAAAGATCTGAATGAATCATCATAAAAAGTAACCCTATGGCATGATAGCCATTACAGAAATAATACTTTGTATTTATACAGCTATGTAGGTCAAGTATCTCGGACCTGTAGTTTTTTGTAGAGGAGGAGGTCGGAACAGTTATTAGAACATTTCTAGACCAATCATATCGGAAGTGAGATAAGGTATCACCTACCCTTGGAGGATTTTTATGAGGAGAATATTGATATCACACTATTTTACTGCTCACATTTCCTGCAGGTGTTAACTGGAGTATTTTGTGACGGGAAGTTATCGGTAATTAACAGATTTCCAATCAACCACAGGTGTAAAATCTTCAGGTAACACTACCTGATAATAAGAATTGATCCACATCTGAATATCGTGTTGTTACGATTCAGTTTTGAGTTTAAGGTATTTTGTCAATAGAAGATTCATCATTAAATATTCTGAGATATTTTCTATGGCTCTTTTGCTAATGCTGTTTCGCCCTTCATTTGACTTTCATTTTTAAATGACCTTCAGAAATACAATACGAATTATGCTTCACAAAGTTCTCTTTATATTTTGTCTGAAAATTTTATCTTCATATCTTTTTGGAACATTGACAGTTTGTTGTGCATCATGTTTAATATACTAGAGGTGAATGGTCAAAATACTTAACTAGGAAAACATGATACATGTTGTTATGGCACTTTCGTTAGACACTTTAAGGTCAAGGTCAAATACATGGAAAACTGAGTCATGCTACATTGTTATACATACTTCACATTAGACAATAGATTTCGTAAACCTGAACATGTACTTTCATTCAAAGTATGGGTGGGCTGAGGTTATCATATTGTCTTATAATACGATATAGGAAAAAACTAAACAAATTGTCATGTTGAACATGGTATAGCTTGATTAACATTGAGTTGGTATCTGTTTACAAGGCTCGCCCACAATCAACACCGGCACACGCTGATTACAACAGCTCACTTTCCTCCATGTGAAACATGGCAGTGGACCCAGCATTCCTCAGTGCCATGTGTTGAAGCTTTTCACTGACCCTTGTATGTCAAGGTCATCTGAATGTTTGTTTTCTATCAGATGATAGTGTTGTGTTGGATAAGTAATAAAACAAAACAATGAAAGCTGTTCACTTGTTGGTGAATTTGTTTTCCTTTTAAGAGTTATCCATAATCAGTTTAATTTCACCTCACATTCCAGTGGCCATGCATGAAGTAATAGAAATCAGCCATAAATGTTCGGAGAATTCAACACTGCATATCATGTAATTTCTGCAAATAACCTTCACACTTCAAGGTCATTCAGTAATAAAAGCTATGCTTGTTTTTGGAGGGTAAATACAGATTGTGTGAATTTAAATGCATAAATTAGTTTGTTTATATTAAGTTCTTCCAATGTTTTCTTGCTATTGTTACACAATAGTCTGTGCTTGTCATGTCTGTGACATATTAATAACCTATTAGTAGCAATTCTAATGAGAGCGATGGTTTAGGTATTGTATTTAGTTGTTTCAGAAAAAGAGTTTTAGCTATATACATTACAATTTTTTTGTAATAGTTTGGATGATTTTGTAACTATTTTTTACCAGTGAACACAGCAAGCCAAAAATGAAGACAAGGTACAAGTACCTAAGGAAATATTCAGCAAGGCCTAAAGCTAGAACGATCGTTATGTTATAATGCAACGGAGAAGCTATGCATTCAGAGCACTTCAAGTATTTAGATGAAGAAAAACATGAAAAGAATGTTTGTCTTTTAAAAAATAACTCTTAAAAGATACATAGTAATTCAATTGACCTATGCATTTAAAAAATCTGCAAGTCAGGGTCATTTAAATGTTTGAAATCACCTTACCCAGTTGACATAACGCTTATAAATAAAAAAAGATGTTTTGTCCTGATAAAAAGTTGAAAGAGTCTCTAATAGTTTTATCAGCCCTGTGAGGTGTCACCTAGAATTTCTCGCTTGAGTTTCCAACAAAAGAGTTCCGGTGCCATTTTTTGGGTTTGTTTACCAAAGGTGGATTTCAATCACAGAGACAGACTTGGGGTCGTATCACATGACCTAGCGTAACGGGTGGGCAGATATTTTTGGTGTGGTTTTCGGGATGTCATTAGATCATCATAGCAATGATCAAAGCTGACGAGGTATCTCATCACCAACACTGTCAACGTCGCAACGTAAAAACTAGCCCGGTTTGACCCCAATAGGGGGTCGATCTCATCGGCTCCTTTAAATCCTATTATCAGAGTTTTACTCGTGACAATTCTGTACACCCCCCACAACTTACTGAAGGGGGTGATTTGTGTTTCCTTTTTGTCATTTAAGAGTTTCATTTTTAAAAATACATCTACACATATATTGGACTTTGTATCCAATAACAGTTATATAATGGCCTGTATCTCTAGAAAGAATATCTGATTATGCATGGAAAAAATCATGTCTTTATCATTTTCATCACTTACCTAGATGTCTGGTATCAAACAAGAGGAGATAAGTTAGCAGGAAAAATCCACTGGAAAATTCTGTACCTAAACTTAAGGGCTTGAAGTCAGTAGACTGAGGAGTAATATATCAATATATCGTATGTACTTCACTGTGATCTTTACTTTAACTGACTTTGACTTGAAGTTGGTCTAATAGACTGAGGAGTCATAAGATGATCACGAGTTTAAGACTATATTTTAAGATATGATGTAAAATGACCTGTCATTAAAAGCATAAATTAAAAATAAAAATATGACACCTGATTAATTTCCTTGTCAGTAAGGTCATTTTGATCAAGGATTATTTACCAGGTGAAAATATGACTTTCAATAAGATCATTTGATTAAGGCACACATTTTGAAAGAATTTTCTTTTCAAATCATGATGAAAAAAAAGGCAGAATAAAGCTAATTTGTTGTAGTGGTTCGTTTAATGGATAAAAAGAGGCTAAGCTATGTTTTGTCTGGGTGGATAAATAAATTTAGGTTTTGTTTCCATGGTCACAGTCAGGGGCACACCACTCTGGTGTCAGGTCACATCTTTGTCTCCCTGACTTCCTGGTAGAAAATAACTTCTGAACCAATGACCTTAACTCATTTACCCCTAAAGATGCATTTGAACTCATCCAATTCAAAGGTTGGAATAGTTCATAATGGAATTTCAGGGCTAAATAAGTTGATTTATTATAAATATCACTCTCAGCTCTTTACAGCTATCATTGTTCAAATTAAAAAAGAAATAGAAATAGAAAACTGCGGCTCCTGTGTGATGGGTTGGCAAGGACAAGAAATAATGACCTATCCTTGTGACTTTACGGGAAATAATTACAGCTCCCTGTGACCTTACCCTCCTCACCTACTGGTCCCTACAATAGTCTCTATATTTCAGCTTGAGAGTTGATAGATATGCGGACCCTCCTCACCTACTGGTCCCTACAATAGTCTCTATATTTCAGCTTGAGAGTTGATAGATATGCAGGTGTTTGCTTTCCCTTAAACAGCTGGAATTCTAATAACAATGAAAAGAATGACCAATGGTCACTGTTGGTCAGCAATAAACAAGTCCAGTGTTGACCGACACAATATTTCTCTTGGTATAAAGACATACTAATTGAATACAGAATCTGTAAAAGTTTAAGGCGTTTTGGGTCATATCGCCTTAGACTGTGAAGAATCTTAGTCAGTGTTACAAACACTAGAAATAGTTCTAAGGAAAAGTTGAAGATTCTGATAAATCTACAAATAGATGAATGTTGGGATGTTGCATACTAAAACTAGGTCACTGTGTCATATTATTTGAATTGAAATTAATTGAAACTGTACATCTTGTAATAAACTGCTGAAATACTGGACTTAATGCATTAGTATGTAATAGGAGAGGAGTGCAAATGCACTGCCAGACTCTGGTTCGAACCCAGGACCCTCCAAACTTTAGACGGGTGTTTTACCAATTAAGCTTTTTATATCAGGTCCTTGACGATCAGCTACTACATTAACTGTTATTCTATAAGCGTAATATTATGTAGGAGTTTTACCCCAAGAAAATAGGTTACATTCCTGTGGTATATGTACTCTGCCTTTGGGGACTATAATTGCCCTAAAATGTTTCCCCTTGAAGTGAAATTTAGGGAGGGGCTGTAAAATCTATACATTTTCAAAACTTTGTTTAGCTGTGCTTCTCATCACTTAGTTAGGTCGGACCTGTTATCCTGAAGGACAAGGACTAGATTGTCCCTACAACACAAACGCTAATGATATTATAGGGTAGAGGACTACACAAAAATAGGAACAGAAAAAATAGACTAAAGTCGTACAAACAGTGAGCTGAGTAAACAAGCTTAAAGCTTAGTTATCAATACTTGAAATGCCATCCAGGATAAAAGAATCTGAATATTCACCAGAACAGGTTTTTCTTGTCAGATATTCCGAGTGATTACGGCTACACTATGGAGATACCTTGGTAGGACACTGGCCCATACTATCTGTGTTAATATCTAAATTTATTCAAATCTTTGCGAGTTAATGTCGTCGCAACTTTTATGTGATAATTACACATGTTATTTTTGTACATTTTTTTGGCTGATTTATAAATATTCAAAAATCTTTCAGAAAAAGGAATATCACACACTTTCTGACTTTTCATAATACAGAACCCGTATCCATTATTTTCATTAATGAATTACCGGTATTTCACATATTTGAACAGGTGTTATTATAAATTATTACTTTGGAGTTGTGTGATGAATTTATCAGAAAATTAAAAAAAAAAAAAATAGGATACTGAAATGTTTTATGGAAAGTTGCAAAAAACTGCAATTTCAGCAAAAAAAATGAACTATAAAAAGCATTCCCCATTAGTTGCCTTTTCCAAATGTAAATTCTTTCTTAGCTAATTAAACCCTGAAATTTCCTAATGGACTATTCCACTCTTTGAATTGGAAGAGTTCAATATGTGTTCAGGGGTAAATGAGTTTAGCAAAATTACATCACATGTTGCCAGCTGTGCAACATGATAGCAGGGATGCATATGATTCTTACCTACAATTTTACATACATACCTGTATTTTGTACAAGTTTTACCTATATTCGGTATATAAAATATATATTTGGTCATCTGAACGATGGATGGTACATGTTAACACTGAATCTGTGTTTTCAGTAGAATGCCCAAACAAAATATGTTCTTGGTGAAGTTCAGCTAACTATAGAAGTGCTTATTCAGTCAGAGTCTGACAATGACGTAAATGTTCTTCACGTTTTGACGGTCATAAAATACTTTAGTTATACCTTGGTTTATCCAAAATGAAAATTTACAGATCAAGAAATTGTAATCAGGTAAACTTACACAGTTGATTTTATTCATTGGTAAGTGGATGATTATATAGAGAAATTATTTTAAATTGAATTTATTTGATGTGAGATTTAAGGAGTTTACCGTAGTTGTTGTAAGTTGTGGTGAACAGGTAAAGTGGGTGTAACGACATTATCGTGCACCAGGTAACTTCAAAGGATCCCTCTCATTCTCACCTGTACTGGTGTGATTTATATGTTGACATTTCAGGTAAAAAAAAAATTGAAACAAATATTTGGAGAGGTCTTAAATCTCCCGGTTATATTTTTTATAGGGGTTAGAATGGCATACATACTGGCTTTCTATGCTTACTCTGGGTATCCTACAGGGTGACATTTTGAAGTCTCAGGTATTCAAATCTTGGTGCTTGTATTTACCTGCCCGAGAGCAAGTTATGCAATCACAAAAATATTTACAAAGCAAGCTTGTGAGTGTGTTAAATGGGTCACTATATCGTCCAATACACGATATAGGGTCGTTATTCATTAACAAAGTTTACCATAGTCATGATTCAAGTTCGTAACCCCTAAACCTATATTTGATTACCATATATGAACCAGAGGTCTTCTAGTATGCCATTCATTTTACAGCAATTACTTGTTTAATTTTTGCAATATTTTTCAGTATATCAAAAATCAATTTCCATTTCTACTTTACGATGTTTTGTTGTTATTATGCGTGTCAAATTCATTGCAATAAATAATGTATTAATAAGTAAATGAAAACTTTGATTTAAAGGTTAATTTATGAAAATTTCTTTTTTTAATGATAATTAATAATAAAATTTATCAAGACCCAGTTGTTCATAGATTGATTATCTGAATAAGATATCAACACAGATGTTTAAATTCTTTATTAGGTTTATCTGGAATATTTACAAAGTTGATTGTGACATTTTCATTTCTGTGTAATTTCAGCAAAATTATTAGTGCTGTTTAAAAATTCATTATTCAAGATAAAAGTCATTTGTGTACACCCTTTCTACTAAAGTTAATGCATAGGAATGGAAGGGTTAAGCTAACCATGCCTTGTAACCATATAAAGTAGAGAGACACATAGTGATGGAAAGGTTAAGCTAACCATGCCTTGTAACCATGTAAAGTAGAGAGACACATAGTGATGGAAGGGTTAAGCTAACCATGCCTTGTAACCATGTAAAGTAGAGATACATAGGGATGGAAGGGTTAAGCTAACCATGCCTTGTAACCATATAAAGTAGAGATGCACATAGGGATAGAAGGGTTAAGCTAACCATGCCTTGTAACCATGTTAAGTAGCGATACATAGGGATGGAAGGGTTAAGCTAACCATGCCTTGTAACCATATAAAGTAGAGATACATAGGGATAGAAGGGTTAAGCTAACCATGCCTTGTAACCATATAAAGTAGAGATGCACATAGGGATAGAAGGGTTAAGCTAACCATGCCTTGTAACCATGTTAAGTAGCGATACATAGGGATGGAAGGGTTAAGCTAACCATGCCTTGTAACCATGTTAAGTAGCGATACATAGGGATGGAAGGGTTAAGCTAACCATGCCTTGTAACCATGTAAAGTATAGAGATACATAGGGATGGAAGGGTTAAGCTAACCATGCCTTGTAACCATATAAAGTAGAGAGACACATAGTGATGGAAAGGTTAAGCTAACCATGCCTTGTAACCATGTAAAGTAGAGAGACACATAGTGATGGAAGGGTTAAGCTAACCATGCCTTGTAACCATGTAAAGTAGAGATACATAGGGATGGAAGGGTTAAGCTAACCATGCCTTGTAACCATATAAAGTAGAGATGCACATAGGGATAGAAGGGTTAAGCTAACCATGCCTTGTAACCATGTTAAGTAGCGATACATAGGGATGGAAGGGTTAAGCTAACCATGCCTTGTAACCATATAAAGTAGAGATACATAGGGATAGAAGGGTTAAGCTAACCATGCCTTGTAACCATATAAAGTAGAGATGCACATAGGGATAGAAGGGTTAAGCTAACCATGCCTTGTAACCATGTTAAGTAGCGATACATAGGGATGGAAGGGTTAAGCTAACCATGCCTTGTAACCATGTTAAGTAGCGATACATAGGGATGGAAGGGTTAAGCTAACCATGCCTTGTAACCATGTAAAGTATAGAGATACATAGGGATGGAAGGGTTAAGCTAACCATGCCTTGTAACCATATAAAGTAGAGATGCACATAGGGATAGAAGGGTTAAGCTAACTATGCCCTGTAACCATGTTAAGTAGCGATACATAGGGATAGAAGGGTTAAGCTAACCATGCCTTGTAACCATGTAAAGTAGCGATACATAGGAATGAAAGGGTTAAGCTAGCCATGTCTTGTAAAGAACAAAGAAAAGGCACAAAGGGTTGAAAGTGCCAGAAAAATACAAAAAAAAAACATTGGTATCTTTATGATGAGTGAAACAAAATATGAATGCTTTTTAAACAAACCAATTTTCTTTAAACGATATGCACAGTAAAACTGATATTTTAAGAAATCATAAACTTAATTGATAGAGGGAATGAAATAAAGGGTTGAAAAAAACTGGATCCTGCTACAAAAAAAATATTTATTTGTGAAAAATGAACACACATTGATACCTATGTAAGGAGTGTCCTGATTTGGGTACTATGACATTAGACATCTGATGGGCAAATGATGACATTTGTGTTGTTGAGTACTTGATGAGCTCTTCTCTGTGAAGTGTTTTGTAGATAGGGGTGTGTGTTACTGATGATAGCAAGTCAGTACATACTCTCAGCTTAACTTTACTCAGTAGGACACAGAGTACAAGGGGGGGGGGGGGCACTGTCTAATACGTATAAATTCTATAAGAAATGTTTTCACTTACACAAACCTGATAGTGATCATGATCATTTATAACCTAATACTTTATTTTAGCTGAATATTGTTCATATCAGTTATTTCATATTTAGAATGAACTTTCACATCAGAAATATTTTGGTAATTATACCAGACCTAAATTATAAGTGCGTATGACCTCTGAAGATAAAGTGCATCAATAATAAATTGATTTGATGGACCCTTGCTCTTTAATGTTGTGTTAATTACAATGATTAAACGTTCAATACAAATTTCTGTTTTTTACATGTCAAATTGTTGTGTGTTTCAGAAGCATGAGCCAATGAAAAAGTACCAGTATTCCCCTAGAGAGGTAAATATCTGTAACTGTGGGAACGAGAATTAAAAGGGATTCATTAAATAAATTAAGATATTTCAATTTGAAAAAATGCAATTTTGACAAAGTTTTCTTCATTTAAATAAATGAACATTTCCAATGACTGATTTATAGTTAGTTGGATATGAGGTTGTATTAACCTGTTTTGTTTGTGTGACTTGTAGCGAGGTGGATATGAGGTTGTACCAACCTGATGTATTATTTACCTGTTATGTTGTATTTTCAGCCTCCGGCATCGGGCTCCAACACACCGGGCACAAACATGTCTACCCTACGAGACATGATAAACAGGTAGGTAACATTGAGACGGGTGATTAAGAGACATGATAAACTGGTAGGTTACATTGAGACAGATAATTAAGAGACATGATAAACTGGTAGGTTACACTGAGACGGGTGATAATGAGACAAGATAAACAGGTAGGTTACGTTGAGACTGGTGACAACGAGACAAGATAAACAGGTAGGTTACACTGAGACGGTTGACTACATGACATGATAAACAGGTAGGTTACATTGAGACGGGTGACAACGAGAAATGATAAACAGGTAGGTTACACTGAGACAGGTGACTATGAGACATGATAAACTGGTAGGTTACACTGAGACGGGTGATTACAAGACATGATAAACAGGTAGGTTACACTGAGACGGGTGACTTCGAGACATGATAAACTGGTAGGTTACACTGAGACGGGTGACTTCGAGACATGATAAACAGGTAGGTTACATTGAGATTGGTGACTATGAGACATGATAAACTGGTAGGTTACACTGAGACGGGTGACTTCGAGAAATGATAAACAGGTAGGTTACACTGAGACGGGTGACTACAAGACATAATAAACTGGTAGGTTACATTGAGACAGGTGACTATGAGACATGATAAACTGGTAGGTTACACTGAGACGGGTGACTATGAGACATGATAAACTGGTAGGTTACACTGAGACGGGTGACTACAAGACATGATAAACTGGTAGGCTACACTGAGACGGGTGACTATGAGACATGATTAACTGGTAGGTTACACTGAGACGGGTGACTACGAGACATGATAAACTGGTAGGTTACATTGAGACAGGTGACTATGAGACATGATAAACTGGTAGGTTACACTGAGACGGGTGACTATGAGACATGATAAACTGGTAGGTTACACTGAGACGGGTGACTACGAGACATAATAAACAGGTAGGCTACTTTGAGACGGGTGACTTCGAGACATGATAATCAGGTAGGCTAAATTGAGACGGGTGACTTCGAGGCATGATAAACAGGTAGGCTACATTGAGACGGGTGACTACGAGACATGATAAACAGGTAGGCTACATTGCGATGGGTGACTACGAGACATGATAAACAGGTAGGCTACATTGAGACGGGTGACTACGAGACATGATAAACAGGTAGGCTACATTGAGACGGGTGACTTCGAGACATGATAAACAGGTAGGTTACACTGACATGGATGATTATGGACATGATAAACTGGTAGGTTACATCGAGACGGGTGACAGAATGGTGTTAACGCAACTTTAGTCTTAGTTTTTGACAATTGAGCAAATTAATTTTTTGGAAGGCTTTCTAGATCCATATCCTATTAACTGAATGTGTTTTGTGACTTCTAAAGTTAAACCATTATAACAAATCAATGAGACTAGTTTAGCCAAATGAAAGTACTTTCCATATGTGATGAATCTTAACAGAGTTAAGAACTGGTCACAAGACAGATCGGTTGTTTCGAGTTTCTATCTGAACCTGTGATATACCTGGTTTTAAAATCCTTTTTCGGCCTATAATTGTAATTTAGAAAAAATGTAAATAAATTGTATAAACCAGATAATTAACTCATTCACCCCTGATGACACATATGAACTCTTCCAATTCAAAGGTTGGAATAGTTCATTATGAGATATCGGGTTTGGATGTGTTGGAGAGGAATAGCTCCATGTATAACATTGCTGTAACACGAGCGTTTGTAATTTTCCAGGGCACAGGTAGAGGAAGATCAGCTTGTACTGGACCTCGTATACATCACGGAAAGGATTATCTGTAAGTCTCACACTACAGATTGTAACTCTAATGTACTGCAAACAAGTTTCTTTCCTGTGCTATTTACTTCCACAAATTGCTATAAAAACAAATTTGCGAAATTTAATTACTGCAAGTTATGATGGGTATGATGAACTTTATAAAATAGAGTGTACTTGTTTCGCAGAAATTAATTGCCGTAAAATAGTTGTGATGTGGATATTGTGATAGTTAGTAGCCATAAAAGAATCTTGGTTTACAGTTGGATATAAAAATTATTCCGAGAAACTGAAATCAGAAATAGCACAAATTGTGTTGTTCTTATACGTGATTTTGTTCCTGAGATGTCTGATTTAGTAGGTTACAGAGGAACTGTACTGGATATTAGGCTGTGAATGTAAATGAATAATTTTGTTAAAATGGATAATTAGTTCATATTTATCAGCCTGAAATGGCTTAGAACTTAACTAAAAAAAGATCTTGGTGTACAGTAACTTCCATTTTCCAGATTTAAAACCATCATGTCTGTAAATCCTACAAACTTTTGAAATGGTGTCTAAAGAACTAGTGTAAGGGAGATAATCCAACATGATATATTTTCCTTCAAAATTATTTACTCTCTAGCAAAATTTTCACAATCACATATGTTTTTTGATTATAATATAATATTTTACAATATAATATTTGATGGATAAAGATGGAATTTTTTTTATCTGACATTTTTTTTTGTTTCAGCTATGTCCTTTCCGTCTGATGAACATGAAGTCACATACAGCTACAACCTCAAGGAGGTGATGAACATGCTGCGGACAAAACATGACGACAACTGTTTGGTGAGTAGTCACAGACCAGCTGGTGTAGCTGTACCATAACAATCTGGTTATTTGTTTGTCGACCCTGGAAATGAGCAATATTTAACTCGCTCAACCCTGAGGATGCATTTGAACTCTTCCTATTCAGAGGTTGGAAGAGATCATTTTGAAATTTCAGGGATGAATGAGTAAACTTTTTGAAATATCGTGCCTTTATAAAAAATTGTATTTTTATTCACATTTACTGCCTTCAAATAAACACAATGTTGGAAGTTGCATTTTGATTAAAAATGTTATCAATATTCTTTTTATAAAAACCATTTACCCATACAAGATGCATTAAAAAGTTATAAGTTTTAAGTTTCTTCATAAACTGCTGATTTTTCCCCTGACCAGAACCATTGAACTGTGACTATACTACCAAATGACCTTCAACACTTACACTTGAACTTTACCCTTACAGGTCATCAACCTGTCGGAGCCAAGACAAGACCTGGAGAAGTTTAACCCAAAGCATGTGATAGATTACGGCTGGCCCGACTACCTGGCCCCGCCCCTGGAGCGCCTCTGTAACATATGTAAGGCCATGGACTCCTGGCTGAGCACCGACCCACGTCACGTGGTCGTGGTCCACTGCAAGGGCAGCACGTCGCGTATCGCGGTCATCATAGCAGCCTTCATGCACTACTGTAGCATCTGCGCTAGGTGAGGAAAAGGATTTGTTCGGTTTATTTAATTTTTGTGGTGGAGAAAAATCTGCATACCCAGGCAACCAATGACCTTAGGGCAGTAACTGGCCCACGTAGGCCTCAAAACTGTGATCCATGTCGTGGTGTAGGGTTAGTGGTCGTAGATAGCCCAGACGCTTTAACCACTGGGCCACCGCAGTCATCCAGCTGGAGGAAGAACACATAGGAAAACACACATTGTGTATAGCTTTAGTTTGGCAGACTATTTATTTCTGCCCACTGTAAAAGTTTATTTCTATCCTGTCATATAATAAGTTTGGAATATTGAATTGACAAAAAAGTTGATGCAGGGAATTTAAACTAAGTCATTTTCTGCCAGTAATCCTTAGAAAGTTTCGAATGTCATTAAATACTCTTAGTAATATACCATTTCTTCAGAATCATGCAAATTCTGATAATAACTTAAAATATTTTTTAATATCTGAAATAAAATTCTTCCTAAAAAAAGGCCAAACATTTGATTTGTAATCCAACATAGACCTGAGGAGAATGATACAAGGGAAGTAACTCTAACATTGTCTTGTGTTTCAGTGCTGACCAGGCATTAGACAGATTTGCTATGAAAAGGTTTTATGATGACAAACTAGGGGGGATAACTCTTCCTTCCCAAATCAGGTTTGTTGTTTTATTGCAAATTTCTGTTATTAATTTATATGAAAAGTTATCAGAAGTAAAGAAAATTGTTAAAATATTCTTTGAATTAAATTTGAATTATAAGTTTTCTTAAAAATAAGTTGTTCAAATTTGTCTGTGAGTTTCGATGTTATATAACTTGCATTATTTCTGGAGTAAATTGTATCTTCCTATATTTGGAATCATTACCGGTATTACATTCAGCTTATAGCAAAGATATTTTTTTGTATTTTTTAAATTTAGACTAATTGAAAAAGACAATATTTTGATAAGTAAAATCTAGATATTGCAAGTCGTCTCTGTGTTTCCAGATAGCGGGTACGTAAAAATATTCTTCAAGTTGTTCTCTCTGTTTCCAGATATGTAGAGTATTTCTACGGCCTGCTATCGGGTGCAATAAAGATCAACAGTAACCCGCTGTACCTCCACCATATTGTGATACACGGGGTACCAAACTTCGACACACAGGGGGGGTGTCGGCCCTTTATCAAAGTGTACCAGGGGATGCAGAACATCTTCACATCAGGCGTCTAGTAAGTATAACTACTGTTACTACGCAGGTAATTAGCAAGGACTGCTAATTCTGTGATGATTTCTGGCTATTTATAGCTGATCATGTGATCTTTATTGTCACTCTTACTTTGTTGTGTAAAAAGTTGTTAAAAAAATATTGTGCCCTGATTATGGCCTGCCTAGCAGGTCGGACATGTCAGCAGACCAGGTGAAGGAATATTACACTTGATGGACACAAGCCTTCATGAGCCGCTACTTTTTATTTCAACTCTCAAATGACTTGCAGAGAATTGTATGTACTGAGCGATGTCCTCCTGAACACCAGAAAGATTATTAACAACTGCAAATTTACTAGCGTTAGGTTCTAGGGGAGCTTCCATTAGTTATTTCCATTGATGGAAAGCTTTAGGCTTTAATGGCAGTATTAAGAGAATCATGACTGAGGAATTGCAATCGCTACTGCGGGTTAGGCTGATCACAGCCTGTTTTTGAGATGACATCCACTAACTTGTTCAGCCCAGATACATTTAAATTCATCCATTTCAAGGCTTGGAATAGTTTGTTGTGAAATTTCAGGAGTGAATGAGCTAATTAAAGGTCCTTCATTACAAGATGTGACTAAGATCACATGCATGCTTGCACATCCGACTGTAAGACAATGTCAAATATGTTGTACAGTTTCATACAGCTAGGTAGACTAGAATATATAATGTATAAGTGATAAGCTGTTCAGTAGCTAAACAAAATCACACGTGTTTAACTCTGATGTTTAGAAAGCAATCACTGCATCACACTTTCAGCTATAAAGTTTAGTGTTTAAGGGATATCCTGTTAAATAGCTAAACAAAATCACATGTCACTGGTCTATCTCTGCTGCCACTGTTGTTCCGTTACATGAACACTGTTGGCTGTATGGTACTTGGGAAGGTAGTAGCCAAAAAACAAGGACATAGTACAGGAAAAAAGGGACGGTACAGGAAACAGACAATGTTATTTCATTTGGGCCAAGCATACATAATTGTAATAATGGTCCAAACACAATTTGGAAAGTCACATTTTGGTTTTTGTTTTCAACTAAGATAGAGAGGAACAAAAAAAAAAACGATATTACCGGCCCTTTAATGGGTTATGGTCTAAAATCCATCTATCTTCTGATTCTTCATCACTGTCTTGTGAGTATTATGTGTAGTCATGCAGATATAAGTGATGAAATCTGTTTTCACTGTGACATCCATAATTATTGACCTTTAGCAGTGACCATGGAAACTGCTGACCATTGCATGAGCTGGTAGTAGCTATATATACTGAAAGGTGTGAAGGGGTCCCTCTAACTCATTCACCCCTGAAGACACCATTGAACTCTTCCAATTCAAAGGCTGGAATAGTTCATTATGAAACTTCAGGGATGAATTAATTGATAGTGACCACCTACTGGTCAGTAAGTGTGACCATAATCAAACCTGACCATGACATACATTCCTTAGATAGTGTTAGACAGATTGTGTGGGTGGGTCAGTCATGTGACCTAAGAGAGAGGGTTGTACTACATAGGTTAGGGATTGACTAACAACTGACCAACTGACCACACAGTTGGTGGTCAAGAAAGTCATGATATCCTTACAGATTACATACTTACTAATTCCTTCTTGTCATGTCCTATTAACACAGACTTGAGGAGAAATTGTAAAGGTCCTGGAGTTAGACTGGGGTACTGGAGTTAGACTGGCCACCGTATCTAGAATAAGGAAAATTGTATAGTCCTGGAGTTAGACTGGGGTACTGGAGTTAGACTGGCCATCGTATCTAGAAGAAGGAAAATTGTATAGTCCTGGAGTTAGACTGGGGTCCTGGAGTTAGACTGGCCACCGTATCTAGAATAAGGAAAATTGTACAGTCCTGGGCCCGTATTCATGAAACCGTTCTCATGCTCAAGCATGGATTCCGTGCTCAAGCCTTATTTCTTGTTATGGCTATAAATCATTTAAACAATCTAATTTTGTCAAAGTAAAAAATTGAAATCGAAAGCTGTTTTCAACATTTACAATGGCTTTTTGAATCTTCGACATGATTCAAGTGAGTTTCAAGAATTAAGGCTTGAGCACAGAATCCATACTTGAGCTTGAGAACGGTTTCATGAATACGGGCCCAGGAGTTAGACTGGGCTACCGTGTCTAGAATAGTATACAGACATTGAATTATTCAGAAAAAAAACCTTATTATTTTGATCACTTGTGTGTTTGATTCATAAGTTCTAAACTAGGGGGAGATCAGCTAGAAGAAAAAATTTAAATAAAAATTATAATAAGAAAAAGTCATTGATTGAAAATGTTATTTTTCTGTGTTAAAGAATTTTCATCAATATGGCACTAAAATTTCATTTTAATAAAAAAAATCATTAATGAAATTATCTTTACTTCAAGAATTTGTATGTACTTATTAAATGTACAGGAAATACAGAGCTGTGGGGATAGATCATTATTCCAGGCAAATGTTGGAAAAGTTTCAAATATTTATGCCCCAGGAATAAAAACTAAATCCTTGAGATTGCATGAAGATTACCTGGGATGCTTTAAGACTTTGGCATTCGCCAAAATTTCTAAATAAATCGAGAGATGAGTAGTTAAATCAAAAGTAGAGGAATATGAGGGGGGACTACACACTGCAGGGAACCCCTTATCAGGCCTAGCCCACAGGCCTGGCAAATCAGGGCCATGCAGAGATGTTACAGAAAATGTTCTTCTAGTGGGGCTCCATACAGGGTAATCCTATGTTCTCATTACAGCAAATGTTCTTTTATTGGGGCTCCATACAGGGTAATTCTATGTTCTCATTACAGAAAATGTTCCTTTATTGGGGCTCCATACAGGGTATTCCTATGTTCACATTACAGAAAATGTTACTTTTAGTGGGGCTCCATACAGTGTAATCCTATGTTCTCATTACAGAAAATGTTCGGGGCTCCATACAGGGTATTCCTATGTTCTCATTTCAGAAAATGTTCCTCTAGTGGAGCTCCATACAGGATAATCCTCTGTTCTAGTTATAGAAAATGTTCCTCTAGTGGGGCTCCTTAGAGAGTATTCCTGTGTTCTAGTTTTAGAATATGTTCCCTCTATTTTGGCTTAATAAAACAGGGTAATCCTATAGTCTAATTACAGAAAATGTTCCCTCTAGTGGGGCTCCTTACAGGGTAATCCTATGTTCTTGATTCTTATGATAATTTAACTCATCAAGCCTTTAAATTGAAAAGAGTTCACATGTGTCGTCAGGATAGAATGCTTTTATGACACTGACATAGCAATATATGATTATTATTATCAAAGTTATGTTGTCAAGGTCAAGGTTGTGCTATAAAAGGTCAAAGTTATGTGTCAAGATCAAATGTGTATTATAGAGGTCTAAAGTTATCTTGTCAAGGTCAAGGTTGTGTTATAGAAGTCAAAGTTATCTTCTCAAGGTCAATCGTTGTGTTATAGAGGTTAAAGATATGTTGTCAAGGTTGTGTTATAGATGGCAAAGTTATGTTGTCAAGGTCAAGGTTGTACTAGAAAAGCAAACTTACAGAGTTCAATATCGTGCTATACAGGTCAAGGTATTATAGAGGTCAAAGTTGTGTTCTCAAGGTTAATGTTGTGTTATAAATGTCAAAGCAGTTACAGAGTTGACTGTGTTATCCGGGTCAAGGCTGCAAATGTCAAAAATATTTTAAGTAGGCCAAATCTGAATTATTAACGATCAAAACTTCCAATGATGTGTTTTGAAGGTCATTGATTCTGTACATATAGGCAAGACTGTTTAAGAAGCCCAGAATATGTCATTGAGGTCAAGAATGTGTCATAGAGATCCAAACTATGTTGGCTTCATAATAGCCATTGTAGATAAGGACAGCTATCAGATCTACTTGTTTTGTGTATCAGGCCAGTTTGTTGTGACAGATCAGAAAAGACTTTCTTCTTCAATTAAAAAAATGTTTTTTTGAAAAAGAAGGAATTTTGTTATGTGTTTTCCTCCTATGTAAAGCTATTTATTTCGCTATGAATGACTAGATATATTATAAATAATCAGATTCATCCTTAGACAGTTAGTGAAACTACAGACTTATTGTATCCCATATGTCGTCCTTTAATTAACTGTTGATCATGCAGCACCATATAAATTAGAAAAGTGTTTGTTTTAGTATTAGTCATAGCGGGGAAAGAGGGATGTGTCTACTATTATATATAAGGTAACTAGTTGTTTGTATGTGTCCGTGACTCAACAGTTTGTTATTTCATACTTAATTGGGAGGGGAAAGAAATTAGCCTTAAATTAAAACCTGCCATATATACACTTCAGTATGGCTGTAAGATAGAATAAAAATATATATGTAATATATTAGACTAAGTGGAAAAGTAAACTATCGGAGAATATAGCAATATCATCTTGAATGAATTGAAAACTTTCTAAAATTGGGTGCTATATATAGTTTGAGGCATGAGTTCAGTTTTACGTGGGGGATGTCCCAAGTAATTGGACGATATATGTACGTAATGGTACTTGTAGCGTATAAATAGCTGTTTCATCTATAGAAGTAGCTTGCAGATGGGAGATATGTTCTTCAAAAAGTAAATACTTCATTTAAGAAAGATTTTGAACATGTGTACTGTACTTTCATAGGGCAAAACATGTGTAGTGTTAATTCATTGAATAGACAAAGAAATCAGAACCTGTATCATCTTTAAAATTGTGTACTCCTACAAACCAGACCCTTGGTGAATTGGAATTATGTATGAAGAATATTATATGACATATATACCTATAAACCAGACCCTCCATTATCTGTAAACCTGCCTTTCTACAAACAAGACCTTCACCAGACCCTCTGTAATCTGTAAACTGGTATATATTTTTTTTAATTCAGACCTTTATTTTAAACTAAGAATTATTAAGAAATATACACATCAACAACAAGGGTTTCCTTGATATTATTCCTGAAGCTTCTGTAGCCCCCATGGTGAGCCCCCCTGTAACTAGATACAGAAGATGATACAAACAGTAGGCTATTTTTGGCAGCAAAGACTTCCTGCTTGCCAGAGAGGGAGTCTTCATCAGTACTCCATCTTAGTCCCTCTCCTCTCCCTCCCTGCCCCCCCCCCCCCCCCCCCCCCCGTCCCCCTCCCCCTCCCTACCACCCCCTCTCCTTGATCTATTTATACCCCCTCCCAGTCATTCATTCTCTGATTCATAAAACAGTGCCACAGTTTACCAGAATTCCAGAGATCCAGATTTTTTTTGCTGACATAAGATATAATAGAGAAGCCTGGAGATTTTGTGCCAGAAACATCTAAATTGAACCAATTTGTTCCTAGAGAGTCATCAGCCTAGTGCCTTACATACCCTCCGATTCCATCTTAGATTCATCCTGTCGATGTTAGACTATTCTAAGTATATTTGTAGGGAAACAAGGTGGTAAATGTTAGGTTCGGAGAGCTTTATTGAGAACAATTTTCAAAACATACATTTGATTAAACAATCATTGGCAGGACATTTTTTTATATTTCATTCATTAAACATCTTCATGATTAAGTTATTCACCCCTGAATTTTCATAATCAACTATTCCAACCATTGATTTAAAAGAGTTCAAATGTATCTTCAGGGAGAGTTGAAAAAAAATTGAAAAATTTTATGTACCTGTCTCTGTCAAAGTGGAAATATTTCAAGCTTGTTTTTTTTTCAATGCATGAAGGTCAAGATCATAACTATTTGAACTCATATACCCCTGAAATTTTGAAATAAACTATTCCATTCTTTGAATTGGAAGGGTTCACTTGTGGTTTCAAAAGTGATCCCAGTCAAGTTTGGTTTTCAAGTTAGGGTCTCGACTGGTTCACCCATTGTCAGTATAATGTGACCAGGTGGAGTTGTCCTGCTTGGGGCCTTCGACAATATACTTCAGTGTTGTAGCATTTTAAATCGGTAAAAGATCCGAACTATCGGAAGAAGGCTTACATGAACATACTACAGCCTCCCGAATACACATGCTCTCAACATACACATACACATCGCATGCACTGGTTGGCCTGCCTTAAATGACCCTGGCTATTAATAAAACGTAAAAACAATCAACCAACCAACCAAAATCAAGTTAGCCAACCTTGTATTGAGAGACCACCTGTACAGTTGGAATGGTTAGTTGTTACATGTAATATATACTATCTTAACTTATGACTCATTACAAAATTAACTGTTTCACCCTAAAGACAGATTTGAACTCTTCCAATGTCAAGGTTAGAATAGTTTATCATGAATTTACAAGGGTGGACAAGTTACAAGACAAGTGTTCTGTCAAGGTAAGACATAGGAGCATGTGGTCATGTAAATTGGGTCTGTCATTTCAAGTTACTTTCAATAAAAAAAAAACAATTAAAAAAAATTGGTCTACTAATTTTATATGGTTATACCCCAACCACATCAACACCTGCCCCTACCCCCAAACCCTACCCCCAAACTCAACTTGCCCCCTAATTTCAACGTGATTCCTGATGCAGGTGTTGTTTACCTAGTATGGTAGGATAGGTCACGGCCTTACATTCCAATTTAAATTCAAAATGTTCTTATCTTACATCCTTCAACTTCACTTCTTAATATTCAAAAATTCATCCCAAAAAGATTTCCTGTTGAAATATCCTAATCTTATTACTCCTCACAGTCTCTGATAAAATTGAACAGTGAAACTTTTACGGAGATAAGATTAGGTAATTAAATTAGTGGGAAAGATAAGCATTCTTTAAAAGCCGGATATATTGTGACGTAAATGATATGCAGGATGGCATTTACTGGTGAGGTGAATGATTCAGCTGACAAGTATTGCTGAATGAAGTCCTAGTCAATGCAAGCTTTCATATGATACAGATGTTGGATGTTCAAGCATGCATGAGATACAGGTGCAGGTTATCGTGGACGCAGACCTGTTTTATTTACATCTCTACATCTGTACTGTTTCAGTGACTTCAAACCTCTAGACCACATAGGCTGGCACTTTAGTTTAAAAAATAAAAATATTTAGGGTGAAAATCAGAATGTATTTTAAATAGTTCAGATTAAAATTTGCTCATATGAGAAGGGAGATAAAAGGTTCCAAAGCACTACTGTTTGTTAGCATTATATCTGTTCATGCAAGTAACACAATTCATCTCCAGCACACACGCATACATACACACGCACATATGGAGATATTAGCCAGGTGGTATAGGACAAGTAGTTAGCGCCCGATAAGGCAGCTCCTGCGAACTCCTCAGGATTGTATATGATAGAACTGTATGTGTTAATTGTATTGATTGTTTAAGAATTGTGTATCTATGTACTGTAAAGCGCTTTAGAGTGGCTTATGTTAGCTAGATAGGGCGCTATATCAAATATTGTATATCATTTATTATTATTATAAGTATTAAAATGACTGTGCCCCCCACCTCCTTCTTTCCGTTTTTTAGCTGCTATATCACATCCCTTCTCTATTAGAAACATGTAGCTGTTCTAGTCTGCATAGCTGTATCAGTTGGTATCAGATAATGGAGTAATTTTGTCATACCTCTTAAAATGACCTTGGTATTCTAGAAGAGATAAATTTTAACACTAAAACCATTTCATCATATAGATACTAAAGTAGCAGAAGGATATGTCTAAGTGACCCATTTCTAATGACCTTGTGGTGACCTTGTCCATTTCAGTAACGTGACGGACCAAATGCAGAAGGTGTGTATTTCCATTTCGCCAGGAATCCCGCTGCGCGGGGATATTATGATCAAGTGTTACCACAAGAAGGCCAAGACAGGACAGAGGGAGGTGGTGTGGGCGTGCCAATTCCACACCTGTGCCATCTCGGGGTACACGCTTACTTTCGCCAAAAAAGATCTCGACGATGCCAGAACAGGTATGATCATCACATGGAGCCCCAAAGGGCAGATAATCCATTAATTGTAATACTTTAGGCTTATTTGAATGTGATAAAGGGCAGATAACAAAGTTACATCAATTTAGGCATATCCTATTTGATCTGGAACTATCTTGAGGCTATTTAAAATGTCCTAAAGTGCAGATAACTCACAAAACTATATCAGCCCAGGCCTAGCTATTTGATCATGAACTATCTTAAGGCTTTCACAGTGTTCTAAAGGTCAGATAACTCCCTAAGTTATATCAATTTAGGCCTATTTGATCTGGAACTATCTGTAGGCTTTAACAATGTCCCAAAGGGCAGATAACTCACTAAGTTATTTGTATCAATGCATGCCTATTTGATCATGCTATGTCACAAGACTTATTACAAAACAGTGACCCCCCTGGGCAGATAAACACACCCAACAGTGACCCCCGGGGCAGATAAACACACCCAACAGTGACCCCCGGGGCAGATAAACATACCCACTGTTGGTGTCATGATTTATATAAAATCAGTGTTTTCCTCCGATGATATAAAGTGCTAGCAAAGCAGAATTCACTGGAGTTAAAAGTTAAATCATGTTGATTATCAATTTACCATCATGTAAATGTTAACCTGTTCTATCTTGTTTTAGACCCTCGGTTTCCAGACGCAGGAAAAGTAGAATTTGTGTTTGGTAACAGTCAAGACAGCAACGTCAGAGGTAGGTATCCATGGTTACCAGATTTGACAACATTTGATAGTTGACTTAGCATCACCAGCTTACACTGGTATAGAGGAACAGTTATCACTGTCAGATGTGTTCTTAGTTCAAATCATCTAAAGTAGCGTCATCATGGCTGTACTATTATCTGTGTAATACTACGTAAGCTCTGCATATACTTCTGAAATTTCATAATAAGCTATTCCAACCTTTGAGTTTGAGTTCAAATATATTTTTTTGTTGGCAGTGGGGGTGTTTGTTAAGAAAAAAGTAAATCGTGGCTCATCCAGAACTTCAGCAATTGGACAGGTTCATTGTGAACTTTAACAGAGGCAGGCTTATTGTGAAGTTAGCAGGATGATATGGGACTGGGACTTACTGAACTTAGCAGGGGGCAGACTTACACTGAACTTAGCAGGGGGCAGACTTACACTGAACTTAGCAGGGAGGCAGTCTTACACTGAACTTAGCAGGGGAGACAGGCTTACACTGAACTTATAATTAGCAGGGGGGCAGACTTACACTGAACTTAGCAGGGGGCAGACTTACACTGAACTTAGCAGGGGGCAGACTTACACTGAACTTAGCAAGGGAGCCAGGCTTACTTAGAACTTAGCAGGGGGCAGGCTTTCACTGAACTTAGCAGGGGGCAGGATTACACTGAACTTAGCAGGGGGCAGACTTACACTGAACTTAGCAGGGGTGTAAGTTTACACTGAACTTAGCAGGGGGGCAGACTTACACTGAACTTAGCAAGGAAGACAGGCTTACACTGAACTTAGCAGGGGGTAGACTTACACTAAACTTGAGTGGGGTGGGGGGCTAAATCAGAACTCAGCATGGGAGGGGGCAGGCTTAACTTAGCATGGGCAGGAGATGGGACAGACTTACTTTGACCTTTTAATTGAGTTAATGACTTTGTAATGTATCAATATAATGATGGGGGGGGGGGGCAATGAAGGTTAGACTGAATATTTCATTGAACTTATGTATTCCTCATTGTAACTTTGATACAATTGTTTGTAGACGTTTCTGAAGGTAAGATGGTAACAGTGAACTAACACACTATATTTATATATAGTACTAACAACTTGGTGAGAAGTGAAGCTTATTTAGTACAACTGCTACACATTCTGTGTATTATACCACTTAGGCCAAACCAAACAAAATCTGTGTTTCTACTTTCAATGTCCCGATTTTTAAAAATAAATTTTGAACAATCACTGTTTACTCGTTCAACCATCTCAAAATGAACTATTCCAACATTTGTTTTGGAAGAGTTCAAATGTGTCCTCAGGGATGAATGAGTTAAAGTCTTTAAATAGGAGTCTCAATATATTGGAGGGCAGAAAGCCCAAAAACTACGAGTAAATGTGAAAACATGCATTCAAAAAGCTTAATACAAGCTTGGAGAACCTGTCCCTCAATACTAAAGCAAGCTATTTAAGTTTGCAAATCACTGAAAATTTGGATAGTAAGAGCTCAGATACTCTCTATTCTGTTGTAAAGCATATTTTGCATAATAGAAAGCTTTTTTTTCTACCTACCCAACAGCTGAAAGTGGACACACAGTAACTTTGTTTTTTTTGGCCTTACTTTTCAAAATCAAGATTTTAATAATATTTCATAAACTGTAATTAGCACATAAGTCATTCTGAGTAGATGTATATCAAAAATCTTACTCCTGGGATTTAGCCTAATGCTTTATTTTATAATCATAGGACACACTGATTATGTCAAAACATCTTCAAGTCACGCTATTTGCAATTTCATTTCAGAAGGTCTTCATTAGTCATATGACATCAAACAAAATTGGAAATGAAATTATATGTATAACAAATGTCTCGTTACTGATAATTGATTAAGTAGTCATTGATTTGTTCAGAATTTACAAAACATCCTAAACTTTGCCATTTCTAATTATATGACCATGCTCTGGCTGCTGTTTTAAAAACATGCATTAAATTTAGAAAAATAAAATCATGATGAATTCAAACTTTGATATCATTCAGTAGTATTATCATATAGATAAACATGTTTGCTTTTTTTTCACTCAATTCACATTCAGATCTTGGATCATTGTGTGTCTTTTTCTCGATCCTTTCTTACACCTTTGAAGTTTTTACAATTTATCGCTTCATTCTGCTCTTTCAAATTTATTCACCATCTTTGCAGTGACTAAACTCTCCCATTTCACACTCTAATGTCAAAATATTTATTCAAAATATGTCATAATTTTGTCAACTGGCTTTTAACCTTTGCAAAATGTCAGTGTGGGTTTCATTACGTAAATATGTTTTTTTTTTTAGTAACCTTTTGTAGAACGCGTTACTTGTAACCGTAATCCTGGGGACTACTTTGTGAAGTGTTGTTGTAATCGGGGCGTAGGATGATATTAAACAGAGACTCATTGTCGAGGCGTGGATCATACCCTTGTTTAGTGTGTGTCATCATGAGATAAACAGGAGGTCAAGCGCTAGGGTAACTTTACAAGATCTCTACAAGTACTGGAGGATCTGATGAAGTGCCCACTAAACACTTATCTCTCTTACCACAGACTACTAGATATTTCTTCTAGGATGGCTTATATTTCAGTTAAAATCAATTTTTTGGATTTTTCTTAACTCTTTGAGGTATGTGTTTCTTTTGATTCTTCCATGCTTATGAAAGATCCAGGTAAAATGTCTAAAGTGTAATGTGTTGCATTTCATTTCTCAAGCTTCTTCTGTTGTAAATGGAAATATTGTCATTGTCTTTCTATCGTTTTTATTTTTCCTCTTTTTTTTGTTATTAATTTCAAATTCAGTTAATTTTAATTTGATTTAAAGGGAAGACAACTCTGAACTATTTCCACTTTTTTCTCTCACTCTACCTCATGTTTGTGTGGTTCACTGTGTCTATAAAACACTGTTTCATGTTTTACTTATCTACATTTATTTGAGTCCATTTGGACTTGTATCGTATTTCCTGAATGCATGTTGGTATGACATATAAGCCCCCTACAAGGTTATTAGTAAACAATTATATGTAAAATATGGAAATGCTCACATATTAAACATTTACCTGGGTACAGGTGGAAAAAGGGCATGTGTACTCTTCTGTCTATTGATAATAGTGGGAAAAATCAGGGAATGAGATTGTATGATTTGTAAGTTGAAATGTTTTAAAGATTGACTTGCGAGCTCTCATATCGGTTAACACTAAAACATTGGCTTGCGAGCTCTCCTGTCAATTAACACTAAAAGATTGGCTTGCGAGCTCTCTGTCAATTAACACTAAAAGATTGGCTTGTGAGCTCTCCTGCCAGTTAACTCTAAAAGATTGGCTTGCGAGCTCACTTGTCAGTTAACGCTAAAAGATTGGCTTGCGAGCTGTCCTGTCAGTTAACACTAAAAGGTGGGCTTGTGAGCTCTCCTGTCAGTTAACTCTAAAAGATTGGCTTGCGAGCTCTCCTGTCAGTTAACACTAAAAGATTGGCTTGCGAACTCACTTGTTAGTTAACTCTGAAAGGTGGGCTTGTGAGCTCTTCTGTCAGCACTAAAAGATTGGCTTGCGAGCTCTCCTGTCAGTTGACACTAAAATATTGACTTGCAAGTTCTCCTGTCAATCAACACTAAAAGATGGACTTTTGAGCAAATTTGTGAGCTAAGGAAAGAGTCAAGGAGAGAGAAAGAGCTTAGGAGCGTGGAAAAGAGTCGTAGAGAGAATGAGGACTTGTGAGCTAAGGAAAGAGTCAATAAAAGAGAGAGAGCTTGTGAGCTTAGTGAAAAAAAGAGTTTGTGAGCTAAGGAAAAAGTGAAAGAGGGAGTAAGTGAGTACAGGAGAGTCAAACAGAGAGAGAGGATAGTGAAAAAAGAGTTTGTGAGCTAAGGAAAAAGTGAAAGAGGGAGTAAGTGAGTACAGGAGAGTCAAACAGAGAGAGAGGATATGCGCTAGCTGCTCTGTTAGACAAAGATAATACGCAGTTACAGGGAAGGGACATGTGAGCTTTTATATTAATTAAGAAAGTATGGGAAAGGTCTACTGATATGATATTATTTACGAATTTTGAATACATTTAAAAGCAGAACATTTAAAAAGATGGTTGAAGAAGATTGCACAAGGCGTCAGTTATAACGTTTTAATGGCAGCAGTAGTCTGTTTCCCACCAGGCGGAGCTGTTGGACCTGATCTGTTAGATAGAAATGGCGTGTCAGAAACATGCATTCACACTCTGGGTGGGCGTCCTTCCAACACCGTGTAAATTTGTGTTTAGTTATTTTGATTTTGAAACATGATTTTATGATCATCAAAGAAATGGTTTCCACGGTAACATAACTTTACAATAATATTTCTGGGAGACAAAAGGTAATGGGATATTCAGATAAATACACGTAATATTTTTATGCAGCATTTTAGCTTCGGTAGCGAAATAACTCAGGATGACTGATTTGTCATTCAAAGATTAACTGTTTCCAATAATTACTGCGGAAATATGTTGATTACTTTCATGGCAAGTTTGTAAAAATATAAAGATATCTGTACATTTTTGGATAGACTTGTTCAGATAATGCTACTTTCAAAGGTAGACCCAGAACTGTACGACACCAGATAGGCTGGCACCGAACACACGAGGAGACTAATGCTCCGGGTGATAGCTAGCCGTAACGTCTAATTCAAATTTAATAAATTTGTGCTTTCATTAGTTAAACTTAAACAAAAGGGTGTAATGATTTCAGATTTTAATTATCAACCTGCTGGAGTGTAATTTGAATGAAAAAAATGGATTATGGAGGTCTACCTGATAAATGTGTCAGAATTTTAGAGGATACATGTTAAAAGGGCTTACTTTTTACTGGGTCAGTCTTAAAGGGGCTTAAACTTCACTGGATCAAATTAGTTTGAGCCGAGGAGCAAATGTTTTTAGCTTTCGTTTAGACAACACCATCATTAGGCACACATCCCAACTACCTCTTTCTGAAGAGCAACATATTTGCCAAGTGAACATTTTGCTTATTTCTCCAAGAAGTAAATACATTAAGTAGAAATTAACCCTTATGAAATACAATTGCTTCACAGTAATTCAAAAAATTGAAATAAAAATTTCTATTTGAAAGAAGTTTAGAATCATCTTAAATCCCAGAAAACTTATATGGTTTCATTAATTGATAAAAGAAAAATTAATTGATGTCTGTGGACTGTTGGTAACTATGGCCTGTTGAACAATGAAAAGATCTAAAGGTACATTTGTTAAATATGGCCGTCATGTTATTTAACCAATCATAGTCGCTGTCATATTTATGTATTGTCTTATCGTTTCAGTGACGGACTTTAAGTCTGATGTCACAGTACCAGTGGACGACGGCTCTGACGCTCTGGTGAGATGGGATTCGTATGAAAATTTTTCACATGTCAAAAATGCTGATGGTACTATTAATGGTAAGTGAGATTGTTGTATTAGTTCTAATTTGTTTCAGACTACATTATGTATGGTTGTTGGGTTCTCCGTCAGCTTTGTCGTAACTGTTCTGTGTTGTTGTGTGGTGTACAAACTTTGGTAAGAAGCATGCAGGCTACGTATTTCTTCAGATCGTTTATATATCGACGCTTTGTATATCTGTAGCCCCATGTGTTGTTGTTGATAGAATGGATTGTTACAAATATGTATCAGGTACAGTGTTCTAGTTTTCTGTATCGCTCTGGAAAGTTTCGCACTAGGATAGAAAAATCGACATCATATTTTTTTCATGAAAGTTCAAATATCTGCATCCAATTATTGCTGTTTGTTTTCTTTGAGAATGTTTTGCAACTATTTTATTATACAAAACAGAATTTATTTCTGTGGTTTAAAACATGGATGGCCCACTCATTTTACACTGGCTTCCGAACAGTCAAGTACAGTAACGATGGAAAAGCTTTAAAAACTGATAATACACGATGTTATAGTTTGACACATTGTGTCATTAGTACGGTTGATGGCGTGTAGGAGATTTCTTATCTATGTAATTGTCGTGTAGGAGTCTCGCTACACTCTCATTATCCTCGGAACTAATTATCAAGACTCCCGGTGAAGATGGCAGTGACGATGGAAGTTTACACCGATTAAATCTCTATACATATCCACTGTCGTCATTAGGGTATCACCGATCACACTCCTACTAATAATTCTTAGGATGTTGGGATATTTAGAAAAATATGATAATTTTATTCATATTAACTTTCTTAACCGTATTTCAAACACTGTACTTGTGTGTTGCTCCACATTGGTTTCATTACCATGACAACTTGTTAACTTCGCCCCTGAAATCTCATTATGAACTATTCCAACATTGGAATCGGAAGAGTTCAAATGTGTTTTCATGTTTGAACTAGATAACTCTGTCATTGAAGTTTAGCATTTGAAAAACAAACTTTTTGAAAAAGTTGGATTGGGGTAGAAAGATTTTGAAAAATTTTAAGCAAGAAAAAGAATTTATCACAAAATGCAGTCTGTAATTTGATTGGTTCGTTTTATGTTACAGCATATTCTATTGGTCTTTATTAATTCATTTAAACTGGTCAGAAAAATCAGAACATTCATCTTAATAGAGTATTTTATATCAAAATTTAATTACTATACATATTTTGAATAAAAGGTAAAAACAGTTCAGAATTTTCAGGAAATAAGATAAGAATAAAAAAATTGCTCAAAAATTACAACAAGGAAAAGTGTGGTTAACAGAATCAGTGTTAGATAGATTAGGAGTTTGGATGGTGTTTGTTGGGGTAAGTAAGTACAAGTATTTGTGTTATCGCAGGAGAAATGCACTGGTGCATCATGTCAAGGAGGGGGGGGCACCAGGGGAGGGGGACACCAGGGGAGGGGGACACCAGGGGAGGGGGCACAGGAGTGAGGAGCACACCTGGTACTGCTCAGGCTTAGGATTGGTAGATTTAGATAATTAAAAAATCAAGACGAAAGCACAACTTTTCTTTTTACACTTTCAAATAAAGCAGAAAAAATTTATTCAAGTGTCAATAATTAATTGGGAGACAAGTTTGTTGGGTAAGTCACTGACAGACTTATAAATTCACATCCAAGTTTTATCCACACCAACCATCTATTTCCCTCCGTCTATCTCATTCCTAATGTGATTCACACTATTTTTTCTGTCTCTGTTTCTGATGTCTTGTCTATTCTTGGAGAAGCTGAATACTTGTGGTAAAACTGGGAGCGTGTCATGAGTATTATACACTGTGTTAGGGAGGGGGTGAACAGCCGTTGTTAGGGAGGGGGTGAACAGCCGGGATAAATTGAGGAGCGTGTCTGTAACTATGCATCGTTTGATATAGAAGTAGCATTTGTCGAGACCTGTATGCAGGATCCTGAAGCTTGAAACAGGGCAATTCAAAGGTCAAAATCATTTGAATTATTTTAGCAACTTTGAAATTTAATTAACAAAATACCTCCATCTGAGTATATTTTATAATAGAAACAATTATTTTGTTGTCAAAATAAAAAATATTATCAAAGACCTGTTACTCTTGGAATGCTGGTGATAAATTTGTCAACTCAGACAGTAACCTTTTTTCAGGAGATAATTGTTTGTTTCTGTTGATATATTGCTAGAGTCTGCCCTAGATACGTGTTACATAAGTATGACTATCGGTTGATTCCATATGTTTAAGCCATTCTGTCTATAAAACATAAGATTAGGCCACTGTTCGGTATGTTGTTGTGTGTGTTTATAGAATCAAGCGTCTCCTGCCCAGAAATTTGATCCATAACGGCAGTCATATCTGACGTTTTATTATATTGTTACAGACAAGGTTTATCTTTTAAAGAATAAGAAGCAATATCTTGTTTTATCTATAAAACATTACCAATAAATTGTGAAGGACAGACAAGGGGTACACCTTTTGTTATTCCATCGTAAAGGTCTGATCAAGTGTTTTTTAACGCCGAGCATTAATCAATCACATCAGTTCGTAGGATTTATAAAATAAACTCCTATTTCCTTTGTATACACCTGAAAACTGATAAAATTTTAATAATTGTTGGTTGTTTACAACAGATAAATACATGGACAGTTAAAACTAACTAACTGTGGTTTCGGTGGCTGACTTGCAACTATCTAAGACCACTTACGTAGTATGAAGAAGACACAGGTTTTACGTGGTTCACAACTCCGATAACACTCGCCTTGAAATACACCACCATTAAATAGTTGAAGTCTTTTTTGTAAATCGCTTTAAGAAGTCGGCCCGATAAAAAAGTTAGTTGAGTTTGTGGCGATGATATTTTTATCAGTCCTGAAACTCGGCGTTAGCTATTTCCTGCTCGTAGATAAGGAACAGAGGGATGTCTCAGTGTTACCATGTTGTTATTCAGTGTTCTAGACAATTTTATATTTATACATGTGTAGGTTTAATATGTTTCCTTAAAGAGTATCCAACCTTATTATTTTGTATTCTTGATTAACAAAATAACACTTTTTAAGACATGAAAATTAAAGATATCAAGAAATTGAAAGATATTTGTGATCCGAAAGCAAATTTTCCTTGAGTAATTTAAGAAACCATCTTTAAATGAAATTCCAATTTGTCATAGGTATATTTAATTTGTCTTTTTCTTGATGATATAGCAATAATAAGCATAAGAAATTCCTTTTAAAGAAGTGGAAAGAAATGTTGATAATCACTAAATGGAATTGCTTTGATATCATGACAGGGAGTGGGGGAGGGCGGGGGAACACAAATTCTAAAGAAGGCAAGCAATGTTTGAATTTCAATTTCTTAGAAATAGATCCTTGTCAGAAAAGGTAATCAGAATTATTAATGTATACAATATGTATGATAGTTCGTTCATTGGTTTGGAGCTGTAGGTATGTATCTGTTTACATTTGTCGGGCACGGAGTGGCCATATTGTGTGGCTGTACCATCAACAGACATGCAGACGGAAGTAATTTTGTTGATATTTAGAGTCCGTTAGCATATAAACATTTGTAACTCGGAGATAGAACCAGGCTTATGTGATGTAAACACTGTAGGTCGGAAGAACAGTAAAATCTTTCTTACAAACACCTTGATGTCAGGTTTTATCGTAGTACTATCCATGCTAATTAGAATCGGTCGGAAAATTCAAGGACTCCTTCGTCTGTCCTTGATCTCTGTCTGTTCCCCTTAGATTCTGTCTTGGGAATCTGTCATTTGTAGTTTCTGTCTTGGAAATCTCTCATTTGTAGATTCTGTCTTGGGAATCTCTCATTTGTAGATTCTGTCTTGGGAATCTCTCATTTGTAGATTCTGTCTTGGGAATCTCTCATTTGTAGATTCTGTCTTGGGAATCTCTCATTTGTAGATTCTGTCTTGGGAATCTCTCATTTGTAGATTCTGTCTTGGGAATCTCTCATTTGTAGATTCTGTCTTGGGAATCTCTCATTTGTAGATTCTATCTTGGGAAAACTGTTACTTCAGTTTCTATAATTTTTCCCGTAATTCTGAGAACCTGTCTTTAGAAATTATAACTTCCTTTTCTGTTAGCTTATTCACCCTTAAAGACAAATTTGAACTATTCCAATTCAAAGGTTGGAATAGTTCATCATGAATATCAGGGTTGAAAAAGTTCGTAGTTCAGATTTTGTCAGTGGGAACAGTGTCTTGTATTCAGGTAGAAATATGCCATTTCTAGACAGTTATAAATGCAGGTTTTTTAGTCAAGTAAAAATGTGCCTTACTAGGCAGGTCTAACCTGATGGAAAATGGCCCTTTCTAGAGATTAAAGAAATCGTTTAAAAGGTTACTGGAGAAAAAAGTCAATCCAAGTCATGAAAATGTTTACTGCAGAGATATCTAATATTATGAAAGAAATGATACTGATTATATGCAAAATATAAACGGGTTTTAAATATACTTGATAAACACGATGCTGAGAATGTGTTTGTGTATATAGAATGAGGCTGTTTGTGGATATTGAAGGTCTGTAGGCTGAGTCTATACCTGTAAGACAAACTGGCAGGAATGTGTGAATGTCAGAGATAGGGAGGAAGTGGAGGCAAGCATCTGGGAGCTGGTACAGACTGGTGCACAGTGGGGTATATAGATAAACACTCATACAGCTCATCCTCACAGTGGTGGGGGGGACAGGTACCACGGCAACACAACCACTGAACAGGACTTGATTACAGGAGAGTTCCTGCCAGTGTGTTGTAGACCCACAGGAGATGTGGTGGTGGTAGTGACTTATAGCCGGGATCCATAGTGTACTTTCTGTGTAGTGTGAAAATTATATTTATTAGAATCTTTCGTAGAATTTTATTTTTAAAACATCTTGTTATTGAACTGTGTTTTGTTTCACTGGAAAATTAATTTATTGAAGAAAAGGATAGGCCACATTCAGGATTTAATCATTGGTGTGAAACAAACTTATCGAAGATTTAAAAAAAAAAATTGAAATGTGATCAGTTTTATCCAAACTGAAGCGTATTTTTATTGGATCAGGTTTTTCCTCAAAAGTATATCGGATTCTTTTTCGTCTGGATGGTTATACTTTCGTGAGATTTTATGTGAGTGATTTTTCGTGTCTCCAAACTTTGTGTTGCCTTATCTAAGGATTCACAGACCTGACTTGGAAACAGATTACTTCCTCAGGTTCCTATATTTCTGATTGTATTCCAAGCAGGTGACTCATATGGTTTGATGGAGAAAGCAATTATGTGCCGCGATTCACCTCCTCTGATCAAACTCTAGAACATAACTTACCTGGCAAAGCATTGCCTAATCTAGGAATTTACTGGAAGAATTCAGAACAAGTGAGCAAAATGCCTGAAATTAGGAAATTTACTACCAAAAAAATACCGAATGGTAAGTCAGTTATCATTTTAGTTATTTCCTTGTATATAAAATTTTCCTCTGAAATCAGCCATTGTACTTAATATGATGCTTTGGAGATAATGACACCAGTTCTGAACCGTAGCAACAAAAGGTCAACATTAAAGTTCCAGAGGCTGCAAATTATATTTGTAGCAATGTTTAAAGGTGTAATAATCTCCGTTGCCGTTAGTTACCAGGCAGTTTGCCTTCAGGTAAAGGGTCCTATCTGTGGCTGTTCTACCATCACTATATAAACATCACCACATATATGTAAACATCACAAGAATGTTTGGGGAACTCTCCCGGTAATGAGAGGTAACTTTGGTGTATGGGGATAAAATCACCGACCACAAAGGTTTACTTGCATAACCTTTGACCTTATCAATGATGGAATTGTATGAATGAGTAATATTCTCGTGGAGCAGGTGTGACGCTGATGTGTTGGGTCCTAAGAAAGCTTCATCATCCTCACAATAAATTTGTAAACCTAAGTTCACAAGTACGAATCTTAATTTCAGAGCATACATTTTTTTGTGATATGCAGGTTCCTTTAACGAAGAAATGTATCAGATTGACCTATACTTGCTAGTTCTGATTTATTTCAAAATGGTCACTGATTATAAAAGGTTCAACTTTGGGTAAAATAACAAAATACTGTTCATTATCATAAAATCTAGATCATACAGTAACATTTGTGTTTCCTTCTTCAAAACAATACACGGATAGGTTAAGGTTATTTTACCAAAAAGTAAGCTCAATGTGAATATTTCAAGGTTGTGAACTTGAGGACATAATAATCAAGAGCCCAAGGTCATGTAGCATAAAAAGAGTTTACTTTTTTTGGCAGGACTATCCTTGGTTATTTGTCAAACAGCATTATAAAGTGGCAGAGGCCATTATGTTACTGAGGTCATTGCCCTAGTGACTGTTAGGGGTCAAGGTCAGTGGATTCTCTATCATGAAACACTACTCTTTAGTTGCTATGGAGACTGTTTTCACACAGGAAATGCTAGTTTCTCCTCAGTGTCTACTGGTGTTTGTTAATTCTGACATCAAAGAGTACCACATTAGGTAGGATTAGGGAACAGGCCAGTCACAAGATAAGGATTCTCCACTTTAAGTGGAAGTGTCCCTTCCAGCATCAATATTAACCCATTTTCCTCCACAGTAAAAAAACAAGCTGGTATCAGGGAACATGGAGGTTAAATGATAAGAATTCTTCCATTCAAGTAGAGATGTACACCATTTACCCCCTCCCAGGTATCAGGGAACATGGAGGTTAAATGATAAGAATTCTTCCATTCAAGTAGAGATGTACACCATTTACCCCCTCCCCAATATCGGGGAACATGGAGGTCAAGTGATAAGAATTCTTCTTCCATTCATTCCCCTCCTCCACACACAACACACCTCCTATCTGATAGATAGGATTAGGACACAGCAAGGGACCACATGATAAGACATCTCCCAGGCTGTAGTAGGGAGGTGATGGATGTGAAATAGCCCTTTAGCCTTACCTAATCATCAAATTGATCTTCTGATACAGATCTTGGTAATGGACAATGTCATGGAGACTTGAGGTTAGAGGGGTCAGGTGTCAAGTCCGTCAACAACATGGGCAGATAACTCTCTTGTATCTTTATACCTTCTCATAAATCTAGGGTTATTAGATCCAGTCAAGTAAAGGAGATTTGTATACAATATATAGATGTGATATTGTGCTTGTAACAATTAATTCTTAATTTTCTGGATTTATACAAAGGGTCTGTTGAGAATTTGTTTGACATAAATACGAAATACTACATTAAATAATATATAGATTCCTTTGGATAACTTGTTGCTATGGTTTCAAGTTTCTGGCATGTTAGTTGTTTTGATCAATGTTTAACTCAAAGACTATGGTAGGGTATTCAAAATATGAACTAATGAACAAATTATAACAAAAAATGGTATTCAAAGTCCATTTCATCTGTCCTAGTAACAGTTACTTTGAATTTGGCCATTTCTGAAAAGGTTGCTGGCTACCATCTTGGATATTGTATTACTGTATGTAAAGGTTGTTACCATTTAAATGTACTTAAGGGATCAGGATGAAAATTGTTATCTTGACTCCATTCGCCCATTGGGTATGCATGGTCTATTTTGAAATATATCAGGAATTCTATGTAGAACAAGTCCTTCATGATGTAACTTGTTGTGAATGAGCTCTTTGGTACATGTGTGTTCAATAAGAACATGAAGAATTAAGAAGAAAGAAACAACATGTGGTGTTCTGCTGGGGGCCTTCGGCAATATACTTCAGTGTTATAGCACTTTAAATCGGCAAAAGATTCAGACTATCGCAAGTATGCTTACACGACCATACAGCAGCCTCCCAAATATACACAGATTCAAAACACACCCGCATCGCATACACCGGGAGGTCGTCCTTAAATGACCATGGCTGTTAAGAGGATGTTAAAACAATTAAAGGCCCAATATACGTAACTTCAGGAAATTTTTCGTGATTCTGAAAAATTATGAAAATAAATCCAGTTGATAACCATGCAAAAATAAGCTTAAAGCAAAGTAAACCTGAGCGGTACTAACAAGAAACACTTAAAAAATCTGAAGAATTAAAAATACTTCAGGTAGGGCCTTCTTCAACAACAAACCAAAGTTAGAAGACAGTTCAAAATGGACATGTGTTTACAAATACTGAGTTTCAACTGCTGCTGCACCAGTAACCGCGTAAGAATTCATCTTGAATATTGCTGATATCAGTTAATCTTAACTAAATCTATAAATTTACTACACCCACGTAAATAACGCGCAGAAGATGTAGCCCTCGATCATCTTTATAAAATGATTTTGAGGAGTGATCATAGAATAATGTAAAATATAGACAGCCATATAACTTAAATAAGTAGTTAGAATCTGAAGTGTTCCCTTGATATGATAAGTGGCAGTTAGATAGATAAGCACTCCTCCACACTCTGGTCGAAATCTCAACACGTGTAAAGACTCGGTGGCCATAGTAACAGTGTCAGCTGTTGGCGATCATACCCCCAGACTTCCAGCATCTCCTGTCCTTCACCACCTTAACACAGCCAGGGCTACAGATTCCTGGATTATGGTGAAAGAACTTGGTAGAGTACATCTGCTGGTAAAACATCAGCTTTAGACAGGATCACAGTAGATTGTGGGGCGCAAAACTACCTTATTTATCCTTCAATAAGTTGGAGGGTCGATCATGTGAATGGGCTTATTTCAAAACAATGAATAAGTATTTGTTGGCATTGCTGTAAAACTGCACTAAAAATATCCAAGTTTCACTTTTATACTATAAGGTACATGTTGAGGCTCCTTTATGGGATGTTAAGTACCGCCACTGTTTCTGTTATAAAGTTAAACTTTGATATTTATATATTTCCGATTTCTGATAAATCTTACTGTTGTACTAGAGAAAGCTGGGCTTATTAGCAGGCATGGGCTTATTGACAGATATTTACACTAAACCTTGAAGAGTTGAAATGTGTTGTCAAGGACGAATGAGTAATTTTGTGAGATACCTAATCAGAGGTTGTTATATAGTTTTAGGAATATAAAATATCCCGGGGGTAAACGATTATTGTTGTGTACAATTTAAGATGGAGTAGATTGCAAGAGTGCATCCAATACATCATTTGTGGAGTTAAGTTAGCAATGTCATGTATAAAATCATCTCTTACGGCAGGAGGAAGGTGTTTTATAATGATTTCGCTAACCAGCTATAACTTCAGCACCTGTCTTGGTTCCAGTAGTCACCCCAATCCTTCTCTCTAATCCCGACCCGCCTCTTCAATCCCGAACATTTCCGATCCGTCAGAGAGAGAATACAGAATCAAGGGAACATCATCAGACTCGCCCTGTGCAGCTGTTGCGGTGGTTTTTTAAGAGCAGACTTGTCAGTTGTCGAGAAGATGATACACATTTTATCTCCCTTGGATATTTCTTTTATCGCTATTTTATTTCTAACATGTTTTTTGTCACAGTTGGTTGAGATGTATTGTAAAATACTTAGGCATACAGGCTGTCCATCACCAACATTCCACTGGTACGTTACATCCCTGTAATGACCCCGCACAAAACGTGGCTCCTTCACACTTTCTGGACCAAATCTTTGTCATGTTTAAATTATTTAGATTATTCATTGGAGTATTTATCAATTATATCAACAATCGGAAATTACAAACACAATTGCTCATCAAGTAATTGTCTCATCATAAAAGATAAAGTTCATTATGGTTCCCTGGAGAATTCCAATGTAGTTTTAATGCATTGAGTTAACTCCCCTTGATTTTGTCCAGATATAATAAGTGAGATTAGTTACTCCAATTACTTGATAGTCTGTGGTACTGCTACGAAAATCCTTAATAGAAAGGTCATGCTTTGGTAGGTCAAAATTAAATATATCCTTACAGGCTTCGGTAGGTCAAGGTTATAAATATCCTTATAATTAGAGGTCATGCTTTGGTAGGTCAAGGTTACATAATATATCCTTAGAGGTCATGATTTTGTAGGTCAAGGTTACATAATATATCCTTAGAGGTCATGCTTTGGAAGGTCAAGGTCATATTGGGTATATCTCCTTAGAGGTAATGCTTCGGTATCCTATTTAGTATTTCAGTATACATACATTCTGATATAACAAGCATCACATCCAGCGGATTCCAGCTTGTATCTAAGATTAATTATTTGTAGCTTCGTGAAAGTTTTTTGTCTACCATTACCGTACACAGACCCACTATTCTATCCATGTGGAAGCAATCCGAGCTTATGGATAGGTGTGTATGGTATCTATATGATCCTAATTTTTCGGATTCCTGGGTGCTAAGTGGCACACTTAGCAATGTCTGTTCCTCTAGCCAGCTCAACATGGGGCCAATTACTCCCTCCTGTTACAGCCCTCCATAGAACCTAGAGCCATGGGCAACAGGGGGCAATCCAGAGTTTGATGGTCAGTGAACTGTGAAATTTAGATAACTCATCTGTGACCCATGTAAACACTCTCAGATCTTTGTATACAGCTGACTATTGCTGCGGTACTATACCACTGTGTGGGTGAAAGTTTAGATTGCTCACCTTGTTTGTCGCTTCTCACTTATTCAATTGTACTTACAGCTTTTCATCACAACCAGGACTATCAACCAATAGCCCTATCTGGTTTACCAATGATCAAATCTGGTTTACCAATGATCAAATCTGGTTTACCAATGATCAAATCTGGTGATCAATTTGGTTTACCAATGATCAAATCTGGTTTACCAATGATCAAATAGGGTTTACCAATGATCAAATCTGGTTTACCAATGATCAAAATCTGGTTTACCAATGATAAAATTTGGTTTACCAATGATCAAATCTGGTTTACCAATGATAAAATTTGGTTTACCAATGATCAAATCTGGTTTACCAATGATCAAATTTGGTTTACCAATGATCAAATTTGGTTTACCAATGATCAAATCTGGTTTACCAATGATCAAAATCTGGTTTACCAATGATAAAATTTGGTTTACCAATGATCAAATCTGGTTTACCAATGATCAAATTTGGTTTACCAATGATCAAATCTGGTTTACCAATGATCAAATTTGGTTTACCAATGATCAAATTTGGTTTACCAATGATCAAATCTGGTTTACCAATGATCAAAATCTGGTTTACCAATGATAAAATTTGGTTTACCAATGATCAAATTTGGTTTACCAATGATCAAATCTGGTTTACCAATGATCAAATTTGGTTTACCAATGATCAAATCTGGTTTACCAATGATCAAATCGGGTTTACCAATGATCAAATGTGTGTAGATCCATACATTTATCCCTTCTTTAACCAAGTGTTTAACACATGTGACTCTATACCGTCTTTCATGAGCAGTATATCTCATTAAGGGTCAATGTAACAGGGGGGGGGGGGGGCTTGGTAATTAATGGTACCCATTCCAAAGTTTTTCAATAAAATATAGGATGGCAAATGAAATGAAGGAAAAAGTTTTCATTTACCCATGTATTGTAGTAATATCACCAAATACGATACATAATGTTTTTGTTACTATAAATTTAAAATTTCCTCCACTGTCTTTTTCTCATTCAGGTTTACATATCTTTATGATTTTCACCTGCTAGAAATGACCACCTGTCCGTTATGATCAGTAATGGTTTATAAACAAACGCAGTTTTGTGTGAGCTGCCAGCATTCCAATATAGCATGTCAGAGTCATAGTTTATGTAAGTGGTGTTGACGGCTACAACAAGTATGTTACCCGCCACCAGCTTCCTGACTGGTCCTATAGAAACTCATATACACATGGATTATACTTGTTTACTCACATAATTTCGAGATTATGTCACAGACTTTTTATTGGTTGTAATTTGGTAATTTTCTGCAATTCTTCTATTCTTGGAATGTCAATAAATGTTTTGATGAAATATTCATTGTGCGCAGTCGTACCATTATGTAGGCCGTCCCTTAATTAAGTGTCGCTGTTTATAGGTCATAAAATAAAACCAATCATCATACTAGTTTTAGAAACACTGTTGTCTGTCAGGCATTGGTTATTGAATATTTATTATGACCTCATGGTTTGTTAATAACTGTATCGATGAAATATTGGTTAATATTATTGATACATTGCAGACACACTTTCATCAGTTCAAAAGACATTTAATGAAGAAACCCATATCACGTAAAAGTTTAGGGATAGTACAGAATAGAACATTTCCTAATATTTGTATTACTTATAACATGTTTAATTTAATCTTTTGAAAAGTAATTTTCAGATGTTAAAGAATAGTAAACGTACCTCATCCGCTACTGTGTAGGAATTATTTGTTTAAGCTCTGTTCTAGATAGAGTATGTCGTTTAGTATACCTTGTCCTTATTGACCGTCAGGAACTGATGTTCATGTACAATTATATTCCGATAGCTCTACAGACACAACAGTCTGATTCCAGCTAATTCTTGAGAACAATGTTTATGTTACATCTACTTTTCCTTTGTAATACTAATTAACTGGCTGTTATGTAGTATGTAATAGCGCCCTACTCTCATATAATGACTGTGCATCAGTAGCTAGGATTTCCGCATCTGGAAACAGAGTTACATCAGAAATTACTTCTGCTGCTGGTCTTATAAAATGGTATTGTGAATGAAAGTTGAGTTTAAAAAAAAGTATCTGAAAAATAACTATAGAATAACATTACTTCACCATAGTTTAGAGTCATGTCCCAAAATAATTTTTTGCCTAGATTTTCTGGAAGTTGCATTATGAAAGTTTGTGTGAAAAGTATTTTAAAGTTCATGTTAAAATAAGGAATTGATGGATTTCAATGTTTTGGATATTAAACTTTTGACCTTGTACAATTCCAGTGTCAGTCAAGTCAGTACTGGTGGGATATATTACCAGTTACCCCTGGATGTGTCAGCCACCCAAATGTAACAAAATATATCTAAATTTCAAAGGTCAAGGTCACACCAACCTTTACTGGACAACCCATAGACCTCTAGATATAGCATAGAATAAATATATTTTGTGGGATGTTGATGGACGGAAGGGATGAGTGATGGACAGAGGGAGTAGGAGGTATATATAGAGGTGAGGATATTCAGCTCATTGCTCTGTACTGTATGGCAGTAATTACAGGTTAGGGGATGGGGGTGATTATGATGGCTGGAAAGAACAGATGGTGATGGTTAATGGGGGAGGGGTAATTAACGCAGGGATCACCCTGTCTACCCAATAGTTCAGTGTTTAGGGAGAGGGAGGGGGTAATTAAATCTGGGGAGGGGTGGGGCGGGGGGGGGGGGTTGTTGTTTACCATGCCTACCCTATAGACCAGTGTTTAGGGAGAGGGAGGGGTAATTAAATCTGGGGAGGGGTGGGGGTGTTGTTCACCCTGTCTACCCATCAGACCAGAGATTAGGGAGAAGGAGGGAATAATTAACTGTGGGGGTCACCACGGCTACCTTACAGACCAGTGTTAAGGAGAGGGAGAGGTAATTAAATGTTGGGGAGGGGGTAATTACCTAACCCTGTAGACCATCACTGTATCTAACTGTTATCCTTATAGCCCTGTATATGTTACACTATTAAATCAAAATTAATTACGTCAGCCCCAAGATTTATAATTAAATTATCTGTTCATCATTTTTTTCTAATTATTTTCCATCTCATAATGATTATTTCTCCTAATTCCATTCCCAGAATTTGATACTACATTCAGCATGCAATATGTAACTAATCTAGAGGAAAAATCACAAATCTTGCAAAATTACAAAATGTGAACTATATATGACCTCTTTGACCTTTCTGACCCCACTAAGCACTGGATGACCTCTGCTTGCAGTTTAGGATTCGGTCAGAATGACATTTGCCTATTGAGATATAATTAGTATGTTCTAAGAATTGGCAAGGGTTTGTTTGTATGTACCATCTTTGAGGTTTGTTTTGAAGAATTTGGAGCTGTGATCATGTACCAGAGAGCTTTATACATCCCCCCCCCCCCTCCAGATGGGGGAGAAGACCTAGGGAAGACATTTTGAGTATGTGTGGGTCGACTTTTGATGTGCTGCACAGATGTGTGGAATATCATCCCACAGGAGCTGACATCTCCTGTCTTATAATGGGATTTTGGAATATAGACACTGTGCTGTGCCTATAACACTAACAGTTACAATCCATTGCCATTTATAATTAGTTAGACAGTTTACTAGGCAAAATCAGTTAAGTTCAAGATTAAGTACACAGTAAGCAATTTTTCTGGTTAGTATATAACAGTGCTTACAGAGATATTTATACCAGACCCTGGAATACAAGAGCCGTTTACCGTATTTATAATACAATAAACCCTGACCCTGGTGCCTGCTAATAAGCCCACCCCTGTACAATTTAGTTGAAATGCTAATCAATGATGTCCTTCAATACATTTGCCTTCCTACTTTGACTAAGAGTTTATATGCTGCCCCTTGTAGACTGGTTCTTGTCTGTAGAATATTAAAGAGATATTTTGGGGGGGGGGGGGACAATAATAACTTTGATCTCATGAATGCCTGATTTCTAAACGAAGGGAGATAAGCTAATAGAATTATAAAATGCAGTTGTGAAATTCTTTATTAAAACTTAAATTAACACATACATCCCTCAAATTTCACAATAAGCTTTCCCAACCATTCTTTTGGAAGAACTCAAATGTGTTTCTAGGGGGTGAATGTGTTTTGATTAAGGGCTGGTCGCGTGTCTAGCCACTGGGATTATTGTAGGATAAATTTGGTACATCAAACTTCGGTGCCACACACTCCAAAGACTATAACAGAAAGTTCCCTACGACCAGGAAACTAGGTGGATTACATAGATTCACAGTTTATATATATCATTGGCAGTATCCAAGGAAAAGAAATCTTGTTATATAAACTTAAATCTTGATTTATAGCTGGTTCAGCCAAGCTAGGGATCTGCTTATACTCAGAGAATCAGGACATTTGTCTGTGAAAACAACTTGATCCATATTTCTCCTCCTGAGGTACTGCCAAATGATTCAATGAAATTTTATGTACTTTATAATGATGCTTACTTCTAATTAAGAACTAATTTCTTTTTAATTGCGGAGAATTATTGACTAGCTGGAGTGTAGTTTTAGTCTGTAGTAAGGTATTAGATCTTGGTTCTAGTTAAGTTAACCTTTCTTTGATAGTAAGAAATTTCTGGGACTCTGTCCTTCCAAGATATATAGCTTCAGGGAATGGCTTCCGAGACCAAGCTTTGGAGATTTGATTCCATGTCCTCAAGGAATTGCTTTTGGAAGTTCAGAAACTGGCTTTAGAGTTTCTGCCCAAGTTTTTAGTATCAGAAACTTGTTAGAGGTTCCTGTGCCTCAGTCCTTCTATTTCTACACTTCCTGTACGAACCAGACTTTTAATACCAGAACCATCAATTATTGGCTTCAGGATCGGGAGCTATGCTTCAGGAACTTTAGAAACTTCACAGAATGTTTATAGATATCAGCTAAAACTAAGTGAAAATGATTATTATCTACTCTTGATACTGGTCTACCAGAACTTACGATTGTTGTATATTGTACAAAGCTGAGTTAGTACCCTATAACGGACCATTTATTTCTCTATTTCGGTCTGACATATATAGGCGTGTGTTTTTACTCAAGATCTTAGGTAAACCTGTAAAAGATTGGTGAGACTGACCCTGGAATCTCCTACATTCTACAAGATAACGGTTCGGTTTCTTCTCCACATTCTCCGCAACTCTGTGGTTTACTGTAGCAGGCTTTACTGTGTTTTGGGTACTGGATCTATCTCAGGGAATTCATGTTAGCCTCAGATTTAAAAACCGAGCTCACTTATAAATAGTGGACCCTACTAAAACATGGCAGATCATGTACACCTTTAAACTGCAGCAGAAGTGTTTCACTTGCTCTACTATTTTTGAAATTTTAGTCTAAATGACCACCTATTTTTATCAAAAAATGACAGGTATGAAGATAAAATGTTAGACTCAGATTTAAACCAGTCAGTACTTGTTTATTTTTACCCCAACTCTTGGATGATAATAATAAGTGGGTTAACCTACAAGTTTTAAAGCAAAATCTGGATATTTTTATTTTGGAATTTTTTGTGGCTTCTGTTTAAGTCTGCGACCCCGTATCAAAGTTTTCTGAGGATGTTGTGTACTGTATGTTTTGGCAAAGGTTGTAGGTCTGCTATGATAAAGGTAATTAAAGTTTGTATACATGTTAGACGTGTAGTTAAGTTTTATTTATATAATATCTGATATACATGTTGTTGCTATGGTTACAGTGGTGGTGGCTGGCAGTGGTATAGAGACACAGCCTCATAAGGCCGTAGGTGCTTACTCATTCATGAGATATGAACTGCATCACCTACTACGCATATTTTTTATGCCGTGAGGCACCCAAGGGATAACTCCAATCTCAAATTAGAGTTGAATTTTTATGAAGTTGTTAGATTTACTTGGTGGATAGCGGCGATAAAGCAGAATACGCTTACTCTTTCGGAACACCTGGTCTTATTCTCTTGTACTTTTACAAGGGTTTCCATGTAAATCTTTCCTTTGTTCCTATTTTGCCTCTAGTTTAATCGATTTTGAGTTTAGATTATGGTTTTGTTGACGCTTTGGTATTTTCTGATTTATTTTTTAGATACATTCAAAACTATTTCTTGGAACTTGGAACTTTCAGGGGAGTTGAAAAGAACATTTTTCTATGAAATTGTAAAAATGTTCAGAAGTTCCCAATATAAATACATGCAAAAGATATTTACAAATTATGTAACAAAGTTGTGGTTGTAATGTATAAAGGTGTTATTGGTACCTCCGGAGATTCGGGCTAACAAGGACGGGCGGGGATTAAGTACCCTAATGATTATTCGTACTCCTTATTATCTGATAATATCGGACATTGACAGTTAGATCTGTTACATCGAAGTCTGATTGGATTTTAAATAATCAGTGAAAATTTTAAGTTGTAATAATTTAGAAAGGCTAAATGTGAAAGTAAACTGGACTACCCAGAGAAAACACACATGGAAGGTGACCTCATATGTTTTACTTCAGGAATTCGACCCTGGCCGTCTTCGTGAAAGGCAGGTGTGCTATCCACTGCGCCACCCGACCTTCCCATATTATAAATATGTTTAGGAGTTCAGCTGTTCAGGGCACCTCAAACGAAGATCTTGGTTAACCTGGTAACCAAAATATATCATAACTAATCTGTCATGATGTTATGTAACTCGCAATCAACATTTGTGCCGGATATCTATTTCAGTGTCACAAAGGTCGTGATATCTCCAGCGAATAAATTTTGTATTAGATTTAAAAATACAAGGGTTATTAAATTCTGATTCAGCCGCTGAATCGTCGACGTTCGGGTGATGTAGGGACGTAGGTATGTGTTCACGGAAGTCGATTGTTGATTACAAAACAAATCTACTTCAGTTTGGTTTTCGTGAGTAATTTGTGGTTTGTTCACATTCCTGGACAATTTTGTGTGTAGGTTTGTTTGTAAGTCGCTTTTATATACAAGTGTAGTTATAGTGGTATAATATACACACATGTTAGTGTGTTAGTAACATGTCCAGCAGTACTGTAGGACAAAAACAGATTTTCGGGGGAGTTTGATTTTCAAAATGTCTAAAGCCAAGGATGGTTATGATTGGGATGCTGAAGTAGCCAGGATTATGTCAGGTTTGTGGATGATTTCAATCTTTTTTTCTCTCTAAAATTCCATTTCAATATCTATATGATATTTGATGGGTAATACAACAGGTGAATCCATTCACCCCTGAAATTCATATTGGACTTCTCCAACTATTGAATTGGAAGTGAAAAGAAATTGTCATTGAGGGAGAATAAGTATCTTGAAGTTGTAGTTTTATCATTAAATAGAAATGGTCTTACAAATAGGATCAACTCTTCTCTCTTTATTTCTTCAGAAAAAGGGGAAATAATATTTTGCCCCCGGGTTCAGAAATTAAATTAGAGTAGGTTATTTTACTGCTTTGCACTACGGTGCATCAAAGACCAGCTTCAGTGATGAGAAACCTGGAACTCTCTACAACATCCTTACCGAACTGTTTGTGAGACCCCTTAAGCTTTATTAGATAAGGGGTGTACCTTTATACTCAAACTTGTCTTGTTCTGTTGCCAAGCATTAAGGCAAGTATGTCCTGTCTTAGGGCTCGTCGTATTACCAATTATCATCTAGAGGCTGTCCATTGATGATGAGGACATGCAAAGGCCTCTAATGTAAGATTGATGGTTCGAGGGAGAGGACAAAATAACTGTATTGTTAGTGATTTTATAATTCATTGTTTTACTTACAAGTATAAAGCTAAGTTTCTGAAAACACAGGTACAAAAATGGACAGTACCAAAACAGGTAAACTCATTCACCCCTGATGTTTCATAATGGACTCTTCCGTCCTTTGAGTTGGCAGAGTTCAAGTGTGTCTCCAGGGGTGAATGATTAAATAGAAGAGAAATGAAATCATAGAGTTACAAAGCTTTCTAATAAGAGCAGAATTGTTCTGAAGACATTACAAAAACAACCTTGATTCTAGAGCACATTCAATTTAGTCATTTCTTAGCATAGGGATTATTTACGTTTCTCCAACATGCCGTAAACAAACTGCTGGTTCTTTTGGGGAACTTCAAATTAGCTGACTCCTCCCATCATGTAGTGCGATACAACAGGTGTATCACCCCTGAAACTGCATAATGAACTATTTCCACTTATGATTTGGAAGAGTTCAAATGTGTCTTCAGGGGTAGTTTATTTAGAGAGTATATAAAACCGACGCCATTAGGATATCATTGTTAGCCTGTCTTGAGTCCTTTTTTTGTTTTTTGCTGTTACAAATGGATTTTTTATAAGACAGACTAATAGAAAGTGTTATAAATCTGTCGGTTTGTTATCATATCTAAGTTAAGCTATTTCAGTGGTGGACAGTTGAAGGCAGTACTGGTATATATACGTCTAGCTCCCATTGGCCTATCTGTAATGTTAAAACACATCTGTTTGTTTTTTTAATATCTAAATTCAGCTAGTCACTTTTATAGGAAGAAGAATGGAAAACGTGTATTAACTTATCCATCTGTCTGCTTTAGGTCTGTCTATCTACAGAACTCTGTCAATCATTTCAAATAAAGTACATTTTCTCTGAGCCACCAAGTTTGCCAGACTTAGAAGGTCTGTGTAAAGTACAGAATTGGTCCCTTAGGCTTCTCAACCCCAGACTGGGATACATCCGCTGCTTTGAAGGAAAAAGCTGTTTTTCCCTATTTGAAAATCTTGTGAGATTTTCTGATAAATTCAAAATGTTACAGTATCTGATTTGAAATGGACTAAACTGTGCCTTTTATGTTTTAGTGAACTTTACAACATACAAATGGGTACCTTATCACACCTAGGCTTCATTATTACCGTATTGTCTCTAGTGAATTACCCGCTGTAGATTTTGATTACGTTATTACCGTATTGTGCCTAGTGAGTTCCCCGCTATAGTTTTTGGTTGAAACAGGTTTCCTTTCCCACTATGAATGTTTTTCATTCAACAGTATGGAAATAGAATTCTTCTTGAACTTTTATTTCCATTTAATTGGGACCTTTGGTAGGTAGATTACCAGGTATATTCTATAAAGAGGGGTTGGGGGGGATATCCATTCAATAAAACAACTTTAGAATTAAAAAAAAAATTAAATTGGGATTTGGTTTGTATCAAAACTAATAAAAGATAGAGCCAATGGTTTCTAGTGATTTGGAAACAAGTTGTTGGTGTTAATGAACATATGAAGTTAAATGTTTCTAAACATTGCCAGCCATGGAGTTAACATGAAATTCATCAGTATGATGAACATATACAAAAATACTGTAAAAGTTTTCTTTTATATTTAAAATTCACATGTTTTGTGTTTCCTGACACGAGCCATGAGAAGATGTACTATTTTGTGTGATATTAAGCATTGTGGTTATTTGGTGGTGGAGTCTTGTCATGTTAAAAGATTGCATGTCATTTCTTTTATTATTCTTGCATTTAATTGATTAGATTACATTTTGAACTTTGACATGGGAAATCATTTGAGAAATTAGTTTCTTCATCTGCATGTTTCTTCCAAAGTTTGTTGTTTGTGTATCTTCATGTTGTATTTTCATGTTTAAATATCTCAATATCAAAACATCAACATTTCAAAGAAATATTTTTAGTAGCTTTGCACTCTTCAAGAAAACTTACCTTGGTCTTTTTTGTCTTAAAAGCTTTATTTAATTTTTTTTTTCAATATTTGAAATCATTTTCCAATTATCTTTTCCTCCTTCACACTACTGAGCTTGTTTCCATCTTTGTTACATCTAAGATAAAGAATATAAGAACATAGAAGCAAGTACGTTTAGTCTACAAAGCAAAAATGTACAACTTTGAATTTTTATTACATTTCTGAAAATACTCAATTTGTTTATCATCTTTCTGTTTTTGAACCTTTATTTGTATTAAAGAACTAACCCTTGAAAATTCATTTGAACTCTTCCGATTAAAAGATTGAATAGTTCTGTGTGAAATTTCAGGGGTGGATAATTTAAAGCATTCATCCCTCAAGGCAAATTTGAACTCTTCCAATTCAAATTTTGGAATAGTTCATTATGAAATTTCGGGGATGAAGGAGTTAAATATTTGTGATTTCTATGGTAACAGACAGTATGTTCTTTGAAGTGTGATGTTGGATTAGGTGGTGTGTATGTTTTCATGTTATCTGGTAGTGTTAACTTAGAGTAGTACAACAATCATCAGTCTCTATCAGGTCCTACTGCATGGAGCTATGTGGTGGCAAGATTTCAAACATGGAATGGCGGAAAAGGTCTCAAGTGTAGCCGGAAAAAAATCATATACATTCATTAATTCCCTTTTGGCAAAAAGTTGATAGATCAATTGTTATTTTTCAAATCAATATTTTCATAAATTAATTAATTTGTTTTTTAAATATCCTGTAAAAGACAAACGAGTTTTAACCTTGATATGCAACAGATCTTGTATATGACCTTTATTCAACCAAAGGTTACGACCTTGACAAAGTTCAGGGTTACCTCTTGCCACCATCTACCCACCGATATTGATTTTGTGTTTTTGATGGTCATCCCAATAACAATTTCATATCACCATAGTTGTTGCATTGTGGTAAATGTTCCTTTGTATCTTCTAATTTCATGGACTTCCTTTCCCATGTCATGTTCAAGAAATAACCAAATATTGTTAGATCAAATTTCTTCTATTCAAAAAGATAACGAAACTAGAACTAAACAGTTTCAAGAAATTTTATATTTTCTAAAACATGAAATGCAGAAGAATTTTATAACAAATTGATGTTGTGTTTTTCCCAAAAATTGTTAAATTACCCAAATTTTAGAAGGTGAAAAGATTATCAAATCACAAATAAAACAAATATATGAACATTTACCGCAGCATTTTGATGACATTTTTTTCTGCATGACAGCTGCAATATATCCGACTAATTTTCAGATGTGAATGAAAACAGTGTGACGTCTTCATCAAGAGAGGGCGCCACCCGCTCCATCCGAGACCACCACTCTCAAGGCCCAGTAGATGGCAGTCTGTATGCTACCGTAACTAAACGCAAGCATGAACATGTCGAAACCACGAGCGGTTCACTTTTTCAAAATGGCACGACGTCACATGATCAACAAAATGGCTCCCATACCTCCAGCGTGGATTCGGGTATCTCTGCCTCCTCTTCCGGTATACCAAGCCTTGCATGTTTGCTTCTGGTGTAGCCAGGTGTATGGTTTAGAAAGTAGCCAATCACAGACTAGAATGCATTTTGTGCATCACTTAAAGACAGGATTTAATTGGTTATGGTAAAAAAAAAAGGAGAAACTCGCATTTACCCGTGTTGGCAGGTTTTGGTTTGTCATATGTTGCACATAGATTTGGGGGCGGTGTTCATCTTTAAAGCATTTGTACGCAAATATACTAGCTGCACATCCTATTATTGCATTCTGATTTTGTGGGTATGTTGTAGGGAGGGCGGGTTTGTTGGGACAAGAGTTATGTGGTATTTTGTGGTTGATCTGGTAACGGATTATTTGGTCAATGCACGGGTCAAGGGTAAAAGTACATCTGACCTCATAATACTGACCTTTTGACCTCCATGGTGACCTTGAGGCACCACAGCTGACATGTTTGATTTCAGAATACATTTGTATATACCTGTTGGTGTGTGGGTGCATTCACAAGAGTGCGTGTCCTGGGCACGACTTGTCAGCTCTGATGTGCAGAGCACGCGCTCCGGGATACCAGTTCAGAGGAGTACAGTGGCATCATAAGTATATAGAAATGTCACAAATGCTGTCAGGAAATGTTGGCAAGGCAACCACCTCCAGCTCTTGTTGTGTGATTTCTGGTCGATGTTAGATATGTATGTAAACAGATAACCCTTCCTTTGGCTGCGGCAGTGCCAGGGAGGGACGGTATAATTGTGATCATCAATGGCTGCCAACTCTTATATTGGACGGTTTTGTCATTTGATAATAATGTATGGTTTCTGGCACATGGATGTGTACCCTTCGCCAAATCTGTCAGGGGAAAAATAGGTGTGATGTTTTGATTGTGCATGATGAAATCATGTTTTAACGCTTACAGTGTAAGAGCATAAAGTTATTGTGGAAGACTAATTTTCACTGTACCTTTTTGTCATAATTTGTTTAAAATGATGAGTGCTACTTTTCTGGTAGTGAGTTATAAACATTCCTTTTTTTCTGTAGATTGTAAGTCATATGTGTTTCAATACATTCTCTCATTCACCCCTGAAGATGCATTTGAACTCTTCCAAATCAAAGGTTGGAATAGTTCATTATGAAAATCCAAGTGTGGATGAGTTAATGAAAGTCAGACATTTTTACACCAGATATTGGCAGTATTGATTTTTATAGAAACAATGAAAACCTTATTAAATATAGATAGAGGCATCCTGTTCTCCAAACTTCAAAAATATTTAGTTCAAGCAACCTGCAAAATCTGTTTATATAATCCTGAACTCGCTACTTAATCAATATCAAAACACAAAGACCCTTAGTTCAGTTTTATGTGACATTTCCTAACAGAGTATGTTTTGACCTGTAGAGAACTTAAAAGGATGGTCCGATATTCCACAACAATCCTGAAACAATACAGTTTTCTGTATAGAAGAGTACAGTTTTCTGTATAGAAGAGTACAGTTCTCTGTTTAGAACAATTAATACAGTTTTCTGTTTAGAAGAATTCAGTTTTCTGTTTAGAAGAATTCATGTTTCTATTTAGAAGAATACAGTTTTCTGTTCTGAAGAATATAGTTTTCTGTTTAGGAGAAATTAGTTTTCTGCATAGAAGAATACCAATTTCTGTTTAGAAGAGTACAGTTTTCTGTTTAGAACAATATAGTTTTCTGTTTAGAAGAATTCATGTTTCTGTTTAGAAGAATACAGTTTCTGTTTATAAGAATACAGTTTCTGTTTAGAAGAATACAGTTTCTGTTTAGAAGAATACAGTTTCTGTTTAGAAGAATACATATTTCTGTTTAGAAGAATTCATGTTTCTGTTTAGAAGAATACAGTTTTCTGTTCTGAAGAATATAGTTTTCTGTTTAGAAGAAAACAGGTTCTGTTAAGAAGAATACATGTTTCTGTTTAGAAGAATGCAGTTTTCATTTTAGAAGAATACAGTTTTCTGTTTAGAAGAATTCATGTTTCTGTTTAGAAGAATACAGATTTCTGTTTAGAAGAATACATGTTTCTGTTTAGAAGAATGCAGTTTTCATTTTAGAAGAATACAGTTTTCTGTTTAGAAGAATACATATTTCTGTTTAGAAGAATACAGATTTCTGTTTAGAAGAATACAGATTTCTGTTTAGAAGAATACATATTTCTGTTTAGAAGAATACAGATTTCTGTTTAGAAGAATACATATTTCTGTTTAGAAGAATACAGATTTCTGTTTAGAAGAATACAGATTTCTGTTTAGAAGAATACAGATTTCTGTTTAGAAGAATACAGATTTCTGTTTAGAAGAATACAGATTTCTGTTTAGAAGAATACAGATTTCTGTTTAGAAGAATACAGATTTCTGTTAAGAAGAATACATATTTCTGTTAAGAAGAATACAGATTTCTGTTTAGAACAATACATATTTCTGTTAAGAAGAATGCATATTTCTGTTTAGAAGAATACCAATTTCTGTCCAGGGCTACATACAGGTTAGCATCCCTGTGTTGGCCAAACCCTGATAAAGCAGTCAGTGACCAGTACACAGGCTACCTACATGTGGAGCTGTGTTCACATTCTTTACAATTACTGCTAGGTTAATACAGAGACATGCTGGCTCCAGGAAGGTTCAAGGTAAACCTACTGGACAGGGTACATCATGGCTGTAACACTGGTAGGTACATCACAGGCTAGCATAGACTACCTGTAGTTTTATTGTGCAGTCCCTGGTAGATATATAGTCTAGGTTAGTCAACCTTTGGTCCATGTAGCCCCTGGTATGTCATCATAGACTTCCTATATGGTCTAGGCAGCCCCTGGTATGTCATCATAGACTTCCTATATGGTCTAGGCAGCCCCTGGTAGATATACAGTCTAGGTTAGTCAACCTTTGGTCCATGTAGCCCCTGGTATGTCATCATAGACTACCTATATGGTCTAGGCAGCCCCTGGTATGTCATCATAGACTTCCTATATGGTCTAGGCAGCCCCTGGTATGTCAACATAGACTACCTATATGGTCTAGGCAGCCCCTGGTATGTCAACATAGACTACCTATATGGTCTAGGCAGCCCCTGGTATGTCAACATAGACTTCCTATATGGTCTAGGCAGCCCCTGGTATGTCAACATAGACTACCTATATGGTCTAGGCAGCCCCTGGTATGTCAACATAGACTAACTATATAGTCTAGGCAGCCCCTGGTAGATATACAGTACATAGACTACCTGTAGTTTTATTGTGCAGTCCCTGGTAGATATATAGTCTAGGTTAGTCAACCTTTGGTCCATGTAGCCCCTGGTATGTCAACATAGACTACCTATATGGTCTAGGCAGCCCCTGGTATGTCAACATAGACTACCTATATGGTCTAGGCAGCCCCTGGTATGTCAACATAGACTTCCTATATGGTCTAGGCAGCCCCTGATAGATATACAAAAGACTACCATAGACTACATTTGAGTAGTCAAGTAGATAGGCATGCAGTATTTTGGGCCATGTAGCCCCATGGTAGAAACAGTCTAGACGAACCTTTCCGAGTTCCTTTCTGCAAGTACATTGACAGAATCTATTTCTGCATCATTCTTATTAAAAAGTTGCAAATTCAGTTTTCAATCAAAGAGATAATATTAATAGTTTGATGCTCCCCTGTTAAATCTTCTGGAAGTGCTAGTGTCAGAATTACATTATTTTGTGAGAAAGCACATTATGAGATCATGGTATAAAGGCATGGAAGCAGCCTCAGACATGTACTGGAACCATTCCAGATTCAGAACAGAGAAAAGTGGTTTGTCTAAGCTTTTAAATACTTATTAAGTTTCTCCTTCCTGAAGTTGGCAGGTGTCTGAAGAAAAGAGCCGACCGTAAATATTCTGTTTTTTTCTCAACATGCAGAGTTTGAAGCTATAAAACAAACAAAGAAAGATTTTAACATACCGTTATTTCAGCTGCTGTTTAAAATATTTCGTCTCAAGTGACAAGTGAATTTTGTTGTTTGCTTAATATTAATGGCTATCTGGATAAGGGTTTGGGACTATATGAGCCTTGAAGTTAGTGTTGGAGGGAAATTTGTGTTGGTTAAGTGGTAGATTGTAGTGTAATGTTTTATCGTCCATCAGCTGAGCTAGTTATACGCCATCAGCAGGTTGGTGGGATATGTCGTTGATAATCTTACACAGATGTCCAAGACATTCTGTAAATTGCCAAATTAAGGTAATGTGTAATTAATATTTTTCCAGTGGATGATACCAATCGAAGGTCTGCTTGTCTGTTGCCGTGGCAACCAATATTCACATTCCGCAGCCGTGATTAATGACCAATGAAAAACCTACCAATGGGTCATGTTGGGGGGATGTGCTAGTCTGTTGGGGAGAATCGGGTATAAAAACCAGGATTCCTCTACAGCATACAGACAGTGACAGATGATCGGGGTTACCATGGCAACGAACCAAATATTTGTACCCCAATCAACAGTCTACCATTCCTGCATAATTTCAAAATGAGAAACAGTCAGGAACATTAACTTTGCTCCTTGTCAAAATCTGGTCTCTTCTCTTCTAGAATAATTACTGGCGTAAATTTTACCAACCATAATGGTTCTATCCGGAATGTCATGTTTTTAAACTATCGGAAGCGCCACCTGGTGTTTTTCCGATGCTGTATCTTGTGTTTATACTATTACAAAGCCGCACTGGCATTGTTCCAGTGTCAGATCCAAGGTCTCCTGGAGACCAATACCAACTCATTTAACTAAAACCTTCCAGAGAGATGGATTTCTTCTTGAAAAAATAAACTAAATCTTGATGAAAGGAAAAGTTAGAGCCCCTTGTAGTATTCAAAACTACTTTTACAAGGAATGATCTTGAAGTAAAATTCCATGGTGGTTTCTCGCTGAATGGGATCATTTCCCAGAGTATAAACATTCAAAATTGTTAATCTGCTGACAGTAAAAATGTTCTCTTTAGAAGCTGATATTTGGAACTTCATATTAAAATTGAGAACGATTTCAGGGCAAAGTTACATTTTGAGAGATGATTGTGACCAGTAAAATTTACAGCTGAAAGTGAGATTAAAGTAAAATTTACAGCTGAAAGCGAAATTAAAGTAAAATTTACTGCTGAAAGCAAGATTAAAGTAAAATTTACAGCTGGGGGCGATTCAAAATTACAACTTAAGGTGATGTTGCAAACAAATTTTTTACTGAATTCAAAGGACAAAACAAAAAGCACAGTTTTATGCATAATTTCGCTCTGAATTGACACTTCACGGAAAAAGTTGTTAGCTCCAAAAAGATTTGTTGGCAGGATTTAAGACTGCGGCACAGCTGTACTTCATCTTCTGGTCAATAGACAGTGATGTTGGGAAGCGGAGAGTTCAGTCATCAGTATGTTTTCTGGACTTTTATTTGAGGGGAAAAAAATCTAAAAACAATTCAGTTTGTCAGTGATTGGCTATTTTTATCAAATTTTGAAAAAATATGAAAGTAGTAACCAATAACTTGACATTATTATGTTGTGATATGAGAATAATTTGAATCAGAAACCATGAATATCAAATATTATACACCTGGCTACAACTCTGTATATCCTTTGTTGAGTTCTGTCTTTGATCATTATAGAGTGTTAGTGAGAGTTATCCCCCTTGTCATGTACACAAATCTCAGTGCCTGTGATAATTCTATTTAGACAATTTTGTTTTTAGAGAAATGATGATATTCATGTAGATTTGTTTGATATCTTTCCTCTTGCATGGTCAATTTGTTTGATGTTAACGTAATAATTCTATATTTAGTGTTTCTTGGTGCCCTAGACATTCAACATTAAAAGAAAATGACCCTTACAAAAAATCTTCAGTATAAGATATAATATCTATAGTACCATAAACTTAAGTACAAAACATTTTGTATTTTGTCATCATATTTAATAAGGAGATATTTTAGCATGCTTATTTGGAAAAGTAACATTTTGACTTTGGTTGCCATAGTAATTGATAAAGTTAACTTTTTCATTAGTGGAAAGTTTTTACTAGAATCCAGTATAAGTTTCTCATTTTTAGTTTTTCTGCCAAATATCAAAAATTTACTAATAGATTTCTTTTGTTACAATGTTGGCATTTCTAGGCTCTTTGACCTTTTGTGTGTTTTTATTTTGATCGACGATGCATGGAGTTATTGATAGGACCAATCTTATAATCATCAGCAGCATTAATCAATGATATTAATCGTAATTAAAGCATACCGTACTAATCTGTGATAATTAGATCATATACGGTTTACATAATATATGTATGTATACATACTGGGTCGGCTTCAGCATAATGGTATTCGTGCTACTTATATCGAAAATCCGCAAGAACTATATCCTCTATATAATGTATACCAGGTTATAACACGGCAGTGCTTTCGAGTTTGTTGATATATCAATAAGTTTGGCGATGTTCTGGGACTTCGGTGATGAAATGGTGCGAGATATATTAAATGTTTGTTTTCGAAGATTAAGACTGGCTTGATGATCAGACTGTCATGTGACTGGCTATCATATATGTACAATGGCTGATTAAGTATTATATTCGAAATTTAATTTGTACATTTCAACCAAAATGTCTTGACGAGCAGGAAACAGGTCAGTCAAGTTATGTTGCGACAGTCTTTTTGTTTTATTAATAAAGTAGTTAACAATTGTGATAAGATTTTGAGGTAAGGTTTAGACTTGTCCTGCATTAAAGAAATGGGACATTCTACTTTGTTTTAAGGGTATGGTAAGTTGTTAAGGATGAAAACTTATGTTGAATAAGTAGTGAATGTAGTCATGACAACATATTTTTTCTGTTTCAGGTATCGCAGGTAACACCAGTTCAAACATGAACACGACAAGCACTAGCGTGAATATCACGCCTCAATACACAAGTAATGTCAATAACAACGATTCGCTACACCAAAGTTTTTCCTCAACATTGAACTCTTCCAAATCGAGTTATAATAACGGTGTGTCTGGTGGACAGAAGAAGACAGTTCCGCCGTTGGACGAGCAGACGCAGTTAGACATGATTCTGAGTGACCTACTTAATGATTCAGTGTTTGTGAGTCCACAGAGTCCGCCAAAAAGTGGTGCTAATTCTGTTTCTAAGGACACGCGGACTTTCCGCACATACGACACACAATCCACTCCGGATGGAAAAACCACATACCAGACTGCCGAGGTGACATATAAAATCCCCGGGGGTTATAAAGAGGAAAGAAACTATAGTATGACGAAAACTGAGGAGAAAAGTTATGTGCCTAAAAATGCATTTAGTTATACATCAGGGCCAACATCTCCAGAACTTCAGCGTAAGGCTGAAAGTCCTAAGACTCACTCACTGCCCTATAGAACAGACTACGACAACCGTTACTATAGCAATAATGAATCATCCTTTAATAGGACAATGGACAGCTCACGATCTATGTCGCCGAACGAACAGACCTCGTCCTGGCTACAGGAGCAGCAGCAGAAACTTCGCCAGAGAAAGGACAGCAAGGACGAGAAAACTGTCCAGCAGGAACGCCAGCTGGTGGAGGAACTCAAGACTGCGCAAAATAAGTACTTTATGAAGCGTGCCCATAACCAGACTGAGGAGATGGACACTTATCGTAGTGCGTCTTCACCACCACCCGTCGCTAACGGACCTGTGTCGTCATCGTACGTCGTGACTCAAAACCACTCATACTCAACGGATCGATCTGCCCATGAGCCAGTCCGGTCGTTCTCGCCTCCCGGCTTCACAGGTGACTCCTTCTATAACACCTCGTACACTAGCACCTCATCAACACAAAAACCACCCCCATCCCCGGGCCAGCAACGCGCCCAACCGCCTCTAACATCCCCAGTTGTCCCCCCTGTTAGATCAAGTAGCAAAGACTTTATGCAACGTTCCCGTAACACAAGCACTAGCTCTTGGCAGGGGCGTGTCGGACAGAAGGAGCCAGAACAGGAAATAAAACCAGCCATTATACGAGCCATAAGTGTAACAACCCCTCCCCAATCTCCCCGCCCGTTCTCTCCCGTTCAAAAGCAGCAGGTGTACCAAGTGTCCACATCACGGACCACGGTCGAACAGCAGCACCCACAACGGGACCAGAGTTTAGATATACAGATGACCTTGCCGGTGCATGCTCCCACCAAAACCAAGGTGACAGAGGTGCAGGAGTTTAGCCATCCCGAGGGTCAGAAGAAGTCCCATTACATCACCGAGGTTTACGTCCACCGAACCGCCGGAGCCGACGGGACAGGTATGAAGCGACCGGCACCCGTCCCTCTACCTACCGACAAGTCTCGCAGCCAATCACATCCCTGCATCTTCCTTCTCCTCTTTTATTTCCTATTTGAGCGGAAAAATTAATTGAATGAAATTCTTTTCGCTTGCAGTTGCTTCCTACTTTGAAAAAAATAATGATTTGGACAAAAATTCAAGTCTAGTTTTTTTCCAGCTTTTGGAAGAAATTGATTTGTTTCATTACGTCAGGTTGATATGCAGGCATATTTTAATGCCATTAAATAACACTGCATTTCTCTGCTGTCAGTAAGCATTTAAACTTTTACTTCTTGTGTGTTGCCGAGAAGGATTCTGGGTCAGTTCGATATCCTTGTAATTCTGTTAGCTTTTCCACTTGCAGTTTTGTGTAATAAGTGTCATCTTTTACAAAATCAGAAGTTTATTTTACAGGTGAAATATCTTCAGCTTCAATTTTTCTTTTTTTCTAGATTGAAAAAAAAATCCTCAATATTATAATCTGTACATTTTCTGAAAAAAGAAAAATGTGAAAATGTGCACCTTTAAATGCTTGAGCTTACATGTGCTTTTAATATTGTCGCAATTTCAAAGTTAAAAACATGCTTTGATTAGAAAAGTTTATGATATAAAAATGCTTTAGGTCATTCTGCTTTTAAAGTTCAGTTTTAAGGATAGAGACAAAACTTGGATGAAAGAAATAGCAAAATTTATCGAATAATGCTTCCAAAGTTTGTAAGATAGAAACACGCTTGTATAAAAGTTTAAATGCTTGGTGTCTGGCTAGAGACAGTTGTTACGGGGATGTGATACAGAGGAGATCTTGTCCACTAAGGTACAAATTTCCTTCATCTGCTTTGCTCAATCAGTCCATTATATTTATATTCCAGCACAACTTTTTTTTCATTTTGATTAAATTATTAGGCATAACAGTATGTTATTCTTTGATTAAGCTTTAATTTTATTTTCATTTGGTGTTGTGAGCACTTCAAATGTAAATATTTTTGTGCACAAAATTGGTCATTATTTGTAATAATTATGATTTATTTTTTAATCTATATATTATTCTTATATGTAATCGCAATTTTTATGTACTTATTCAGTGCACAGGTGTATATGTATTACTTAATACTGACTTAAACAACACAGTATTAATTTTAATCGGCCATTTTCTCCATTGTTTGAGATGTTAGAAATAAAACTGTGATATTAAATGATAATTGATTTTGCCCCAACTCTTTGGTAGTTTAACAGAAATATTTCAAATTTCAAAACATTCTGAAGAATTCAATAATAATGATGGACATGACTTATTCAAAGCAGATGAAGTAAATTTGCTTCTTTGTGCTGCTGCCGAAGGATCGTGAGAAACTGAAATGCGTGCAAATTACTTCCCTTTGCCTTTCTGCTGTGCATTGCCATATATGGTCATGGCTCCGCCTCTTGGTATCATAGGAGGTTGTGATTGGCCGTGTGTAACCTTTGACTTTGTGTATGTGATTACCAGGATGTTGTGTACAATTGTAACGGTATTGTGCTTAACCTACTCATTGCTCTGACATTCTGTTGTAAACGCCCTTGAATCGGATTACATTTTGATTCTATCAAAATCATTCACACCTGAAATCTCATAATGAACTATTCAAACCTTTAAATTGAAAGAGTTCAAATGTGTTTTCAGGGTGAATAAATTTAATTAATAAATTTCCTTCCAGACAAAATTTGGAATTTTTTCTTCTTGATAATATTGTTCATATCAGAACATTATCCATTATTCCAAAACTAGTTCATATTTAATTTAATTATAGTGGCTTGTACTCTCCATCAATGATCAATATAACAAAACAAAACTCTTTTTTCTTAAATCAGATATTTATTGGCTCATGTTCATAAACCACTGGAATGAAATTAGAATCACAGACTCAAGGGAATTTGCAAAATCCATTTTCTGATACCAAACTAGTTTCTCTTATCTCCAGACTTTCTGAAGATTCTCTCTAAAATGCTGTTTTCATTAAGGGAAAAAGATAAAGTTACAAGAATTTGATGCAATATTCAGGATACTTTGTTTAGCATTACAGCCAGCATTTTATCATTATAACCTTTGACCTTACATAATTATATATGTATATGATTTCTTTACAGCCAATCAGGATGTGTCTTCATGTCCTAAGGGTCAGCTTGGGTCTCTGTACAAAAATTTCCCCTGGTCTGACCAATCCTGACTTTCCCGCCCACTACAAGTCCCAACCACTCAGCCCAATTATCTCCCCTCCCCCGGTTATCTCCCCTCCCCTGTGATACCCATTACAAAATCACAATGCAGTTTTAACACTGTTCAGGGTTGAGCTTTGTGATGAATACTTGCAGACATTTCACTTTTATTCTTATTTCTTATGCTTAATTGTTTCTGTTTGATTTGTTAATGCTTTTTCCTAATTTACAACTAACATGTTTAACACAAATATCTTAACCATTGGCCTTGATTTTGGGTTTCGTTCTAACTTTTGTTCTTTCAAACTTTTTATCTATTATTTTGCATATCAAATTTATTTTGAATTTTAAATGAACAATCTTTAAGTTTTAAACACACATTTTCAAAGAAGATCAAAGTATATTGATAAAATGTATTAAATCAAAGAAATAGAAATTGATTACTTTAAATTTGATTTTTTTTTTTTTTTTTTTTCAAAAAACTTTTAATTTTAAATTTTAAAGAAAACAATTTGTGTATTTACCATTTGTGGAAATTTCAGCAGACCTTTTAAAAAAAAGTAGAGAGAAAAACTTAGGTTCTTTTCATTAATTCACTCCAGCTCATTAATACTTGAACACTATTTAAACGGAAGCGTAAGTATTTAGATTGTAACCTCACTGAACACACTAATACTAAAATATACTTTTATTTCTCAAAACCATTAACATCTAATACTTATTTGTATATTTTCCAATTTTTTGTTGTCTTTTCATTTGCATTAACTTTCATTTGAATTTATTTATTTTATATATTATTAAGTTTCATGATTTTCTCTAATGCAATTATAGTGTAGAGCTTCATTGGAAAAAATTTAAGTTGATTTATTTTGTTTAGCTATTCTAATTTTCATTTTGCTAAATTCAAATTATGTTTCAAGAAATTCCTGCAATTTCATTTAATAAAGTTAAAAGAAAGTTGGAATGATTAGAAAATTTCTGTATTCAGAAAAAATAAAATCTAGAGAGGATGAATTAGATAGCGAAATTAATTGAAAACATTATTTCATGATTCATATAGTCATTTGAGATAATGTAGGCTACCCAGTATGATAAGTTCTCTTGTTTAAAAATTATCACAAAATAAAATAATATTTCATAGTCTTTAATTGTCTGAAATTGAATACAGATATTTTCTTATATCATTCCTTTCTTATTTCATCTCCGTTAACAAAGTAACGAAGTAAAATAAAGATTTAAAGGAAAGACAAATTGGGATGTGCTGATAAATTAAAGTTGGTGTTAGATGTATAAAATATTGTTTCCAGGAACAACACAAAGAAGTACGACAGCAGAACAGAAGGAAAAAGTAGAAAAAGAACGCAACAGGTTGGAGGAACTGGAGAAATCCCTTCAGGCTGCTTCTAATTCCATCATAGCTACAACGCCATGGCAACAACAACAACAACAACAGCAGCAGCAGAAGAGCTACTCTACGACGGAGCGTCATGTGACGAGGCGGGTGGAGACAAGAAAATACGAAACACAACAACAGCAACATCACCAGCAACAGCAGTCTGTGAGTAGCTATGACGGACACAGAGAGGCTCCGCCCCTTTCCCCACCTCCTCACCAGCGAAGCACGTCACCCGAGTGGGATAATATGAACATGCATGGTTCTATTATGGTAGTACGTATATCAACTCACCACTTACTAATGTTATACCTCATATCCTCTTGCTCAACGAAACATACGATACATGCGAAGTGTGAAACAGGGTAAAGAATGAACGGGAGAGTAGTATTGAAAAAGATTTTTTTTTGGCATTTTTATGAGTAGAATTTAATTTAAAAGTTGCTACCTATAATAATCCTTATGAAGATCTGGAGGAAATAACATATTATAAGTAGAAAATATCATCTCAATGCTTTTATAATTTAGATCATGTGGCTAAATAATAATTTAAACAAATCTGTGTAAGAGGGGAGATAACTGCTGATTGCCATTATATTGAATTAGAAATAATGATTATTTTTCCAGAAAAATAAATTTCTGAAATGAAAAATTATATTTTAAGAGGAGGATATTTGGTACACTGATAGAGCCTCAACATCATCAATCAATTTAAAATACATTTTTGTAAAAAAAAAAAAGGAAAAGAATCTGGAAAGAATGAACGCTTTGCTAATTTTCAAAGCACCATCGTATTTTCTCATTTTAACTGAGGTTCATTGGATGTTTTTCTTTTTGAAGATTTATTGATTATGTTGAGAATCTTATATGTTTAACATTTTGTGCTGCCATAAAATGCAAATCCAGAGTGTGTTGTATTGTTGAATCAAATATTTAATTTAACCTTTACAAGTCTCCTAAAGGTCATATAATGGTTGTGTAACACCCCATCATCACATTGCACTACCCCTCACCACCACGTGTGTAACTATGATACTGACAAATTCAGAATTTGCAGCTTCTTAGGTCTCATTCATTAGTTTAAGATAAATTTAAACATTTGTATGTGTTTCATGTTTGAAAATCTCTTAAAACAAAATAAACATTGGTTTTATAAGGAAAAAGGAAATAAAGATCAGAATCTTCCAAGAAGGTCATCAGAGGTTAACACTCTGCCAAGGTCAAACTGTAATAGTTTACCAAGGTCAGAGGTCAGCGAGAACAGTGAAACCAGCGAGAGTGAGGCTCGGATGTCCTTTGTGGAGGCCAACACTGCATTGAACAATCTACTTGGAGAACTGACCGCTTGGACAAAAGAAAAACCTGACATCACTTTGAGCTACAACCTCGATTCTCGGACTGTTACTGCTGATAATGTGTCGGCCACAGAAAAAAGAGAACTGAAATGCATCGACCAAAAACAGGAAATGGTTGAAATCGGCCCAAACACACTCACTGTCTCCAAAAATCATACAGGACGAAGGGGAGATAACTCTGGGCCAAGCAGTCGTCGGGGAAGTCGAGATGAACTGGATGTCCAGTGGGGAAGCTGTAGTCGCAAGAGTAGCAGGGATGAACTGGAATGTAACAACCAAGATTTCCTCGGCGGTGCGAGGACTCGAGATGAACTTCTGTGGGGACCCAACAGTCGAAGAGGCAGTAGAGATGAAATTGATTCGCAAGATAGTAGCCGAAGGGGCAGTCGGGATGAGATGAGATCACATGATGGCAGTCGAAGGGGCAGTCGAGATGAGATGAGATCACATGATGGCAGTCGAAGGGGCAGTCAGGATGAGCTTGGATCATATAATGGCAGTCGAAGGGGCAGTCAGGATGAGGTTGAAGCAGGACAAAATGTGGACTTTTATATTGCCACTAGTCAGCAAGTCCAAACTCCTCGCAGCCTTGTTGCTAAGGAAGTAGGCCCACATATTCAGGAAGTCCTAACTGATGATGAAATGGATGTACACGTACCAAGTTTTGGTTTCCAATCTCGGTCGGTTACAGACACAACTGGAGTGTGTCCCGTTACCGGAGCAACAAGTGCTGAGAGACGGGAACAGCATGTCACCATGATGCATGATGAACGACCTGGAATGAAGATGACCCACTCACAACAACAGGAACACACTACTTCTACCACACAGTTCCATCCAGAAGTGACCATCCATCAGAACGAGGCCACAACCAACTGGTCCGGACAGGTGACCGCCGAATCTAGCTGGAACAGGCAGACAGGTCAGTTAGTCGAGAGAACAACCACTGATCCAGGGTCCATGACCAAGCCAGGTGAGAATACAGGTAAACATGAGTGTACTATCAACGTCCCTGGACAAGGGGAACTCAGCGCGGACCAACTGGGCATGCTGCACACCTATCTCACCGAAGGCGGATCTTCCCTCAAAACGGGAATCGAAAAGTCTGACAGGACTGCAACATCAGCTGAAAGTGTGACAGTTCCTAGAGGTCAAGCAGACAGGGAGGTCACCAATATTGCTCCCGGTTTAAGTGTACAGCAAACCTGTCCCAAAATTGAAGGTCAGACCAGTCAGGGACTTGATTGGCAGACAAAACGTGGAACGTCCGAGTTTGAGGTTGATGACAATGGCCATTACGCGGTAGTTGATAAATCTCAGATGTCCAACAGGCAGCAGTTTGTCTCGTCACAATATCAACAATACCAAACCATCGACACCGTCAGAGGGTCAGAGAATACCATGGCAACCAATTCATCTTCGTGTCACGCCAGTACTACCGGGATGGGACAAAAGTCATTTATCACCTCCGAATACCAGACAATCGACTCGGAATCCTCCAACAGGCAGTCCCTGACACAGTCTAGATCACAGACAGAATTCACGGTGGCTGAATCCAACAAAGCCGCAGATGAGGTTATTTACAGTCAAGTCATCAAAAAGAAGGTAAAACGGAGTTACCTCCCTTTGGATCTTATTTTCTGATGAAAAAATCAGAATGCAACCAACGTTTCCTTCTCTTGGATGAAAGTCTTGGCATAAATTTTCTTGGATGAACTTGCTAACAGCAACTTCTCTATGGATGAAACTGAAGTATTTCTCTTTATTGTCTCTGGAATGTACAATTTCTCAGTTACCTCCGTTTGACAAATGAATGGAACAAAGTTTTGATCTTGTATAAAGTAGATCTTCCCTATTCAGTTCATGTTCTGTTTGAAATGATCTTGTTATCTCATTCCTGGGAAACTTCTAAATCCTGTCTATCGTGTACAGTTGAACCTCGTTATCTCAAACTTGTATAACTCGAGGCCCCCGTTTAATTTGAAGTATTTTGTCGGTCCTGGCCAAGCTTTACACTAGCATGCAGTCAAACTCACGGAACTCCAATACTTGGATAACTTGATGTTTTCCCATGGCCCTGTCGACTTCGAGATAATAAGGTTCAAATGTATCGTCTCTTTTCATTGTAATTCTTAACATCTGATCATATTCACGTTCACCTGCTCCTTGTCAAGTTTCCTCCTCATCGCTTGGTTCTCTTTGTAAAGGTTTCTTCCCTTTCTGTACTTTCTTCCACCTGTACAATCATCTATTCTACCTCCCAAGTCTAGCATTTGGTCCTGAAAGGTTTTGCAGCTGGAAGTGTAAGTTTTTATCTTTTGATCAACTAACTGGATTGTCAACATCCGCAGCATGACAAAGAAATCAAATTTTGCATGGATCTAACATCCCAGAAATATCACTGTACTCGCATTAGAATGAATAAGTCATGAGTTGCTTGATATGAAGACTGGCATGTACAGTGTATATTACTTACATTTAATTTCAGTACAGGGCTAGAAATTTGTTTTAATACCAGAAGTAGTCGGGCTCTAAATTTCCAATTTCACTGATCCATGTGCAAAATCAACTAAACTTAAAATTATGCTGTTTCCTTGGTAAACAAACATAGTGTAAATTGTCTAAACCAGATGTCATGGGACCAAATTTTTTCATAGAGGTTTGATATGAGTTCAGATGGAAATGCTGGCTTCCTCATCCTTCTAAGGCCGTAATGTAGATAGGGATTTGAATTAGACAGGGGTCAAAAGAAATTTGAGCTGTTCTTTCAATCTTAAAAAAAAAAGAAATAATTAAGCAATATCACTGGTTGAAAATGCTAAATTTCATGGTCCAAAATAGGGAGGGTTGGCAAGTATGAATTAATCATGTCACAATGGTATAACATAAAATACCTTTCAGGAAGGGAGGTAACTCTTGTTACATAACAACCAAATACTGTCTCCGACTGAATTCTTCAGTTGTACAATGTATGTAGAATCAAGTTCTGATTGAGAATAGAGCTCTTTGACAGAATTCGAAACAACACACCGGGGAGATTTTTCCTGGAGGTTAGTTTAACATATTCACCCCTGTAGACACAATTGAACTCTTTCAATATAAAGGTTAGAATAGTTCATTATAAAACTTCAGGTGTGAATAAGTTAAAATCAAGTCAATATCAGACTAAACCATTCATCCCTGCAGACACATTTGAACTCTTCCAGTTCAAAGGCTGGAATAGCTCATTATGAAATGTCAGGGGTGAGTGAGCTTATCACAGGTAATATAAGGTATGTTATATAAAGTCTGTGTAAGTGAGGCTTTAATCTATTAATAGATTTACATCCATTAGCTCTTCGTTTTTCTTACCGATCAATCATAACCAAGTCAGGACATACTGCTGCATCATTGCATGAACAGTTTGTTATATACTTTATATATATATATTTATAGTAAGATCTAATGAAGCATGACTGCTACACGGTAAATAATACTGTTTAAATGTAAAAGTTATATCCTTGTAGGTCTACATGACTCATGTCACCTCCATGTTTCAGTTCAGAATAAGTAGTTTTTTATTTGATTTCAACTTTTCATATTCCATTTGATTCAATTGATGCTTGCCTTGTGTATATTAGCGTAGGCTGCCGTGTGAACCTGTATCAGTAGCGGTGGACTAAGGGCTGTTCTACGGGACAACAAAATAAAGCTCTCCGATTTATATACATCTAGGTTTTCAATTTAGATTTGTATGACTCAATTCTGGATTCAGTTATTGGCTTTCCCGAGATCTAGTCTAACGTTAGATTGGGCGAGCCTGTAACAAACATTATATATGTGTGTACCTCGGTTACCCTTTTCAATTTGAACATGATCCGGTTAAGTGTAGAAATCTTTCTTTTGGACCACGGCATGTCATTTATTGTATAAAGGAATGTATTTTGCCAAATACACACATTTTATTTTTTTTATATAACAATTGCTTTTAAAGGTGTTCTCAGTCAAATTTCGGTAGATTTTCATTGAATCCTCAACCAAATGTATTAATGTGTACTGACCAGGGTAGGCAGGCTTTATCAGTTGTTAGATCGGTGACAGGTACACTAACTAAAACTGGCTGTTATCCTTTCTACTCCCTACAGAGCCAGGCTATAGCTCCCCCACCCCCCAAACAGATCAGCGTCGTGGAAGAAGACAAGATCAGTCTCCGCCCAATTGGCCCCGGGGTCCAGACTCTGGAACCAGAGGGCATGGGAACATTGGGACGCTCTGGAGCTACCACACCGAGCTTTCCTGTCAGCCCAGTCGCTTCGGCAGGTAAGGAAGATCACATCATCTTCACATTATTTTTTATAATTGTCAATCTTCATGGCACTAACAATATTGAAATATGTCCTCAAGTCACTGTGACCTATATATTTCATGTCACTGTTAATTATTTCTCCATCGTGTGAAGTGTGAATAAAATATCCCATGAATATTCATGATCTCTTTAACTGCTCCTATAACTCAACCTATGAACACTTCAGATAGTAAAATGAAATTCATGATGTCAATACATCTGTTTGTTTGCATTTGGTAAAGAAATTAGGCATTAGCCTGGCATGTGTATAATAATGGTAGATTTATTGGGATTTGTTATTTTGTTTTTGAGGATTTGTTTTAACTCTTTATATGAATTCACACTTACCTTCTTGAAATAGCTTGAATATCATGAGTTAAGAATCGAGAGAATTTGTGGTATATTTCATTCACACACTTGAAATCCAGAAAAGGAAATTGAGTTGTACATATTGTAGCTATTGAGGTAGCATAACTTTGATTTAGTCAAAATATAGAACCAATGTCATTCACACTCAGACGATCCTGTCATTTGTGTTAGCCTTAAGTCTAATGATCCTATCTTTATTGTTAGCCCCAAGTCTATAATGATCCTGTCTTTAGTGTTAGCCTCACTTCTGACAATCCTGTCTTTAGTGTTAGCCTCAAGTCTATAATGATCCTGTCTTTAGTGTTAGCCTCACTTCTGACGATCCTGTCTTTAGTGTTAGCCCAACTCTAATGATCCTGTCTCAACTCTGCCAACCTTAGTGTTAGCTTCTCTAGATGCATATATTCTCATTGTGGTATTATTTTTAGCAGCTATCTGTGCTTTTTAGCCACAAATTATTTTTGTTTCGGTTTGTTTCTGACTGTAAGAACATTGAAACAATTAAGTAAATTTCGTCCTAATAATAAAATAATAATTATATAATTCCAAAAATTTGTTTTCGAATTTGATAAGTGGTTCATTTTGATTAGTTTCAAAAATGATTTAGAAATTATCCTCTTGATAACTATAACTCAAATAACTATAGCAAAAGCTTTGGTTGACTATCTTCTGAAAGTGAATTGAAAAGTTTCAAGAAATTTTCGCCAGAATATCTGACCTACTGTGTTGGAGTCGCTGTAGAACACAGAAGCTAAGTCAACAGGCACACTCTTTGTTTGTGGTAAAATATTTGATCTAGCTTGAACCTTGAACTTTCAGACCTGTTATATGTAGATGATTGTAAGTAATATGATTTCAAAAAGTTTGCACTGAATGTTTTTCGCAGCCAATCAGAAATAAGCTTACATGACACTCATGGCTCAATCATATGTTGCTAATCTCACATTGACACTCATTGGTGAAGACAGACGGCCAATCATTATCCATTATTAACACAATCAGTTTTGCTTCCTCATCCATCTCGTTCTGCCACCATTAGGTCCCCCTCCCGTCTTACTGATGTAGAAGCTTGTAATATTAACACTAATCTGATTGGATATAACAGAACAATTTATCCAGGCCATACAGGCGAAAGTACGCCGAATGTCCCTCGGATCTAACCAGGACTTGCATGGTAACAAGGAACATTTAATTAACCCTTTATCCCTTGTAACGATGTTGTAATATGTTTTTTTCCAAAAAACTACTTTCCTTTACACATATTTTGACCTCTGCTTTGAATGAACATTACACACTGATATGAAATTTTGTCACGAAGCTTCCGGCTCTATTCCCCCAATTTGACATTTGGCCTGTAAAAGTATTTGCATGAGTAGATTTTTGAAATTGATGAAGCATGAATGTTTCAATTTTCTTGATATTAGTCATGTGGTGGGTTCCATGTTCTCGTACTTGTCATTGATCTTCTGTAAACCAGAACGAGGATAACAATTACACTGTACCTCGTATGGTTTTACTTTTGGCCTTTAATTACAAACAATTTTATTCGAAATTTGATAAAAATCTTAAATAATTAGCTATAAACTGTTGACTCTAAAAACTTTCATAAAATCCAGTCAGTGTTCTTAACATTAAATTATATATATTAATAACTGACTTTGCTTTAAATAATGAATAATTGATACATGTATCATTTTGTTTTTCAATATATTGTATTAATGTTTTAATTCACAACATCAATTATAATTTACTAACTTGCTCTAGATATTTTTTTATGGAAATAAAATATCATAGAATATCATATCGAGAACTGCCATTTTTTTTTTTAATTTGAAATTTTTGATAATTATTTAATTAAAAATTTTGCAATGTAATTATGTTCCACAATGTATTGATTTGACCCTTCACCTCCGAATGGCCTTGCTTCTTTGACCTTGAAATAACATTTATATGACCCTGAAATAATGCATACATGAAGTATCTTGGTACTTGAGAACAAAATAAGGATGTATTTCCAAACAGTAGAAATATTATTGTCATGTTTATGATATGAGATTGCTATGTTTCTTGTTGAACAGGTTTACCTTATTTGGCCAAATAAGCACCCAGTCTTTTCCTTTCTCCAGATTTCTATATTTCACCAAGTCATTATGCTCCTGTACAATAAGTTACAGACTTCTCTGATAAACATAGTGTTTGTTATGGCTCTGTAGATTTATCTGCCTCATTTCCCAGGGCGCTTATTGTGTCAAATCTGCTAAACATGAATTCAAATTACAATTTTCTTTAATCTAAATTCTTACATCTTTGCATGATATGAATACTATGACATTGATATGAAAAATTTCAGGAATGTGTCAAATTTTACTGTTGCTGGTAGATATTTTGAATATGATTTAAACTTGTACGACTTCTGCTTTAATCACTTGATACTTTTCTTCAAATATATGTATGCATCATTCTGAATGGTTGTAATAAGAACTAAGAAATCAATTGTTAGAAAAAAATTGTTCATAAATATTCATTTAACTAATATTGACCCCTGAAATTCTATAATGGACTGTTCCAACCTTTTGATTGAAAGATTTCAAATGTGACTGTGTTAAACTGAGTTTAATTTCTTTTTGAAATGAGAATGTTTCTGATTTTGTATATTTTGTAAATTTGAATCGCTGCAAGGAAGTGATTGAAAACACTTAACAATTAGATATTGTATGAATTAAACGATTTAAAACTGTAGAAGAAATTATCAAGAAAACATCAAATTAGTTAAACCTGATTGTTCGTGACTGTATATATATGTTGTGAGATGTTTTGAGCTTGTCGTAAAGGGTGTGGAATTATAGGATGTTGATAACATGTTAAATAATATACAATTATAGCCTTTTGATGAGGTCTATACATGGTTTTATTGACCTGAGAACAAATATTGACCGAGGACGAAGTCCAAGGTTGATATTTTTCTCTGGCCGATAAAACCATGTATCGACCAAAATCAAAAGGCAATAATAGTTTTATTATAAATTGATATTTTTTATCTAAATTCAGACTACAAGAGAATGATTTTTTTAACAACATTTATCAAATTGCCGTCAAATTGATTGTGACGTTATAAACGCAATATTGACTCATGTGCCCAAGCCAATCAGAAAGTGTAAAAATATCAATTGATAATAACATGCATTGCTGGTTGTTTATGTAGGATATAAATATCTGATACGTTTTGTATATGGTGTATGATTATATGTTGTTTTGATGTGATGGTGTTGTAAATTTGAAGATAGTCAGGCAGCAATATGTTTATTTAAAAAAATGAATTGCAAAAGAATTATAGAAATTTTGTTGAAATCAGTATTGAACAAACAAAAAATGAAAGTCTGGCTAAAAAAACAAAACAAAATATTTTGGATTTGATTGATTTCTCATTTTTGAATAAAAAGTCATTAGCCACTGGAAGTGTGCATATTTTTTTTCTTTCAGATCTTATTGAAAAGGGATGCAACTCTGTTATCTAATTATCTTTCAAAACTAATTGAAAAAGAAATAACATACTCGAGTTGCCTCCCTTAAATATACTTTGTCGGCTGTGCTTGTGTTGTCTGGCGCTATGAAAACATGTGATGGCTTTTGTGTTATTTTCTTTTCTGCATTTATGTTTGATGGTTTTTGGTTGGTAATTATTGTGGTTTTGTTTTTGTTTTGCCTGCGGTTTCCATAGCAACTCCACCATTCCCTGTGTCCCCCAGGACTCCATATTATAATCAAGGTAACATTTTCATTTCATTCTTTATTTGTTCTTCATCCTCATCAATTGTGTTTTCTTTTTGTTTTTATTTCAGTTTATGTTTTACTTTTTTTTTGCTTTATTTGTAACTCGGTGTTGTTTTTATAAATGCTAATAAAATTGTCCAAAGTTTGGACTGATGAATTCTGTCAGTCTGTAGCCATTTTGGACAAGGGATTATGGGAAGGGAAAAGGCATGATCTGTATAGCACTGTGGTGATGGTTTAGTGGCATTGTGTTTCACTCATTAACTTGGCTTTTTGGATTTTATCTTTACAAGTTTGTGTTGTTGACACTTAACACACACTACAATGTAGAACAAACAAACAATTGTCCACAAGTGTGTTCCTTTTTGTTGTCAGTAGAAAGTCTTAACCATGTGTTATTTAACTAGATATTGAAATGTTAAAACAAATGAGAATAATAATTAAGTTCAGAATATCAAGGGGGGGGGTCATAGAATACCTATAAGCATAAAGAAAACAAAAATTCAAGTTTAAAATTGATTAAACTAGGGGCAAAATATGAACAACCGAAATATTTACATAGATAACGCTTGAAAAAAATACAAGGGAATATGACTAGGTATTCTGAAACAAGAAACTTTCATTGCTTCATCTGAAGTGTGCGGGTCATTGGGAAAAAAAGTTTTAAAAGCTTTCTTTTAAACTGTTTTGTCCCCTCTTTATGCCTGGTTACCTTTGCATTTCAAAAATGATTACAGCAATTTCATAAAAATATTCCTCATATCCATAATTATAAAAAAACTACTTTTTTTCTCTCAATCTGAACTGCCTAAAAAAGAAATGTTAAAAGAAATAAATTAAGGAGGTGTGCTGCAATACTTGTTTCTAAATAAAAGATTATACCTATCTTTAAGATAATAACAGATTTGTACTGGGTTTGACATCTTCCTGTTACCATAGATACAGACACTAGATGGCTGATTCAGAACTGTTGGCATTTATAGGCAGTAGTCAGTAGCTAGGATCCTGTCAACTAGAATATGTGGCTTAAAACAACCATCAAACAACATATCGCTTGTGATGTTTGCCGTTTGGTTTCTGGTGCATGTAACATCATTTCTTTCAACAGACGATTTGTCAATAATTGTCATTTAGCAATTCAAATGATTCTTTGAATGAAATTTGCATGCAGTAATAATGTCAACTTTTTGGAAACAATTTAAAAAAAACATCTTTCATTGTCATTAGGTTTCATCTTTTATCCCTAAATCAGAAGATTTATTTTTACATGCAGATATTTGAAAAAGTAAAGAAGAAGCCTTCATTGTGTTAGACTGACAAACAGATTGGGAGTATTCACTCTCCATAAACTGGATGTGTAGTCTACTCAATAAAAAAGATGTAATTAGACAGCTCCGAAACTATTGTGAATTTTTACACACTTTACGGCTGTATCTAAAGTTAGTCACTGGTATTTTATAAAACAATAGAGAACAAAATTACTATTACTCAGAATAGCCAAAGAAAAGCTGTTTTTGTTGCTTTTATCTTTTTCTATTTGCAAATATAACAACTGATGGGCTCTCTTCTTTGCTTTTCATATGATGTACGTGTTTGCTTGTTTTGATTTAGCTGTTGTAGTAGTTTACTTGGATAGCAAGGGATCTAATTCTCACAAAATATTTCTGTACTCATCACCAAGTGGCCGATCATTTCTTCTGATGTTTTCAAAATGTACTTGATATAATACCTTAACTTTTAAATTTTGAAGAAAAATGTTTGAAAATTTGAGAATTGGAATTTTTTTGTGAGGTTTTGATTGGTCACATAAAAAAACAATAAAGGTGAATGGTAGTGTAGATAAATTTGGTAAAATTGAAAATTAATTCAAATTCACAATAGTTCTCAAAATTAAAACTATGAAAGAATACATCATTAAGAATTTCAGTTCATGAAAATATTTTTACAAGAAGAATTATGAGAAAAAGAACATCAAACTCTTTAAAGTATGCTAAGTCTTAGTTGGTGAAACATTATTTAAAGATGTTAAGCTTGTCTTTTGAGGCCACTTTGTACAGTAGAGATCCTGAAACAACGGTGATTTCTGCTGTAAAGCTGGTTTATAACGACAGGTTTTAGTCTATATAGAATGTTGTAGTTTGTTTTTACTAACTCCAGGCTAGCTGAAGTAAACACTCTAAACACTTTAGTGTAATGTAGCCTGCATTTTGTTCGTACTAAATCTTATGCATCTTGCCTTCTCCTCTTGTCGCCATGGCTACTGTAGCGCCCACGCCGACAATGTCGCCCTCTTCACCGTTCGCTAGCTATGACAAAGATGAGGCCTACAATAATTTGGTCGCGCGACAGATTTGTCGTGGCTCCGACCCGCTTTATGCTTCCATCCCTGAAGATGTCGGGGGCCTCAGACGATCAGGTATTGTCATGACAACCAGAATCTGAAAAATTTCAAACAAAATATGAAGGGGGAAAAATATTTTGTAAATCAAGTAGATTAAGATACAAATTTGATATAAATGGCTTTCAGCTTTTGTTATGAATAAGCATATTTTTTTAAACTTTTTTTTTGCTTTCTATCTGTAGCAGCCAGAATGTGTTAAGACAATTAGTAACTCCTTCACCCCTGAAGACCCATTTGAAATTTTCCAGCTCAAAGGTTGTTAGAGTTGGATAAGTTCATTATAAAATTTCAGGGATGAATGAGTTAATGAATAAAAATTCTTCTGAAGTTAATGTAGGTTAAACAGAAAATGTTTTGTGTAATTCTGAAACTGTTGATAGATTTACTTTGAACATAAATAGTGTGTAGCTACAATATAGAATATCGCATAATGTCTTACTCTTGTGTATTTCCAAGCAAGAATTATTTAAAAAAAAAAAAAATAGTTAAGAAAATTAGAAAACATGTTTAGATAGAAAGGGTCTCTGCTTTCATTAAATTTTGTGTCTATAAGGGAGATAACTCTCACTATCACATGACACTGCATGAAATTATTTTGGTCACAAAGTAATCCCTGCACTTTAAGTGATAAATCACATCTGCATGAATTCTGTCCTGCAAAAGATGTTAACTGAATGTTTATATTTATAGCACATTTTTTTTAAATTCAACTTTAATCATTTCTGGCATGGCATTGGATTAATTCAATAAATGTGGGACGGGCATGACTGTTTAAGGTTTGATATTTTAGGGGAAAAGACGTAAAATAATTCAAAATGTACAGGTGGATATCAAAAAAAGAAAAATCAACTCTTGTTTTGCACATCACAGTTGATCATTTACATCTCAGGAATAAGATTTAATATATATATATATATCTGAATTTTTGATAATTTTCAGGACCTCCAAACTCACCAATGATTTGTTATTTTGCACAAAGAAGGAAAACAAATTGTTTACCGTATCAAAATATCTTACAACTGATGAAATTATCTCTTATTTTAACTTCATACAAAATTTTCTAAACATGAAGATTTTCTGACAGATCCATTGTTTCTATAATCTGGCCGGAATGAAATGTAAGTGATGAACACTGAGCTGTGTGTAAAGTATAAAATTTCCAGAAATGATCATAAAACGTCAGATTTACACTCGAAGTGTTTGTTGGTCCTCAGCTGGCAGTGTGACGAGCCCGTTTAACACGATGTCGTCGACGACCTCCCAACATCACATGACACAGCAACACCAACAACACTCGATGCACCATCAGCAGCCGCAGCCGATGCAGCAGCAACAACATCAACAGCAGCTTATACAGCAGCAGCAACATCAACAGGCTCTCCAGCAGCAGCAGCAGCAACAGTATCAGCAGCAGCAGCAGCAACAACAACAACATACACAACATCAGGTTAGTACCCTCACCCAAGTTCCATAAATACAAGAATTCCTTAACTTCTGAAAATTACTTAAATTGACATAAAATGCTATATCAGAAATCCGTACTTTCTCATATTTCCCCATGTATGGTCCTTTGGCTAATTATACCTTATTGTAAATTCTGACAAACCATGCTGTTTAATAGCAGTACCAGTACCAACAGGAATATCACACCGGAGGGCGCCACCAGTCTGGGAGTGTGTCCTCACAAGATGCTAGCCACGCCCTACATGTGGACATGAGTCCTAGGATGATCTCCCCTGGCGGATCCATGGCCAGGACACCTACAAGGTACTTATCATACAGAGTTAATTCCTTTTATGATTACTTGCCTTTGACAGAGTAGTTACTTCCCTTTGTGATTCTTACCTTTGACAGAGTAGTTACTTCCCTTTGTGATTCTTACCTTTGACAGAGTAGTTACTTCCCTTCGACAGAGTAGAAACTTCCCTTTGACAGAGTAGTTACTTCCCGTTGACAGAGTAGTTACTTCCCTTTGATAGAGTAGTTACTTCCCTTTGACAGAGTTGTTTCTTCCCTTTGACAGAGTAGTTACTTCCCTTTGATAGAGTAGTTACTTCCCTTCGACAGAGTAGTTACTTCCCTTTGATAGAGTAGTTACTTCCCTTTGACAGAGTAGTTACTTCCCTTTGACAGAATAGTTATTCCCCTTTGACATAGTAGTTACTTCCCTTTGACAGAGTAGTAACTTCCCCTTGACAGAGTAGTTACTTCCCTTTGACAGAGTAGTTACTTCCCTTTGATAGAGTAGTTACTTCCCTTTGATAGAGTAGTTACTTCCCTTTGATAGAGTAGTTACTTCCCTTTGACAGAGTAGTTACTTCCCTTTGACAGAATAGTTATTCCCCTTTGACATAGTAGTTACTTCCCTTTGACAGAGTAGTAACTTCCCCTTGACAGAGTAGTTACTTCCCTTTGTGATTACTTCTCTTTGACAGAGTAGTTACTCTATTTTGTGATTATTTCCCTTTGACAGAGTAGGTTTTTCCCTTGTGATTATTTCCCTTTCTAAAACAGATCATTACCAGCTTTTGCTCAAGTTTTTATATCAGGTTTTTATTTATACTTTTAAATAGTAGAGGAAATCGACCAGCAGAATCATCTGACATATATTTATTTCATTTTGGGGATTCTCTCTGAGGATTTTTATTTTTTATTTGTGTGCCATGTGGATATATTATGAATAGTTTTGAAAGCAACATTGACATTATATTTGTTTTTGGGAATGAAATAAGACAAGGTGTGTTATACAGGCCCCACAGACCTATTGTAATACATTTAGGTTATATTAGGGTGTTTGTTGTTGTGTTGATATAATAAGTGAAGCTTGTGACAGGTAAACACCCATTACAAAAGTGTGTCAGATAACTGTCGGGTATACCCAGGAGCTGTTGATACCGATAGCATCAGTCTGTCCATACTGATTACATCAGTGTCTGAATGTACAGGCAAACGTCCAGTGTATCTTCAGGGCACAGTGTAAGATGGACAGGTTCTGTCAATGTTTGTTTGATTGTTTCTGACACATCTCCAGTGTTTCTAAAAATATCTCCGACAGGAAATCAATTGTATCTCACTGACCAAAACAGAGAGGGAACAAATATCCGTGTAAAGGGAGCTGGGTCATTAACTTTGTACAAACTTTGTTATCTCCATGATCAAAAGAGTTCGACAATATTAGTTTACACAAATACAAAAAAGTGCACTCCACCAGGATATGAGAAACTTTTAACTCACCTTAAATTTTAAATGTGCAAGTTTAAATGATATATAATGCTATCCTCTTTTAAGGAAATAATTCAGCCAGGTCTTTTAATGTTAAATGATCTGATTTAAAACTTTAAAAAGTTATGAAATTTACATGAATCATATTCTATAAACATCAAACAACAAAACTCATAGAATGTAGTTAACTTTTAGAATATTTTCAAAATGGTAGAAAGTTTTGTCAATTACTGGTAGTTATCTCATCAGGTAAACAGGCTCAGTTAAATAAGTTACAAAGCAGAATTCATGAAAACAGACATTGATAGATAAATAACAATAAGGAACAAGGAAAAGATATTAAACCTCTAGGATTTGAACTCTCAAAAAACATTATTTCCCTTTTCAGAATTACACAATATTTATCCTGCAATAAGCCCAGGGGGCCAGTACATAAACACTGATTCAAAGTAGGGGGTGGGCTTATTGCAGGACCATGAAAAAGCATGTATTGGAATTTTGAATTAGCCATTTTTGACATGAGTGGGCTTATCACCAGACATGGGCTTATTGGCAGATAAATGGTGTAATAAGAAGTTGTGTAATTTACTAACATATGGATATAGCTTTACATGAAATCATTACTAGAAATCCAGTAGATTTAAAAGGAATGCTTTTCTCCTCCCAATCCCTAATTATTTGATTATGGATGAACTACAAATACTTCAAATAAAAAACACTTTTACACATAGTGGACATTTTATAAAATTAACTTGAATGAAAAGAAAAAGGAGACATGGAGTTTTGTAAAATAAAAAGGAAAATTGGACATGGAAGACCCACTTTAATACAGTTATATTTTGATTAAAAGAAGGAGGACATGAACGATCTTTTTTTAACAAGACATATCTAAGCTATTACAGCTAGCTGGTGATTAGAGACTCGGCCAGTTTACATATAAATGGCTATTTGAGGAGATTTGTGGAGGAGTGGTAATCTAAGGCAGTTAAGAATGTTTAATGTATTCCCCCACACCAGAGACAATAAATTGTATAACCCCACATCAAAGAATCGGGTCCTTTTACTCTGTGACCTGGGTTAAATAGGGTCAAGGGTTAAAATCAATTACCATAAATTAGCTGATGTGGTTTATACATATAGCAGTTCAGGAATATCTACCACGGTCTGTAAATGTATGACTGTACCTACAAACTCTCCAACTTTTGACCAACATGACATGGTAGAACAGGGGTTGATGAAGTGGGCGATATTCTGTAGGAAACAGTTTGTCTACCTGTTCTTACCTGTGTTCCTACCTGTGTTGGGCTATTCCTCAGCACAGGTAACATACCTGTACCGTAGGTGTACAGTATGACAGTAAACGACCCCGGGGGTCGTCCGTTTGTCATTGCTACAGTTGTCAATAGCACGGTCACGGACATTAAAAGACAGGAAACCCGCACGAAAGTATTGATGTGTAGATCTTTGTGTCCGAGATTACCTGTCCTCTGTTTAAATGGCACAAATTTTTATTCAGGGCCTCTTTCTCCATTTAACAGTTGTCTTTAAAAATAAAACTGCCTATTGAGTAGTTGACAGAGTTATGTCGATACAGATCTGTTGGCCTGCTACAGTCTTGCCTCTGGGCTCTGTGTATATATGTAATGATTCACTTGTAGGGTGTAGTATGTAAGTGTCGTAGGATAGGAGTGTAGACAGCCTTAAACTTACTGTCTCACTAAAAATTTACAATGTGAGGGAATGTTATGCCTTCCACTAACAGGTAACAATTTTCACTCAATTTTATCTTATCTATGACATAATGATGGTTTTTGCTTGTATCCAAATCTTTGTGTTTATTTAATAGCAATTTTTTACAACACCAGAAAACCACATTTTGTTTATACTGTGTTCAGTGATCCGTATCGGTAAATTGTTTACTCAGCTTTACTCATGTAGAAGTATTACATTGACTGACCTTAATTGTTAAATCTCATTTACAGAAAATTGATGGGATGTAAAATAAACTCTGGAAAATATTCTAATTGTGTGATAAGTTGCCTACAAGTTATAAATTATGTAGCTACATTGTAAGCACAGCTTCACAAAACATATTGTATGTCAATCCTTCTGTTAAGATATTTCAAGAAAAGTTTTCAAGAGAAAAATACACAGTATTTTAATAATAAATCGATCAACCCTTGCATTTTCAATCAGGAGATCAATTTATGCTAAAATCCTTGTCTTGGTTGTATGTTTAGTACTGAGCTTCGCTCTATGTTCTGATATCAGTGATATATACCTGGTATATTCTTATTGTGACACCTGTGAGCTGCAGAGAAGACATGGGGGGGGGGGATTCTTTTGATACATGTTTGTTAAAACTTCATAACATCTTCCAGGTTTTGGTGATTTAATTTGTTGAAATGCAGTTTGAAACAAAAAGTTCTAGTTTTCTATATTTCATAGTTGCCAAGTTTATACAGAAAGAAGATCAATTTTCATTTAAATATGTTGCACCACGTTTCTTGAAAATACCTTACTACATCCTGGTATTTAGGTTCTGAAGTGTTATAGATTAAATAGATGACTAGCTCGTAATGGGCAAGTAATGGATAACTGCCTCAGTGATTATGTGAATTATCCTATTAAAAGGGTTTTAGCTGCACATAGCATGTCTCGTATAAAATTCATCACATGATAATTTCATTATAAAAAATAAATTCATAAAAATTTCATTGCTTGCATTCAAAAAGATCTCCATAAGATTAAAGTCAACAGCTTACTTGGGTTTTTTTTCGAATAGTCACATGAAAAATTTAATTTGAAAATTCAAGAACTTTTAAAAGACACTTGGTTCTTGATGTGTTAAGTTCATGGTTTAATGCATCATTGATCACACAAACAGAACGAGCGACGGCAAGATCATTTATATCTAGGTCAATTCTCACAAATGTTTGGTAGGTTGTCAAAAAACTCAATGTGTAGTGTAATTAATTGACTAGTATGTTCTTACAGTGTTATATACAGGGCACATGTAGAGTGATTTGGTCAGTGGTCTAAAACTAATTTTACTTGTCTTATATTGCGTTTAGAAATACGATATACAATGTTCTACATGTATATTGTAGTCGTAGGTGTCCTAAATCATGTATGTATGGCCTATGGATAGAACCTGATACATGTACTGCCTTATTAGTGAGAAAAAAACCAGTTCAAGTCAAGGAAATTGGTGTCAAAATCAGACACAATCACCTTCAGGTGTTTAACAATAAAAATTACTTCGATAGATACTTACAAAGCATATATAGGTATAAACGATTGGGAATACAACATGTGAAGGTCAGTTCTGTTTCACATTATTGATTTACTAATAACTGGGAGAAAGTGTGCAAAATGTGACTGAAACTGCATTGCTCAATTTGTCTTTCCCATTTTATGTATCAAAATAACTTCAAAAAGTATTCATTTGATCCAGACACATCTGTTATGTTCATTACACATACCCTGCAGTAACTAGGAGAGCACTTGACTATAGGATGTGGATTTTGAGTTTGTGTGAGTTGGGACTTGGTTGACGGAGATTTCGAGGGAGATTGGTAAATTTTGGTCAAAATGAGGGAGGGTTAACAGGTATGCTGTAAGCTCCGGGGACATATGGACTTACCATTTGTTGACTATACAATGAATATGGACCGACTTGTTGACTTTATAATGTGTATGGACCGACTTGTTGACTATATAATGTGTATGGACTGACTTGTTGACTATATAATGTGTATGGACCAACTTGTTGTTGACTATAATGTGTATGGACCAACTTGTTGTTGACTATAATGTGTATGGACTGACTTGTTGACTATATAATGTGTATGGACTGATTTGTTGACTATATAATGTGTATGGACTGACTTGTTGACTATATAATGTGTATGGACTGACTTGTTATTGACTATAATGTGTATGGACTGACTTGTTGACTATATAATGTGTATGGACTGACTTGTTGACTATATAATGTGTATGGACTGACTTGTTGACTATATAATGTGTATGGACCGACTTGTTGTTGACTATAATGTGTATGGACTGACTTGTTGTTGACTATATAATGTGTATGGACCGACTTGTTGTTGACTATATAATGTGTATGGACCGACTTGTTGTTGACTATAAAGTGTATGGACCAACTTGTTGTTGACTATATAATGTGTATTGACCGACTTGTTGTTGACTATTTTGTGTATGGACTGACTTGTTGACTATAAAGTGTATGGACCGACTTGTTGTTGACTATAATGTGTATGGACTTGTTGTTGACTATAATGTGTATGGACCAACTTGTTGTTGACTATATAATGTGTATGGACTGACTTGTTGACTATATAATGTGTATGGACCAACTTGTTGTTGACTATATAATGTGTATGGACCAACTTGTTGTTGACTATATAATGTGTATGGACCAACTTGTTGACTATATAATGTGTATGGACTGACTTGTTGACTATATAATGTGTATGGACCAACTTGTTGTTGACTATATAATGTGTATGGACCAACTTGTTGTTGACTATATAATGTGTATGGACCAACTTGTTGACTATATAATGTGTATGGACCGACTTGTTGACTATATAATGTGTATGGACCAACTTGTTGTTGACTATATAATGTGTATGGACTGACTTGTTGACTATATAATGTGTATGGACCGACTTGTTGTTGACTATAATGTGTATGGACCAACTTGTTGACTATATAATGTGTATGGACCAACTTGTTGACTATAATGTGTATGGACTGACTTGTTGTTGACTATAATGTGTACGTTTTGTGTTGTTACAGTCCGCCATCACCGAGCAGTCTGAACACACTCCGCCAACAGCTGAGTGTTGGGGGTACGATGAGCCCCACCTCACACTCTATGACAGGTCAGAGTTCACCCAGCCTCTACTTCGGTACGTCACGACGAGGCAGCATCTCATCATTAGCAGGTATGTATTTTCCATTGTCTCTAGTGGGAGTAAAAACAACATTTGATTTTCTTTTATCAAAACATAACATCCGTTATTGCTGTAAAGATTTAATATTTATATATAAAACCACAAAATTTGAAAATCCTTACTGATTTTAATTAATGATTTTTAGTTTTTTTTCATGAACAATAGATTTGGCATGTCATATACAGTATATATTAAATATAATTATGATTTGATATTATTTACTAAAGTAAGACTGGTATATGATGTTACCATGGTGATATTTGTGTATTTTAACTTTTATTGGACGTTACCATGATGATGGCTGTGATTGGATGTTACCATGGTGATATCTGTGTATTTTAACTGTGATTGGATGTTACCATGGTGATATTTGTGTATTTGGACTGTGATTGTGTGTTACTATGGTGATATTGTGTATGTGGACTGTGATTGGATGTTACCATGGTGGTATTTGGACTGTGATTGGATGTTACCATGGTGATATTTGTGTATTTGGACTGTGATTGGATGTTACCATGGTGATACTTGTGTTGTAGAATCAGAGCCTGCCCACATCACCACACCAAGATTTGTCAAAGACATGTCGAAATTCTGGTACAAACCTCAAATAACTCGCGAGGATGGTAAGTTTTGAAGTTTATATTAGACTTAAAAATCATTTTTGCTGCAATTATTGGTTCTTATTCACATAGATATATATCAATCTTAATGTTCTGTAATACAAGTCATGATCATATCATTGTCTTTTTGGATACAATGAATACAGCAATGGAACTTTCCATGTATTTTCCTGTACTCATTGAAACATATTTTATTATGCATCTAAACCTGCTATGTTACAGCTATAATGCTGCTGAAGGATAAACAACCTGGCGCATTTGTTGTCCGGGACAGTAACTCGTACCCCGGTGCTTTTGGCCTCGCTCTCAAGGTCGCACAGATCCCGGCCAATGTCCAAACAAAGTCGACTGGTGACCCGTCAGCTGACCTCGTCCGACACTTCCTCATTGAGCCCACACACAAAGGCGTGAGGTTACGAGGCAGTAACAACGAACCTATCTTTGGTGAGTCTGTTGTCTTACTATAGATATATTTTGTTCATGCTCACCAATAAGCCCGCCCAAAAAATCTGTACTACAAATCTTTTAACAGCTTTATTTCACCGGTTGTCCATTCACTCCTGAAATTTCATAATGAACTAATCCAACCTTTAACATGGAAGAATTTAAATGTGTCTTCGGGGTGAATGAGGTAAGGAGATAATGAATTGATGATTTGAAAGATACTGAAGAATGCATGATAGAAAACACATGAAAAGATGAATCTTAAAAGATATGCAAGAATAAATGACAAATAGAGTATACACAAGAAATTGTTATATATATTGAAAGTACACAAAAATCAATGACAATGTACATGAGTAATGTACACAAGAATCAATGATGTATTGAATGTACACAAGTCATGATGATATCAAGGAAGTTCACAAGTGGATGACACTTAGAAAGTACAAAAGAATTACTAGATACAGATGTAGCTCTAAATTTGATGGAAATTAAGCAAACTTAACTTACCTGTTTGATTTGTTTACCTTCATGCTTGTGAAACACTCGTTTTGTTCATAAAATGTTCATGTCTTCATGAAATCTGAAGTTTCGATTTGTATTTCAAAGCTTTGTTTTCCCATTTCAGGGAGTCTGGCGTCTCTGGTGTACCAACACTCCAACACACCACTGTCATTGCCTTGTAAACTCGTACTTCCCGACGCAGGTAAGCAATCATCACGTGACTCCTGAATCAACCAATCGCAAGCCTCTCATTTTAGGTGTCCGTCTTGTTTTCAAATAAAATGTCTTGAGCAATGGATTAGGTTGGGATGACCCTGTAACTTGTATCAATAGTTATCTATATCTTGGCTTGGAGATATTGTGAAAGTGGAACGTGAAGTAATTCTTCTTACAACTTTATTTTAGTCATTTTTCGGTAAATTTAACATTTCTCTTGTATGTTCATTACAATGTGAATCCTTTAACTCAGTAACCCCTGAAATGCCATAATGAATTATTCCAACCTTTGAGGTGGAGGAGTTCAAAGATTTGCTCAGGGGTAAATGAGGTAACCCCTGAAACTTCATGATAAACTATTCTGACGTTTGAGTTGGAAGATTCCAAATGTGTCTTCAGGGGTGAATGAGTTGAAGACATATGCTTTGAGATTTCCATTAAAAGATCATCAGCAAAAACAAACTTTAAGAAATTTATTTGTGAGATCATACCATCACATTCTTTTGTCGAATCCTAACACAATGGGGTTAAATGAATAATGAACCAATCACCTAGCTGTATAAAGTCAAGGTATTCATGTACAAAATAAACTAAGTATGTTTAGATATCATGACTCACACTTGGATTTATAATAAAAATTTATTTGTGAGATCATACCGTCACATTCTTTTGTCAAATCCTAACACTATGACTTGGTGTTAAATGATGAACCGAACACTTACTTGTAGACAGTGAAGGTGCAAAGAAATCTAAGCATGTTTAGATATCATGTCTCACACTTGGACTTGTTATTGATTCACAGAAACTGTAGCGATGGAAGGAAGTAGTACGATGGACAGCTCTATGAAGACGGAACTGCCGAGTTCTGCCGCCGCCCTTCTGGCCCAGGGGGCAGGTAAGTCCTCATCATCATATATGCACTGAAATTGACCTTTATCATTCACAATTCTTGTGTGAGACTATTGTACTGTAACAGAAAATCAAAAAACGATTAATAACCAAACCAGGGTCAGAACTGGACACCTTCCAAAATCTATTGCTCAATCGATTGGGCTAACTCATCAAAGATGATCGACCCAGTGCAGTTCCACTACACTCCTTCCTGCTTTTTCTAAGTCTTTGCCCCATCAGACCCAACCATTTACAACCAAGGTTCGGGCATCCCCTTACCAAATCCTTGAAATATGTTTTGGTCACAAGCACCACTGTGACAGGAGAGGGAAAATGCATGACCAAACCAGAGTTTGAACCCGGGATCATCTGAACTCTAGACAGACCTCAATTGAGTTATCTGGTTGCTGGTGACAGAACCAGTCCAGTTCTGCTACATTGAAGTCTGTGACATTAACATTTTCAAGCACTAGTCCAGATAAGCAAAATGCAGTGTTTATTATAGCAAATGTATTGGAATTCAAGGATTTTCCACTAGTCCGAACCAAAATTATAAAGTGAAAATAAATAATGAATGAAGTTAATTGTATTTACTGAAGTGAGATTATTATTTATTTTATTTACCTGTTTTTATTTCCACAGCTTGTAATGTTTTGTTCTTGAATACCGTGGATACGGAGTCACTCACGGGACCCCAGGCTGTTGCTAGGGCAATGAAGGTGACCTTTGACACGCAGCCATCACCAAAGACAACAGTTGTCCACTTCAAAGTGTCAAACCAGGGCATTACCCTCACAGACAACCAGAGAAAGTAAGTTAACTTAACTACAATCTAGTCTGATAGATCACTTTAAAGACACTTCATATTTATCAAGGATGTTTAATTATCTTCGACTTTTGTTTGCCAGTAATTTCATTATTCAAGTTCCAAAACTAAAACAGTTAGGTATCATTTCATTGTGGTGGTCATTCTTCAAATTGTTAACAATAACATAATTGGACAAAAATGAATTCGGTAGTGCACTAGAATACTAACTGTGTAACTTTAAAAACGTATGTCTTTCAATAAAAGTGACTTTGGTTTAACACTGTTAAAACTACAGAAACCTGCTATAAACAAACATTTTTAGCAGCTATCTTATCTATGTGATTTTAGCGCCGAAAGCGTTCTGCTAAATTATGATTGCTCAGATTACCGTTTCTGTACATTACCTCCAACAGCAAGTATTGTGAGTGCACCAATTCCTCATTGCATTTTAATATCTGTTAAACTTCAGCCTTGTGCTAAAATTTGAGTGCACCAAAATAGTATTTCTATAATTTTTTTACGTAACTCCCATCCATTTAAGACATATGTGATATAGCCTCTTTTCAGATATACTAAACTACACATTTGTTTCTCTCCTTGAAGATTATTTTTCCGCCGACACTACCCTGTAGCTGCCGTTACGTACTGTGGTATGGATCCTGATGGTCGCAAGTAAGTGTCAAGGTCACCTGTTGTTGCCCGAGTGATTTACTGTACAAGAGCTTTCTGTGGTATCCTGAAATTACTGACCCTATCAACCCCAGAAAATTACCAAGTAATAAAGTCTCATTCATCCCTAAAATTTCAAAATGAATTATTCCAACTTTTGAATTGGAGAAAAAAAAAGATCTAGAATAACCATGGCATCCACCATCTTACAATCTTTATTTCTCTTCATCTCATTCACCCCTGAAATCTTAAATTGAACTTTTCTAACCTTTGAATTAGAGGAGTTTGAAGGCTCAGGGGTGAGTAAGAGTTAAATACTCTTTAATACAGTGGATTCCACTGATTCCACTTAATATCACCCTGTTAATATCACGTTCCTCTTTATATCATGTTTTTCCCAAGCACCATTTTTCCCTCTCAATATCATGTTTTTTTATGTATCAATACTACTCAATGGCAATTTGTTCTTTTGAATTCCTGAATAAGTGTCTATGGTTGCTTTGTCATTTGTAATTCAATCCAAATTACATTTTGCCATTTTTGTTTTCAGATGGAAGAGAGAGACAGAAAGTGGTGCTTTGATGGAGGCAAGGTAAGCACATATAACATGGATGTCAAATAAACACATATAACATGGATGTCAAATAAACACATATAACATGGATGTCAAATAAACACATATAACGTGGATGTCAAATAAACACATATAACATGGATGTCAAATAAACACATATAACATGGATGTCAAATAAACACATATAACATGGATGTCAAATAAACACTTATAACATGGATGTCAAATAAACACATATAACATGGATGTCAAATAAACACATATAACATGGATGTCAAATAAACACATATAACATGGATGTCAAATAAACACATATAACATGGATGTCAAATAAACACTTATAACATGGATGTCAAATAAAAACATATAACATGGATGTCAAATAAACACATATAACGTGGATGTCAAATAAACACTTATAACATGGATGTCAAATAAACACATATAACATGGATGTCAAATAAACACATATAACATGGATGTCAAATAAACACATATAACATGGATGTCAAATAAACACATATAACATGGATGTCAAATAAACACATATAACATGGATGTCAAATAAACACATATAACATGGATGTCAAATAAACACATATAACATGGATGTCAAATAAACACATATAACATGGATGTCAAATAAACACTTATAACATGGATGTCAAATAAACACATATAACATGGATGTCTAATAAACACATATAACATGGATGTCTAATAAACACATATAACATGGATGTCAAATAAACACATATAACATGGATGTCAAATAAACACATATAACATGGATGTCAAATAAACACATATAACATGGATGTCAAATAAACACTTATAACATGGATGTCAAATAAACACATATAACATGGATGTCAAATAAGTACATATAACATGGATGTCAAATAAACACATATAACATGGATGTCAAATAAACACTTATAACATGGATGTCAAATAAACACATATAACGTGGATGTCAAATAAACACATATAACGTGGATGTCAAATAAACACATATAACATGGATGTCAAATAAACACTTATAACATGGATGTCAAATAAACACTTATAACATGGATGTCAAATAAACACATATAACATGGATGTCAAATAAACACATATAACATGGATGTCAAATAAACACTTATAACATGGATGTCAAATAAACACATATAACATGGATGTCAAATAAACACATATAACATGGATGTCAAATAAACACATATAACATGGATGTCAAATAAGTACATATAACATGGATGTCAAATAAACACATATAACGTGGATGTCAAATAAACACATATAACATGGATGTCAAATAAACACTTACAACATGGATGTCAAATAAACACATATAACATGGATGTCAAATAAACACATATAACATGGATGTCAAATAAACACATATAACATGGATGTCAAATAAACACATATAACATGGATGTCAAATAAACACATATAACATGGATGTCAAATAGTGGTAACAAACTGTTTCAAGAATGACTGCAACAACATATATGTACTAGTACTTTCTAAAATCATAGAGGCCCCTCAATGAAAATAAATTCTAAAACTTTCAAAAGTTATTTTCAGTCTCGCTAACAACATCAGTTCATTTCTAAATACATGTAATAGTGTGTGCTTAAAATATTTTTGAATTTGAATTTTCTCTGAAATATAGTAATGACTCATGCTTGATCATGTCTGAATCAAAAGGGGTAAATGGCCTGATATTTTGTTTTGGTGTTATGTTATTTCAAATTTACAATATATTCTTCTTTTTTCAGAGTGTTCGGCTTTGTCGCACGGAAGTCTGGCGGACATTCAGACAACGCTTGTCACTTGTTTGCCGAAGTTGATCCTGAACAGCCTGCATCAGCCATAGTGAACTTTGTAACAAAGATTATGATTGGTCAAAGTGGTAAAGTGAAGCCATAGAAACAAATATGACTGTGACCTTGTGAACTCTCCATTATGGACTTACCACTAATGGGTGGAAGAAAGAAGAAACCAGGGTGTTAAAGAAACAGAGATGCCAAGGTCATACAGAGAAGGGCACAAATGTTTCCCCGCATGTCATTGGACATTACTTACGAGTTATATAACTCTTGTTTCCATGGAGATAGAGAATCGTCAAGAACAGTGAAATGGAAAGATGGAACGTAGGGCAATATCTACTGTAATATACAACTACCACACAGTGCCGTGGTTCCAGAGGCATCTGTATAAGACCTCTGTTGTCGATGATAATGTCGCTAACATTTGAATTCATATACGAATGTAACCAATGAAAAAGGTTTTTTAAGTTTTTGTGCAAAATTCAGCTTTACATTATACAAATCATTATTTTAACTGCTTTTTCTATACTTATGTATAGATTCTGTGCGACACCCATAGAGTTTAACTGCTTCTTCTATAACAGAATAGAATATGTGCGACTCCCGTAGACTTTTACTGCTTTTTCTATACAAGTGTATAGAATCTATGCGACTCCAGTAGAGTTACGATTATTGTTCAACAGTGTAGTAGCCTTGCTCCGTTTTTCCCCATTTTCGATTATTTGATGCTGATATTATTAAGTTATACTGGAGACGGCCGCCCGGTAGCCTACCTGTAATGGGTTGCTATGGATACTGGAGACAGCCGCCCAATAGCCTTCCTGTAATGTGTTGCTATGGATACAGGTATCCAGTGTTTGAGTTGGTAGATACAATCTCTATTGTATGTGCCTTGTTGCTGTGTTTATGAAAACATTAGATCTGATTGGCCAGCTGGCAATGTTTTGGGAAGAGAGATTCTCAAATTTGAATGTTTCGGTCAATTTTATTGGCCAGTTCTTCTTCACACCGTTACGTTACGTGGTGAACAAGATTGGCGTTTTATGTATCATTAAACTTGAGAATGATGGTGCAAAAACCTTTTTAATATAGATTTGATTTAAAATCCATTTTGACTCTGATATATCATCTATGCAAAGATTTATCAGACTTTTAAGTATGACCGGTAACCAGGTTTATAGTGCTACCGAGCCCTTCAGCTAGCCTACCCCGTACAAAGAGTTTTATTTTATTTGTTGACAGTATCTTATCATTGGTCGGTCGTAAAATGACTTATTGTTTTGTTGTGTACCTGTGCATCATTTTGTTGGTCAGATCGTGGATATTATTTTGTCTTGTGAAAGTTTCTCTTGATGCCTGGCTCTCTTCCATATATAAACGTTTACTCCGAAGTAGCATGACTTTAGATGTGTCTTTGTCGACGACACATGGTTACTATGGCAACACGCCGAGTGCTGAGAAGATGGAGGATAGACGGGGGTCGACAGTGTGTGTTCAAATGCCTTGTCTTGTTTATATTATATAACGTCACTATGACCGCCTCGTTGCTATGGCGATGGTGGCGTAGTGTCGTTAACAAGCTGTAGATGTTACTCTGCATATTATTATTATATTAATTTACATGTTGTTAAATATGTATAGGTGATGAATATTGTATAGTTTAATTGTATTTAGTCAGCGAGTTCATATTTATTGATATTTTTTGTCTGAATAAGTTTTTTAATATTACAAAATAAATAGAACACATCCCTTCCCCGACCTCATCACTGAGTCAAATTCGGCTCTGACTGGGTGCTGTACCGTAAATGGACCTGCTACGATATTGCCATTTTTGAAATCACAGAATCATATTACCACCAAATAAATTGCTTTTATCTTTCCTATTATTAGACATACAAAAAACAGTGATGCAACAATTATACAGGCAGTGTTATTTGAAACATAATTCATCCGTTTGTGACTACATAATATGCATATAAATAGCGTACCTGTATAAATTCATCGATCGGTATCCAAGACAACCACATTTAGTGTTCATGATCATTTTGAACTTCTTGGGAGAAAAATGAACATCAACAAATTTCCAAATTATAATCGCATTTTGTTTACAATTTTGGGCAGAAATTGTTGATCAGCTTTTTCTGGTTATATCAGTGCCTTTGAATTCCGTCAATTTTTTTGCATGAATTTTGGGTTTCTTCAAAATAATGAGTTACCATCTTTTAATTGAAATTTGGTTTCAATTGTTTTATCATAATTTATATGTATCTTTACTCATAAATATTCAAATTATGTACACATGTACTAAAAGTACTTTATTTTCATAAAAATAAATCACTTTGCCTATTACAAACAGGATGTTTCCCTTCATGTTCGTGTTTCAAATCCTCAACAGACTGTTAAGACAAATTATTCAAATTAAGGTAGCACAAAATATCTTGATAAAATCAGTCAATTACTTTGCAAAAAGTATATAATTTGTCTGAATATTTTAAAGCATGCTCAGATCTTTATTTTTATCATAGATTATTTCATTCACAGAGATAATTTCCCTGATAAAAGTATTTCATTTGGTAATTATACTTGCTTTGCAGTGTTAGCCGAAACGGAATTCTTCTCTAGAGATTATTTGTACTAAAAGATACCTCATTTCAAATGTCTACAGAATTTTTCTTTGATTTTGAACTTTTCTTTATAAAAACACTATTAAAAGAAGTCAATGATAAATTTTACAATATTAATTTAAGGGACATAACCGTCAAAGGGAGATTATATAAATTAATTTTTTCCTTTTAAAAACTTTTCTGTCTTTTCCATATGCAATACATGTACTACCAAGTCCTGCAGTGTATATTGTAATTGTTAAGTATAACATCTATATCTAAATCCAGGTTAGCTGTACTCGCACTGCTTAACGAAGACATGGGCATAACTTACTATCAGGCTCTTTGTAGGAATGTTACTCACATATGTCAGACACTATATGTGGTTATATTTACTGATGAAATAAAAATCAGATATTTATCCGTCTTTGTCTCGGCTCTTTTGTTCATATGCTTCTTTCATGTCGAACATTCAGGCTGGTACCTACTACGAATATGTCCTTTGGCCGCTCAGAAGATGATGTATATATAGGTTAAATACCGCTTTATCACGAGCGTAAAGGTCGTCTAAAAGCGGTTCACAAATTATTATCCATGGTTACAAGGCCGTAGCAACCAACCAATATTGTTCTCAACTCCCTGGAGAGCATACAACCGGTGCTGCCATTTCGGCACTCACAGCTAGCATTCTACAATTTCTAGCATTACCCAACCACATACTCATTTACAACTGAGTAGACTAGAGCAAGCAAAGTAAAGTATCTTACTCAAGGATATAACACAAGTTATCTTCAAGAAATCTTCGATCACGGGCCTCGCGTCTATCCACTAGACCAATGTGCTTCTATAACAAAATGTTCATCAGTGAAAAATTACGAAATCTTACCTTGACAGACCATGTGACCTGGATGCTTGGTCAATGGACTCCTTGTTTAATTCTAAGCAACTTTGCTTCATAATGTCATAGGAAAATGCTCATCAGTGAAAAGCTTCAAAATATGACCTTGACATTTGACCCAGACTGACCTTACTTCTTGACCTCATTAGGTATTTTTATAAACGGTATATCTTGAAAAGTTTCATGTGAATCCGTCAATTAATACTTTTCAGCCAGGAGCTGTGGACAGACTGAGGGCACCTGTATCTCAAATACAGGGCCCTAACTAGAGTTTCCTGTCCAATTCTAAAACCCTTATACCTGTGAAATAAGCACATTAACCTATCAAAAATTTGTATATGCCCGTCAAAAATGACGGGACATATTATGGCATGGCATTGCCCGTCTTTACTAAAATCATCATGACATGAGGTTGTTTTCCTGAATAGCAGTCTGATTTGACAATATTTACTAAGAGTTATGGCCCTTTGGGATTTCATAGCTGATGCAATTTGGGTTTTATGTAGAAAACGTCAAAACTTCTTTGTGCTTCAATTCCTCTCAAATTTGATATGATACTTCAAAAAGCAGTAATCTTTAACATATGTTACAGGTTTTGTTGAATTTTTCAAACTTTCTGGGTAACAGCAAATTTGAAATGGTGGCATTTTGCAGAAAATGCATTTGTCAAATACTTGTTTGTCCCGAGATCTCCTCCTACAGTTTTCAACTGATATCTTTCAAACTTGGTAGACATAGTCATCAAGACATGGTGTTTTCCTGCACGGCAGCTATATTTAACAATATTTACTAGAGTTATGGCCCTTTGAGACTTCATATTTGATACAATTTCGGGCATTATGTAGAAATTTTTTTTGTGCTTTCATTAATTCCTCTCAAATTTGGAGTAATACTTTAAAAAGCAATAATGTTTATACTACAGGTTTTTAAAATAATTCCAACTTTTCGTGTAACACAGCATTGTATAATTGCCAAATATGGGCATTTATATGTAGAAAATGTGTTCCTGTCGTAAACTTTTATTTGTCCAGAGATCTCCTCCTGCAGTTTTCAACCTATTTCTTTGAAACTTTGTAGAATCAAATACCATGATATAAAGCTGTGTATTCATTTGTAGACAAGGTTGAAAAAAAAACATAAAAACAATTTGCTATGCATCACCATATTTTTATCTTATTTATTTTTTCCACTCGCATTCGTAGCAAAAATTTTCACTTTTCTATACCATTCTATGATTTCAGTTTCATTTATTCAAAAGCATTATCAATTAAACCGTTTTGAGACCTTGTATGGATACCTGATCACTTCCATATTCACACAAAAATATACCATTAACACCCATACTTTATCAAACATTCATACCATTACCTTATAAACATAATACATTGTACCTTCATATTTAACAAATTAGAACATAAATACAGCTTTATGCAAGAACAATCATCATTTGACAAGATATCCATGCATCACATTAATGTAATGTGTTATCACTTAAACAAGTTTTTCATTCAGCACTTTACTCTTCAACCCTAATACAGGTTGACAAAATTACTACATACATAATAAAATAGCAGGCAAACCTCTCAGGTTTAGACTTTCACCCTCTGGACCCCAATATGTAACGTCTAGGCTACAAAGAATATGGGTCCTAGCACTAACATGACTTGATTTATAAATCTGGCATCATATTATATAAGATACATTATGTACATCATTCACCACTCAAGTCTTCAAAACTTTGAACAAAAAAATATACAACAAAAGAAAAAATACATAATATAATAACATAGGAACATCATATGTCGTAGACAGTCGGTGAAACAAAGTGTTAATTCATTCACCCCTGAAGACACATTTGAACTCTTCCAATTCAACGTTTGGAGTAGCTCACTATGAAATTGCAGGGGTGCATGAGTTAACGACAGCTATGCTGCAGCACTATCCGATGTGAAACGTGTCACATGAAATAATCAGTAAATAATCAGTACATACATTTACACTGACGACATTTGTCCAGCAAAAGTTAACATTATACAGTGTAAACAGGATTGGCTTGGTCTGGAGTTTATCATCTTATTAAAAGCTATATGGTCATTTAAGGACGTGAAGAAAAGACAAGAGTTCCTGGTGAAATTCAACGACCTACAGCAAGTACTTGGCGACTGCCACCGCAGGTCTCAAACCCGTGACCAAGTGGTGGAAGGTTAGTAGTAGCAGAATGTCGGACACATTAACCACTTAGCCACCATATCGAGTAGTTCGGGATATCAGAAAGACGCATAAGCAGAAAGTGATACAGAAACCTGGAATTGTTAGAAGCAAGAGAAGTGGCATATAACGAGACAGGTTTTTATCAATTTTAACAGTATACAGTTTCTAAGGATCAAGTTTTCTGAGTCTGTCAAGACTAAGGGCACTGGAGCTTTTCCCCCAATAGCCACCAAGGAAACAGTATCACTCACACAAACAGGTTTTCCTCCTAATCTGTCGTGACTTGCAGAAGCTATCTGGAAACAAACTCTAACATAACTCCACATTACAATATCAATACGAGTGATAAATTAACATGGACATACAGAGTCTACAAACAACCTGAACACAGCACTTCATCCCCATAAAAAAATACTTCACGCTTTCTATGAAGGACATTTTTTTCTCTCAATTTTTACCAAGAAAGGGATAATAATGAGATCATATCTATTTTGCACCCATGAACAGAAAACTGTTGACTTTCTTCCAGATCTATAGTAGTCAGCCAGGACATCATTAAAGGCCCAATATATGTAACTTCAGTAAACTTTTAGTGATTCTGAAAAATTTTGGACAAAAACCCAGTTGATAACCATGCAAAAAATAAGCCTAAAACGAAATAAACCTGAGTGGTAACTACTAAGAAACCCTTGACAGAAAAATCCAAAGAATGGAAAATAATTCAGATGGGGCCCACTTCAACAACAAGCCAAGGTTAGAGGAGAGTTCGAAATGGACGCGTGTTTACAAATACCGAGTTTCAACTGCTGCTGTAACGGTAACCGCGTAAGAATTCATCTTTAATATTGCTGATATCAGTTAATCTTAACAAAATCTATGAATATAAAAAGTTATTAGGCTTAATTTTCGCTTTACCGAAAGTTACGTATATTGGACCTTTAACATCTAGCACAATTAATGTACAGAGTACATTTTAATTTTGAAAAAGAAATTCTGAAATTTAAATGTGAATTCTCATTTTACATGATAGAGCATATAGGGTCAAATTTGATGCAGGATAAACGCCAACAATCTTGGTACGAGTACAGCTTCACGTGTATTCTGAAATATTGCCACACAGCTTACCAGACACAAAATAAGAGAACAAACAAAAAAAAAAACTAAGTGTATGGTTATTGGTACAAAACAAAAGTTAAGTAAAATTGATGATGCTTTAAATCTCACTCTAGAGCAGGAAGTTCTGGAGCAGGTAAAATCAGAGAAACTTTTAGGTGTTAAAATTGATAATAATTTATCTTGGTCTGATCACATCATATTTATAATTTCAAAAATAAACCGTGGCCTCGGGTTACCCAGACGTATACGTCAATACTTACCACTCCAAGCTAGACTTAAGTTCTACCATGCATGTATTTTTCCACACTTTGTGTACAGTTGTACTGTATGGAGTGGATGCTCTTTAAACTTAATTCAAAAACTGTCCAAAGCACAGAAACAAGCTGCAAGATTGATTTTAGATGCCCCATTCGACACACCATCAGTCGAAATGTTTTCTTTGTTGCATTGGCTACCGATTCGGGATTATTTCAAATTCAAAAGAAGTGTAATGATGTACAGGTGTGTCAACAATTTAGTTCCACAATATCTTTCAAACCAGATTTCTTTTTCAAATGACAGACGTACCAGGTCATCTTCCCAAAAATCAGTAATAGTACCGAAACACAGTACTACATTTTATGCAAAACATTTTATTGTGGAAGGGAGCCAAATCTGGAACAATTTACCAGTTGATACAAGACTTTCAGGATCCCTCCCTACTTTTAAACAAAACTTGATGGGAAGCAAGTTCAGAACAGCTTAAATCTTTTATTTTTAACGAAGATTTTTCAGGTACATAATTTATTGTTTTATTTGTGCTATATTAGCATGTATTCTGTCAATTTTTACACTTTGCTACATTAGCATATATGTATATTAGACATTCTGTCATTTACTGAATACCTTATGGTTAAGCATGGAATTGTATGTCTTTGCTTCTGTGATAATTTTATTATATGTAAGTGTTACTTTTTTGTGTTAATAGTCTATTTATGACTTTTAGCTTACCATGTTACTTTTTACTGCATCTTGAGCTAATATCTTACTGCATACTTAATACATTAATTTATTGACTGTGATATAGCATTGTTTTAACTAACATTTTTACTAACAGAGGACCCTGTGGAAGATTAGCTTTGCTAAACAGGTCTTTTATCCTCGGAAAATAAAGTTTATTATTATTATTATTATTATTATTATAACAAAGTATTGACATATGTACCATAGATATGATACAAATCCATATTCCTTAAAAAAATATTATAATTAAACAAAGTCATAAGTAAGTTAGCATCAATGGAATTGATTGAGTTGGTTGACTGACGCATGTTTAGTTGGGTCACATTTTGTTTTTTTTATTCAGTAACACTTGTACTTCAAATTAAGCCAGGGGAGATAACCATACTTCACAATTAGACAAGGGAGATAACTACCTTTAACACTTGCTGCTCTCATAAACTGATCTAGTTTTATATACTTAGCTCAATAAATAGTAAAAAAATTCCTGTCAGTATACTGAATTTTTAACTGAATGTATTTGTATTGTTCAAATGTACTGTAGTGTTGATATCTTAAAAATCTATTGTTATATTTTTTTTCTGTATAAAATGTTCTTTTTAAGTTGCACACAAACTACTTTTTGGAATAATTTGTCCGCTAGGTCAATGCACATGACATTCTAAAATGGATATTTCTCTAAAAGTCAATGAATGTTATGAAACTTGCAAGAGAACTGGAAGGCACTTATGAACTAAAAATGATTGGCAGTCAGAGAGTTATCTGAATCAACTTCGATATCCCAACTCTGGACTTGCATATTTTGTAATTTTAATGTTCTGTGACAGATTATTGTAAATATACATAATTTAGGTATTTTAGCACTTCTCGCTCTTGGAGCATTCCACTAAGATATGATTGCACCAATAACAGTCATACTTCCCAACTTTTTGAAATGTCCATGGGGGAGATTACGCATGCTCAGAATTGAAAACATCAACAATATGTATACATGTACATTCCGAGGAAAAATAACACTTTTAAATGACTTCTTTTGAGCTCTTCTTTCAGATGAAAGCATCAGATCTTTAAAAACAGGAACAGTTAAGCTAATTCCAAAGCTGAAAATGCAACATTTTAGGGTCCAAAATCTGGGGTCTCCCTCCTAAATAGAGAGGGTTGGTAAGTATGAACAGTTTATGTATGTTACTTTCTGTACCTTATTATTGATTTTAATTGGAAATTTTAAAGAATTAGCAATACAGCATATTTAAACTCCATTCCATTCTACTAAAGTCTCTTTATCAAAAACAATGTCTCTAGGACCAGAACTGACCTGATGAATGCAGAGACAGTTTCCGACCCCTTCCTTCCTGCCCTATTAAGACCTCAGCATTCCTTATCACTACCTTGCCCCATGAAGACCTTTAAGCTTTTCTTATCCCTACCTGGCCCCATGAAGACCTCTGCTTTTCTTATCCCTACCTGACCCAATTGCAAGAAGACCTTAGCTTTTCCTTTCCCTAACTGGCCCCAAGAAGACCTCAGCTTTTCCTATCCCTACCTAGCCCTAAGAAGACCTCAGCTTTTCCTATCCCTACCTGGCCCCAACAAGACCTCAGCTTTTCCTATCCCTACCTGGCCCCAATAAGATCTCAGCTTTTCCTATCCCTACCTGGCCCCAACAAGACCTCAGCTTTTCCTATCCATATGGCCCCAATAAGACCTCAGCTTTTCCTATCCCTATCTAGCCCCAAGAAGACCTCAGCTTTTCCTATCCCTACCTGGCCCCAACAAGACCTCAGTTTATCCTATCCCTATCTGGCCCCAATAAGACCTCAGCTTTTCCTATCCCTACCTAGCCCCAACAAGACCTCAGTTTATCCTATCCCTATCTGGCCCCAACAAGACCTCAGCTTTTCCTATCCCTACCTAGCCCCAAAAAGACCTCAGCTTTTCCTTTCCCTACCAGGCCCCAAGAAGACCTCAGCATTACGTATCCCTACCTGGCCCCAAGAAGACCTCAGCTTTTCCTATCCCTACCTGGCCCCAAGAAGACCTCAGCTTTTCTAATCCCTACCTGGCCCCAACAAGACCTCAGCTTCCCTTATCCCTACCTAGCCCCAAGAAGACCTCAGCTTTTCTTATCCCTACCTGGCCCTAAGAAGACCTCAGCTTCTCTTATCCCTACCTGGCCCCAAGAAGACCTCATGATCAGCATTACGTATCCCTACCTAGCCCCAACAAGACCTCAGCTTTTCCTATCCCTACCTGGCCCCAAGAAGACCTGCCCTTCCTTTCAAATTTGGGTTATACAAGTTCGAGTAACAAGGTTTAACTGTATGTTCTCGTGAAAATAAATACACAATCTACAGCAATCGTTTCAGTTTTAACTTATTTGATAATGGCACAACGTAATACATGCAATACTAATCATGTAAAATGCTGAAAACATTGGAGACTTCTCTGCCAGAAATCTTCAAAAACATATCTTGGAGCATTTACTGTCAACATTACTTAGTTGGTATGTGTAATCATCAGCATGAAAATGAAAATTAACTCCTTGGGTAAGTTGGATTATGCTTAACAACCAGTTTGTTAATTTTTAAATGAAACCTTATAGCGATTGTAAACCCTGGTTGACCTTTTAGTGTTTATACACGGTATAGCAAGGCTTTGTCAATGTTCGCTTGAAAGCAGCATCACATTACTTGGTCTGACATTATCCCATAAACGAACAACTCTGGTACAACTGGCCCAACCATTTAAATGAAAATAACCCTGGACTTCAAATTCTGATTTTTTTTAAATATCTAGTAAAGTTTCTATACACACTGCTGTAAGGTATTAGACAATGGAGGTAAACCTAAAGACTTAATATCACCTCCTTCTACCACTGTATCCTCGATGGCTGTCTACCTCCCTCTCCCTACGCACAGGAGACCGTGACCGACTCCTGTACCTGTCTCTATTATTATACCTGTCAGGAGAGTGTGATTTACTCCTGTATCTGTCCCTATCATTATATTTGTCCACTGCTCGATCACTGCGATCATAATCCTGTATGATCTCACCACTAGCGATCTTGCTCAATCGTTCCTGAATTTTGGACTTATTTACCACAGGTGAATTTTTCACTAACTTGCTATTCAATTTCCGTGGACTTTCCTCATACTCGTCTTGCGATTCATGTAGACGTTTGTCTTTTTTCCTCGATTTTTCGAAAGATTTGTCCCTAGATTCATCACGTGAGGTATCTCTAGAATTGTTACTAGATTTTCCTTTCTTGCTGTAATTTAAGTCCTCCTCCTCACTATCTGAATATGCATCCTTTTTCCTGTATTTTTCACGAGATGTGAATGAGCTTTCTTCCTCGTCCCTTGCATATGACTTTTTGTCCCTTTTTTGCACCCTATCTCCTCTATCGAAGTGTTCTACCTCTTCTTCAGAACTTTCCACCTGCCTTTTTTTCTCTGGTTTCTCCCGCGTTTGTTCCCTTGTTCTGGACCGCTGTACCTCTCCTCCATTACGTGATTGCCTATCTTTTTTCCGCACATTCTCCGTATACTCGTCTTCCTCACTTTCACTTTGTTGAGCCAACTTATCGATCCTGCGTGATTGTCCTCGAGACCTATCTGCCTTACTATACCGCTCTACCACTCTCTCCTCCTCACTACTCTCCTCAGAAGAACTATCCATCCTTGCCTTTTTGCTGACTTTTTCTGTACTTTTGTTTCTGTCATATTTGGCAGATTTACCTCCCTTTGTAGAGCTCTCCTGTTTAGTGTCTTTACCTTTCTTTTGCCTTTCCCACGGATCGAAGTATGTATCGTTTGTAGATTTTGGTTTACTTTTAATTTTCTCCTTATTTTTGTGATCCGCCACCACTTCCTCGGCGGAGTCCGAGTCTGAGCCACTACTACCATCACTACTACTGTCACCACTGCTACTACTGCTGCTGCCGCTGCTACTACTGCCGCTGCTGCTACTACTACTACTGCTAGTGGCTTTCTTTACAGCTGGTCGAGGTTTCGGAGGTTCCTTTTTCTCATTTACACTATTAGCACTTTTTACCTTTCCTTGAGATTTTCTTCTGTCTACAACCTTTTCTTCTGAATCACTGGTTTCTTCCTTCCTTCGTCTTTTATCCATTTGTGGCCTTCTGTCATTTTTAGTTCTGGAGTTATCTTGTCCCTTATTTCTACGATCGACAACTTCTTCTTCAGACTCGCTTCTAGCATCCCTTCTTGCAGGCTGCTTTTCTTTTCTTTGACTGAAATCCTTTTCGTTCTTTCTCGGATTTCCCTTACTTTTCCTTCTGTCTTCCATCTCCTCCTCAGAACCACTATTTGCCTGCTGTCTCCTCTGTTGCTTGTTTACATTCCTTTGTGATCCGACATCATTTTCAGAATATCTTTGATTCGCTTTTCCACTGCTTTTCCTACGCTCCATCACTTCCTCCTCTGAATCACTACTTTGTTCTCTCCTTCGTTTTTCACTCCTTTGCTGTCTTTTATCATTATCTATTACCCTTTGACTTTCTTTAACTCTACTTTTCTTTCTATCTGTAACTTCCTCCTCACTACTTTCATTCTGTCTACTTCGTTTATTATTTCTTTGCTGCCTTTGATCATTTTCTCTAATTTTGCTTGTATTCAGTTCTTCCTCATCAGAATCACTGTCGGCCCTCCGTCTTTCTTGCCGATCATTTCTACTCGGTCTCTCATAACTTTGTTGCCGATTATTTTTACCTTGCCTTTCATAACTTTGTTGTCGATCATTTCTAGTTTGTCGTTCATAACTTTGTTGTCGATTATCTTTACTTTGTCTTTCGAAACTTTCTTGCCGATCATTTCTACTTGGTCTTTCATAACTTGCTTGCCGATCATTTCTACTTGGTCTTTCATAACTTTGCTGCCGATTACTTTTGCTTTGTCTTTCGTAACTTTCTTGTCGATCATTTCGATTTTGTCGTTCATATTTTTCCTGTCTATCATTTCTATTTTGTCTTTCGTAACCCTCTTGTTGATCATTTCTATTTCGCCGGTCACTGCTTTGCAGTCGGTCATTTCTACCCTCCCGATCTTCACTTTGCTGCCGATCATTCCTATTATGGCGATCCTTTCTACTTTGTCTGTCATTATTCTGTTCTCTATCATTAATTTGTCCAACATCACTGATCCTTGACCGATCTTTTCTGTTGCTTCTACTTCTATCCATCACTTCTTCTTCCTCAGAATCACTCTCTCCTCTACCTTTCCCTCGATCGTTTCTTCCCTGTCTATCATTTCTCTGATTGCTCCCTCCCCTCCTTACTATCTTATCATCCTCAGAGTCACTATCCTTCCTGCCTTTCTTATTCTTCTTTTCTGCCCTCTTTCCTTCATCAGCATCTTTGTGATTATCTCTCCCTCGATTGTTCCGTCGTTCAATAATCTCCTCCTCTGAATCATCTTTCTTTCCACGTTTGCTATTTCTGGTCATTTCTTTTTTATCTTTTACATTCCTTTGACTTTCTTTTCCTTGTTTTTCCCTCTTACTTTCCTTCCTGATTTTCACTTCCTCCTCCTCTGACGACGATTCATTTCTCTGTTTTCGTTGTTTAGCGTTGTTTTGGTATTTTTCTTTCCTTGTTTCTTTTTCTTTCTGTTGCCTAACTTTGCCTTCCTTTGTTGCCTTTTTCCTTTTCGGAGGTTTGTCATCCTCTGACGAGCTCTCTACAATAGAAAGTTGAAAGAATTAAGGGTTTTTCACAGGGATTTGTTGATCAAATTTATATGTTTTTTTAAAAAAAATTTGTTTGATTTTTATGCAAACTGGTTTTAGTTAATTTTGATATTGTTTCTGATGGCAGTTTTCATAGCTTAAACTCGAGACTTCTTTTTCAATCTACCTGTTGAAATGTTCTTGAAAGCCAGACAAGAAATTCAAGTCATTTCCTATTTTCAATAAATTTTCAAGTCTGAAGAAAATCTCTACTGATATTGCAGGATATTTTATTAGATCTGTAGATATTATACAGACTTATATTTTTTGCCTCTGATCGATCAAAAACTGTAATCCAACAAAATGTTGAAACTATCTTTACAAAACTTTGTATTAAATTACTCATTCACCCCTGAAATCATAATAAACAATTCCAACATTTGTTTCGGAAGAGTTCAAATGTGTCTTCAGGGATGAATGAGTTAGATATCTTTCAAGTTCGAAGGGATCAAGTATGTTTAAGTCTCTAAACAACTTCTTCTGAATTTTAAGGTTCTTTGCAAGAACTGTTATCGAAGAATTGACATATAATCTCTTACTAACCCGATGAAGAAGATGAACTTGAATCAGAAGAAGAGGATGAGGATGAAGATGATGAAGAAGAGGATGACGATTCCTCGTCAGCTTCAGCTGCCTTCTGCTGCATCAACTGTTTTGACTTGTTTTTAAGATGTTCACGTAGGTCATCCCTGAATAAGTTAAAGAAGATTTCAAAACAAACCATATAATTGAATGCGTAAACAACCAAGCATGAGCTTACATGTCATACTGTTTCTATGAAGTAAAACAAACTTAAAATAAATATTTGTGCTATCTGTTAAATTGTGGAAATTACACATAGGAAATGAAAACAAAATCAAGATCCATTTGTTGCAAATAATTTTCAAAGTATGTGTTTTTCTATCATTCTTCAAGTCTGAAAGTTCTCTGCAATATCTACGATTTTAAAGTTACAATCTTATAGACAACAATAATCAGAAGTATGCTGTTTAATTTCTTGAATACATTACAACACCACACTAGGTTCTAAATATGTCACATAGCATGAGAAAATGATCAAATTATAAGATGATCACTGGTCACTGTTCTAGTCTCGTTATTACATATATGAATTCTTTTTATAACCGGAGTTCACAAAACATCCTAATTTTCTATACAGAACTTCTACACATTTTTTGCACCAAGAATAAATTTTTGATTTCAATAAATAACTATAGCAATTTTGCATACATTCAAATTCAATAAAGTTTACTAATATCAAACACTTCATTTTTTGTAATAAATATATTGAAAAATAATAATCTTTATTGATTAATAATAATCTTATTTTTGTGTTCAAAGAATACTCACGTCAGTCCCCCAAGTCCTATTGTCGTGAAAAAATTGATAGCAAATCTAGTGTTCCTTGGGTTGTCTCTCGGCATCAGCCCCTCAAAGAAGCCAGCCAGGGTCCTGAAAATTCAAACACAAACACATTCAAAACATTTTTCAAAGTTCATTTATTGATTGTGTAAAAGCATCTAAACAAAGGTTTTCTTTAAAGCACAACATCATACCAAAACCATGTACCCTATTTTACTGGGAATAAGCCCCCTCTCATGAATAAGCCCCCTCCCCACTTTGGCAAAGGTTCTTGGAACAGGGTGGGAGCCTGTGAATAAGCCCCCACCCTAAATTTTGTCTTTCTCTCAATAAAAAGCATGCTAATTTCTTTTTAATTTTGTGTCTGAACATGAAATATATCTAACTATGTGCAAAAAAAAAAAATCTATAATGCTAAACTTGAAATAAAACATTGCTGTGTTAAGAACACCATACTTTCATGTTTGAACTGGTTGTGCATTTTGCAAACTTGTTATTTTAACAAAACAAACAACTAGAATTACATTACTGGTATAGTATGGACTGAGTTCCTAGATCAAAACAGTAGAATATCCAAGATGGTGAACTTTTGTGAACAGGGGTGTATTCATGAATAAGACCCCTCCCTACTTTTGATCAATTACTTTTCTCAGGGGGTGGGGGCTTATTCCCGGTCAAATACGGTATGTCACTTATAACTACACCAGTTCAGTAATGCAAACTGTAACAACTTACGGATCCCGCAGCCGATTGTTCAGCTTAGGAAGGCCCATATACTCCGACAGCTCCTGGAACAAAGTCTTGATGAAGATCCTACTGGCCGATGTGGTGTCCTCTTCGTTCAGTCTCACACAGGACAGCACCTGAAGTTCAAAATGTCAATGCTAAAAGACAGTTACTAAAAAATCTGTTGCCTCCTGCTCATCCATTTAAAACTTTACCCTGGAGGAGACAACATTTAAAGGTAAAATGAACAGCAATAAATGTCTATTACACATGAATATTAGTTTCTCATTGTTTGACAAATTTTCAAAATCAACAACAGTGACCTTGGCTTTGGTTTCCAAAATGCTTATTCATTGAATTTTATTATCTTTTTCTTTCCCCATCATTGTTTAACATTCTCTCAAAACAGCCATTGTGCAAGGAAACCACAATTACAAAGTAACTTAGAAATGGATGATAGTGATCGTTAATGTTGCAGAGGCAATTGATCAATTAAACTTTTTTTAAAATTTTATTAAAATTGTCTATTTTAAAGTGAGATGTCTCCCCTTTAACACGGAGAATGCAGTGTTCTATTCCATTCCCGGGCTCAGCCTTTACCGAGGTGTCTCCCCTATAACACAGAGAATGTAGTGTTCTATTCCCATTCCCGGGCTAAGCCTCTACCGAGATGTCTCCCCTATAACACGGAGAATGCAGTGTTCTATTCCCATTCCCGGGCTAAGCCTCTACCGAGATGTCTCCCCTATAACACAGAGAATGCAGTGTTCTATTCCCATTCCCGGGCTAAGCCTCTACCGAGATGTCTCCCCTATAACACGGAGAATGCAGTGTTCTATTCCCATTCGGGGCTAAGCCTCTACCGAGATGTCTCCCCTTTAACACAGAGAATGCAGTGTTCTATTCCCATTCCCGGGCTAAGCCTCTACCAAGGTGTCTCCCCTTTAACACGGAGAATGCAGTGTTCTATTCCTATCCCCCGGCTAAGCCTCTACCGAGATGTCTCCCCTATAACACGGAGAATGCAGTGTTCTATTCCCATTCCCGGGCTAAGCCTCTACCGAGATGTCTCCCCTATAACACGGAGAATGCAGTGTTCTATTCCCATTCGGGGCTAAGCCTCTACCGAGATGTCTCCCCTTTAACACAGAGAATGCAGTGTTCTATTCCCATTCCCGGGCTAAGCCTCTACCAAGGTGTCTCCCCTTTAACACGGAGAATGCAGTGTTCTATTCCCATCCCCGGGCTAAGCCTCTACCGAGATGTCTCCCCTATAACACGGAGAATGCAGTGTTCTATTCCTATTCCCGGGCTAAGCCTCTACCGAGATGTCTCCCCTTTAACACAGAGAATGCAGTGTTCTATTCCCATCCCCGGGCTAAGCCTCTACCAAGGTGTCTCCCCTTTAACACGGAGAATGCAGTGTTCTATTCCTATCCCCCGGCTAAGCCTCTACCGAGATGTCTCCCCTTCAACACGGAGACTGCAGTGTTTTATTCCCATCCCCGGGCTAAGCCTCTACCAAGGTGTCTCCCCTTTAACACAGAGAATGCAGTGTTCTATTCCCATCCCCGGGCTAAGCCTCTACCGAGATGTCTCCCCTATAACACGGAGAATGCAGTGTTCTATTCCCATTCCCGGGCTAAACCTCTACCGAGATGTCTCCCCTATAACACAGAGAATGCAGTGTTCTATTCCCATTCCCGGGCCAAGCCTCTACCGAGATGTCTCCCCTATAACACAGAGAATGCAGTGTTCTATTCCCATTCCCGGGCTAAGCCTCTACCGAGATGTCTCCCCTATAACACAGAGAATGCAGTGTTCTATTCCCATTCGGGGCTAAGCCTCTACCGAGATGTCTTCCCTATAACACGGAGAATGTAGTGTTCTATTCCCATTCCCGGGCTAAGCCTCTACCGAGATGTCTCCCCTATAACACGGAGAATGCAGTGTTCTATTCCCATTCGGGGCTAAGCCTCTACCAAGGTGTCCCCGGCTAAGCCTCTAACGATGTGACACACTTACTCCCCATGATATGGCATCTGTGTGTAGAAGGTGGGAGAAGAACTTGGCCACATTGCGGAGTTTATTGGTCTCCAGACGATGTGTCGTTTCGTACTGCTCCTTGAACATATCTTGAAACGGGCCTATAAACTTCTTGTTAATCATGCAGAATCTCTGTCAACAGAAGACAATTTATATAATACTGAACATTTGTGAACAATGACAAATTTGGAAGGGTCTATACAACTCAACACATACTTTCTATAAACTATTTAACAAATTCATATTCCGAATACAATATAAGGTTCAGTGATTTTTCTTTTCAAACATAAATTCTAAAAAGCATCTAAAATTGTTCCTTAATAATTAATAATAACAGTAACTCTGTTCTTGGAACAAGAATGAAATCTTCTGTTATGTTACATCTGAGCTAAGAGACCAAAGAACTTTTCAAAGGTAATTCACAACAGTCCAAAAGTTACACTTACCTGAGCTAAAAGCCCAAAGAACTTTTCGTAGGTAATTCACAACATTCCAAAAGTTACACTAACCTGAGCTAAAAGCCCAAAGAACGTTTCGTAGGTAATTCACAACATTCCAAAAGTTAAACTTACCTGAGCTAAAAGCCCAAAGAACTTTTCGTAGGTTCTCTGCTGCCCACAGCAGTCCAACACCATGTTACACAACTCCACCTACAACAGAAAATCGGGCGGATTGGTTTGGATTTAGTACATCTTTGTTGTTAAGTAGATTAGTTTCTGTGAAGGCACTGTGTAATATCCTAGTCTTGACTGAAGCAGTGGACAACACATTCATATTTCACCAAGAAAGCCGGGGTTAGATTACCAATCAGAGGTAAAATGATATAAAGTGACCTGCCCAGCCACGTAGGTTTTTCTTCTGGTACTCCAGTTCCCCACATTTAAACTACTTGAATATTTAAATCCGGACCAAAAAAGGTTGATTAATATGAGTCATATTATCTGTTTTGAAATTGTTGTACAAGAGGCCCACTGGGTCTGAATCAGTCACTTGCTCTGTAGCTTGAAAGAATTAGCACTGAAACCAACTTCTGCAAGCCTTAAAACTAACATACAGCACATGTTACCGCACAAATGTATCTACCCCGGGTTCACCAGTTATTACAAAGAAGACCTTAATATTTAGAAGTTGTGTGAAGATTTAAACATACCTGAAAGAAGATCAAGGTCATTTTTTAAAATCAAATTTGAAGATCCCAGCATGCTACATGCGGCATACCTAAACTACCAGGGCTCTGGACCTAAAGGTTATTCAGAAGAAGTTGTTTGAAGACTTCAACTCATCTGGCCACTTTGACCTGGAACATGGGCTAAGGTCATTCATTTGAACAAACTTTAAAGCCCTTAATCATAGCATGCTACTTGTCAAATGTCATTATCCTAGGTATTTTGGTGACTGAGAAGCAATTGATTGAGTTAATTTTCAACATCAGAAGGACAGTTGGACCATGAACGCCAAACCTTGACATAAGCTTACTTGCTGTTTGGGCAGGTGAGCTAATAAATAAAGTTTAGAAATTTTATATATTTACTAGCCTTAATGTCTAACCATATGCCTCTTGCTTTAAAGGAATGAGGACTATTTGTTAATCATCTTAATATTTAACACATAGTACTTTAGACATTTCTGCCAGGGTAACAACAAAAGTTAAATGCTATGTCAAGAAAAGTTGATACAGTGTCTGCTGATCCTTAAAGGCCCAATATACGTAACTTTCGGCAAAACTTTAAGCGAAAATCAAGCCTAATAATTATATTTATAGATTTAGCTAAGATCAACTGATATCAGCAATATTCAAGATGAATTCTTTCGCGGTTACCAGTACAGCAGCAGTTGAAACACACTATTTGTAAACACGCGTCCATTTCGAACCGTCTTCTACCTTCGGTTTGTTGTTGAAGTGGGCCCCACCTGAATTATTTTCAGTTCTTTAGATTTTTTTGTCCAGAGTTTCTTGTTAGTTACCGCTCAGGTTTACTTCGTTTTGGGCTTATTTTTGCATGGTTATCAACTGGATTTTTTTCCAGAATTTTTCAGAATCACGAAAATTTCCCTGAAGTTACGTATATTGGGCCTTTAAGAGATATTATGGGTGTACTATGATACCTCCTGGCCAGGTTTGAGCTCCATCTTGAGAAGTTTGTGAGCACACTCCTCAAAGTCGAGACTAGACTGAATTGTGAGGTAGATGGTACGACGGAGAGCCACCAGATTTGTCTCCGTCTTGTCCACGATCACCTGGTTCCCAGCTTCTGTTAACAGTGGTACAATGCTATTAAACAATGCTTCTTAACTCATTCACCCTTGACAATACATTTGAACTACTCCAAATCAAAGGTTGGAATAGTTCATTATGAAATTTCAGGGGTGATCTTTCCAGTAATTAAAGATGACGGACCATTTTTCATTAAATTGCAACTAAAGTTCAACCCTTTGGATTGAGATTAAGTGACTTAAGAGTTATCTCCATTATATATACAATTTAATAACAAAAGAGAGATTTTGTGGCTCGCATTTAGTTCACTAATACAATTTTCATTATCTATCAAACTCATTTACTATTTATTTTGTATTTAACAATTGAAAGACTGTCAGTGGAGATAGGCTTGAGAGCTGAAATTTCATATCATTTTCTTTTCACAAATTTTCAAAAAGTTGTTTTTAATTATGTTGTAAATAATTCATGACACAGATAGTGTTTGTGTCAAACTGGACAATTTTAAATAATATATTCACTAAAGAATAGAAATGAAAATAAGAAAACATTAAATTCCATCATTGTATGTAATCAATCAAATTTTCACCAAAACCAAATAATACCCAGACACAATGTTGTTTTTAATATCATTAACTTTATGCCGGGTATACATACCATTGGCTTCATCCTCTTCACTATCACTGTCACTTCCTGACCCGCTACCGGACCCATCCTCATCCGAGCTGTCCTCATCTAGAATATCTGTAATGTGAATCAGTATAGATTACCATGCTGTAGACAAAACATTTATGGAACAATTCCTCAATGAAGATTATATATAATTAATTCTTGATTATCGTGATTTTCTTCTGAAGAGTAAAGAATGCAGGGATACTACACACGAGTTCCTTTATGTTTTAAAAGAATTTAACTAATCATCAGGAGAATAAGAGTTGCCATAAAGATGTAACTACTGTTGAACGTCGCTATATCAAAAGTCTGTGGGACAGTGGGAACACTGAAAGAGTTAACAAAGTATTCTACTGTTAAACGTCGCTATAACAAAAGTCTGTGGGACAGTGGGAACACTGAAAGAGTTAACAAAGTATTCTACTGTTAAACGTCGCTATAACAAAAGTCTGTGGGACAGTGGGAACACTGAAAGAGTTAACAAAGTATTCTACTGTTAAACGTCGCTATAACAAAAGTCTGTGGGACAGTGGGAACACTTCAACAGTTAACAGAGTATTCTACTGTTGAACGTCGCTATATCAAAAGTCTGTGTGACAGTGGGAACACTTCAACAGTTAACAGAGTATTCTACTGTTGAACGTCGCTATATCAAAAGTCTGTGTGACAGTGGGAACACTTCAACAGTTAACTGAGTATTCTACTGTTGAACGTCGCTATATCAAAAGTCAGTGTGACAGTGGGAACACTGAAACAGTTAACAGAGTATTCTACTGTTGAACGTCGCTATATCAAAAGTCTGTGTGACAGTGGGAACACTGAAACAGTTAACAGAGTATTCTACTGTTGAACGTCGCTATATCAAAAGTCTGTGTGACAGTGGGAACACTGAAAGAGTTAACTGAGTATTTTACTGTTGAATGTCGCTATATCAAAAGTCTGTGTGACAGTGGGAACACTGAAAGAGTTAACAGAGTATTCTACTGTTAAACGTCGTTATATCAAAAGTCTGTGGGACAGTGGGAACACTGAAAGAGTTAACAAAGTATTCTACTGTTAAACGTCGCTATAACAAAAGTCTGTGGTAAAGTGGGAACACTGAAAGAGTTAACAGAGTATTCTACTGTTGAACATCGCTATATCAAAAGTCTGTGGTAAAGTGGGAACACTGAAAGAGTTAACAGAGTATTCTACTGTTGAACGTCGCTATATCAAAAGTCTGTGGTACAGTGGGAACACTTAGAGTTAACAGAGTATTCTACTGTTGAATGTTGCTATATCAAAAGTCTGTGGTACAGTGGGAAACTGAAAGAGTTAACAGAATATTCAAGTTAACCAAATTTGAAAGTTTATATTCAAGTTTGGCCGGGACAAAATAGTTTCAATATTTGAGTTTTATGAGTTTGAGATACGAAGCTAGATGGAACACATACAAGGTCTTTATGTTGGAGAAAAAAAGAGCTTCCATAGTTTCACTCACATATAGTGAAACCCAATTAACTCAAACTCATGGGGACCTAATCAATAGTTAGAGGAATACATGGTATTCTAGTAATCTGAGGTTGGTTGGGACCAAACAAACTATTCCACGATTGAGGTGTATTAAAGTTACCTGGGTTCCAGTAATGGGGTTCCACTGTAAATTAAATTTCTGGTCATCAGGTTTGTACTTACCTCTCTTCAAAGCCTTATATTTCTCCTCATTCTCTTGATACTCTGGGTCAGCCTTAAATACATCTGTCAAACAAAATATATTTGTACTAATTCAGCATCAAAAATTAAGAAAGGGCCATTACTCTATACCCAGTACCATATGGGACACAATTTTCAGTATGCTACATTTCCAAAGCCTTCTACTTCTGAACAAAATTCAGCATCAAAAATTAAGGAAGGGCCATAACTCTGTAGACAGTGTCATATGGGACACAATTTTCAGTATGCTACATTTCCAAAGTCTTCTACTTCTGAACAAAATTCAGCATCAAAAATTAAGGAAGGGCCATAACTCTGTAGAAAATGCCATATGGGACACAATTTTCAGTATGCTACATTTCACCGTCTGAACATTTATCTTCATATTGTTCTTTACAAAGAACACTTTACTCACTCAGTAAATCCTCTGTTGTGCCCTCATCCTCCAGAGTTAATAGATGTGTAAATTGTTCCTCCTCCGCAACTAGATCCAATTCACCCACAATGGATTGGTGATCCTACTCACAGAAAGTACATCATAAGCAAAATATTCTTTCGAAATTAGATACACTTTTCCTTTATTTCTTAGGATGACAGGGACATTACTAATTGCAACTCAACCAACATCATTTTCAAGGCATCCTATGGTTCTGCTAATGTCAATGATGGGCTATTTCTCAGTAAATATGCCATATTAGACACTTTTTATGCACAAACGCTGAAATTACCTTCACAAATACATGGCTACTAAATTCCCTTGTTATTATTGGATTTACAAATACATTTTTGGATGTGAGTGAAGATTGTTTAAAGAACATGAAAATATTATTGTTAGATATTAGCTTTAAACATAGACATTATAGAAATTCCCACTCTATAACTGTTTATCACATAACTGACCCATTCAATCATGTCATATGGCCATGTCATAAATATGGTATTACACACGTGTAATAATACTATTGTGACATCATAAACAAATGACGTCTTTATTACGTCATATGATTGTCTTGGTAGTGAAAATTGTACCGTCAAAGAAGAAATTTCTTCTAAGAGAATGAATTTGAGAATTTTGGTTATTTTCTCATAAATATAAGTTATAGTTATATGATAAATAGAATCTTACACTCGTGTCAATGTTATATGGAATTTATTAAACTTGCCTAAAGGCTCGTGACATACTGAATTATTGAACTCGTTTAATCAATTCCAAATTACATCGACACTTGTGTAAGATCCTCTATTTATGCAATTGCTGAGCATCAAGAGACAAACACAATCATGACATTATTATTGACTCTGGGGTCTAGCCTCACTTGGCTCCGCAAGACTATACATAATTATTGACACTAGGGTAAACATATATATGGGTCATACCTTAAACCCGTCTTTCCTGATAGCAAACATGACTTCAATCATGTACTGAACACGCTTGTCTATCATGCCCTCATGTAAGATGTTCCGCAGTCTCTCAAATATAGCTGAAAGTAAATATTTAATTGACATTTCACTTATTTCAAAATTTGTTTTTCTATGTATATTGAATTCAGTTAAGAAAATAAATACATGAGTACTTTATTTAATTTTGAGTTTTTGATGACACAAAATGTTCACAAAAAATAACTAATGAGCCACTGGGAGTGGCCAAGAATGTGACAATGGAATTGTAATTTTCAGTGACACTGACCTTTGACCAAGTAAGCTGATTTTCAAACCTTTTAAAGGTTTTTAAAAGTTAAGATAGACGTGAATTTCATAAACTGTTTCATAAAATGTTAAGAAAATGCTTCAGTAATTGCAAATAAGGCAAACACAGTTTTTCAGTGTTCACAGAAATCCCTAGTTGAGAATTTTCACCTAAAAACTGTTGATTGTACCAAGTTTTCAAGAGTTGTCATATCTTACAAAGGTACAGAATATCTTACAAAGGTACAGAATATTTAAAATGTTCCAAATATTTACTCCCAAATCAAAAATCAATTTCATAAATTATGTGGGCATAAATTTCAGGGGTGAATGACAAACAGCCTGTGCATCACTGACGACTGACCATTGATTCCCCTGGGCGACACCTCTGTCAGCTTCTGACCAGACTCCTTCAGGAAACCAATGGACACCTCTACAGAGTCGTCTGTCGGATTCTCCAGCAGTAGGGTCAATATTTCCAGAGCTATCACCTCATGTGCCTAGTAAAATAAAAAATGTTTTAAAGTCAAAATTGTATAGTTTAATTGATGTAGTATATACAAAAAAGGTTTTGCCTTACTCACCCTTTTTTATGAGGGAGAAATTATATAATTACATTTAATATTTAGTTATTTAATGGAAAGACCAAATTTACACTGTTTACTAACAAAGGGTGACAAGTTCAAGTCAGAGAGGTACAAACAAAACTTAAATGCTGCTGGGTTGAATACTACAGTTTAAGAAGAATGAAATGTCAGGTTTTAATATGTGGGGTCGAATACCAGATTTCCTTGCAAGACAGAGGGTATATATATATAAATATATATTTCAATATATATATAGGAAATGAAATTTGATGGCGGTTGTTTGTTTTTCAGGTTATGAATTAGATGCAGCATAGATTTTGGAATTTTAACTACATATTTATTGCAAGTAGCAGTGTTTAGTGTACAATATATGGAGGCTTATTATTTTCAGCCTGGTACGCCTGCCAGTGTGAAATTATCACTTACCACTTGCTGGTTGACAAGATGAGCAAGGAAACGTGTTGTGGACAGACACAAGGACTTGTCATTACGTTTAAATCCTCGACGGAACTGAATCACCAGACGACGAAGCATCAGCTCACCAATTTGTGGAAACTGAAAAACACACAAAGGTTTACTGTAAAATATAAGGAACAGATACTGAGTATATGAAATATTGAATTATAGAATCCTGCTGTGTTGAGTTTAATGGTGTATATACCTCAATGGGTCCTGAAAATATAACAAACACAAGGAACTGCAAAGCAATTCTTATTGAATATGTCTCATGAATCATCGCAAACTATACCTATCAACCTAAACAAAAGAGAATTCAATCCTTACATTTATATTCAAGTGCATTTGGATAATTTTTTGATAATTTCTAAAACATCAGACTTGTGAGAGGCTAACTCTAAGGAAGGTGCCAACACAGGTCATGCCATCCCTGCACCTTTTTTTTTTGCTTTTGCATTGAATGTTTATTTCAACCAGACAGCATGAATCTATTTCCCACACAAAAGATTGTGAAAAATGTTCTTAATACATGCAGTGGACAAGTGGATGACACTCTTGCATTCTTCTACCGCTAGCCCATCACATCTGTGTCTCGGGTGTGAGGCCTGCATGGGGTAATTGCAAGGTAATCTATGGTTTTCCTTCGTACCATGGATTTCCTCCACAAACACGTCCTCAAATGATCATAGCTGTTAATGGGATGTAAAACAAATCTACAACTCACCTTTGTGTTGATGACAGCCACCAAACCAGCATACACATGTGTGAAGGTCGGCGAGGCTGCCTGGGCCTGGATCACTGAACGACACAGCAGGCCCCTTAAACAAAACAACTCTCATTATTTCTTCCCTGGTTTAAATGTTCTTTGATCAAAGCAAGTCTGCGAAAAGAGTTTAACTATTAAAATGAATATGTCTTGCCATTCAATTGCAAGACAATTCAATTCCCTCATTTGGAATCCAAACCAATTCCATTCTTTATTAAATAGAAGTTTCTGTTATTTAAAGGAAATTATTGCCCCTGTTGCCAAACAATATATATGTCAAGTCCTTTACACCAATGCATTTTGGTTTGTCCAATATAGTTACATCCCCTAAGGATCTCTGTTCCACTACATTTTAATTTGTCCGTTATAGTTACATCCCCTAAGGATCTCTGTCCAACTACATTTTGATTTGTCCATTATAGTTACCTCCCCTAAGGATCTCTGTCCCACTACATTGTGATTTGTCCATTCTGCATTTACCGCCTCATAACTTTTCTCTGGATGTAACTATGCAATTGGTCAAAAACCTCCTTAGTTAGCCAAGTAGTTTTATCAATGTATAGTCTACGAATTGAATATCCTTCACAATCTAGAACTGCTGATTATATTTCTTTCAAAACACTAATGGAGGGGTGGGGGCGGTAATATTTCATTATTTCACATTTTTTTATTTCTTGTAACGGTTCCACAGAGCTTTATTTTTCTATTCCAAAATAATTTAGCAAAACGCCTTCTTTCATAATCAACAGTTCTTTGGCAGAAATACAAGGATCCTTTATCAATTCCCCTCCAAAATGTCATAATGAACTATTCTAATCTTTGAAATGGAAAAGTTCAAGTGTGTTTTCAGAGGTGAATATAATATTAAGTAAATATAAGTTTTTAATAAAGTTTCAGACACTGACCTGCCTCTGACAATGTTTTCCTGAAACAACTCCTTGACGATATCCACCAGGTTGGATACGTTAACTTTGTTCACCAAACCATTGATGCTTTTCTTCAGTGCTTCCCACGCAATCCTCTGAAACTCCACACTGCAATATGACATGCAATGAAACACTTTAGAATGATATAAATTATAATCTACACTGAATTACATTTAGCAGTCACTGTATAATTACAAAATTGATTGGTTGCTTTATGAATTACAACACAAACGTCATTTCTTTTTCATATTTAAATTTTGTGTTTCAACTTCTGCAAGATTAACAATTAATGAATTCACTTTATCGTTTAATATCAAAATTATTGCAATACAGAGTTGAAGGCATTGCCTGATCCAAAAACAAAATGGACTAGAACTGTTGCGAAGATGGCTAATACCACCAGCAACCCCAATGAGTAAGTGGGTAATGTTTCATAAAAAAAGTTGATTAAAAACTGAGACTGCTAGTCACACAAAATTTTACTAATCTGATATATGAAAGGGGAATAACTCTCTGAAAGAAAATGGTGAGGGAGCCCCTCAGGAAGGGGGGAAGCAAAGTCAATTCAGGGGGCACATTTCCATATTGTATTGGCGATTTTAACAAAATAACTTCTGGGAGGTTATAAAGATAACTAATTGTAACTGATAACAAATTAACTTTGTGGTGGGGAGGGGTATTACAATAAAATAACTGATAACAAATTAACTTTGTGGTGGGGAAAGAGGGGGTATAACGATAAATAACTGATAACAAAATGTGTTTCCTTAGTGTTACCTTGTTTTATCAGTTATTGCAGCCTGCATCAATCGGAGACGAGCTGGAGGGATATAGGCACCACCAGTTCTCGTTGTTAAAGTCGAAGCTTTAGGTGTAATAGTCTTCTCTCCATCCTTTTTGTCCTCTGGTTTTCCTTCCTCACTACATCAAATGAATTATTACAAATTCAGATTTAATCAACCCAAAGTCATTTCTCCAGACAGTTTTAACTATTGTCAGTATTGAGATTAATTAACTAAATTGATATTGCCCAAATAACATTTTTTTTATGTTCTAACAAACTTACCTCCCTTTCTTGTCTCCTGAAGTTGTTTTATCCTTGTCCCTACTACCATCTCTCCGTCTGTCATCATCTCTTCGTCTGTCATCATCTCTCCGTCTGTCATCACCTCTCCTTCTTTCATCATCTCTTCGTCTATCATCATCTCTTCGCCTGTCATCATTTCTTCGTCTGTCATCATCTCTCCGTCTGTCACCGTAGTCCCGTCTGCGTTCGTTTTCCCTGTACCTATCATTACGATCACGTCCTCGCCTGTCATTGACCCCTCTGCGATCGTCTCGTCTGTCATCTCTGTAACGATCCCTGTAGTCGTCTCTGCGCCTATCATCTCGGCGGTACCTCCTGTCATCCTCACTGCTGCTACAAGATATAAGAATATTTAATTAGTTGTGTTATTGTTACGTTAAAACAATGAATATTAGCCAGGTTTTTTCTCACTGGTTTGGGATGGGGCCTTTTTGTCTTATTTTGGGAAGAAAATTGGTGAATTGGGAAAAGATTCTTTCAGGAGTGCCCTTCAAATTTTAGGAATTCTGCTTAAATATGATTTAATTTCAATTGGGATTGGAGCCCATTAAGAGCCACAAAACACCCTCAGAAAAAGCCCTGTTAGCTTCGAGACTCCGAGACTGCCTCCTGTTCCCTTTTAGTCACCACTCCTGTCACTAATGTACTCACCATCCTCTCTTTCAAAATCATGTACAGCACGTTATACTAGCAGATACAGTCGAATCTGTATTAAATGACAATCCTTTGGAAGCAAAAATTGTGTTTTTTTTATGCAAGGTGTTTCAAATACACTGTAGCTTTACAAGTTACAATTTGCATTTACAACAAATACAGTCTATGAAAATCCTTTGTAAGTACGAATTGTGATATTTTTTTTTGAAAGTTGTCTCAAAATGCATCTGATATCTTTACTAAGTAACAATTAACCGCTGATTTACTATTGTTGTGGTGACTTCTCTGTGCAGAGTTTTATTTCTAATGAAATGCAATCGAAAGTTTTGACTTACCTCCCTCTTCTTCTTGTGACCTGTAAGAAAACAATAAAACATTATACAACAGTATTCACCTAGATATCTATATACATAAAATTGAACTATGTACTTAGAAAAATTGTTTATATATTAAATACTGTATTTTCTCTCCCAAGAAAGAACTGTACATTAAGGGCAGGTACAACCCCCATTTGGGCAGGTAGCAAGTTACTCTTCATTCTGTATATCCTGATTAAAAACTTGTAAATGGCGCTGCAGATGTCCATTAAAGGAATTCAAAGCTGCCCAATAAAAATTGTCTCAAATGCACCTCCGTTCAGATGTCAAAGTTATGTTGAAAGTATAAGACTAAAAATCAATAAAATGATCTTTCAGGAAGGACAATTCCCACTTAAAACTACTGATCAATACAAAATTATTATTACAACAAAATGTGCTAGCTATTCCCATGCTGTTTAACAGTGAAGTTCAGATTTTTTCTAGTTTTTCAGCATGTGAAATGTTCATTTGGGCAACTACATGTGTATATGTAGTATTTTGATTTATTACTTGTGGCTAGTGGGCAAGTGCTTCAAAAAGTTACTGTCAAACCCTATTACTTGATAATAAAACACCTCTATCTGTTAAACTTTTACATATTTATAAACATCTTTGTTTCATTTGTAGAGATCCTTCCATTACTTTTGATAACTTTGTAGATAAAACAGCGAAATTGTAATCACAACAAGACAGATTTTATATTGCAATGTCCGATTGACACCTACCTCGACTGCAGATTTGAGAACGGCCGGAGCCTCATCCTCGCTATCTGTGATCTCACCACTCTCTGGCTCACTGTGGAATTTACTCATGTCATGGTGAGGTGGAGTAACAGACTTGGACTTGCGTCCTGGTGATTTGGACTTTGACTTGTTGGCATCTGGTGAATTGGATCTAGATTTAGATTTTTCTTTGGAATGTGACTTGGATAGCTCATTATCATCATCTTTTTCACGGAGTGGGGAGATAGATGTCTCTCTGTCAAGAGATATTTCTACTTTATCTTCCACTTCTGGTGATGCTGACTTTGATCTGCTGGATGGTAGGATTATTTCCTGTTGAGTGGCATCATCTTTCTTTGGTGATGAACCTGGCGATCCAGATTTTGATCTAGACCTTGACCTAGATTTTGATCTAGAAGATTCACTTTTACCTGGTGTGCCCTTTCCTTTAACAACTGAAGATCCAGAATTTGACTGTGATTCCTTACTTATCTGTGGGGATCCAGATTTTGACCCTGGACTCTTATTTTCTACAGTTCTAATTTTTGGTGACCCAGAACTTGAGTCGACAGATTTTTCCTTTCCATATTTAGAAACCTTATCCTTAACACGAGGAGATCTTGATTTTGATTTTAGTCTTTGAGGTGACCTTGACCGGCTATCTGTGTCACTGTCACTATGACTACTGCTTGATGACTCGCTACTAGACGAGCTGGCACTGTCTTCACTGTCACTAGAGGAGTTATTTCCCTTGCCACTTGTTGGTGTTATACTCCTGTTACTTCTTTTGCTAAAATGAAACAAAAATACATCATGATTTGGGATACTATTTGTACATGTCAATAAATTGGCAATATATAAATGTGACATAGTAACAAAGTGTCACAACTTTCATCCCAAGCAAACAGGAAGTCCTGGGGAACTGTTTGCCTTAGGCTGCTAGGCTGTGGAAAGGAAAACTGTTTGGACGGAATACAAAATACAAGAAGATATATTTAAAAGCTGTATATGTTTAAACAATAAACATTAGTAAGTAAAATACATTTGAGAAAATTTTACAAAACAAAGGATATGAATATAATATAACACCCCGGGAATTTTCTAGGGTCTCTAAGGGGCCAATATAAAGCTCCATTCCCAATGAGATTTGGGCTTCAAATAAAACAAGTGTGTGCATTGCAGACAAAATGATATATATTTTGCAGTTTAATATCATATATATCAATAGATGATTTTATTCAAGGGCCTGTTTTGTTGATATAACAATGATTTTTCACTCAGGGAATTTACCCAATTTTCCTAGAAAAAGCCCCGACACATCATGCACATTAAACTAAAATGACAGAGGGAAAGGAACAGCAAACGATAGGAAGAAACACACATATATACATTACAGCTATAATAAGCTAGTTCTAGCCTGGTCAATTGTCCCAAAAGCCTGGTCTTCGTGTTGGTCGTAACAACTCTTGCCACATCGACCAAGCTATTGATTCAATTGACCAGGCTAATGCGCCCGGGCCCGAACCTCTAATCGGTTTCAATCTTACGGCCAAATTTAGGTTCAAAAACATTTTATAGTACAAAAAAAAATAGTTTAAACATGAGGAACTTTTCCTTTTATTTTTGTTGAGTGTCTCCCGCTGGATTTGATTGACTACAAAATTCATGAGTTGCCTGACTAAGTCAATAGTGTTTGTTTAATCAACCAAGCATTTTTGGAAAATACTGATATTTATTGAAACCAAACAAGTATGTCATTTAGATTTGTAGGGATGTTTCATTATTGACCCAATTTTGACACCTTGTATTATCAATCAAATCCGTCAACAAATGGAAAGTTACTGTACTGATGCAGTAACAATGAAGATCCTAAATAAACCTAGTATGACAAGTTTATCAGATTTGTCCCACACGAAGTTAGTGCATGGACCTTATTTAGACTTCACTCAGACATAGCATAAAAATAAAGAACTCAATTAATGTCCAACATTTCAACAATAAAAGGTAAATGTTTTGTAGCATATGGGACCTTCAATGTGCTTCTGTTCAGTGCTGCAGCCTAAAAAAACAGAAGGAAAATATAATTTTGTGCATACGAAAACACCCTTTTCTAATCACGTCATAATTTTTTGGTGCCTTAACCCGAATATTGGGAAGGAACACACTATTCTGTCGAATATCGACAAACAATTTCTTTTCAATACCTCGGCATCTTTGGCGAAACAGTTTCCCCAATTTCTAAAAACACCGAACCAACGTTGTGTGCAGGTGACGAACAGACAGACGATCGCGAGTCTCGCGAGAGCTGTTCGAGATCAGTGAATCGCCACCAATCAAATCGCGGGAAAGGAAAGGTTCGCGCCAAGTTCATTATTCATTTTGTCAACAGGCTGGACACGGGAGGCGAGGTTGAGAATTTTTTTTATTGAGTAAGTAGAGTTGTAATCTACCGATTTATAATTGCAAATGTGCATTTTGCAGATTGGTTTTACTTGTAAATTTTCTAATTCATTTGACATTTAAATTCGCCACAAAATTATGTTATTCAATATTTTTTATGTGTCATGTTTGGAAATAATGAAGAAGGCCGAAGACCAAGCTACAGTTAGCAATGCTAGACTCGAATCTAGCCTAATGTACGTAACCTAGATTCCTCTACAAATCACCAGACGATGAGGATCAATATATATGCATTAAGTTTTAAATTATTTAGAAATTGTATTGTGTTTTGATTAAAGTGATATTTCAGCACAATCTACTCATTTGCATGATTCGCGCGTTATGGTCAGAACAATTTTGCATAAAAATTGCAGCTTTTAAATTATAATAAAGATTGTAAGATTTGTTTTTTCTTGAATCAGTTTTATTAAAGGATATAGCTTTCTTTTATGAACCATAAACTATATGAGCCGTTTTCAAACTGGTTATTTTTTCCTGTCATGTTTTCTTTTTGAAACCTACAAATTGAGGCTTCATTTCACAGTAGGCTGTCTTGTACTGATCCGAGAAAAAGTATGGATGTTTAGTTGAAAGATGTTATTAAAAAATTATTCTGTTTGTTCCAGAATAAGATATTTATTGACGATGTCTACCAGGGTGCAGCGTAAACTTGAATTCCCTGTACGTAAATCAACGAGATCCCAAACAAAGAAGGATACGACCCCATGTCCAAGTCCTTCAGTTTGTTCTCCACAGCGACCTAGACAGAGGCTGTCCGTTAAACCAAAGCTTGAGTCTCCAAGAAAGAGAATTGGCAGTGACGATGGTATTAAAATCAATATTTCAACAAATTTTATTTCATAATCATTTTGATTAACATTAATTAGAATGGTTCCTTCAGTATTAAAGTTACCTTCAGGGGCAATTATCATTAATATTGCTTTTAATCAGTTTTCACAGTTGACTTTAAAGTTTTGTCTATAAACTGGCTTCCTTAAATTATACCCCATTAACTCATTCATCCGTGAACAAAAACATTTGACCTCTTAAAGTTCAAATTAAGATTTGGGAATAATTCATTATGAAAGTTTAGGTAATAGTTAAACGACAACCAATTTTAAATGATAGTGTTTATATATTTGGACCAAACAAGATTTTTCAGTCTGTTTTGCTGCCAACAACAATTGATTCCCCGGGCTGAAATAAAAAAAATTCGGTCTAATTCCAAACTTCAGGAAAATTAGCTAGGGGCAGTTAGGAGTTACATAAAGTAAGTTTTTACATTGTTAGAGTTAATAGTAATATAAAGCCTAGGGGCCTGATGTTATTTTAGCTGTCAGAACCTGTTTGGTCAGAGACCATCCTCTGAAGTACCAGGTAATAAATCATTACCTTGATCTAGTATCATCTTTTGGATATTTTAATAGCTTAAGGTCCTTTTTTATCTCAAAAGTGCTAGCACGACTCTTGAAAAGCCTATTCATAATTTAAAGTACGACTTCTAAAGTCAAATTTCACCTGGATCTTAAGTTCTTGAATATTTCTAATATCTAGAAAGAGTAATCTAAGTATGATTTTAAATGACTTGTGAGTCGGGGTGATTATGGAGAGGGCCATTATAATTGACTCTGCAAAACTGGAATTGAGCTCCATTTTTCAATAGAATGACCCTTTTTAAAGCCTTTTAATTGTGATATTCATTACTGACTAAAAATGGCCCACTCATATTCCAAGATTTGTTCTGAAGAGTGAATGTCTTGTTTAAAATTCCATAGTTTTGGATAGATCAAAGACAGTTTTTCAGTTTCAATTTATTACCCTGTATAAAGTATTGACATAATTTCACCAAGGAAAAAGTATAATATAGCATTAATTTGTTGTATTGTTGTAATTCCAGCCTTGAAAAATAGAATAAAAGGCTTTGAACTTGATTTCACATTTGTTTGAACTTTCTGATTATTTGATATGAAAACCTCTTAAATTGATTCATTGAAGCACACAATTAGTTAAATAAATGTTCAACTTTCTTTATTCCATTATGCATGATAAACCATTATTTTGTAGATGAAGAAAATATACAACCAACAGGAATTTCACCAAGTAAGATGCGAAAAGAAAATCGTCCTACACCACGAAAAGATGAAACACCAACGTTGGGAAAGTGCAAAGCTAAACTTGTTTACGGGGCCAACAGAAATAATGGTTGGTACTTTTATATAATATTTGAAGGATATACCTGAAAGCATTAAAAACACCTATATATGTAAATCAATCAATTCATATGTTGAATTAAACGTGTTATAATGTATTAAGTTATAAATAGAAATATTTAACCATTAATTTGTCTTTATTTCAGATGGGCCAAGCTCCCCCTTGAGGGATTCGATGCCTCTGGGACTCAGCTCGCCTGTAAAAGTCCAGCCCCTTACTCCAAGGAAAGACAATGACCAAAACATCCTCAATTCACCACTGAAGGTCAAGGCTATAACTCCAAGTAAAGGGAGAAAACTGTGTTTAGGCTCGCCATTGAAAGTAAAACCAATTACTCCCAAAAAGATAGTTGAGAATTCTCACAGAAAATCCACACCATCTCTCAAACTGAAAAAACAGGATGGTAAGTTATTTCAGCATTCTGTTGTTTTTATTAAATTCAAAAAATCGTTTTTAAATAAATATTGAATTTTCTTAAATGTAAATTCTTGGAGACAAGCCATAAAAAACTATATATGATTACTATTTATAATTACAGGACAATTATATCACAAAGCCAAACAGTCCTTCCATACAGCAAAGCCTGAGAGACTTGTAGGCAGAGATAAAGAAACGGAAGAAATTTCAGCATTTGTGAAAGGTCATATGTCAAAGAAAACAGCTGGAAGTATCTACATATCTGGTGCCCCGGGAACTGGGAAGACCGCTGTCCTTACTCACATCTTGGATAATGTACAGGTAGGCACTCCTAAGCAGTTCCGGGGTTTGCGCTGAGTATTTTATAAATGGGGTCATTTCCTAAATAAATGGGGTCCTTCTGCGTTGATCAAATGGGAATGCTGAAAATAAGTGGGGTCCTTTTAAGTTTCTATGGTTGAAAAATATATATAGAGACAGCATCAACGCAAACCCTGAGTACAGTAGAATCTGAATATATTACTTTCATTTGTCAGGGGGAAATGTGATATTAACCACAGGGTTCTCATTAAAAGCCGGTTGCCGGCAAAAGTAGCCTGTTATTCACCAACTTTGAACAAGCTGTTTTTCAGAATTTTATATATGTCAACATTACAGAATGTGAAAATTCAACCAGCTATTCTTTCAAAGTCAACCAATTATTGCAAAACTTACCGAGAACACTGAACCAGAACATAATAATATAATATTACTGACCATTTCAGACCTGTAAAAAGATAGAAATTAGAATATTTGTGTCCAAGTCATGTTGGTTTAGAAAAAGGATTGTAAATTAAATATTTTCAACAATCAAAATTATTTTGTTCCTATAGGAAATATTTTCAGTGAAACACCCTCCTTGCATTAACAAAAGCTCAAAATGTTACGAAATCATTAGATTATTTATGTACTGATTTGTATGTTTTAATATGATTACATCTTATATGAAAGAAATTTCAATCTTTGTGTTCAGGCAACCCACAGCTGTAAGCCAGTATACCTTAACTGTATGACCCTGAAGGACTCGGCCACTGTGTACGGTAAACTCTACACCGACCTAACAGGCAAATGTCCACCTTCTGCCAAGGATAGACTCCGGGCCGTAGAGAAGCACCTCACATCTTCAGGACCTAGCATGTAAGCTGGTTAAAGTAATCACAGTTGTCATGTTGTTTTCAAGTCATTATCATTATAACTGGATCGTTTTCAATACGGTAGTGTATAAAATAATTTCTAAAAAGTGGCACTAAATAATTGGACCTATTCCTAGTTGAAAACTTTTTCATATGTATGCCTACTTCAAAATATTTGCAATTTATTCCTGAAAATTTTCTTATCTGTTCCTGAAGGAAAGAAAAGGTCTAATTTGGGGTAACCCGAGTTATTTTCATGGGAGGATAAACTGAATTATGTTACAATCTGATCATACGTGTGCTTTGTTTTATAGTATCATGGTTTTGGACGAGATAGACCAGCTGGATAGTAAAAACCAAGAGATTCTGTACACAATCTTCGAATGGCCATCAATGACCAAATCAAGGCTGATACTTATAGGTATGTTTAACGCAATTCAAGTTCAGAGTTAATGGAAGAATATGTCATGTTTTATCCTATGAAGTTATCCACATGGATGATTATAATTATAAAGCATAGCACAACATCTGAACACAGATCTCTAAATTCTTTCTGAATTAACGCATTCTATCATCCTTTTTGATTCATTAAGCAATATTTGCAAATAAATTATTGTCTGCTGTCAAATACAGTTATGTTTCCAACACTTTTATTCTGTTAATATACTGAATTTGCTTTAATGAAAGATTAGGACGACCTTTAAAACAAATAACTTCCGAAAATTCTACAGAAATATTAATGAAAGTGCTCTGCAAGATTCCTGAAAGTTAGAATTTGGTTTGTAAAAAAAAATTATAATAATATTTGGAGGAAGGGGTTGAAGGAAGGTAGTTGAGATGACAATTTTTAGACCCTGCCTTTCAAACCTTGTCAATCTGAACTGCCTTCCTACAATACAATGTGTGAAAGGCAGGGTCTAAAAATTGTAAACATATAATTAGTTTGAATAATGATAATCATATCTTTATTTTTGAGAGAGAGATATATAATTAAATGTTGCTGATGATTTGATGTTTTGATTAATAGGAATTGCCAATGCACTAGACCTCACAGACAGAATTCTCCCACGACTGCAAGCCAGACCAAAGTGTAAACCACAACTTCTCAACTTTGCTCCTTATAGCAAAGACCAAATCGCTGCGATTTTAAAGGACAGAATTGGAAAGGTGACTCGTTGGATTTCTGTCTCTTTTTTGGATGTTGTATTACATGTTTTTATGCCCTTCCAATTTAGCACCATCTCACATGTTCATTGTGTCGCCTGAAAAAGCGACATATAGGGATCACTATGGCGGCGTCTGCACCAACAGTTTCCATGTGATAACTCGAGTTTCCTTGGGCCAATCAAACTCAAACTTCGTACGATGCTTCCTTACCAAAAGTGCTCGCTTGGGATTGCTTTTCAGGGTCAATGGTCAAGGTCACTGTTTCTATTCCACTTGGAACTGATACAATGCATTACCATAGATAGCTCCTAAAAACTTATCTCCCAACTTGCTGCGCAGGCGACACATCTACTTCCGTGTAATTCTTGTTTTATTTAGAAATGTATTCAATGATATGCTCACTCTAATTTGTATTTGCTTAAGGATATAGATAGGGGGTACAGTCTCTTCAGATGTTTTGCTTAATATTTTGGATATACATTTAATCACATACATGTATCATATATCATTGGAAAGGTTATTAAATTTTCTATAAAGTGAAAATATAATTATAGTGTTAAAGTAATTCATAATTGCATAATAGTATATAATATAAAAAATGACGGACACTTTTGAATTTGGATCTTCTTTCACATTTTCTTACAAAAACTGACAATACTTTTCCTATTGACGGACAGAAAGGTCATCTACAAAAACGTGCCTCAGATTTTTCCTATATGTTCTAGAATTGAAGTAATTTCGATTTTATGGTCTCTGGGTGGGATTTTCATGCCCAAATTCACTTAATTGGTTATAAATCTTGTTGTAGCTAAATTCTTCAGAAACTGAGGCACGTTATTGTTGACAAGGTCATTCCCAACAATCCTGCAAAGTTTGGAAGAAATCGGTCAACAGATGCCAAAGTTATGGCTGCTTGAAGTTGACAACTTGTTGAATTTATGAAAGTGCTCTAAAGACCATTTCCACTCTTTGAAATCGGATATCTCTGGGTTTAACACTTATCTGACCGATTCTGCCTACCAAACCATTAATCATGACTAGACATGTATCCATCAAACTGTCCTCCGAAAAAACGGAGCATGCATTGGTTCAAATAACTGAGAAATTAATGAATATTAAAATATTTCTCAGTGAAAATGTCCCTTTCCCGCGAAATGTCAGACTGGACATAGGATAAGCTCCTCCCATGTAATGAAGGGGTCATTAGAAACGCTCCGGCCCCTCTCTTATAGTATGTATTACATCAAAGACTGACCATGACTTAATGGATTATAGCAGCATGATGACCCATCACTTCACACCGCCATAGCACTGGGCTAATGACTTTTTAACTGACCACGCCACTGTGTGATGTATCTGTTTATGGTGTAAACAGTACCACGTGTTGATCTGTATGAGCGTGTTCAATGTTAAATCACGTTAATTGACACATTTGGGGACATAATTTTGAAAATTACTTTTTGTTATATGATGTAGTAGGTTTATGGGTAATCAATTTTGCAAAAAACAAAAAATCAAAAAAAAGTTTTTGTTACCCCCTATCTATATCCTTAAATAACTTCTTACAGTTTTAGTTTCAGCCTATTAATTGGCTACATGAACTGCGTATAGTTCTAAAATGTTTCTATCATGTAGTATATATAAAGCCGAGTGCAATGAGAAATAATTTAACTTTTTATGTTTTTCATTTTTTGCAAGAATTACATAAGCACATGTAGGATATACGAGGAAAATTTGGGAGATTTTCAGTGTTTTACTAACTGAGTACTGTACTTCATTGTATTCTTGCTAAAAATGACTAAAGTTCTGGAGTGTTTAGTTATAAACTAGCAGAGGAGAAAATTAACCTGTTTTTTGTGTCATTATTTGCAGCTCGAGAGTGATGGAGTAGCAGTAATGGAGAACAGTGCCATACAGTTTTGTGCGCGGAAGATCTCGGCCGTCGCTGGAGACATGAGGAAGGCATTGGATGTGTGTCGCAGGGCAGTGGAGATGGTCGAGACTGAAGTCCGCAGTCAGCAGGTCCTCAAATCAAATTCAAGTAGGTATCTCTTTGAAATAATATTTTTCTCCTGATATATTTCTGTTTCAATTACACACTAACATGTAGGCTACCATTCTGTCTACTTTACACTATTTAAGTTCCTTGAATAATTAAGTAAATTTATTTCACTTGATTTATTATTGTCCTTTACAAAAACTTATTGAGTATACTTTTGAAATCCACCATGGCCCTCTTCAAAATCAGGTGAAATATACATGTAATTGAAAAGTAATTGGGCATTGCAGGGATTTTGTAATGTAATTAATTACATTACCATTACATGTAATTAACCTTGCCTTCAATTACACATTACATTCAATTACTTGAAAAAATGCAATGCATTACCATTACATTTTTAATTGCCCCATGCCTGCTTAAAGTTTTCATTTTTTGCTGACCTTTAAGAAGTTTTCTTTGAAACAGGGAATAGATGTAAAGCTACAAGAAACTTGAACAACATTTGGTCATTCTTCATTTTAAAAGTCAATATATAATCTGGTTGTAATTTTGCGCTTCTTGGTGGAAATACTAATGCTAACAGGGTTCGTATTTCATAAATGGGGTCCTTTCCCAAATAAAGGGGTCCTTCTGCATAGTATAAATGGAAAAACGGAAGATTAGTGGGGGTCCTTTTCAGTTTCTATGCTTGAAAACGATATGGGCCTAAGGGACAGCTTCAACGCAAACCATGACTAAAATATTTGCCTCATTAACAAGAAATTTATCTAAACATTTCACGTAATAAATTTGTAGGTGTTTAACATTGAAATAAAACAATTAATGTTTTATTGCAGCATTAAACAGTCCTTCCAAACAGCCGCCAGCCGTTCCAAAGAAGATTGGTGTGATGCAGATATCCTGTGTGTTATCAGAGGTGTACGGTTCCAGTACATCGTCTTCCTGTCAGGACAGCATTCCCCTACAACAGAAACTGGTGGTGTGTACTCTTCTACTGATGGTCAAGCAGGGACGTATGAAGGAAGTTACAATGGGAAAGGTTGTTTTTTTTTAAATTTTTATATTTTCATTTCATAACATTCCATGTCTTCTGAACACAGACAAACCTTGTTAACTTGAAGTCAATGGGACCCTAGAAAAACTTCCAGTAGTGCAAATTTTAATGCAAGAGTAAAGCTTGGCTGGGTCCGACAAAATAGTTCATATCAAACAGGGTGTTAGAGTTATACAGGTTTGAGATAACGAGGTTCTACTGTATAATGAACGATAACCTTTATACTTCTGATATAAACAAGGCATTGTAAAATCCTGCTCAATGTGCCAAAGATTTTTTCATTGTTCCCTTATCATAAGTATCATAGATACAGGTTTGCACTCTGTACAGGACAGTGAATGTGAGAGGAAATAGTCTTGACTCAAAACCTTTATAAATGATAAAGTGTTATGGTCCAATTAATCCCATTGTCTGAGGCATGCTATAGAGTAACAGTTATTGAGACTGTCAGATAGAAGTTTATACTTGTAGCATGTCTTCTTGACCAAAGTGGCCTCAGAATAGTCGTAAAAGAAGTATTCTCTTTCCCACCTTAACATGCTTTAAAGTGCTTTTTGTCCTATTTTCTTAGCAAAACTTATTTTTTTATGTCACTACCAGTGATCAGTCTACATGCGAATCCCGAGTCCTGTACTCATAAAATTATTAAAGGACTCATAGAAATTCTGGAAATGTTTCAATTTAACATTGTGGTCCCCATAGTTTTCAGCAATATTTACAAGAAGGATCCATGAAAATAAATCATGAATTGATCACTGCACTACTTGTAATGATGTTTCTCTAAACTTATGTTTATGATGTGTCTTTCTACTACAGCTACAGGACACCTATACAAAGGTGTGTAAGAAGAGACAGATGGCCACACACGACGAGTTCCAGGGTCTGTGTAGTCTCCTAGAGACACGAGGAATTATAGGCATCAAGAAACCTAAAGACGGACGACTCGCAAAGGTACTTACTACTTTTGTTACGTAACAGATTGGTTGTGATCCATAATTATAACCCAATTAATACATCAATCTGATTAAAGTACAGATCCTTGTTCTCACTCCTTTTTACAAGGATCTGACAACATCCCATTACAGGTCATGTTCAGATTACCTTTGTCGCCTCTTTACTAAACACTAAAATAATTTTCCAATTACCTGTCATCTTGCAGCAAACAATTTCGTCACATTATTCCACATGCACTTTTTGGTGACGAAGTGACTAAACGGACAAATGCGATTATGCAAGCTTTGTCGCCTCAAAATTTCACCTTCAATATTCTGAAAATAGTAATTTGATTGGCTAATGTAAAAAATCATCGGGACATGATCCCCTATGGGATTTCCTCACATTTTAATGCAGCAGCGAGAAGTTTACGGAACGGCGCGGAGATCAAAATATGATTTTAATGGGATTGTTTAATACATGTGCATGCAAAATTCACTGCATTTGTAAAAATTCTAAAAGTGTCAGTACTACAAAACTGTATTTTGCAAACAACATGGGGGGTATTAGTCAGCCATCGGCTTACAGTTCTAGTTATCTACTATGAATGAGGTTGGGGTGCCCAACTGGTTACTGTGTCTGACATTCTGCTACCACTAGTCCTCCACCTCTGGGCCATGGGTTCGAGGCATATGTTCGACAGTCGCAATGTACAGACCATAGTTCAAGGGTTTATCTCCGGGAACTCCGACACCACAACTTAAAATGTCAATTAAATAACCATAGCCATTAATTGTATGAAAACCACAAACAAACCAAACTTCTATGAAACAAATCTAACTTTGCCTTGAGGCCAGAACTGCCATAGGTTTCTGTGTGAATATTGAAGTACCTATGGAAGATTGATTGTAGATGTTTTCTTGAAAGATAAATAAATTATTACACCCCCTCAGCAATGTTAGGGGTATACTAGAATCACCTGTCTGTCATTATACAAAAGAAGTATCCATGGGTTTACATGTATTAATCCTCTTGTTTTGACTTGTTGCACACATTAATTTTTTACCACTTAAAATCATAATGCATTTGTCAAGATAATTGCACAATAATCAAATCTGCTAGTTATAAAAAGTTATATAGCGGGGAAACAATTAAGAATAATTGAATTATTGGGTCAATAAAGCAATACCAGTGATTAAATAATATTTGGTTTTATAGTTTTAAATATATGTGTATATATAACCATGTAATTACCATGTAACCCTGGTAAATACTAGCTTCAATATACCGCTCAGCTAGAGAGATCTAATCTTTAGTTTAATCGGTAGAGCGTAAGACTAGTAGCCAGAGGTTCCGGGTTTGACTCCTGAGGAAGGCATTGAATAAATAATGACCTTTGTTACAAATATGTATTAGTTTTATATATGTGATGATTGCATGAGGTTGACTTGTAAAGTTTAACTTAGATGTTTATATTATTTATTTTTTAGGTTTCGTTGAAGTTAAACGAAAAAGAGCTGGAACATACTTTACAAGACAAGATATTAATATCTTCCATTCTACAAGACGGTCTATAACCAGACAAGGTGTTCTACAGGACGGTCTTTAACCAGACAAGGTGTTCTACAAGACGGTCTATAACCAGACAAGGTGTTCTACAGGACGGTCTTTAACCAGACAAGGTGTTCTACAGGACGGTCTATAACCAGACAAGGTGTTCTACAGGATGGTCTATAACCAGAAAAGGTGTTCTACTGGACGGTCTATAACCATTAGACATTACTCTGGATCCTTTAGTGGTCATCAACCAATCAGAGCTTGTTGTATTGGACCTTTTTCATATTGTTATTCCAATAAAATATCTGTCGCACCATGGGACTCCAGGTTTTTGTTTAGGAGAGCCACCTACAGAATAATATTCACAATATGTGTTAAAGTATATGTAAAGGCAAGAAACCCAACCAGTCTGCGACATTAGCATTTTCAAGCACTAGTCAAGATAAGAAAAATGCAGTGTTTATTATAACAAAGGTATTGAAATTCAAGGACCTTTCACTAGTACGAACCAAAATTTACTAGTCGTGGGCATAGGACTAGTGGCTAAAGTCGCAGACTACAACCATGGATAGAAGCAATTAATTTTGGAGTCCCAGAGTCAGAAAGAGTTTTAGCTGGAATAGCCCAAAATTTACATTATCAGACTGATGTCCTCTCAGTGATATATAGCCTCTAATAATAAGTATGGTTAATAAAGAGGTTTAGGAAGATTATTGTTTTTCACAGTTGATATGTTAATATTATTTTTTCTTGAGTTAACACTAGAATCAATCTTCATTGTTCTTATTTCTGTATGGTAGAAGAAAGTTATAATTTGAAACATTTCTTGATCAATTTTCATTACTGGGCTATCATAAGGTATAGATTCATCAAAATCTAGTCACTTGCTAATAAGAAATTATCTAGTCGATTCTTAAATTGAAATTTGTACTTAAAAATCTGTATTCCTCTAAATTTGTAATAGTGGATACCGGTAATAAAAAATCTAGATACTGTTTGATTATGAGTATGACTATTTGATGAATAGCATATTATCAGGGTTTTCCCTGGGACCCTCAAAATTGATAAATGGGAGTCCTTTGGCAATTTTAGATCAATAGGAATCAAAATGCAGGTTTTTGCGAGTCGGGGAAAACCCTGATTTCAATTCTGTTACAAAATTTTGATTTATACTGTACCTGTGTACAATATCATGTTCTTATTTGTATTATACAAAATTTGTAACCATATGTACTGCCATAGCAACCTTCCTGTTTGTTTTATTCATAACAAGATTATTTCAAAACGGTTCTGTATAGTACAAGCTCATTGTCACTGTCGTATAAGATATATGTATAAAAAAAAAATGTGTATCATACTTAGGTATTTTGTACAAAACGTGTATGCATGTTGTTGTTTATTCTGATCGTAGCAGAAAGACCTGAAATAGATTGTGTTAGAAAATATTTCCATTGAAAGGTATAGAGAATGAGTGAGTCTGGAGTTTTGTTCCTGCGAGAATGAGGAAGATTTTTAGTGAGAAAGAAGGAATCAACTGTCTCTTGTTTCATTGATAATGTGTGTGTGTTCTTTTAAAATAATTAAATAATGTAGATTTATCAGTTATGTAATATAGAGTAGATTTTCAGCTTGTCATGAAATGAACAAGAAAATATTATTGCGGAATCAATAAACTTTCAGTTATTTGGGCACTAGAGTTAAAAGATATGGCTGTTTCTTAATTCATGATAGGGAGAGAGGGCAGACCACAGAATTAGACATAGCATATGATCATTTTGTGTGATCATTTAATTTTTCAGGTTTAGATATTAATTCATAATTTCAATAATTTAGAAATAATAAAGATTCCAAATTCAAATGTGTCTTCAAGTAAATGTGTGAATAAACTTGATAATACATGTACATCGCTGAAAAAGTCGGTAGAGTAGGAATGCAATAGGTGAAGGTATTTAAGTCTATTTAATATTTTAAAACAAAATTGTGATTTTTAATTTATTGGTTCCTTTTAGTTTCTATTCTTTTAATTTTATTTTTGTGTGATGTTTATTTTGAAAGTTAGCAAAGTGATTGATTATGCAAGATGAAATGAAAATTACAAGAACGAAAGATAAAGGAATGCATGTCCTGTATTTATTTAATTAACTCGTTCAGCCCTGAACTTTAAAGTTTGAATTTTTCATACCTTTGAATTGTGACTTCAGGGTGAATGAGTTGAGCTATTAAGACTTGACAAAATTTCTCATTTACTTATTAATTTATTTTTGTGAATATGCATTTGTGATCAACTATTTAATTTTAGCAATACAGAATATTTATTATCGACTTCAGGGATACAGTGGCTTTAGTACATGATAGAAGTGTATGGTTGTCATTTGGGATATTATTGTACAATGAATAGTACTGGTATTTTGTTTGAGACTACAGGTTTTGCTCTATGCAAACTTACTATGTCATCTATTTTTTGTAATGTGCACATAGCAGTGTGGTAAAATTCACTGGAATCGCCATGGTTTTCACAAGTTTCAGCTCTTGGGGAACCAGTTCTTTAAAAAAAAAAAAAAAATGTTGCAACAGTCACTATAAAAAATTGTTCCTATCATATCTTTTTCCTTATGTACACGTGTTGATATTTACTTAGACTTTCATATCCGAGGTACAAATATTTGGATTCCTAAGGAAGTGATGTATGCAGACCTATTTCTGTGATCTCGATGGAATGTTTCATTACTGATATAAAGTGTTGGTAAATGGTCCTGTTAAAGTTGACGCTCTAGAGGCCTATTTGTGATGGCTTTAGAGATAAACTGACGCCTATTTGTGATGGCTTTAGAGATAAACTGACGCCTATTTGTGATGTAAAGAAGAGTATGCTTAATTTCATAACATGTTTCGATAAGTTAAAATTGAAATAAACTTTGTTCTACAAATATATATAGATGATTTGTTATATATGATGGGTACCGTTATTTAAACCATATAAATATCTTTATTTATGATGGTATGGCATTGTCCGTCCCTCATAAACGTTTTATTTGTCTGGAGATCTATAATTTTCAACAAATTTCTATGACATCGGTTGTGTTTACTAAACCAAAGCTTGATTGACGATATTCACTAGAGTTATGGCCCTTTGGCTTTGGGTTGAAGCTTCACACTTTATGTAATAATTTTCATTGGTTTGTTAATTAAGTCTATCAAGCAATAGACCGAAAAATAAAGGACATATTTTGATGACGTCATACACAAAGTACTGACATTTTACATATTAAAAAGATTTTTTGCTTCTGCTGCACTGTCCTATTGACGTGTCGTATGACAGATTCAAATAAGATACTTGGTATCATGGATATGGACATCAGCCTCTGAGCCCAACACGTTGTATTCCGTAGTTGACCTACTATAATCTCATCAATGAATGGTGTAAACACGATCACAAACAGACCTTCGCATGCCGTGGCATTTTCTCCATTCAAAAATGACATGTCTTGGTTTCATTTCAAACTCCTCTTTTAGCAATTAATGTGTGTTCCAGTTCCACCAATCAGATCTTGTTACAGATAACTAGGGATTAAGATGTTTTAGAGGTCATCCGTTTGAACTGGGACCGTCATTGTTACGTCGGGTTATGCGCAAAACACGGATTTGGATTTCTTGATAGAGATTATATCAATGCCCCATTCATAGAAAAAAAACAGCGATGTTATTATGAAATACATATATTCATCTTGAGAAGGATTATTTAATTTTGTAGTGTAATCAAACTATGAGATTTCACTTGATAATAAATTGGTACAACCGCTTCACAGTTTATTTATTTAGAGTGCACTTCGTTTTCTGTCTATACACCGATAGACCAATTTATTTAAAGTGCAATCTTTAAGAAAACGCCAAAACTCGTTTTTATCTCACCTTGCTGGAAGGGCCAAGAAAGCGTATGTGATGGTGCGTCGTACAACTTTTCCTTTGAATTGACTTATTCTGAAATGCCAAAAGGTCTAGTGACATGACATTTGGCTGGTAGCTTTCTTGGATGGAGCTGAACAAAGTTTGCGAACAAAATCACTTTCACCTACTTTTAAAGTCGAAACCTTCAAACGACTTCTGAAATTCCATCAGGCATAGCGACATTAAATTTGACTGGTAGCTTTATTGAATGAAGCCGAACAAAGTTTGCGGGGAAAAATGACCATGACCTAATTTCTAGGTCACAGGGGTGCACTCTATTAAATCTTTTATAAACAACCCCTCCTGATTAACCAAAAGGCCTAGAAGTATGATATGTGGCTGAAAGGTTCCTTAGATGAAGCATGACACAGTTTGTAAAAAAAAAATGGTCACAAAAGTTTGTTAAAAGGAATGACCAAGACCTATATTCAAGGTCTTAGTGGTCAAATCTGTAAAAACTTTTAAACGACTTCTGAAATGCAACAAGGCCTAGAGACATGATATAAGTTAAGAAGCCGAACAAAGTTTGAGAATGATAATGACATTGTCTTAATTTCAAGGTCACGGGTGAAATGTGTTTAACTCTTAACATGTTCTTCTGTAAGTCTTACCATTATAGATTTGTGGCGACTTTAGGTTTACAAGTAAGATATTGATACCATTTTCGATAAAAATGCCCCCTCAATGGTCATAGCTTTCTTGACCATTGAGGTGGCATTTTTATCGAAAATTGATCTTCACCCCCCAAATCTGTAAAATTACTCTAAACACCCTTTTTTAGGTCCAAAACTAACTGTAACAAATTCTCAGTTCCCTGTGATTGATACCAGGTGAGTGATGCAGGCCAATTGCACAGGGACCTGACGTGGCAAAGGTGACGCTCTGATTAGGGGCAACTGCAGAGGACTGAAGACTGAACAGGCAATAAAGGTTATTGAGAGGGTGGCAGACATCAGTGATCTGCAATTTGGCTTCGTACCTGATAGGGGACACTACTGATGTTATATTTATCTTGCTTCAGATACAGGAGAAGTATGATGATTCAGACAGAAGACTTTACATGGCATTTATTGACCCGGAGCAGGCCTTCGACAGAGTCCCCAGGGTACCGCTGTGGTGGACAATGCGGAAACGAGTAACTCATCCAAACTGTACAATGTATGTACACTATTGCCAGCAGCAGAGTACGGTTGGATGACACACTGTACAGTGATGACTTCTGTGTAAATGTCGGAGTCCTTCAGGGTTCAGTCTTCAGCCCCCTGCCACAGGGGCTAGGCACGGACCTATGTTACTATAAAATGCTTGTCAGATAATTTTTTTTTACCTTTCTCGAATATAGCCCCTCCCACTACTATATGTCACAGATATAATAGTAGTGGGAGGGGCTATATTCGAGAAAGGTAAAAAAAATATCTGACAAGCATTTTATAGTTACATAGGTCCGTGCCTAGCCCCTGTGCCCCCTGCTATTCATCATTGTCCTTGAAGCCCTTTGCAGAGAGTTCCGTACAGGATGTCCATGGGAGATAGCAGAGACTATGGAACAATTACTGGAGAAGATGAAAATGTGGAAAAGTGGTTCGGAAGCCAAAGGATTGAAATTGAATCTCTAAAAGAAAAAAAGTAATGGTCAGTAGCCCAAAATTGCAACCATTGAAATACCCCGGCAAGTGTCCATATGCTGTATACAGGAATGGTGTAAGGTGCAATGACATACAATGCAGCCTATACTATGTGCTCAAAATGTGTTGTGACCTGGCTGGAAAGCTGGTACCAGACCCAAACTACAAGTGTAAGAGATGTCTGGGACGGACACCCCCACTAGAGGGCCGCCCTTACAATGAGTGGAGACACGGTGGTCTAGTGGGAGGACGCCGGGCTCATTATCGAAGGGTTGCAAGTTTGAGTCCCGGTTACAGCACTTGTCGTTGTATCTTTGAGCAAGGTACTTTAATCTGCTTGTTCAAGTCTGCTAGCTCTAAATGAGTACGTGGTTGGGTTGTGCTAAAAATTGTAGAATGTTAACTCTGAGCGCCGAAATGGCAGCACCGGCTGTATGCTCCCCAGGGAGTTGAGAACGATATTGGCTGGTTGCTAAAGCCCTATAACCACGGATAATAATGTGTGAACCGCTTTGAGACGGCTTTTAAGGTCTTGATAAAGCGATATATATTAGAACCTCGATTTATTTATTATCATTATTTACTGATATTTTTTCTAAACCTGCATCATTTCTATGCATCCTTAACTTGCCGTCAGATTGCCCTGTCATTCCCTACGCGATAATATACTTACTGTACTTGTTATTGAAAGTAGGTTATAGTACAAGTTACACGACATACGCAATATATATAATATATTGCAAGTTACTTCACACCGACAGACATTCCCCTTGTGTGTAGTGATGTGGAATAATAACCATACGCTACACTACACTTGATAGATCACGCGGCTGGCGTCCCGTCCCCAGACAATCCACTGTAAGTATAACCAATTAGTGTCCTGTTGATTACATAACCTAGGCTATACAGTGACGTCACGCCAAAAGTATTGTTAGGGTGAGAAATTGATTAAAGCATAAACCTATATTAGGATTAATCATAAAAAAACTATTAATAGTAGTCATTCAGGGTACGGCTGAAATCGGAGATGACGTGGTGGGATTAAATAAGGGGTTGATGATGGACAGACGCCCAACATTACAACCGCGTACCTGATTACTCAACACGAACATAAACCCATAAACATAATTTTTGATGGAGGGTGTATGATAAAAGAAGAACAGATGAAGTATAACCATGCTGCTAAAGTTGGCCCCAGGGTCCGGCTCTGCCCCCGTGTTCTTTATCTCCTGACTTCCGTTGTTCAAATGTTGGTCAAATTTCACCAAAGGTAAGTGAAAAAAATCAAATTGTAACCAATAAGAAGCAATGGACTTTTAAGGCAAAATAAACACTTCAGTACAGCAATATTGTTTGTCTCAACCATTCTATAGCAGTGAAATGATACAAGGTGTACTTAACTCTGCTGTTTTCATGTCAGAAATTTTCCTGAAACCGCAGCTTTGACACGAAATGATAACGGTAAGAATTAAAGTTCCATAGAAAAATAGATATTTACTGTAAAAGTTGATATTTTCGCGTGTGGAATGTTTTGCTTAGTCAGCCTCTAAGCTATTGGCGATGTGGAAATGTTGGTGCCGTCAGTCATGCTGTTTTGTACTGCGTGTCTATAACACTATTAGGCACTGTAGAGTTTGAGTGGTGTTAATATGGATTCGTATAGATTAAATGCAAGGGCAACAAGCGAAAATTTCCACGTCGCGAATAAATCCACTTTTACAGTAATGGCTGAACGCTAATAGACATGTCAAAATTAGCCCTGGGGTCTGATCGGGCCCCTGCGACTTAATAATCTTTAACACATGTCATATAAATGAACTGAGATCCCAATATACACCAATACAATCACACTTCCGGGATTTGCCACGGGGTCAGGCACCGCGGCAGGGGACTTCGTTCCAAGAACATAAAATGGAACCTTTGAGATTTCAACCTTTAATAAATACTGTAAAAGCCAATATTTTCGTGCGTGGAATTTTTCGCTTAGACAGCCTCCAAACTGTTCGCGGTGTGGAAATTTAAGTCATGCTGTTTTGCACTGTGTACCTATAATACTAATACTAAAATACCATAGAGTTTGAGTGGTTTGAAATATAATCGCGTGTGGGTATGTTCGCGGGGATTTATGGCTGCGAAATAAGCGAACATATACACACCACGAAAAAATCTACTTTTACAGTATATAGATATGCAGATATTACACGTTTGCATGTCCTTGAAACATATCCTCGGTCATTAGGATCAGAGAAGCAAATGTTATTAAGAGGAATAACATTGTAGCTCTTTTGAGTGATTGGCCAAATGGGGTAACTCAGCCGTTTACGTCTTTGAAAGTCTTCTCTTCCAAAAACGTTGAACATATTCCAACCAAATTCGCTGTAAAGCACAAGGAACACGGAGATGAAATGTATGTGATATACATTGGGGATGTTGTACCCTTGGTTCTCGGACGTGGAGTCTGAAATGGGTAAATATGTGCATGTCGCATGCAATGGAAATATTGGAGAAACAGGCCTTCTTGGACTGTTTTATTGGTATTATTCTTAAACAAGTGTTGCTTTTACCTCATTTTCCAGTAAAACGCATTTTTAAGGTGGGAAACAGGAAATGTTTTGTTAGAAAGGAACAGCTTTTTTTGGCCCCTCTCCAATACGAATCCTGGATCAGAAGCAAGTTGACCTTGACGTTCGTAGCTAAACAGACGTTTATACAATCGATACACAGCGTTCCCTGTTACACCTATCGAGAACAATAGAAACGACTGACAGCGGAAACATAAAAGAAACAAGACTATTCATTTACAAATTTAAGATGCTGGTAGCATTACGTCACATTACGAATTAACTTGTTTAGGAAAATCAATTTCCATGGTAACCACCTCGTTCCTCAGCGACATGAATGGATTTCTGTTTGTACACGACGGTTTAATGGCAATAAACTGTTCCTCGTAACATAATTTTAAGACAGTACTATAAAAATATCACTATCATGCCCATTGCAGTCCATAGAACCGGGAAACAAACACACACGCGGCCGTCACAGTAAAAACATAGTTTACGGTCCGGAAATCCGAGGCTGTATTTAGATTGCAGGCGTCGTTATGGCAACAGTGAATGCACATCCATCGTTTATGGTGCGTGTGGCATGGAATGTCGGCGTGTTCTAGTTTCTGAAGAGCACACGAGGAATTCATTGTGCATGTTTTGATAATGGACATAGTCTCCGTAGCTTCTGAAAAGAAAATTATATGGAAATTAAATGTTTATAGATCTCATGCTTTGATCGCTAAACGTACAACGCTTAAATTGTATTAACTGTGGAGTTAACGTTCAGATTCCATTTTTAATGGACAATAATTATTTGAAATTCAGTGTTAAGAAAAATCTGTAGATTCATGAGATTTTCTTGATATTTCAAAGACGTTTGTGATGCAGAGATTCTTTTTACCTGGGAATATCATTCCAACTTACATGACAAGTCTATGATGTAGGTAACTTTGCTGAGATATCAAAGATGTATGTAACTTTTTTAAGAAGTCTAAGACAAAGGTGAGAGGTACTCATATGTAACTTACATGAGAAGTCTGAGATAAAGGAAATCTACCTGAGATGTAAGATACAGATGAGAGATACAGGTGAGAGGTAACCTACCTGAAGAGTCTAAGATACAGGTGACCAACCTGAGATTTAACATAACTGTGAGAGATAAAGTCTAAGATACAGGTCAGAGATAAAGTCTAAAATACAGGTGGGAGATAAGATACAGGTGAGAGATAAAGTCTAAGATACAGGTGGGAGATAAGATACAGATGGGAGGTTTAAGTCTATATCTAGGAGAGAGGTAACTTACCAGACAAGTCTAAGATACAGGTGAGAGATAAGATACAGGTGAGAGGTTTAAGTCTATATCTAGGTGAGAGGTAACTTACTTGAGAAGTCTAAGATACAAGTGAGAGATAAGATAAATGTGAGAGGTTTAAGTCTATATCCAGGTGAGAGGTAACTTACCTGAGAAGTCTACGATACAGGTGAGACGTTTAAGTCTATATCCAGGTCAGAGGTAAAATACATGAGAAGTCTAAGATACAGGTGAGAGGTAATTTACTTGAGAAGTTTACGATACATGTGAGAGGTTTAAGTCTATATTCAGATGAGTGGTAGCTTACTTAAGAAGTCTAAGATACATGTGAGAGGTAGAGTGTATATCCAGGTGAGAGGTAACTTACTTGAGAAGTTAACGATACATGTTAGAGGTAAAGTGTATATCCAGGTGAGAGTTAACTTACCTTATAAGTCTAAGATACATGTGAGAGGTAAAGTGTATATCCAGGTGAGAGGTAACTTACTTGAGAAGTTAACGATACATGTTAGAGGTAAAGTGTATATCCAGGTGAGAGTTAACTTACCTTAGAAGTCTAAGATACATGTGAGAGGTAAAGTGTATATCCAGGTGAGAGGTAAAGTGTATATCCAGGTGAGAGTTAACTTACCTTAGAAGTCTAAGATACATGTGAGAGGTAAAGTGTATATCCAGGTGAGAGTTAACTTACCTTCGAAGTCTAAGATACATGTGAGAGGTAAAGTGTATATCCAGGTGAGAGTTAACTTACCTTAGAAGTCTAAGATACATGTGAGAGGTAAAGTGTATATCCAGGTGAGAGTTAACTTACCTTAGAAGTCTAAGATACATGTGAGAGGTAAAGTGTATATCCAGGTGAGAGTTAACTTACCTTAGAAGTCTAAGATACATGTGAGAGGTAAAGTGTATATCCAGGTGAGAGGTAACTTACTTGAGAAGTTAACGATACATGTTAGAGGTAAAGTGTATATCCAGGTGAGAGGTAAAGTGTATATCCAGGTGAGAGTTAACTTACCTTAGAAGTCTAAGATACATGTGAGAGGTAAAGTGTATATCCAGGTGAGAGGTAACGTACCTGAGAAGTCTAAGATACATGTGAGAGGTAAAGTGTATATCCAGGTGAGAGGTAACTTACTTGAGAAGTTAACGATACATGTTAGAGGTAAAGTGTATATCCAGGTGAGAGTTAACTTACCTTAGAAGTCTACGATACAGGTGAGAGGTAAAGTGTATATCCAGGTGAGAGGTAACTTACCTGAGAAGTCTAAGATACATGTGAGAGGTAAAGTGTATATCAAGGTGAGAGGTAACTTACCTGAGAAGTCTAAGATACATGTTAGAGGTAAAGTGTATATCCAGGTGAGAGGTAACTTACTTGAGAAGTCTACGATACAGGTGAGAGGTAAAGTGTATATCCAGGTGAGAGTTAACTTACCTTAGAAGTCTAAGATACATGTTAGAGGTAAAGTGTATATCCAGGTGAGAGGTAACTTACCTGAGAAGTCTACGATACAGGTGAGAGGTAAAGTGTATATCCAGGTGAGAGATAAAGTGTATATCCAGGTGAGAGGTAACTTACCTGAGAATTTAACGATACATGTTAGAGGAAAAGTGTATATCCAGGTGAGAGGTAACTTACCTGAGAAGTTAACGATACATGTTAGAGGTAAAGTGTATATCCAGGTGAGAGGTAACTTACCTGAGAAGTTAACGATACATGTTAGAGGTAAAGTGTATATCCAGGTGAGAGGTAACTTACCTGAGAAGTTAACGATACATGTTAGAGGTAAAGTGTATATCCAGGTGAGAGTTAACTTACCTTAGAAGTCTAAGATACATGTGAGAGGTAAAGTGTATATCCAGGTGAGAGATAAAGTGTATATCCAGGTGAGAGGTAACTTACCTGAGAATTTAACGATACATGTTAGAGGTAAAGTGTATATCCAGGTGAGAGGTAACTTACCTGAGAAGTTAACGATACATGTTAGAGGTAAAGTGTATATCCAGGTGAGAGGTAACTTACCTGAGAAGTTAACGATACATGTTAGAGGTAAAGTGTATATCCAGGTGAGAGGTAACTTACCTGAGAAGTTAACGATACATGTTAGAGGTAAAGTGTATATCCAGGTGAGAGTAAACTTACCTTAGAAGTCTAAGATACATGTGAGAGGTAAAGTGTATATCCAGGTGAGAGGTAACTTACTTGAGAAGTTAACGATACATGTTAGAGGTAAAGTGTATATCCAGGTGAGAGGTAACTTACCTGAGAAGTTAACGATACATGTTAGAGGTAAAGTGTATATCCAGGTGAGAGTTAACTTACCTTAGAAGTCTACGATACATGTGAGAGGTAAAGTGTATATCCAGGTGAGAGGTAACGTACCTGAGAAGTCTACGGTACATGTGAGAGATATAGTGTATATCCAGGTGAGAGGTAACTTATTGGACAAGTCGAAGATACAGGTGAGAGGTTTAAGTCTATATTCAGATGAGAGGTAGCTTACATGAGAAGTCTATGTTATAGGTGAGAGGTAAAGTGTATATCCAGGTAAGAGGTAACTTATTGGACAAGTCGAAGATACAGGTGAGAGATAAAGTGTATATCCAGGTGAGAGGGAACTTACCTGAGAAGTCTACGATACAGGTGAGAGATAAAGTGTATATCCAGATGAGAGGTAACTTACCTGAGAAGTCTATGATACATGTGAGAGGTAAAGTGTATATCCAGGTCAGAGGTAACTTACCTGAGAAGTCTAAGATACAGGTGAAAGGTAAAGTGTATATCCAGGTGAGAGGTAACGTACCTGAGAAGTCTACGATCGTTTGACAGGTATCCATATCCCTGCCACATTCTACCAGGTTGTGGTCCCCCACACACATAGTGTTAGACTGTTCATTATCACACGTGTAACACCGAATCGACCTCGTCACTGAAAATACAACAATCTCACTTAAGGGGTATTAAATGGACATCTCGTCCACAATATTGGTGGCCAACATTAGAATTTGAAAACTCCAATATCCCAAACCCTTTGACGTTCAGTAGAATAAGAACTTTTCAAATTCTAATGTTGGGCCACCTTTGTGGCCGACTGTCCTATGCAATATAATTAAGTGGAGACTTTACAATACGTCATTAAAAGGAAATGAAACATGATATTTTTTTCCACTAGTGAAAATAAAAGTACTGAACCTTTTTGGTTCGATTCTGAATGACCTTTTGTAGTTAATATATATATCGATATCCAAGGTCTATACGTTCACCTACGTTCTCTACATCCCTGGAATATTGAAGGCCCGCTCAGGTAAAAACAACCTGACCGTTCGCTATGCTGCATGCCTGTCTTTTGAAGCTTGTCATTTTACCAATCTTTGCCTCAACAACAAGGTTTGCTTTCAATTTTGCCATGATATATTCCAGGAGTGTAGAGAGTGTAGATGAGCGAACACCCTTGATATCGAGGGTGAAAAAACAGGGACCGACAACCAACGTGTTATTAAGTCTGGTTTTGTATCATGTTAAAATTTCATAAAACACATAATAGTTTGACAGCAATTGCATCACCAGTGTTTTACTGTGGTAATATAATTACTTTTGAAGAACGAGTCGATAAATTTTAGGAAGGCTGGGACACGAATCGATATGATACGGCTAGCAGCCGACGGAGCTGATCATCTCCAACCCGTGTACAGAAATAGATACTGACGTGTCGGTCTGTGTACATCGCCGGACCGAGAGAGGCACGGTATCTGCCATGTAAAATAACATATCAATGCACACATGTCACGTCCTCAAAGTGAGATTCGAGTTAGTGGTGTCCAAAAAAGCAACAAGGCACACTAAATGAGCGTCACAATAAAAACTTGCATAGCTCAAACTGGATCATAACAACGTTCATCAAACCTTTCTAAAACCCCGGTTAACCTGTACCTTTGATAATAGTATGTTGTTCGATTGTCCGTCCATGGTCGGAAACCCACGGTACACTTCTCTGATGTAAACGTCAGAGAAGTGTACCGTGGGTTTCCGACGATGTTGTCCGTCAAGAGTTTTCGCCTATAACATACGTTATATTTGGAACAAGCTTTTGAATACTATAATCGTCTTTGACATGCAAACACCATAGGGTGGCGAATCAGGAATGTTTCAAACAAGAAAGGGAAAGTTCACGCTCTAAAAAACGAAATCTTCTCTCACATCGTTGTACTTAGACGACCCTGTTTGTCATGCTTTGCAATGTTCTACGATCTCGTGCTCTGGAGGAGAAATTCAGTCATGTACGGACAGCACAATGTCGATATATATGTATTCAAATAATATGCAGTTCCTATATAAGCTAATCAATAAGTTCGCATCATTTGAAATCAAAATCAAGCCGGCCCGAACAGTCTGCTTGATATTCTTGCCGCCGAAATCAGATCATAATTATCTTGTCGACCAGTAACTCACCCATTCTTGAGATTTTATTCTCAGTATATATCATTCAGCATTTGTTGAAACCAACCCCAAAAGTATACACAATCATCAATCTATACCGCCGTTCTCCTTATCTGGGAAAGAAAGTTCTGGCAAGACATTTCTATAGATATGATGGTGTACTGGACTGAAAAGTCAAAAACTATGGCCCCAGGTCTCATATGTTGTTCATAAACATTTCGCCCAATTCTTTATTCTGTAAGCAGTCGGGAAGATGGGTTACATAGTATATATTACATACCGTTTTTTCGAGGAACTGCGTCGTTATAACGAGAACGTCTACCGTCATTACAAAGTACCGTGTTGCTATATATAGCGCAATCTTCTGTCGTTATTATGAGTGACGTAGTCGTTATAGCGAGAAATTCAACCGTCATTACGAGGTACCGAGTCGTTATAACGAGAGAGGCTATTGTTATAACGAGGTACCGAGTTATAGCGAGTAAGCATGCCGTTATAACGAGGCACTGAGTCGTTATAACGAGAGAGGCTATTGTAATAAGGAACTGAGTCGTCATAACGAGAAAGGCTTTTGTTATAACGAAGTACTGAGATATAGCGAGAAAGTCTATCGTTATAACGTGGAACTGAGTCGTTATAACGAGAAAGTCTATTATTATAATAAGGAACTGAGTCGTTTAACGAGAAAGGCTTCTGTTATAACGAGGAACTGAGTCGTTATAACGAGAGAGGCTATTGTTATCATAAGGAACTGAGTCGTTATATCGAGAAAGGCTTTTGTTATAACGAAGTACTGAGTTGTTTAACGAGAAAGGCTTTTGTTATAACGAGGTACTGAGTCGTTATAACGAGAAAGGCTATTGTTATCATAAGGAACTGAGTCGTTATAACGAGAAAGGCTTTTGTTATAACGAGGTACTGAGTCGATATAATGAGAAAGGCTATGGTTATCATAAGGAACTGAGTCGTTATAACGAGAAAGGCTTTTGTTATAACGAGGTACTGAGATATAGCGAAAAAGTCTACCGTTATAACGAGGCACTGAGTCGTTATAACGAGAAAGGCTAGTGTTATTACAAGGTACTGAGACTTTATAACGAGAAAAGTTATTGTTATTACGAGGCACTGAGACTTTATAACGAGAAAAGTTATTGTTATTACGAGGCACTGAGACTTTATATCGAGAAAAACTTTTGTTATAACGAGGCACCGAGTCGTTGTAACGAGAATGTCTATAGTTATTTCGAGGCACTGAGTAGTTTTAACGAGGAAGAAAACCCTTAATATGTGATATAAAGTCATAGTTATTATTTCGATGTCTTCAAATCATCTAAATAAATCTCTCATCCTGTTTAAATAATCGTCACTGTTAATATCTGTATCCTCCGTGATAAACTCTGCTTAGCGCACTGTAACACGCCATTGAAATAATGGATTAAATATTTAGCAAATTCTGATTATATTCAGTCGCTATATATAAGTCTCCCAGACACCGAGTCTGCGATTTTTATACAATAGCCTTTCTCGTTATGAGTTTTATACAACAGGCAAACACTGAAATATAGTCAGTCGTATGTCACTGGAACACAACTCCGGGATCAAGATCCCAGAACCGAAACTTAGAGTTACAAAATTCAATTTCGGAATGGCTTTATCCTCGATAAATCACGTGTGCGTCAATTGGAGCCAATTAGCAACGACTAGAGTAAAAATTTACCAAACTTTTCATCACGATAAGACGTCACAACACATGCCACAGCAGCGTTAGCGGCGCAATGTTCTTCCTAGACACAAAGGGGGGGGGGGACAATGGCCGCATTGGTCTAAGAAACAAAGTATTTACGAACCAATGCTCAACAGAGATAAAACAATGGTCAATGATATAAAAGCAGAATCACATTTCTGGTGCAGTGACACTTGTGGATACCCAGAATTAATCCTCAAAGGTTTCCAGTACGGGAACAGTTAGGAGGGGGGGGGGGGGGGGGGGGGGGGTCGGGTGGTGCAGTGAATAGCGCACTTGCCTTTTAACAAGGCGGCCGGGGTTCAATCCTTTGAAAAGTTTTCTCCAGGTATCCGGTTTCCTCCCACAATATGACACTTGTTGTAACACTTAAAAATGCTCGACACAAAAATTGGTTTATCGCAAAGAGGCCTACACGAACCATATAGCCGCTGTCTTCTAACATACCATGTACCCACACCTCACAAAGCATACATCGGGAAGCTCTCCTTAAATGACACTGGACGTTAAACAGCAAAAAAACAAACTGTTCTGAAAAGAGATGAGGGGATTCATAGACTCGCATGTCCATGGCTTTTATGTCTGGTATGAATAAGTATTTATTGTGTGTATTAATATGACTGGTATAAATACATAATTCTGGTGTGTTTACTGATATGTATGGTATATATTTATAGATATTAGTCTGGTACACAGGTTTGTACGTCAAGAGTATTTATCAGCTCAAACAATGTCGATTTGTCACTTTGGTATTTTTCATTATCCCTGACAAACTCGGCGAGAGCTTAATTCGACATGGTGTGGAGAAATCGATCGGAACAAACTCCCCTGGGTGTACGCTAACCAAATACGGCCGATAGAGGGTGCGGCGGGAGTACTCGCTGTTTGATGGAAGACCGACGATACATTGACGAGAGTTTGTGTAATGTACAAGGTCTACAGGGAGTTGTATAGATCGTGGTACTGATGACTCGGCCTCACCACTTAAACCCAGACAATGGAGGAACAATGGTCAGGAAATCCGTATCTATGGCAAACATGTGTCAAAGCACAGGGACTTGAGAATTTGTTACAGCTAGTTTTGGACCTAAACTACGGTGTTCAGAGTGATTTTCACACTTTTGGGGGTTTCAGATCAATTATCGATAAAAATGCCCCACCCCCCTCCCCCTCAATGGTCATAACAGCTATTATGACCATTGAGGGGGGCATTTATCGAAAATTGATCTTAACCCCCAAAAGTGTAAAATTACTCTAAACACCCTATTTAAGGTCCAAAACTAGCTGTAACAAATTCTCAGGTCCCTGTGCCAAACGGTAGTAAACGTAATTACATTGTATTTAGACAGATCTACTCGGATTTTTCTACATTGGAGAACAGAGAAGAAAATTTTACGTCTGTAAGGAGTCCCAACGCACCACACACTCATACAAAACCTAAACAAACCAGTCTCCGCCAGTTCCTAATTTTGGCCTTGTGTTACAATCTCGAAACTGATAATAATCTGGGGATAACTTTTAGGCATTATAAATGACACCTGCTGAGGACAATCGGTCGGTATTGAAATTTCGTCTTGATATTCAAATATTTTCTATCGTGCTATCGACGCCATGATATTTTCAAAAACGGACGGAAACACAATATCTCTACTTCTGTGTTTTTCTGCTGAAAAAAGGCTTAACTGGACAGTGATTGGACAAGAACTAGACCTTAAGATGCTGGAATGAATCCATGAACAAAACACTTCATGATCCGAATCCCTTCTAAAAAGGATCTTAATCTTCAGAACTGGACCCAAAGTGATCGAAACCTTACGTATTATGAAACCTATTCCTAAACCTTTGTATGCCATTTGTATTCAAAAACCTTTGTACGCTTTACGTATTCCTAAACCTCTGTAAACCTTACGTATTCCTAAACCTTTGTACGCCTTACGTATTCCTAAACCTTTGTAAGCCTTACGTATCCCTAAACCTTTGTACGTCTTATGTATTACTAAACCTTTGTACGCTTTACGTATTCCTAAACCTGTGTACGCCTTACGTATCCCTAAACCTTTGTAAACCTTACGTATCCTAAACCTTTGTACGCTTTACGTATTCCTAAACCTTTGTACGCCTTACGTATCCCTAAACCTTTGTAAACCTTACGTATCCCTAAACCTTTGTACGCTTTACGTATTCCTAAACCTTTGTACGCCTTACGTATCCCTAAACCTGTGTACGCCTTACGTATTCCTAAACCTTTGTAAGCCTTACGTATCCCTAAACCTTTGTACGTCTTATGTATTACTAAACCTTTGTACGCTTTACGTATTCCTAAACCTTTGTAAGCTTCACGTATTCCTAAACCTTTGTACGCCTTACGTATTCCTAAACCTTTTTACGCCTTACGTATTCATAAACCTTTACAAGTCTAACGTATCCCTAAACCTTTGTAAGCCTTATGTATTCCTAAACCTTTGAAAGCCTTACGTATTCCTAAACCTTTGAAAGCCTTATGTATTCCTAAACCTTTGAAAGCCTTACGTATTCCTAAACCACCTTTGAAAGCCTTACGTATTCCTAAACCTTTGTAAGCCTTACGTATTCCTAAACCACCTTTGAAAGCCTTACGTATTCCTAAACCTTTGTAAGCCTCACGTATTCCTAAACCACCTTTGAAAGCCTTACGTATTCCTAAACCTTTGTAAGCCTTACGTATTCCTAAACCTTTGAAAGCCTTACGTATTCCTAAACCTTTGTAAACCTTACGTATCTCTAAACCTTTGTAAACCTTACGTGTTCCTAAACCTTTGTAAGCCTTACGTATTCCTAAACCTTTGTAAACCTTACGTATTCCTAAACCTTTGTAAACCTTACGTATTCCTAAACCTTTGTAAGCCTTACGTATTCCTAAACCTGTGTACGACTTACGTATTCCTAAACCTTTGTAAAACTTACGTATTCCTAAACCTTTGTACGCCTTACGTATCTCTAAACCTGTGTATGCCTTACGTATCTCTAAACCTTTGTACGCCTTACGTATCTCTAAACCTTTGTAAGCCTTACGTATAACCAAACCTTTGTAAGCCTTACGTATCTCTAAACCTGTGTATGCCTTACGTATCTCTAAACCTTTGTACGCCTTACGTATCTCTAAACCTTTGTAAGCCTTACGTATTACTAAACCTTTGTAAACCTTACGTATCTCTAAACCTGTGTATGCCTTACGTATCTCTAAACCTTTGTACGCCTTACGTATCTCTAAACCTTTGTAAGCCTTACGTATTACTAAACCTTTGTACGCCTTACGTATTCCTGAACCTTTGTAAGCCTTACGTATTCCTAAACCTTTGTAAGCCTTACGTATTACTAAACCTTTGTACGCCTTACATATTACTAAACCTTTGTAAGCCTTACGTATTCCTAAACCTTTGTACGCCTTACGTATCCCTAAACCTTTGTACGTCTTATGTATTACTAAACCTTTGTACGCCTTACGTGTGCCTAAACCTTTGTAAGCCTTACGTATTCCTAAACCTTTGTAAGCCTTACGTATTCCTAAACCTTTGTACGTCTTATGTATTACTAAACCTTTGTACGCCTTACGTATTCCTAAACCTTTGTACGCCTTACGTATTACTAAACCTTTGTACGCCTTACGTATTCCTAAACCTTTGTACGCCTTACGTATTACTAAACCTTTGTACGCCTTACGTATTCCTAAACCTGTGTACGACTTACGTATCCCTAAACCTGTGTACGACTTACGTATCCCTAAACCTTTGTACGCCTTACGTATCCCTAAACCTTTGTACGCCTTACGTATCCCTAAACCTTTGTAAGCCTTGCGTATCCCTAAACATTTGTAAACCTTTTGTATTCCTAAACCTTTGTACGCTTTACGTATTCCTAAACCATTTTAAGAATTATGTATTCCTAAACCTTTGTACGCCTTACGTATCCCTAAACCTTTGTAAGCCTTACGTATTCCTAAACCTTTGTACGCCTTACGTATCCCTAAACCTGTATCTGTCTTACGTATTCCTGTATGTAATATATATATGTGTGTCTATTCTTGTCCACCTGTCCTGGCAGAAGACTTATATAGTCTATTAGCCCGCTGTCTAATCCCATTGATGTGTGTCAATAAAATCTTTTGAAAATGAAATGAAATGGCTCCAGAAAGAGTTTTAATTTGCTGTGTATTGATATTCCATTGATGACAAGCCTCTACAAGTTGGGATTAAGATAACTAAGTATCGGTACGATGTCACACATACCTTGAAACATCATGGCCAAAAGGACCACTGACGTTTTTGTAGTTTGGTCCCACATCTTCGGTCCGCATGCTCAGGAAATTGAAATCATGGCGAGTTTCACACTACCACCTACTTATCAGACAGGGTTGCTCGTAATAAGGGTTACATATAAAACACATGATTATCCTAAACCTTTGTAAGCTTCACGTATTCCTAAACCTTTGTACGCCTTACGTATTCCTAAACCTTTTTACGCCTTACGTATTCATAAACCTTTACAAGTCTAACGTATCCCTAAACCTTTGTAAGCCTTATGTATTCCTAAACCTTTGAAAGCCTTACGTATTCCTAAACCTTTGAAAGCCTTATGTATTCCTAAACCTTTGAAAGCCTTATGTATTCATAAACCTTTATAAGTCTGACGTATCCCTAAACCTTTGTAAGCCTTATGTATTCATAAACCTTTATAAGTCAAACGTATCCCTAAACCTTTGTAAGCCTTATGTATTCCTAAACCACCTTTGAAAGCCTTACGTATTCCTAAACCTTTGTAAGCCTTACGTATTCCTAAACCACCTTTGAAAGCCTTACGTATTCCTAAACCTTTGTAAGCCTCACGTATTCCTAAACCACCTTTGAAAGCCTTACGTATTCCTAAACCTTTGTAAGCCTTACGTATTCCTAAACCTTTGAAAGCCTTACGTATTCCTAAACCTTTGTAAACCTTACGTATCTCTAAACCTTTGTAAACCTTACGTATTCCTAAACCTTTGTAAGCCTTACGTATTCCTAAACCTTTGTAAACCTTACGTATTCCTAAACCTTTGTAAACCTTACGTATTCCTAAACCTTTGTAAGCCTTACGTATTACTAAACCTTTGTAAGCCTTACGTATTCCTAAACCACCTTTGAAAGCCTTACGTATTCCTAAACCTTTGTAAGCCTCACGTATTCCTAAACCACCTTTGAAAGCCTTACGTATTCCTAAACCTTTGTAAGCCTTACGTATTCCTAAACCTTTGAAAGCCTTACGTATTACCAAACCTTTGTAAGCCTTACGTATCTCTAAACCTGTGTATGCCTTACGTATCTCTAAACCTTTGTACGCCTTACGTATCTCTAAACCTTTGTAAGCCTTACGTATTACTAAACCTTTGTAAACCTTACGTATCTCTAAACCTGTGTATGCCTTACGTATCTCTAAACCTTTGTACGCCTTACGTATCTCTAAACCTTTGTAAGCCTTACGTATTACTAAACCTTTGTACGCCTTACGTATTCCTGAACCTTTGTAAGCCTTACGTATTCCTAAACCTTTGTAAGCCTTACGTATTACTAAACCTTTGTACGCCTTACGTATTACTAAACCTTTGTAAGCCTTACGTATTCCTAAACCTTTGCAAGCCTTACGTATCCCTAAACCTTTGTACGTCTTATGTATTACTAAACCTTTGTACGCCTTACGTGTGCCTAAACCTTTGTAAGCCTTACGTATTCCTAAACCTTTGTAAGCCTTACGTATTCCTAAACCTTTGTACGTCTTATGTATTACTAAACCTTTGTACGCCTTACGTATTCCTAAACCTTTGTACGCCTTACGTATTACTAAACCTTTGTAAGCCTTACGTATTCCTAAACCTTTGTACGCCTTACGTATTACTAAACCTTTGTACGCCTTACGTATTCCTAAACCTGTGTACGACTTACGTATCCCTAAACCTGTGTACGACTTACGTATCCCTAAACCTTTGTACGCCTTACGTATCCCTAAACCTTTGTACGCCTTACGTATCCCTAAACCTTTGTAAGCCTTGCGTATCCCTAAACATTTGTAAACCTTTTGTATTCCTAAACCTTTGTACGCTTTACGTATTCCTAAACCATTTTAAGAATTATGTATTCCTAAACCTTTGTACGCCTTACGTATCCCTAAACCTTTGTAAGCCTTACGTATTCCTAAACCTTTGTACGCCTTACGTATCCCTAAACCTGTATCTGTCTTACGTATTCCTGTATGTAATATATATATGTGTGTCTATTCTTGTCCACCTGTCCTGGCAGAAGACTTATATAGTCTATTAGCCCGCTGTCTAATCCCATTGATGTGTGTCAATAAAATCTTTTGAAAATGAAATGAAATGGCTCCAGAAAGAGTTTTAATTTGCTGTGTATTGATATTCCATTGATGACAAGCCTCTACAAGTTGGGATTAAGATAACTAAGTATCGGTACGATGTCACACATACCTTGAAACATCATGGCCAAAAGGACCACTGACGTTTTTGTAGTTTGGTCCCACATCTTCGGTCCGCATGCTCAGGAAATTGAAATCATGGCGAGTTTCACACTACACCTACTTATCAGACAGGGTTGCTCGTAATAAGGGTTACATATAAAACACATGATAATACCGAAATATCATCTAAAGTTGGACGTGCTTCTGCTGCGGTTATAATCACCTGCTTCACAATTTGTGCTTAGATAGTCTGATGATAGATGTAGTATGATCTACACACTGTATGCATTTCCATCTATGTCTTCACATTCATTTTCAATATTCTCATGCACTTCAGAACGAGGCTTCACCAAGGTGAGACTTCTTTCTATATTCACCAAGTTGTCATTAAATTCAGAACTGTCGTTACAGTTCACGTGTCGTTAAAGCAAAGCTGAGCACATTTTTGAAAATTGGAACAGTTTCTTTCTTGTTGAGACGCTGATGCACGTGCCATCAATCACGTGTAAGTATCACATGATGTTCCATTGCATAATGTCTAAGTGAGCTGCTAGGGACCACGTGTTGCGAGCTGAAGTCACAGCTTACAGTTAAGTCTCCTGTATTCGATCTCCCTGTTTAAATAAACATGTTGTCAGGAGCGAGACCACAGTTCCAGACAGATTCATGTTTATTCTGCAAGCGTTTAAAAATTCCTTTTATATCCCAATACAGCGTGTTTCCATTCCCCGAGCCTTCCCGTCGCTTGATTAAGCTCTAGCTTTACGACATACTCAAACAGTCTCCGACAATAGATTCCCGGGCCAGAGAGCGCCACTGGCTGGGAGGCTTGGAGACTTGTATCGGAAAATGTGCATGGAATAGAATAGCTAGCTCATGACTATACAATAAACACACACTAGATTAATCATTACAGCTGCGCTCGAAACAGGAACTTGGAATTTGGGATAAACTTGGGTACGGCAAATTGAAGGGGGAGGGGCAGCCGTGTTTTGGAAAATATAATAATAGCATAACCTTTTAAATCTGCCAGTTTCCTGGGTTGGAGAAGCATGGACCGAAAACATAACCAAGAAGAGACGGGCTCATGTACCGTACTAGGAAATCTGGAGTCGGACCCATGTACCGGGAAATCTGGAGTCGGGCCCATGTACCGTACCAGGAAATCTGAGTAGGGCCCATATACCGTACAAGGGAAATCTGGAGTCGGGCTCGTGTACCGTACCGGGAAATCTGGAGTCGGGCTCATGTACCGTACCGGGAAATCTGGAGTCGTGCCCATGTACCATACTAGGAAATCTGGAGTCGGGCTCATGTACCGTACCGGGAAATCTAGAGTCAGGCTCATGTACCGTACCGGGAAATCTTCGATCGGGCTCCTGTACCGTACCAGGAAATATTGAGTCGGGCCCATATACTGTTCCAGGAAACCTGAATAGGGCTCATGTAACGTACCCGTAAATATGGATTTGGGCCTATGTACTGTACCCGAAAATCTGGAGTTGGGCCCATGTACCGTACCGGGAAATCTGGAGTTGGGCCCATGTACTGTACCAGAAAATCTGGAGTTGGGCCCATGTACTGTACCGGGAAATATGGAGTTCGGCCCATGTACTGTACAAGAAAATCTGGAGTCGGGCCGATGTACTTTTCTCGGAAATCTGGAGTTGGGCCCATGTACCGTTCTCGTAAATCTGGGGTCGGAACGTGACCCGGAATCGGGGATCGGAACGTCTGAGTCTTTACATAATGTACCAATGACGTAATTGTCATTTTTCAACTTATTTCCATTGTCAAATACCTTCAGAAACAACAGTAGTATTTGACTGTCAGTGACTCTCTCAGGACAGACAATTTCGGGCCCATCATTCCCTTACTACGGCCTGGTCGCATTTTTTATGTTAGTACATGTATTCCTTTATAAATTAGGGATGTGTGTGTGTGTGTGGGGGGGGGGGGGGGGCAAGGACGCTGCAGTTATATTTTGTTAAAGTACGTGTAATCTGTAAGCGTGAATAGTAGTTTTCTGTATAACAGTACAAACCACATATTGCTTGGAACATCATCAATACAATGTTCCTTGAATTCAAGATTTAAGCAGGTTTCACAGTCGATCACGACATTTTTTGAAAAACAACTTTCTTAAAAACAAGACAATTACCTTCGACCCGCTATTTTGTGGCTGGTATTTACGTGTTATGATGTCATGACGTCAATTCCGTATTTAGCCCGACCGAAATGCCATCTCAAGCAGGTGCGCTTTCTTCAGATCATGCTTTAAATTTATTTTTTTGGCTTTACAATTCTTGGTTGTATTTCACAATCACAATCCACAGACACGTGCCTCGTCTGTCAAACACCTTTAATATAAACGTTAATATTGTAGGTGTTTGACAGACGAGGCACGTGTCTGTGTGTTTGAATACTGTTTTAAAACATGACTTTTACCTAATATGACATTTTCATTTTTCGTTCCATAACTGGAGTTAAGCTCATGTACCGTACCCGTAAATCTGGAGTTGGGCCCATGTACCGTACCCGTAAATCTGGAGTTGGGCTCATGTACCGTAAAGGGAAATCTGGAGTTGGGCCCATGTACCGTACCGGGAAATCTGACGTCGAGCCCATGTACTGTACCAGGAAATCTGGAGTCGCTCTCATGTACCGTACCAGGAAACCTGGAGTCGAGCCCATGTACCGTTCCAGGAAATCTGGAGTTTGGCTCAAGTACCGTACCGGGAAATCTGGAGTTGGGCTCATGTAACGTACCAGTAAATCTGGAGTTTGGCTCAAATACCGTACCGGGAAATCTGGAGTCGGACCCATGTACCGTACCAGGGAATCTGTTGTCCGGTTTATGTACTGCACCAGGAAATCTGGGGTCGGGATTATGTACCGTACCAGGAAATCTGGAGTTGGGCCCATGTACCGTACCAGGAAATCTGGAGTTGGGCCCATGTACCGAACCAGGAAATCTGGAGTTTGGCTCAAATACCGTACCGGGAAATCTGGAGTTGGGCTCATGTAACGTACCAGTAAATCTGGAGTTGGGCCCATGTACCGAACCGAAGATCTGGAGTCGGGCTCATGTACCGTACCAGGAAATCTGGAGTCGGGTTCATGTACCGAACCAGGAAATCTGGAGTCGAGCCCATGTACCGTATAAGGAAATCTGGAGTTGGGCCCATGTACCGTACAAGAAATTCTGGAGTCGGACCCATGTACCGTACCAGGGAATATGTTGTCCGGTTTATGTACTGTACCAGGAAATCTAGGGTCGGGATTATGTACCGTACCGGGAAATCTGGAGTCGGGCCCATGTACCGTACCAGGAAATCTGGAGTTGGGCCCATGTACCGAACCAGGAAATCTTGAGTCGGGCCAATGTACCGTACCGAGAAATCTAGAGTCGGGCTCATGTACCGTACCGGGAAATCTGGAGTCGCGCTCATGTACCGTACCAGGAAATCTGGAGTTGGGCCCATTTGCCGTACCAGAAAATCTGCGGTCGGGCTCCTGTACCGTACCAGGAAATCTGGAGTCGGGCCCATATACTGTTCCAGGAAATCTGGATTGGGGCTCATACCTTCAGAAACAACAGTAGTATTTGACTGTCAGCGACTCTCTCTGGACAAACAATTTCGGGCCCATCATTCCCTTACGCTAATCATTTTACGAAAAAAATCATACTACGGTGGTCGCATTTTTTATGTTAGTACATGTATTCCTTTATAAATTAGGGATGGGGGGTTGGGGGTTGGGGGGCAAGGACTCTGCAGTTATATTTTGTTAAAGTACGTGTAACCTGTAAGCGTGAATAGTAGTTTTCTGTATAACAGTACAAACCACATATTCCTTTGAACATGATCAATACCATGTTCCTTGAATTCAAGATTTAATGAACACTTAGACGGGTAAAATTTATCTGAACAATTTAGTTTTATATATTCTCTAGAGAACGATGCTGACCAAAACAGGAAGGACTGTGAAAGCAGGTTTCACAGTCGATCACGCCATTTTTTGAAAAACAACTTTCTTAAAAACAAGACAATTACCTTCGACCCGCTATTTTGTGGCTGGTATTTACGTGTTATGATGTCATGACGTCAATTCCGTATTTAGCCCGACCGAAATGCCATCTCAAGCAGGTGCGCTTTCTTCAGATCATGCTTTAAATTTATTTTTTTGGCTTTACAATTCTTGGTTGTATTTCACAATCACAACCCACAGACACTAGCCTCGTCTGTCAAACACCTATAATATAAACGCTTATATTGTAGGTGTTTAACAGACGAGGCACGTGTCTGTGTGTTTGAATACTGTTTTAAAACATGACTTTTACCTAATATGACATTTTCATTTTTCGTTCCATAACTGGAGTTAAGCTCATGTACCGTACCCGTAAATCTGGAGTTGGGCCCATGTACCGTACCGGGAAATATGGAGTTGGACCCATGTACTGTACCAGGAAATCTGTAGTTGGAACTTGACTCGGATTCGGAGATCGGAACGTCTGAGTCTTTACATAATATACCAATGACGTAATTGTCATTTTTCAATTTATACCTTCAGAAACAACAATAATATTTGACTGTTAGTGACTCTCTCTGGACAAACAATTTCGGGCCCATCATTCCCTTACTCAAGAATTTTACGAAACAAATTATACGGTAGTTGCATGTTTTATGTTAGTATTCCTATATTCCTATAAATCCCTATTTAGCCCGACTGAAATGCCATCTGAAGCAGGTGCGTTTTCTTTAGATCATGCTTTAAAGAGCTTGTTTCCAAAATGGCCGCTTCTCTGATTCAAATTTCCTGTTGGTGGTGCATTGCCCATGCCGTTGTGGTCACAAATCTATAAAGTAGATTTAGGTCATTTGGTTTGTTTTTTATGGCTCCTCAAATTTGTACATTTCAGAAGCTGTCTAAGTGTTGATAAAATGTGCATGTCATGTAAAATATTAATGAAAATCTAATCAAATGATAGTCACCGTAAAGAATACATTCATGGCATGATTGTGACAAAAAAGCATGTTTCCATCGCGCCATTTGGCTGTTTTATGGAAGAAACAATCTCAAAAATGCCATTTTTGATGAGAACATTTTAGACACAAAAACTGTGTTTTTTTTAGAGAATACATCCTTTTCTGGGCGTTGGATGCAAACCAATTTTCATCCTATCAAGCAGTACGTAATATGCTATTGATGAGTGGAAAAATCATCAAAATGTAAGTGGTGGAACATTTTCAAATCTTGGGTTGAATTAGGCTATGGTTGAATTGCCGATTTTCGACTTTCTTTAGATAATTAACAAAAACACAGAGTATTTTGAGAATGTTGAGAATATGTACACAGATATGAAAAAAAGTGAAAGAAACACTTTTTCATAAAAAAAAAAATCCAAGATGGCTACTTCACAAGTCCCCATGGTTGAAGACATTGGCTGACAAATAGACAGAACAACAAACAAAACGTGTTCCTTATGATTTTGGTTGTTTTTCGCATTTATGGGAGTGTTCATAGCTACGGGCGATTGTATAATACCTATATTTATAAGTTTGGTTAGTCACATGGTAACGGGGATCTTTCATATCGAGCCCCAAACATACTTTCGACATATGCACTCTGTTGCGGCATGGAAAACTATTTCAAGTTTTGTCGGAATTTCTTTACCTGTGGTTGTAATGGTCGAGGGTTTTCTAGCGCCCTGTAATACCCAAGGTAGTACAAGATATTGGAGATGTGCGCACACATTCCAATCGTTCTCTCTCCAACTGGACACTGGCAGTAGTAGTCCTTTATTGGGGCCTCATCATCGGGTGAAACGGTGAACCGCATCCAAACGTTATATTTCGTTTGGCTTTTGTGTCGAGAATGTATTTGACATTGGAGAAGGTCTGGGGAGTGCTAGTAAAGCCACACCTCATAGTCTCCGTCATCACGACATTACATGTTCGACAATGTAACCAGGAGCCAGAGATATCTGATACGTTCCACACGTAATGGTTCTCAAGTAATCGAGATCGAGACGGGGAAACAGTACGGAAGATGCATCCATCTTGACAAACTCGGACCTTGCCCATCTAGATAAATCCGGATCTGTCTTGACTCTCTGAGCTAAACCATTCGGTGTTCCTTTGTTGACATCAATCCTTGTTGCACCAGCCTATCTAGGAGCCATTTATATTTTGGACTATTAACATTGCGTGTACTTCTGTTCTTATTGCCACTACATTTCTTGAAGTATAGTTGACAGCCTTCTCCAATAAATTTACCCTCGATCTTGTAACAATAACGATTGGTTTATGAAGCGTCGATGAAGTAACAAAATAGCAAGCCACCGATTATTGCTATAAACAGCTAATACTTAGTAGTTTGGTACAATTATGCGAAAATGTGTGATAAATAACGAACAACTAATTGCACAATATAACAACACAATATAATAAATCACATTCAATACCTCCAAGAAGCGCTGAACTGATTGATTACTTAGAACAAAATAAAGCATTTCATATGGATAATCTATCTATTCGATGTGGCGTGGTCGGCAGGCGCAAATAAAGTGAGACAAGTCAGGGTCCCAACCCTGACTTGGCCACAACGCTTTGGAGATGGGACAATAAAACAAGGAAAGTGAGATAAAAATAGCTAGCGTCGAGTCAATGATTCCGTAAACGTATAGACAAAGACAAGAAGATACGGATAAATGTACAAGGCCACACGATCAGAAGATTCAGAACAGGACAACTTGTGATAGAACAGTATTCATATATCAGGGTGTCCTCAGTGTAAATCTTTATATCGATACTGTTTATTTAGTTGTTAGATATTATAAAACTGTCATGAAAATATCCGCTCTGATATTCAATATAAAATTTTGTATATAATAAGCTATATAATGGGGTTTCAGACACGGTTGTTACTCATTTCCCCTTTTCTTTCAATTTACAACCACATTCAGGCGGCGATATGAGAACGTTCCACCACATGGAATTAGTTGATTTTTGGTACACATATGAAACAAGTAAAGCTCTATCCGATTTTCTGATGGAAATTTGCGTCCAAAACTATATAATGGGAGAAAATTGCAATTTTATGGCATTTTTCTTCATAATTGTGTCCCTGCAAGTGCATTTTAATCCGAGAATTTTTTTTTTATGTTTTATGAATAAACACGATGTTTTGCAAATATTTATCAAAAGAAATTTATACTATGTTGCGAATTACAATTTCTAGATAACCTTCTTTTATTTACGACCTGATGTATTTGATGCTCAAAATGACAACTTTATAAAAATAAATTTTCACTGAAATTATGAAATCTGGGTGTCGGAAAGGTGTAAAATTATTCTTCGGAAAAGAAAAAAACTGTAGTTGAGCTAGATAAGAAATAATACGGGGGCAGGCTCCTATGGAAAATTAACATTACAGGAAACAGGCCCTTTTTTGGGCTTTACAGTTCTTGGTTGTATTTCACAATCACAACCCACAGACACTAGCCTCGTCTGTCAAACACCTATTATATAAACGTTTATATTGTAGGTGTTTAACAGACGAGGCACGTGTCTGTGTGTTTGAATACTGTTTTAAAACATGACTTTTACCTAATATGACATTTTCATTTTTCGTTCCATAATTCCTTTAAGAATGTAAACCTCTGAGATTTCAGTCACTTTCCAGATAATGTGTTGTACGTACAATATACTTACTATGTTGAACGTACAAGATACTAGTATGTTGTACGTACAAGATACTAAGTTATACGTACAAGATACTAAGTTATACGTACAAGATACTTAGTTATACGTACAAGATACTAAGTTGTACGTACAAGATACTAAGTTATACGTACAAGATACTAAGTTATACGTACAAGATACTAAGTTATACGTACAAGATACTAAGTTGTACGTACAAGATACAAAGTTGTACGTACAAGATACTAGTATGTTGTATGTACAAGATACTAAGTTGTACGTACAAGATACTAGTATGTTGTACGTACAAGATACTAGTATGTTGTACGTACAAGATACTAGTATGTTGTACGTACAAGATAATAGTATGTTGTACGTACAAGATACTAGTATGTTGTATGTACAAGATACTAGTATGTTGTATGTACAAGATACTAAGTTGTACGTACAAGATACTAAGTTGTACGTACAAGATACAAAGTTGTACGTACAAGATACAAAGTTGTACGTACAAGATACAAAGTTGTACGTACAAGATACTAAGTTGTACGTATAAGATACTAAGTTGTACGTACAAGATACTAAGTTGTACGTACAAGATACTAAGTTGTACGTACAAGATACTAAGTTATACGTACAAGATACAAAGTTGTACGTACAAGATACTAAGTTGTACGTACAAGATACTAAGTTGTACGTACAAGATACTAAGTTATACGTACAAGATACAAAGTCGTACGTACAAGATACAAAGTCGTACGTACAAGATACAAAGTCGTACGTACAAGATACAAAGTTGTACGTACAAGATACTAAGTTGTACGTACAAGATACAAAGTTGTACGTACAAGATACAAAGTTGTACGTACAAGATACTAAGTTGTACGTATAAGATACTAAGTTGTACGTACAAGATACTAAGTTGTACGTACAAGATACTAAGTTGTACGTACAAGATACAAAGTTGTACGTACAAGATACAAAGTTGTACGTACAAGATACTAAGTTGTACGTACAAGATACTAAGTTGTACGTACAAGATACTAAGTTGTACGTACAAGATACTAAGTTGTACGTACAAGATACAAAGTTATACGTACAAGATACAAAGTCGTACGTACAAGATACAAAGTTATACGTACAAGATACAAAGTCGTACGTACAAGATACTAAGTTGTACGTACAAGATACTATGTTGTGTTTTCAAGATACTACTTTGTTCAGCTGTACAATATACTAAGTTATACACACAATATACTATGCTGTAATGTAAAGAGAAACTGACTAACCACTAGGCTGATAATGGTTCGTTTCAAAACACAGAGGATCGACATATGACTTCAATGTCATTTGATTTTACCGCCATGCTGTCGCACGGTTCTGTTTATGTACACCAAAGGATCAACATATTAGTTATTTTGACGACGAGTACTTGTTATGATATTCTACAAGAGTCCTCACTCTGTATATTGCTCTCTACAGCAAGTATTATGTGTGCACACAGTTCGTCATGAATTTGCACTAATCTTGAGTGAGCCCAAATAAATACGTTTACAGTATTCAAAGTGTTGAATTAAATGAGTTGAAATGAACATACACCAAACATCTTGTGTTAACAATCTCATTGAGTGTTTGTTAGCTTTCTATCTACAAGTACCTCTAAGTATCATTTCTCCTCAACTACCATTCAACATCTTAGTTCTTCAATGTAAGGCGTAGAATTCTCTCTTGGGACAAGGAATTGGATTTAACAACAAAACATTCAATTTTTTTTATCAATTTTATTTCCAAAATTTCATTGTTGGATTCCTCTTTTCAAAAACATGAGAAACAAGATGAAACATGAGATGACTTACTTTAACATTATAAATCAACATATCACTCATATACTTATGATATAAATCAACGTTTTTCTTACTTAATGGTATAAATATAAGTTATAACAGTGATTAACAGTCACAATCAGGTTTAACCTTAAAACAAACATAAACAAAAACAAACAATCAAAAACAACTCATACAACGACTGATTATAACCTTTTAAACAAACGCCTTTTGAATATAAATAACTTGCATATGTTTAGTGTTACTAGAAATTAACAATCTGATTAAGATACAGATCCTCACTATTACTATTGTGTGTATGTGAGGATTTGTATTTTAACCAGATTGTAGAAATTAAGATATTATGATTTAATTTTCAAGAAACCAACTTTTCAAAAATGAATTTTTACCAAAAATGTAATAACAAGCAAATGTTTTCTTTTAAACAAACTGATTTTAAATTAGTTTTGAACACTAAACCTAAGTATGAAACAATGATGATAATTATCTTATGAATAATGAGACCAAGCATCTACCAAAATCTCACAAGGGTTATTCCCCTTTGTAAGTCGCACAATCTCACAAGGGTTATTTCCCTTTGTAAGTCCACAATCTTCCTTTTTGTAAGTCACAATCACACAGTGAGCATCTCACTACATAAAAAATACATATCAATGAAGTTTGACATTGTTTATAAAATTTGCCAGTGAGTTTGTTAATTGAAAATTGTATCCTTAAAACCAGGGCTATACTATATCAATGACACAAGGTCTGGGGAGTATAGTGGATACTACATGTATATTGTATGTACTTAAAAAATCCACATGGATTTGACATCTGATGGAAAATGTGGCCAGAAAAATCCCGGGCTAACATTCGACTGACATAAATAAGCTTAGATATTATTGATACCTTTCAGCAAGTGTCAATATCAATCAATCTCAATCAAAGAAATATCAGATTCTACAGCTTATTTGATAATTTTTGGCATTAAAAATACAAAACAGAGTGAAAACATGTAGCCATTATTTCTCAATCTGATTAGATTACTGATCGTCACTATAAATGAGCCCTAGGAAGTTAATTAGTGTATAAAGATGAACTGTATCTTAATCTGAGATTGTCAATCTTGATGAAGAAATTGTGTTTTATTTTATCAATAGAAAACATGACTTGATGGCATATAAACATGTATGTAAGACAACCAATATGAGTTTGAGAGAATGAAGTAGTTTTTATTTGATTATCGAGAGGACGGACAAACGTACATGGAATGTGAATGCATGAACCCGAGGAAAAAGGTTGTGTTTTTAATATACAGTGTATTATACAGTATATAAATATAAAATTCAAGGCAGCTTCTAACAAAAAAACATGTCGCTCAAAAATATCCTGGATTTTATATTTCTTAAAACCTGGTCAGCTTAATGATGCTAAAAGGTTTGTAGCACAGAGCCCCTACCGTACGATAAATAAATATCTTACTACAAATACTAAATTGTGGAGTTGGGCATCTGTGTTTTAAAATCAGTATGTCATAGAGGAAAGGCCAGATTCAGATTTGGAGACCAAAATGGGGAAAAAAATCTTAATTTGATTTAAAAATATGGTAAGGACTTGTTGAAATTAAAAAAAAAAGATTAAAAGATCCACAAGTATGGAACTACATTGTACATGTATAAGTTATACTTGTAACCATGGCAATTTGATGATTAACAAATCTAGAACTACAATTGGTCGTTGAATGTCATCAGCTACCTATAGCACTATTGTCCACACCTTAACTGTTAAATGGAAGGTAAATGTACGAACATATGATTCGATCTCTGCATTAAACACAGCTGATCTAACAGCCTATTGGCTAATCATTACAAAAGCACAACCAATGAATTTGTGTCATTTTTATACATCTGACAACAAATTCACATTAATCGTAAAAAGTTAACAAAATTATGTTCGTAACATGTCATACAAATATGATAAGACACAGGGAACTGCACTGTCGTATAAACAATTTAAATATTACTTTCAGGCACCTGTATGTACAAAACAAACTAGTATATACATGTTATTTTCACCTGTGTCACAAAATTTGACAATAAATATCACATGGCTTTTCTATAGGCCCGTCTCAAAAGTGAAGTTATCTCCCTTGTTTGCCATATCATGACTACATTGGGAAGTGTTTTTGAAACAAATTTGCACCAAGTAATTATGATGTCATAAAGGGAATTACGTCATCTGATTGTCACAAGGCGCCAAAACATCACAAAAACACTTCAAGGTATCAGGCCACCATTGTGGCCTATCAAGGGGAATAACACTTTAGGGAAAGGCCTATACTCCAACATGTACAATCCATTACATTGAATGTATACTTCATAAATATTTTTAAAAAATTAACGCATGTAGGACCTGTGATGAAAGTGATAATTGATCACATGCTTTTATACAATTCATTAAAGTAAGATTCAAGAAATTGAAATCATGAATTATGTTACATTCATCAATACTGTTTATTAAGTGTTGTAAATGCAGTCACCCCTTTAGACTATAATGAAATATACTGATATAGCATTAACTATATAACATAACTAATGGAATATTCCAGTCTGAGGGGAAATCAGCTTAAACACAATTTGGCACTGTCATCATGGCGAGTACATACTAAGTTACAAAATATTTACAAATTTACAAAATTTATTCAAATTGCACAATTGACCTCTTGACGAAGTAGCAAAAACTGACTGCCATTTAGAACAGAGGAAATACAGGGAAGAAGATCGAGTACAGCTAGCGCTGGGCCGACAAAACATGTCACATGCCAGGTATCACCCAATCAAATAGTTACACAACAAAACAATCCAAGAATAACTCTTGATATATTCCTGATGTGGCAAAACAATTGAAAAATTGAAAGTTTTCAGTACATTACTCGGTGAAGATAAAAATTATTTCTGCGAAGATGTGACAGTCAGTGTTTTTAGAATCAACAAAGAAGTCAACTTATTCAGCCCTGAATTTTCAAAATGAACTATTCTAACCTTTGAATTGGAAGAGTTCAGATGTTTCTTCAGGGGTGAATGAGTTGATGTAGTTTATTATGTAAGGAAGGGGAGATAAGCCAAGAATAATACGGACATAAAATTGCATAGACAAAAATACTTATCAATGTAAAAATGTAGCTAAAATCTCCATGCCTGTTATGCATTATTGATACGCTACCTCCACTTTTATTTAGAAGCTACCTCCCTCATCCTGATGTGCATGTACACATGGGTCATTTTTTTATGCAGAACAACTGATTTGTCCGTTCTTAAACCTAACATTTTCTGGTATATACCTAGGATGTAAACACAAAATGTTGAATACGGTAGTCAAAACAAATCTGTCTTACAGACATCAATGATACATCTCACAAACAAAATGTCTGGGATCTCAAAACCTAAGCAGGTCTGTCTTCAGCAGCACCAGCTGCTTTCTTTGCCCAATACAGTTAGTTTTCTTTAAGCCATCAAACTTGCATAAAGTGTTTTTTCCTTGTCAGACAAACTTTTAAGCATCCTTCAGAGTTTGGACGAGTCTGACCTCTGTCCCTGTCCACTTTGACTTTGGTTGAACTCATGACCTTGTCAATAACCATATATATCCTTACCTGGACTAGGATATATTTTGGTAAAGGCTCAATGGAGTTGAATGGTGGACTTTAAGCTAAGCGTCAAAGCTTCCGATCTTGGGATTGACCTTGGGATTTCACCTTGAAGTAAAAGGGAAATTCACACGAGGTGTTTGATCATGATGTTAGGGAGAGCATTTCGTCTCTTTCTCCATGTCCCTAAGTCTAACGTCTGCTGCTTCATATTCTTTAACCACAGTTTAACATCCTTGTCTTCTCCCTGGAACAAAAACATTGAAGGTTAACATAGTTTACTGGACAATGAAAACAAACATTTTAAATTTCTACAGTATAATTTAAAATAAATCCAATGTCTTTGCTTTAAATTACGACATAACCACATCTTGAAATAGCAAAGGTTAATATGTTTAATTACAAAAGCAGTTATGATTGTTTAACTCGATGCTTTTTGCCAAATAAAATGACAATAGAAGGCTACGCAATGGATTTCATTTGGTTCACCATATTCCCAACTGGCCCAGAATGTGACTTACCTTAAACACAAAAGGCTCTTTATTGTTTTCCCATACTTCAAACACATCATCTGTGTCTGGGTCATGGTTCACTATACATCGGTTCAGCATGAACGGCTCCTGTTAGAAAAAAGTTCATTTATCAGGTTTTTTCGGTGCAATGCATGACTGTCTTTCATCTTTGTTATAATCTTACTCAAATACAAAAGCGAGTTATCAACAGGATATCAGTTATTTTCTCTTTTTACAAGGAAAGATTATAGTTAAATTCAAATAAAGCTCAATAGTCTGAATCATGTGACTTGTGATATTAATATGTGGCCAACATTGTCATGTGACCTATATGATGTCTTGTGACCTATATGATGTCATGTGACCTATATTATGTCATATGACCTATATGATGTCATGTGACCTATATGATGTCATATGACCTATATGATGTCATGTGATCTATATGATGTCATGTGACCTACCCTGACTGTCTGGTATTTGCCGTTTTTCTCCTTGAGTATCACCACAGCTGCTTGGATGACTGACGATTTATTGGGAAACAGAAGACCATCTTCTTCTTCAGACCTGTGTATCTCACCCTGAAAAAACCCAACAAAACAATAAGATTCAAAATCTACTAAGACTGCTCAATATCTTCTTTACACACAAGTAGCCTTTTCAAGGTCAAATGCTTTAAATCATCATTGCTGAAGATATGTTTCAAAACTCAAAATTCAAAAGTTCACCATGAACTCTTGCGGGTGAATGAGTTAAATATTGAGCTTTATTAATAATATGCTCTTTGACGAAAGACTAAAAGAGGTCAATATTTTCAAAAATAAAATAAGCTTACCTGTCCGAGAGTTAAAAGTATTCCTTGCACCGTTATAAATTTGAGTTTGAGACGTTTCGTTGCCCAGTTGTGATCAGTTGCCACGGCAACCTGTAAGCGACATGTTGTGATGTCACACACATCCTTCTTGTTCCAGCCCAGAATGTCAATGGCAGCCTGTAACAGATCCAATGTTCACATCAAAATCAACCACTACAAAATTAATTCTTTAAACAAAGTTCTTTTCATAGCTGCAATAGGAATTAATAGGTATCTTTGTAGGGATAGAACAGACATGAATTTAAAAGAAGAACCTCTTGAAAATTTACATCTAATAATTAATCGATTTGTGAGATGGATTGCGTTGTTCACCTTACCGGCAAACAAATGAATCGAGCGCACCCACTGATATCAAATATGGCTGCCACTCAGGGGATATTGCAATTGCTACATATTTGATATCAGGTGAGGACTGCGAGTAGGATTAAAATTACTGATAAACTTATTCATGTTGTTTGTACTATGGTAGCCTTATAAACAGGAGTTCAAGGTCACTATTCTGACCTAGCCTGATAATAACATCCAGCGAACTATTTCACCCAATCAAGTGACCCGTCCAGTAGACGGTGCCAAAGGCGTGCTTGCTAGTTGTCGAATCACACACAACAAAGTTTTGTTCAATTTGAGTTATCTCCCTTAAAACACACACATGGTTGACTGTACTGGTAAAATTCTGTTGATTTTACGCAACATTTTTAGAAATTATCCTCCGCTGAGAATACAGATACTGGGACCCAATAGAATTTATTGAGATTATGAGTCAGGGTTGAATAGAGGCCGCGAAAATTAAAGGGCTACTGAAAAAAAACTGTCTACTTAAATCACCCTTGGTTATTTTTGACCACTGAATGTTTTGGTCCTGGGTGAGCCCTGAGATACATTGTACAATGGTATTGTGATGTGACTTACTCGATTGAGTTCGGCTTTCTCCATAGAGGGGGCCTGTCTCTGCAGCAGGAGATCCGCCACCTTCTTCTTCATCTTCAGCGAGCCGCTACTTTTCTGAGTTTTCTGTAATGTGTACAAATAATAAAACTCAAAAGCAACTGCTTGATTCAAAATACAACTTTCAGGCACAGTACGAAGTTAACGGATCCATGCAACAGATGATTTTAATCAGATTGCAAATGATAAAACACATCAGCAATTGTTTATTTTAAAAACAAATCAAATTTTTGTCTTTATTGACTATTCAATTGCAGAAACTTTTTGATGGTGTGTCATGGTCTGCTGATTATTCATGAGGAAGCTTTACAAGCTTCCGACTGATTGGATATTAATGCTGCATTCGGTTAAATTAACTCTCAATTGTAAACAAAATTCATACCAGATGAAGAACTTTTTACCCAATACTATTTAATTTATAACTTACAACTCTCAGTCTTAGAGTGAAAATATAAACTAAAGAAAACAGTAAAGACAAATATGGCAGATAAGCTGAACGAGAGAGGGCTTACCGAATTGATGTGTCCGAGTATTTCCTCCAACTTCGCTTTAGCTCTAACGATGGCCGACTTGTCTGGGCTATCTGGAGTTGTGGACTTGTGGAGACGTTCCAGTAGTAAAGGATATCTATTGGACAAGAAATATCATCTTCATTTTAAAAACATGTTCTCAAGTCCACTTATAGGGACTCTTCTATCAAAAGCTCCATAAACCTGGCTATGATCAAAATATTGTAGTAAAAAAGAGTTTGAAAACTCAATTATTAAAGTCTATTATTGTTTTATATTGAATATCTTTAAAAAAATTGCTTGACTTTTTCAGCATTTGATAAAAGAAGCTTTATTATGAACTTAGCTTTACTGAAACATTTTGGTCAATAGCTTTCCGAAAATGACAAAGGAGTAAATTGTTAAACAAAGCATAGCTGAATCAAGTAATTTTGTTACAATAACTTTACTATTGTACATACACCTCACAGCATATAGACGAAAACGACCGATTTTGTCGTTACCAACTCGTACACAATTAACGCCTTTGTGTGCATACGCTTTGCTGGTCATTTGTCTGATGAAGGTGACTAGGGTACATATCGTAATAGTCATCGAAATTTCACATGAAAACATTTATTGGTTTTGTAAAATAATCTTTACATAAAACAGTTGCCATGGTTACCTCATTATTCGTTGTACAGGAAGGATGAGGAAGGACTTCAGAGGCATTCGTCTCAAGGCCACATTATCGTCCTGTGAGGCTTGTAAGAATATCCTCAACAGCTCCTTCTCTTTTTCCAATGTTTCTAACAAATTGCCTGCATGGCTCTGAAAAAACAAAAACGAAATTTGATTTTAGATAAAAATGATGAGTGATTTTGTGTAAAATGTATTTAATTAGTCATATTATAAATGCTTTTGATTTTTTTTTTTAATTCTGTTTCGTCTTCTGTTTCTGAGTTCTCTTAATACCTGTTGGCTTATCGAAAAAAGTGGAATTTGTCATTGAATTTTTATGTAAACAGTTATGCTTTTGATTTTTTTTTTTTAATTCTGTTTCGTCTTATTTTCCTGAGTTCTCTTAATATCTGTTGGCTTGTTGAAAAAGTGGAATTTGTCATTGAATTTTTATGTAAACAGTTAAGTTTAGAAAAGTTGATGACAAAATTGAAATTGATGTAAGCTTCTCAATATCACATGAAATATTGCTTTTGATGTTTCCTTCTTAATCAGTTTATACAACTGATACACCAAGATAATCAAATGTCTTTTTGTTGGTTGTCATAGTAACTAGAACTGGTATACAAGATGTCCTAATGAACAGAGAATTCTCATCGGGTTTGTAATCATTGTATTGAATTTCCAAATCCCCAATGTAGGTCATTGGAGCAAGCATTCCTTAATGAAACGTGCCAACTCTGCATCTTAATTAACTCCAGACCGGAGTACAACCCGGCCAGCTTGACCTTGTTGTCTAAAGTCAATAATCTGTGGTGAGGCCCAAAGACAAAGGTAAAAATAATTCATCATATTAAATTTGATTACATTCACGAATTCAAAAGGATGTTTTCGTTTGTACTTTTGAAATGCATGTTTTATGCAAATTACACTCAAATCAAACTTAATCCCATAATTCAACACTAGATGAATCTGTATTTATGGTATCACCAGGTAGAATAAAAACTCACCTGGTTCACACAATAGCTCTCAAACGCCATCATCAAATCTGTTGACTTCAGAAACAAGCTGCCAATGGAAACCGTCGTGAAATCCTAAAACCCATGAAAAAATCATGAAATATGATAAGTGGCAGCGTCTCCCAAAATCATGCAAAGTCACGCATAAAAAGACAGCAAATGTTATGTCACAAACACCCAAAGTATTTAATGTCAAAGTAATTAATGATAAAATATCTATCACCATCAGTGAATGTGTGATTAACAAACTCACATGATCGTCATTATTTGCAGCATCTTGGAGGGCCGCGTCGAGTCTGGCCGAAAACTGAGCGTTGGCGTTAATCAGCTGCTCCAGGTTGAGGAAGATAGCTTCTACTTGTTCCGAGCTGAGAAGTCCGTTCGTCTTCATCGGTTTATAGAAATGCTGGAAACAAAAGTATTCATTTTCCATGTTCATACTGATTGTAAATGTTTTTTCTATTTACAATACATTTCAAATTACACTTCAGTATATATAGCTCTGGTTCAAAGTTCAATTCCTCCTAGGTTTTCTTGGATGAAAACAGTGAAAATTAAATAAATAACAATTCTAGTGTAATTGCATCAGAAAGAAACCTTAACAAATGTCACTAATTGAGGTTTTCAAACATTTAGATTCAGAATGTTATAAGAAATGAGAAGGAATTTTTTATGGAGAAAATTTGTATCAAAAGATTATCTAACATCTGTACATATCTTTTCATAAAATCTAATTTTGAAAAAAAAAAAGAAAAGTTTATTCTCCTTATTTTTTGTGCTGTAATATATTGGTTTCTTTCATGCATGGAGGCACGGTGGTCTAGTAGTAGGACGCTGGGTTTGTGACCGAAGGGTTGCGAGTTCGAGTCCCGATCACGGCACTTGAGTTGTATCCTTGAGCAAGATACTTTTCTCTGCTTGTTCTAGTCTACTTAGCTGTTAATGAGTATGTGGTTGGGTAGTACTAGAAATTGTAGAATGTTGGCTGTGAGTGCTGAAATGGCAGCACCAGTTGTATGCTCCCCAGGGAGTTGAGAACGATATTTGTTGGTTGCTAAGACCCTATAACCACAGATAATAATTTGTGAACTGCTTTGAGACTACCTTTAAGGTCGTGATAAAACCTCTAATAATTATTATCAAAACAGTGTTTTACAAATGTGAAATTATGTTGAAGTTGTGTCTTATTCTTCAACATAAACAACCTGAGCAGTAATAAGTACATTTTTCAATATTTATTATAACTAATTTAGAACAATATGGTAAACATTTGACTTAAGTAAAAATGAACTTACATCTTTAAGGATATGTAAATCCCGTCCGTAACTTTTCTCTGTATCCCTAATTTCTACAATGATGTCTTTTCTCTCCGTTTTTTTCGTCTCCTTGTTGCCTACGGTAATGATAGATTCAGCATTTTCTTCGTCTCTCTGTTAAATGATGAAATTGAAATTAATTCAAACATGGAAAGATTAGTTTGATACATAATGGTAAAATTTTCAACCTCCCCTGAAAAAATGATACAAAAAATGTATTAGTTAGTATACTTACCCATGTGTTGTAATTCAACACCATCTTTAGAGTATAGCTTCAAAATAAGCAGTGTTAATCTGGTGAATTAAATAAAACTCCACTGAATGATTGTCATCAAATCACTATCACAAATTCACAAATGTTTAAAACTGTTTATCCCTCGGTAAAACTTTTAAACCACAAACTCAGCACTGTAACGAAGGCTTCATAATATTGCCTCTGGGAATAGCGAACTGTTGTGTGTCCAATAACACATCATTGTATAACTACAGCAGACGGCTCCAGTATTGATCTGTTTGTGGTGGAAGGTCGCACATCACCTAGTTACAGGCCACGACAACAGGATTGGAGGCTGACGGACCTCGTAGGACCAATCAGAGTGAGCCTCAACTCAGGTATTTCTAAGAGGTTGCTGTCACATTTTAATTACAGAATGGTTACCTTAGTGACGTCATTGCGGACCTTATCTCTGATTGGTATTACACTGAGGAACTTCGGGCTATTTAGCCTTGTTTCTGTTATACATGTCTACCTGGAGTGTCAATCAACCGTCACAGCAGCAGCAGTAATGGACACTTACAGAAGATAAACCGGAAAATATTTAGGTTAATGAGCAAGCTTGTTAGTACAGATAACAAATATCTCCGTTTATGTTCCGCAAATCTTATTTTAACTTATTTTGAAGTTTTTGTTCAATATCTCCTGATATTTGAAGTTTCAATATCTTAAAGAAAATTTGACCATATATGCAATTCTATGTAATTGGTTTTTTTTTTAAAATGAGAAAATAAAAAATATCTCCCATCAGCTCGACTACATACACCACTTTTTCACTTTAATTTTTCATTTCAAAGAACATCAAGAAAAACAAATAAATCTTACTAGTACTTAATAGGATGAAAAAATCAACCAAACCAAATGGATCTAATTAAATCTTAATAGGACTGGTTAAGCTGACAAAACATTGAATGGCCAAGTATTGCATCTTATAGTTTCTGAAAGTATGGTCAACTAACGTAATCTTCTATTGAAATTTTCTCAAAACGACATTAAAAAGAAAATTAAAAATGATTCTTGTTTTTACAACAAGTTCTAATTCCTGTTTTGAATTATATAATATTCAAAAATTTATGAGATAGAAGCTGCACAGGTTTATCACGCATGGATCATCCCAGTGGAACAGCTCTTACCGGGATTTTGTTATCGATTGCAATAAATCTGTCAATCTGCTGTGAGTACTAATGAAAATGAAAGATTAATCGGCCCCGTTAGTCTGGACGAGAGAACGTGCCATGTATATCCGTGGAATCGTGAGATTAATCGTACACATTAACGGCAACGTCAACAAAATGTAATCAATACAAAAATCATGACATGAAAACATTAAAACAGGAGTGAACCTGACTTAACTCCCAGAATTTAAAAACATTACGCCATTTCTGCATATAAATACCAAATCTCTCATAATTATGTTTCTGAGAATTATTAGTTTAAAAATCCTTTCCAATTAATGAACTTTCACACCTATGGATCTAATTGATCATAAACTTTGACCTCAGGACTCTTTATATTTGCCAACGCTTGAAGGAAAATGCTTGACAAAATCTGATAGTTCAATGGTTATACTGGGCATCGTTTCATAGGCATACTAAACGTATAAAACTTGGTCTGGTCTGGTCTGGTCTGGTCTGGTCTAGTCTCATTTTATTTGGTCTGGTCTATAATTTTGGGTAAAATGTAAATGTGTCTGGATTAATTGAAGTCTGCAAGGGCTAGGTTGACCCTAGCGTAAAATCGAAAATAATGATTGTGATCATCAATTATCGTCAAGCAATTGTATAATGTTTTGAGGTGGGGATCTCAACCAGGTAAAAGTTATGATTCCAGAGTTAAGTCTGCAAGGGTGTGACAGACTCTGGGGTCAAATCTAAAATCATGATTGTGATAATTTCTTTATGCTTAAAAAATCTAGAAATGTCTGTGAGACATAAATGCCCTCTTCCCCATATGAAAATAGTTCTTCATGCTTAATATGTATGCGAAGTTTGATGACAATCGGATCCACAGTTATTTAAATAAGCTGGTTACATTATACCATGGGACGGGATGGGACAGGACGTGACAGACATTGGTAACACAATATGCCCCCCATTTCATGGCGGGGGCATAATTAGCCAATCAGGATAGCTTGACAGTAAAGGGGGACTATTCAATAGGAGGTAACTAAGGAAATATAGCAGGGAAGACAATCCTGTAAGTTTTTCTTATTCATTAACCGTCACTGTAAAGTAGCCATATCAATACTCAATAAAAATGCAATAAAATTTGTAGCCTAAAGAACTTGAATAGATAAGAGAAATGTTACTCAATATTACTGTTTGTTTATAGCGGCATTTTATCTAAAATCAATTAGTTTCTCAGTGTATTTAAGAAATAACCTACTACTATAGCAACCCTTGCGTCATTACAATATAAACACGCCATTTCACGCTGTGTTGGTAAGTATTGAAAACTATTGACAAATGAAAATATTATATAAGAAACTCATAATTTCAACGGTTTGTTTTATTTTTCAACAACAACAGATGTTTATACAGACCGCGGTGGTCGATTCGTAAAGGTGTCAGACATATTGCCATTAGCCCTCCACCTCTGGGCCGTGGTGGCCAAGCGGTTAAGGTGTCCCGATTATTCTACCACTAGCCTCTACCTCTGGGCCATGGTGGCCAAGTGGTTAAGGTGTCCCGATATTCTACCACTAGCCCTCTACCTCTGAGTTGTGAGTTCAAATCCCACGTGGGGCAGTTGCCAGGTACAGGTTAGTGGTTTTTCTCCGGGTACTCTGGTTTTCCTCCACCTCCAAAACCTGGAACGTCCTTAAATGACCCTGGTTGTTACTTGGACGTTAAACAAAATAAACGAAACCAAATTATTCAGACCGAACTTATACACTGTATCTTGAGAAGATTAAAGACATCTGAAATATTGATTAATTTTCCTTTTGGGATCACACCCTGGCCCCTGCAGTTGGGCAGGAATCGTAGTTTTACAATTTTGTATATTCTCATTTTATTAAAGACTTGTGATACATGACGAACACCGTGCGATCAGAATAAGTCACTTGAGCAAAGCACAGGCGACCTTAACTGACCGAGGGGAATGATAGTTTTCCCCACTAAATGTAACTGAACCCCCTTTGCCTATAGAAATGATCTGGAAAAATGTCGAGGACGGGATCAATATCATAATGTTTAAGTGGGAGTGGGGTTGATGGCAGAAATTTTGCACACAATTACCCCTCCCTTCCTCTCCCCCGCCCTATCTATCCAGGTTCTCTATTTTATTGACACAGATACTTGATCAATTTCCTGATCCTGCATTCATGCAAAAGGATCCTGTTGTCATAGATACTGTGGAAATGACAATTCCTAAAACCCAGGAGAGTTCCACTTCCTGTGATCAGAGATGTCAAGGTAATTTATGTAACAAAATAAATCAATAAGGGCCTGAGGGAAGATGATATGCCCAAGGAGATTTCTGGGTTTGGTTAACTGCTGAATATCTGCATATTTACATACGTCAGATTGTTTGTAACAATTGTCACCATGCAGTTTATTCTGTCATCTGATTTCTATTAAACCATATCAATATTCATATAATTGTTTTTCATTAAGGCAAAATCATAACTTATAAAGTGTCGTTTTTAACATTTTTTTTTACAATTGAAAACAAATATTTTTCATAAAATATAAAAAGTTGAGACCTTATTTGCAGTAATAAGTACCGAAGTTAAATTTCTAAAATCATTAAATTTCCCCAAAAAGGCATTGGGATCTTGGATATATAAAGGGATAGAGCAGGACATAGGTCAAAAATTACAAACAGGATTGCAGCTTTAACATTGATGCATACATTGTAACATAGATATAAACCAGAATTGCTGACACCAGACATAAATGCCCCGCCCCAAGCTGGTTACATTACCGGACCGGATGGACATGGGTAACACTATATGCCCCCCCCCCCCCATTTCATGGCGGGGGTATAAAAATGAATACTGTTGACCAAAGCACTATTAAACATTCTTATAATGTTTTTCCCTATTTTGATACAAAGTTGTCTCCCTTATCTTTTAAACAAAATATCCAATATTTGTAAACGGCCTTGTATCCAAAGTTTTCCCGGGGACTCTCAGAGATTATAAATTTAAGAGTCCTTGGACTAACATCACATATAACATCGGAGTAAAATTTTATCAATTTTGGGAGTCCTTTGTCAATTAAGGAGTCAAAATGCAGGTTTTTGGGAAACCCCTTGGAATCCACAACATCCGTGGTTTTCTTGTGTGTGTGTGGTTTAGACCTTTAATGAGGTACTTGTCTCATCTCTTTTTTATTTATGTAAGGATCATAAATGATGAAACCTCCGCCAATCTACGACCTAAGACAACAAGGACCTGTTTTATACTTCTCCACTAGGGTCCTATCTTTATTGGCATCATTCATGTTTCCTCATTGCAGAATTTTATAAAAATGTAAGAATTATTGTTTTATAAATAACTGACCATTTAGATTATCCAAGAAAAAGCTCATTCATTGGCCACACCAATAGAGTTGTGATCTGAACGAGAAAGCTGTTTAATTGGTTGGTTTTGGCCCAATAGGAATCTAAACTAAATCAATAGCTCTTGTTTGTAATCAGGGGGAAAGTTAAGTCTGATCTAATAAGTCATAGTCTACTGGGAGTTAGTAACAGCATCAGTTCAAGTACAACAAAATAGGTACAGACAGTAAAAGATAGACTGGATTTGAAACCCCTCCCCTCCCCCACTATCCCCAACAAAATATATTCAGTTTAGATTGAGGAAGAGGAGGAGGAGGAGGTGGGGAGGGGGAAGAGGAGAAGGAGGAGGGAGGGGGGAGAGGAGAAGGAGGAGGGGAGGGGGAAGAGGAGAAGGAGGAAGGGAGGGGGAAGAGGAGAAGGAGGAGGGAGGGGGAAGAGGAGAAGGAGGAGGGGAGGGGGAAGAGGAGAAGGAGGAGGGGAGGGGGAAGAGGAGAAGGAGGAGGGGAGGGGGAAGACGAAAAGGAGGAGGGGGGGGGGGGGGGAGAGGGGAGAAGGAGGAGGGAGGGGGAAGAGGAGAAGGAGGAGGGGAGGGGGAAGAGGGGAGAGGTAGACAGGTGGAGGAGGATTTTTTAAGCTTACACCAATTTCTGGATTTATGTAATTTTTATTTATGTCTTTTTTGTTGCATGCTTTATCATATTTTGAATAAAGAATATTTTTATCCCTATTAAAACAATTACAATAAGCCTGTCCTTGAATTCAAAATAATTACGTTGAGACAACAGTGATTACATGTGTCTGCACATGATGTGAGAATTTTACTTGATATGTAATGACGTTAACGAGTTTTGATACAACTAAATACGGACCTCCAATGTTTATTTATTCTGTAATGCCCCCTATTATTGGCGCTAATATTATTACACCTCCGCTAGTAATGATCCTCTTATCGAGCGGACTGTTTGTCAAGAGTAAACACTGACTCTGACGTCGCATCACTTATAAAGAAAAGATCGTTAATTACACAAGATTCAGCCAATATATATCTATATACGCCCGATTTTTTATCACACAATGCTATGTTAATCATATTTATGATTTATTTCTTAAACAACTGAATTAAAAGAGAGATCTTTTTTTCTGTTCCGTCTCATATTCCAAGATAGAAGTTATTAGAAATACATAAATAGCTGAGTTATTATTTATGATAATAAGGCTTTGGGTGCATGAGGACTGACGTCATGGCTTCTAATCTCAGTCCCTCTCGAGCTGTCAGGGAGACGTTAACATGTTCTCATATCTGTGGAATATAGCCATAATGGAGGCCGTTGATTTTGAGATGTTGACATGGAGTTGTTGACTTTCCCTAATATTGCCGATTAATTACATTAGGTGCTTGATACCCTTCCGTGTCTAATCCATTCACAGCTTAACAAGATCACACGGATACCTGGGATAATATATCCTCATATTTACCAATATAAAATGTGTATTCAATTAAGTTAGACAGGTAATATTGATATCTGAACAATATAAGAACCAAGATGGGGCAATGACACACACTTTCGTTACTACAAACACAAGTTAACTACAGTTCCTTAGATGGCTCATGATAATTTCTATATTTTCAGTTCTCACATTTCCTAAATCTGCAATTAACAACTTACTAAACTCTCTTTATTTTTTCTCATTACCTAAATAGAGTTGAGCCTCGTTAATGCGGACACCTTGGTTCCATCACAATTTTGTCCAGATTGCGAATCATCCAGATTGTAGAATCATGACATGCGGTCAAGCGTTAAACATGCGATTCTAGACAAATCTTTACTGATTTCTGGGTACTGATTGAGATATTGCGACCAGATTACCGAGACCAAAAATACCCTGTTATAGACATTTTGTTCCCAGAAATTGATTACGGATCCGGAACGCGAATTTCTGTATTATCTGTACATTTTATCGTTGTGGAAAATAATCTGTTCCCGAATGTTTTCGTCCAGATTACGAGATTTCCGTATTAATGATTTCCGGATAAACGGTGTTCGACTGTATATGAATGACCCGTTTCAGTAATTTTGACCTCAGTGACTTGTTTAGTTTGTGGGATAAGAAAGGTTATTGTCAAAAATCAGATTTTTTTTTTATTTACGATCATTCTGTATCATTGCAGTAAAATACCAGTATGCATGCAAGAAATTATGACAAGGTATTGAACCACTTCATATGAAGGTTCAAAAATATTTTTCGAAAAATCAAAGTAAACTTGCAGATAGCTCTAATAATATGATGTACAAGTTACTTACATTGGGGTCCATAATTGATAATCCAGAGTTGTCTCCCATTTTGGTAACAAAACCATAGGAACCACTACTTCCTGTTGGACTTGGTGGTACTTCCTGTGATCCATCTTGACCTATGACCCCACTGTCTGTGCTTGCATCACTGACAAGGCTCATTCGGATTCGACGCTTTCTGTCGCGTTCCGCTTCTGTTTCGGCCAGAGTAACCGCCTGGTAAGGAAATAAAACCATGAGGACGTGTAACACTGTTAAACTTTCTTTACAAAATGAACTTAATGTTTTCCAAAAAGCTTCGTTTCATTTAAAGAGGTGAAACACATGTTGAAATTACTGTAAAAAACAGTACCAGTAGTGTGAGGAAATCAACCATCATTAAACACTTAGCACTTTATATCAAACTGAGAAATATGCTCCTGTGTAAACACCAGATAAAGGTCAACATTGTCAACACTGTGAAATATAATTCAATAACAAGAATTACACACCTTTCTCGATAAATGCTCAAGGCTCAAGTCCTAACAGTATAACAAGATACATACAGCAAGATCGTATCAGTAACTGTGGAGTTGAGATAAGGAGTACTGTAAAATTGTTTTAATGTACTTATTTTAGTGGTAGTTTAATTTTAGCGCTTTTCGCACTGTTTGTGCAGCGCTAATTCATGTACAGCCCTAAAAAATTGCATCTAAAGCTGAACCTGAACAAAGTATTGTATACAGTGTAGCTTCCCTATACCGATCACCTCATTATGCCGATCTAAATATATATGTACGGAATTGTTTCTTCTTTATTTTAACACTTCCTAATAACGATCCCTCTGAATTCCGAATACCGAACCAATTTCGTGTCCGGAAAAGTTAAAACATTATCAAAATTACTTTTGTAAATCGGTGTTACCTGTGGTCCGACCACCCTACCGTGAAATAAACACCTGTGACAATTGTTGTCGTAAGCTTCATGCCTCGGGACATATGCTTGTGGTAAGTGTTGATAGACTTGCATCTAGCCCTCTTCATGGTTTAATTATATGCTTGTATAGTAATTAGGCTAATCAACATTGTCAAGATGAAAGCATGGTCAAATACTATCCTATGCTTCGTTGAAGCGGTAAGGTCTGTTGATCATACGAAAAAAAAGTAGAGCTAGAAAACTGGAGTTTCACATTTAATTTTAAAGAGGCCCCGATGTACACGAATGTAGAATAAGTGTAGCCGATGTTGAGTTGATGTAAAATTCAGCCAGAGACAGAGATTTTTCTGATACTGCGTATTTGAACCTCTGGATTGCGCTAATTCATGTCCACGCTAATAAACCATATTTTACAATTTTCTGTGTTTGCGCTAAAATTTGACTGCACTGAAATAAGTACGTTTACAGTATTTCTTTAAACCCTCAGTTGACAGTGAAGCTATTTATTACACTAATGACATACCTCAGCTTCGTCCATTTCATCAATCCAATCGTCTGTGAACCCATCATCAGATGGTAGACCTCGTGGACGCCCTAATGAATTTTTTTTTTCAAAAGAAAAGCAAGATAAGTGATTCTGAAATCAAGTTTTTTACAGTATGATGAAAATCATAATTTCCATATAGAGGGTCGTGTATATGCTTTAACAAGGAATGTATGATTCGGAATGATAAAGAAATTAAAACAAATCTGGTCCCTATCAATTTCCACTTGTAAAAATCTCAAAATCACTAATGAGATTTCATGACAATGGTTGATACAAAGATGATTTTACATATGAAGATGTGGCTAGGAAATCGTACAAAAATTTCTTATGATCCTACAAATGGTTTCTATTAAGATAGAGGTTGAACAAATGGCAATGGTTGCTATGGTTACTAACTAATGAAGTGTCCTGGGAAGGGTCTCTTGCCTCCAGTAAATGGATCACTTTTGTAGGGCCTCTCCTTACGTTCCCGTCGCTTCTGTAAAGCTTCTGGCGTACTGTGTGATACATCGGATGAGGAACGGTAAACATTCAGGACCTGAATCAACAGAAATTGAAACGAATTGAGTACGAAAGTCAAAGTTCACTGAAAACTTATACTAGACAGTTTTTTGAGATATAGAATTGAATCTGTAACTCACGTTAAGTTATCAAGACCTGTCCTCATTAACCCTGGATTTTGTGAGGGCAATAATTTAATTTTGTTGAACAGCAATGACAACATTAACCCAGTCAACCCTTAAAATACATTTGAACTCTTCCAAAGTTGGAATAGTTCATTATAAAATTTCAGGGGTAAAAAACTTCTACACTAAAAAAAAGTCCCCTCCCCCCCTTATCACATTCCTCTTTATATCATGTTTTTTCCCAATACCATTTTCTCTCTATATATTCTATGTAATTTTATTTGGTTAATATCATGTATTTTGAGGTGAATTCCTCTTAATATCATGTTTTTTTTAACCAATCACATAAAATATCCAGAAAATGATGTCATTTCCATTGCTTTCAGATACAACTTGTACAAAATGTTGCATAGAAAATAAAAAATAACCCCCAAAATGATTTTTAATTAAAATATTGTTATCTGCATATTGAAACATCTTCATAAACACATTGAATATCTTAATTTTAGTTATGGAGATTGGAAAATGCACTAGTCTTATTCGGAAAAACATGTTTCTCTTAATGTCACATTCCTGTTAATATCACATTTTTGTCTGACAAATGCAACATGATATAAAGAAGAGTGCACTGTATCAAGAACTGTTACTTTTGAAGGTTGATAAGACTATAGGACCCTGGGTAGTTCAAAGTTCAAATAAAAAGCTGACAGGTACATGTATGTGGGTGAAAGGGATGAGGGTATGGGGTGATGAAGATGGAGTTTAAGGGTCAGAGGGTCTTGGAAATAGCGAAGCTTACCTTGGAAGAATCAGATGTGGTGACAAAGTTGGGATCCCTAAAATCCATCTCACTTTCTGATTGTTGGACATTGTCACATGATTGGTTGATATTATCAATACTGGTTGGAAGCCATGACGACGGTTTGTTGCTTGTGTCAGACGCAACCGATTCGGATGTTGATACGAAGGAATGGTCACTGGGGTTAGCTGAACCTTGAGTTGCCGTGTCTTCCTGGTCGGACAGAGGAGAGTTCAATAGAGGTTCGGGAAACACAAATATTGGACCCTCACGTTGGTCAGGTGACACCATGGATGAAAAGTTAAATGGACTTGGTGTGTCAGAGAAAAATGGATTTTCTGGAAAATAGAAAGTGCCGTCATCACTAGGACTTTTATTGTCTGAATTAAGAAGATTGGGAACATGAAATGGTCCCGTTTCATTGAGTAACCCGTGCGAAAACGGAACATCAGATATTCCACTTTGACTTTGTGGTGTTTGAGATTCTGCCATATCATCACAATTGTCGGATTGTAAACAAAGTATTGGAGGCTCACTGTCAGGCAGTGACGGAATAAGGGACGTGGGAGGGGGGTTAGAGGGTAGGGGCGGAGCTGGGGGGTCACAATTGTCAGGACTAGATGTTTTCACTTCCTGTTCCACTGACGGCTGCTCACAATCCAAAGATCTTGAAGTCAGCAAAGGAGAAGACGATTCCTTTACGGTAGATCGGAGTTCGAAGTCACTCTTTGTTCGGGAAATCCTCGGTGGACGTGTTGGCAGCTTTCTTTTCCTTGGCCTAATTCCGGTCTGAACAACTTGTGACCTTGAAGGGTCATTAATTGGCCTTGACCTTGGAACAGGTCTAGGAGCAACGTCAGGTTTTGCATGGTGTTTTGGTACTCGTGGAAGAACTTTGGGTTTTTCGGGACTCTGAGGTTTACAAGATGTGATCTCCTTTTTATCAGCATTCTGATCGTCACTGACTTCCACAACATTTTGTGTCATGGAAGACTGGTCAGTATTCACTTGAATGACCGAAGCCTCACTTTCATCCTGACCTCCAGGACAATCGGCAAGACTATTATGTCTCTCAGGCATGCTGGATGTATCTGGGGTTACAGTTTCTGCACTACTTGTTTTACTGTTAAATGTTTCACCTACATCGACATGCTTTATCTCTGGTAACAAACCAGAGTCTCTGTCACAAGCTTGCCTTGTGTCACATAAATCAACATCATCCGTATTTGACTCGGCAGGAATTTCTAAAGTGATAAAATTGTTTTTCACTTCAGATGTGTCAGGTGCGGTCGAATTAAAAGTGAATGTTCCACCTATGTCTGATGTGCTACTTGGTGGAGTTGACATACAGGGTTCATCGTGAGAACTGATATTGCACATATGTTTCGTTGTAGGGACATCCAAATCTTCTAGCACTAGCTTATCACTCTCTCCAAGGTCAACATCATGCCTCACAAGGTCACTATCCTTAGACTCGTTCCCTTGGAGACAGATATCTATTGGTGGTTTTTTACTGGGAAACTCCTCTGAATTGTCCTCATCTTCTTCAAAAACTTCATCTGACATCTGTGTTTCCATTGAACTTCCCATTAACGCAAGAACCACCTCCTTTGGTATATGGCTGTCACTAGGTTCCTCTGTCGGTAAAGCACTAGTTACCTCCCCTGAGTTATGTCTACTTGACTCACTAGGATTTCCTCCTCCCTCTCTGAGGATGGAAGCACCCTCTCCTGAATCGTGTCGACATAACAACTGTTGAGTTTTTCCTTCATCGCCAGATTGGGCCACAAAAGTAACCTCCCCTGAATCATATTGACTCGATACACTTTGATTTTTCTCTTTCTCTCCAGAGAGGGAGATACAAGTGACCTCCCCTGAATCATATTGACTTGATACACTTTCAGTTTTGTCTTTCCCTTCCGTGAGGGAGACAGAAGTTAACTCTCCTAAATTTTGTTGACTTAACAAATCCTGAGTTTTCTCTTCCTCTCCTGGGGGGAAGACACAAGTTACCTCCCCTGAATCATGTCGACTCAATACACTTTCAGTTTTCTCTTCCCTTCGAGGGAGAGAGACACAAGTAATCTCCCCTGAATCATGTCTACTAGAAACACTTTTTATTCTTCCTTTGTCACTAGGAATAGAATTACAGGTAATATCTGCTGAGTTATGCAGACTGGAAACATTTTCAATTCCGTCTTCCTCTTTGGGGAGGGAATCACAGGTAACTTTCCCTTCATTTTTATCTTCATCTCTAAAAGATGTCACAGAATGTATTTCTTCAGAATGAGACCTATCCAAAGATATAACTGAATCACTCATATCAAGAGTAGTTCCCCCTGAATCACGACGGTCCAGAGATGGTATTTCACCTGTTTCTCCAGGACCAAACGTTGAATTTGTCTCTCGTAATTCAGTTGGACCTGGAATTAAATCCTCTTTCTGAAGAACTATATCTCCATTCTCGACGGCGACTTGTTCATCACTTTTAAACACCTGCGCCTCTTGTGACACTCTTTCAGTTTGTTCACTGGTGTTTTCTGACAGTTTGTGTTCGTCCTCATTGATTGGCTGTAACTGGTCATCAGGGTCCGATTTTTCCTCCGTAATTGCAGTGACCAGAACGGAGGCTTCTGCCAGACTCTGAGAGGAAACTTCTGGTAGATGAACAGCACTCTGGTTATTGTTTAACAAACATTTGGCTTCTTTTGCATACTGATGGCCACTTGCTATGCGAATCTGTCGCTGTTTTCTAAACTCAGAAAAGCTTGGTACATTGAATTTCTGTCGTTTTCCTCGACTAGAAATACCTGTAACTGTTCGTTGTCCGTTAATTGTCACCCCCTTTTTTTTACTGGAGAGTTCGTCTATGATGCCTTGGACTTCCTGTCCGCTAGTTATTGACACACTTCTCCGTCTTTGTTGACCTTGGTCCTTACTGTGACCTTGGTCTTTGCCATGACAACCACGATTTTCATTACGTTTGTCTGCAGTAGAAAATGAAGCAGACTTCCCGTTATTACTAAGTGGGTTTTCGAATGTCTGTGATAAATCCATGTTTGTGAGGTCTATATTGGAATAAGCTTTACGCATTCCACCACTGAACATTCCTCCACGGTTTTTATAAATCCGATCCAGAATGTCTTCCTGGTCACGACCGAGATACTTCTGAAACAGATTATTGCTGAGAAGTACATCAAACCGCGATGACACTGGCACACGTGACAGGCTGTTCTTGCGTGAATTTGCACGATGCACATTACCTTTCTCAGAAATGTCATCGCTACTGCTGACTTCATTGTCATTCAAGTGCTTCATCTGTCTGACATTTTTGCTTGCCTTTGCGACAATTTTTCGAGAGAAAACACCCTGAACTATGGGCGTATCCGACCGCACATTATCAGCGGCTTGTGCCGTTGAGGCAAGTAGAGGCAGGTTCTCCATCATATCTTGGTCCTCTTGGTTTTCTGAATCTCCCATATTCTCTTTGTCCTCACACTGTCCCAAGTTGCTAGGTTTACCGTTTCTATCATGCATTTCGATTAGGTTGTCTCCCCTTTCCTGGGTCATGCTTTTCCGGCGATGACCCCTGGGAGGTCGATGTTTGATAGAGATTGCACCCCCACTATCTATCTCGGCACCGTTCTGAGTAATGACACATTTTCGACTCTGACCTGTTGAGTCAGTAACCACGGAAATGTTGATATGACCTTGACCTTTAGGGTCATCCTGATTGTTAATCTGGTTCACACATTTTTCTTCACCATCGATTATTGAGGTCATCAGCTGATCTGACCTTCAAGCGTTTGCCGTCCCTTAAAGGTCACAACTTCTCAACCTGAAAAGACAGAATCATAAACACAAATTATGCTGTGATGCATTAAAACACATAGTTGTACTTTCTTATAATTAACATTTTCATTTCCGAGCTCTCTTAACAGTTGATCAAGCCATATAAACGACCTCTAATGAACCCTGTCCCGCAAAACAAGTGGTCTCTCATTACAGGTTATTTACAGTTGCTCTGCATTCCCATTTAAATTGTAATGCATTGAGAAGGCAACTGTTGTTATGATATTTAATGAAAATTTCTGGTACAGGTTTAATATTGATGTATCCTCTACACCAGACTCAGTACATGGTAATTGTTATAATAGTTTTGAATGTAACAACACTATATGCAAATATACACTTCATAAACTAGCCTTGAAATCGTAAAATAAATCAACATTTTTCCAGTGACTATCCAGTTCATTTTTGCAACAATTTAAACTGTAAGCACAAACTACATTTTCTGGTAAATTATTCCACACAGTTATAGTACATAGTATGGTGACTTCATCAATTTCATTGTTGTCACTACATGTACTTGATTTACAGTTCAAAAACTGTCTGAAATATTTAAATAAAGTATAAATATTCTATCAAAATGTAAATAGAAGTAATAAATATTTCAGCAAATGTTATCATGGTCCTATAACACACATTGCTATGGAGTGTTTTCTGTGTAAATAATCCTGACCTCACAAATGAGACAAAATTAAGTTATCAACTGATCGTGATTTTCCATGACCAGGTCCTGTTGGATGAAACTCTCTTTCAAAAGAGGTGCATGTCACATTAACGATGTATATATGCAGCATATGATAGTCTTAAGTTTTACAAATCTTACAATTTTCATATTTTCTCCAACATTAAACTCAATACCTGTTCCTCTGTCAGTGAAGATTCCTAAACTGACCCAGGAAATATATATATGTTATAAGATGACATACTGAGGATTAATTGCAAAAACAATTCCAAACTTCTTGAGAATAACAAAATGTTTTTACCATTCTTCAGTACAAAGGTGTAATCTATTTGTATTTGGATTGTATGTCAGAACTGTCTCCCATCCCAGAAATACAGGTAAATAAACAGGTATGGTATTTTGTTCATAATCTTCTTTGTACAGGTAGTATATACTACCAGTTTATTTTACACACCTTGAAGGTAATATCATATATATACAAAAGCCATGTTAAAATGCCAAAGATTTAGAATGTAACTTTCTCTGAAATTCCAAGAATATTTATCAATATCATCCTATTTAATTTAGACTCACCTGGTTCCAAAGTATTTTAAACTTTTAAAACATTTTCTATAATCTTCTTACCACCTTCCAAGTGAAGGTCAGTGTGCCTAACACAGACACATTTAAAAGCTTGTTGATGACTTCTACCAGTGTTGTGCTATTATAACACTACAAGGTATTAGTATGTTGATTTTCACCTGAACTGTCCATTTATCTTGTGCGTTCTGTTATTTGTTTAGATGTTATTTTTATAAGTACTGTATGTTTGCTGGCTGTGACCTCTTATCTTTTACCTGTGTAGATTAATTTATTTCACCCAAAGTTTGGCAAGAACTCAAACAGCTTTGTAAAGTTAAGATACAGAATAATCGTCAAATTGATATATTTCTCTATCACTGGCACTGCAATGATTATTTCGGTGAAGAAACTTTCAACAAACTTATTTCACATTAAAAAAAATCTTATGATGTATTTTTATTGAGATTATTGAAGCATGTGAAAATAAACTAAAGGAAAAATAGAGTTTGATTCAGGATCTCTACACAGTCAATCAATGAAATTAACTTTAAGGAACATTGATGAAACTTGGCCGGATAAATAAACAAATATCTAAAATGGTATTTATGAACGATGAAGTTTTATGTCTGTCTACAAAATGCATGTGGTGTCAGATTGGCAATAATACTGACTATATTTCGGATGACATTCCGAGAGTCAGGGAGAGGGGCCCTCTTCATGGCGGAGAATGGTTGATAAAAAGCTTATATTTGTGTTGACGACGTTTCTTTCCGATGTTAAATTAAGTAAATTTTATTTTATCTATTAAGTAATTTAAATGGACTAAATTAAGCCAAGAAGTTGTCTATAACTATTTCTCGTCCAAAGGACAGTTTGACGTGATATGCATTGTTTTTAACCTTCATCTCACGTTCATATTCATACTTGTTTCGGGTTATAGTCCTATGAACTGAAACGGAAGTTGCATGGTTTATATAGCGACACTGCAGCGCAAATGTAAATATACTCTTGTTAATTATTAATGCATTATGTGTCCCAAAGTTTTCCGAGTCATTCAGGAAGTTAATTAATATATATCTTCATTATATATTAACTCATTATTTCCACATCAGTAGTTTTTTAGTTTTATTTGCCAAATAGTTTTATGACTTAATCTAAATACCTTAGAAGTAGAAAACTTTAATTATTTAAACATTAACTGAAATTCAAATGTTTATGGAGCTAGATCCAGTTAAATACACTAAGGCTGGTAACTGTCTGCAATCAACTGATCAAAAATGGCGTACTTTTGAAACAATAACTGATCATTAGCTCCCAGTCCAGTGTCATAACTGTGTAAAAATAGATCTCCCACTATTTGTTAAATTTTCAAAAAATGACTTAAAATTTCATACTCACACTTTGAAGATAATTCCAAAGTTCATCCCATGTTTTCTTTTTTTCAAATAAACGTCCAAATATGTTAATTGATTAGCTAATTAGGCTTACACCCTAACAGTAATGGAGGACTTTTAAACACTGACTGGGCCGCTGTCATGGGTCGGTGCCAAGTTTATACAGAACTGGAAACATTCTAAAAGACGCCAGCTTTTGTTACCTGTCCTACACACCTGATGTATGTTAAGTCTCAGTCTATAGTACTTCCAAGAAACATGACATAGCTTTCATTTCTTATCATTATTTTCTTTCGTTTTTTTTATATTTTTTCAAAAATTTGAAATATAAGGTTTTATTTGAATGACTTTTTTTTTCTATAATTCTAAGATTTATAACTATACTTTAAGTTTGAATCTGTGGTTTCTAAAGATGAACTATTGATCATCTTTTTCAGATATCAGAACTCTTGACTCCATTATATCCAAGCTTGAACACATGTACATGTACCTGAGTGAACTTGCATGGTACACAAGGACACCAACACATAAATAATCTGTACGTCTTTCATCAAAGTTAAATTCACATGAAAAAGGATTGACCAACAGGTTAGGCCTATATGTATATCAGTTCTCTCCTATTTGTAACACTGAAATAATACATATATATGATAAATATTTGGTTCCCTGGTTTCCTAGTAAGTGTCTCCTATCATTCATGTATTCATTGTCTATTTGATATCTTATTCTGATGTCCATAAGCATAGTGACCACATCATCATATACCCAGGATTGGTCACGCTTAGCTTACTCATGAGTAAGTGAAATAATAATAATAAATAATATACAACATTTGATATAGCGCCCTATCTAGCTAACATAAGACACTCTAAAGCGCTTTACAGTTCATAGATATACAATTCTTATACAATGTACAATCAATACAATTAACACTTACAGTTCTATCATATACAATTCTGAGGAGTTCGCAGGAGCTGCCTTATCAGGTGCTAACTACTTGTCCTATACCACCTGGCTAATATCTCCCTATGTGTGTGTATGCATGCGTGTGTGTTGGAGATGAATTGAAGCGAGATCAACTGTGGGTATCCGTCAATGAGTGCACCAATTCTATGACTGAGGTGCATTTTGACGATTTTTATATTTATTAAGCACAAAGCATTGAATTGAATTACCTAATGTTTTATGCAATAATTCTTTTGTCAGAGTTATTGTCTACTGCATGCTGTAAAAAGACAGCTTAAAATGCAGTAAAATAAACAAGTTATAGTGTTGTCTGCCTGCAGTAAAAAGAAAACAATTATTGTGTTGTCTACATGCAGTAAAAAGACAACTTATTGTGTTGTCAAAATGCAGTAAAAAGACAACTTATTGTGTCGTCTGCATGTAGTAAAAAGACAACTTATTGTGTCGTCTGCATTTAGTAAAAAGACAACTTATTGTGTCCTCTGCATGCAGTTAAAAAACAACTTATTGTGTCATCTGCATATAGAAAAAAGACAACTTATTGTGTCATCTGCATGCAGTTAAAAAACAACTTATTGTGTCATCTGCATATAGAAAAAAGACAACTTATTGTGTCATCTGCATGCAGTAAAAAGACAACTTATTGTGTTGTCTGCATGCAGTAAAAAGACAACTTATTGTGTTGTCTGCATGTAGTAAAAAGACAACTTATCATGTCATCTGCATGCAGTAAAAAAGGCAAATTATTGTGTTGTCTGCATGCTGTAAGAAGACAACTCATCGTGTCATCTGCATGCAGTAAAAAAGGCAAATTATTGTGTTGTCTGCATGCTGTAAAAAGACAACTTATTGTGTCGTCTGCATGTAGTAAAAAGACAACTTATTGTGTCGTCTGCATGTAGTAAAAAGACAACTCATTGTGTCATCTGCATGCAGTAAAAAAGACAACTTATTGTGTCGTCTGCATGTAGTAAAAAGACAACTTATTGTGTCGTCTGCATGTAGTAAAAAGACAACTCATTGTGTCATCTGCTCAGAGCTGTTACTTCTGTTCAGCGTGTCTATAGGCTATCTATAGCGATATCCAATAGTACATATAAGCTAACTGACAATACGACCTGCTTCTGAAAAAATACAATACCTATCACAAGACAATAGGACTTTAGAATGTTTACGACCACGAGTACTTCCAGTAGCTACGTAAGAACGAACAAACAATAAAGACACCGTCATTATCTATGTCGGACATGTCAAGTTAACTAATGAATACACCACAGAATTGTGGATCGTCTCCCGAGTAGGGGCGGTTCGTGTTCCGTCGCTGTCTAAGGGCTAGGTACGAAGGATATAAGGTACATTGTTTCTAGCAATCAATAGTATTTCTATCAGATTCGGAAAGATTGGGTATGGTAATTATATATACAGATATGATAATTATGTGTAAAGAATTTTTTATCAGAAGGTCTAGGTGTATGACTATTTAAACTTAAATACATTGAAGACACAGGGAATCCTATATATAGCTATAGCAGCTTACAGTACAGATTTTTCTCTCTTTTCAAATCATGTTTGCTAAATCATCGAAAAAAATATGAAATGATTTAATGACCATCAAAATAGAACAGACTGCAGTTTTGTTTTTAATTTTCGATAATAAGAAGTTTTGCAAAATAAAATTATTTATCATTGTATCGTTAAGCTGATCGAGGTTTTACAGAAAAACGTTCAGGACTGTACTGAGAGATCCACGTTTTTGTCAGACAGGGAACTAGCTCCTTAGAGAGACTTATCTATAGATCTGTGGTTGATACCCCGAATCCTCCACCTACCTACTGTAAAGCTCTGCCAAGTCAAAAAGCCCCTGGTAAATCCGCTTTTATGGCGGCAGATACAATGTAGTCAAAGGGACATAACTCTTGTACAATTGGATCTTCATCTGTTTCCTATCAGATATTTATGATCACTACACAGAAAGATGCAAAAGTGTGGACTTTTACAACAAATAAAATTAACACAAATTTCCCCACCTTCACTTACTTTTTAACAGGCCAGTTAAATGTGTTAATATTAATATTTGGAAAGAAGGGGAAGAAAGTTGATATCCTTTTAAATTTTTAAACAGGCTGTAAAGTTAATTTACTTAAAATTCTTGAGATTTGTTCCCAGATATCTGTAAAGAATGACAAATACAAACTGCCCCCTCGTCAATAGCACGATAAATTGAACTATTCAACCTTGCTCGACACTTTGTTCATTTTCTGTCACATTCCACTGAATCTGAGATCTAATGATATCAAAATAACATAAAACCATTTAAAACGTTAACTTCTGATATCAAATGTCAAAATAAGAATTTGAAATACACATTGTGACTGCCGACTTGAAAATAATACATACTATCTGTAAAATCAGCAATCATACCAAAGATCAACAAATTGTACAAGTAAACAAATGATTGACTTAGTTTAATATAGCATTGTTAGTTTACAAAATGCAGTATGTCCTCCCTAAAATTGAAAATAGCACAAATACAAGTTGAAATTCAATTCTGTTCATTGACCACTAAATCAACTGGATTATCTAATCAGTCGCAATTAAAACTTTGAATTTTGTTTTCATAAATCACTTCCCTAAATTTTTAAACTGGAACAAATATTTTCTAAAGTTGACAATGCTTATTAATAGTTTAAAGTTCACAATATTTTGTTTATAATTCAAACAGTTTTTTTGAATGAATTGTAAAGCATTCTCGGAGACACAGTTTCTGTCACAGCGATAATCCTTTATAATGTCTACAGTAAATATTTGGAGTACGTACATACTTTCCTGTGTTTTATTATGACAGCTCACTGAGCCTACACAATTGATAAGTGAAGTTTAAATTATTCATCCCTCTTTTTCAACAATGGACTAAACTATCCTTTGATTTGGACCAGTTCAAATACTGTTTAAGAGAACATCTCTCTCACTCCTTCTTTTCTTTTTTTAATTATGTTATTCATAGAAAGATGCTTTTTAGATAGTTAGAGGTTGAAGGTTTTTTTTAGTATGAAAGATAGGCAAGCAACTCATTGTCAGGAAAACGGTGAACAAACTAGAACTTTTGGTTTATTTTGGTTTGGTTTTATTTTGTTTAATTAACATCCTATTAACAGCCAGGGTCATTTAAGGACGTGCCAGGTTTTGGAGGTGAAGGGAATGGCAGAGTACCCAGGGAAAAACCACTACGTGGCAACTGCCCCACATGGGATTCAAACTCGCAACCCAGAGGTGGAGGGCTAGTGGTAGAATGTCGGAACACCTTAACCACTTGGCCACCACGGCCCCAAATTTTTTTTAATCTAAAATGCAAAAAGAGTAAAAGGAAATTCTCCCTAAACAAACTTGGGCCATCCTTAATATTCAGGGGTTATGCTCTTTACACCCCTGGAATACATGTCATGAAAAATTTGACTCATGCGGCCAATAGGATTTTATGGTGAATTTTCATGAATCTCATGTATCAATTAAAATTGAACCCAAGAAAATAACAAGTGTTACCTACCTATAAACTTGACCTTCATGTCCGACCTTTGTCACAGGCGGGTGAGACAGTCAAATTTCAAATCTGAAATGGATAAAATAAAAACAAATTTTAGTAATCATTGTTTTTAAGATATGGTCATAATATACTGGCATGTTTTTGTGGCGGAGGAAAGCCTATAATGTCCCTCGGGGAAACCTTTGAAATTTAGAATTTCACCACAGGATATAAAGTGAATTAATATGCTCATGTCGTATGGAGCCATAATACACATCAGTTTTATGATTGATTTTTGAAGTTTCAATTGTTCCAAATGTTACATCATGCCTTGGATAATAAAATGGCTTCAACTTCCTCGCTGGAGTCCAAATGATGGCATTTTGCATTTCAATGGTGTATGAATATTGTTGATTTTTTACGAATAAATGCTACAAATTTTGATCGCATGATAAAAAGGATCGTTTTCATTTATGTGAGATTGATGAACCTCGTCACAGATTTTTCATTATATCTCACCAGAATTTATTCTCACTAAATTGAAAATTTCTCAAGACTCTCTTCATAAATCTCATATATAAATATGTTAAGTCCCCTATGAAATATGCCAAACTGTGTTTATAAATGGAAGATATTTCTCAGTACACCTGTCCTCCAGACATTTCATCTTCAAAATAGGACACGCTACCGTAGTAAGGTAATGACACTACCCGACAACGGCCTCTCGGCAACAGACCCTCATCAACAATATCACTTCATGTTAACTTCTCTGCCACCTGCTAAGAGGGTACTTCACCAGTCTGATTGACTGAAGGGGGTCAATAAATTTATAAATCAGAGGTCTCCTCTTTAAGGTGTTCAATTGATAAGAATTCAAGGCGATAAAAAACACATTTGATTTACAAACATCTTAACTTACAATAAAGGTATAAAAGATTTTCTGAAATTGTAAATCATGTCGTTTATTGCTTTGCTGTAAGCAGTAGCTTCATTTGGAACATTTAAGAATTTGCTAATTCATGATCATTCACCCCCCACATTTCATAATGGACTATTCCAACTTTTGAATTGGAAGAGTTCAAATGTATCTTTAGGGGTGAATGAGTTCACCCTTTTTGCACCTTTGTCCACTGTAGACCATAATGGACTGATCCAATCAATTTGTGGTAGAGTCTATTATAGATATATAGGGGTGGAAGGGTGAAGCTGACTCAGTACAAGTCAGTATGAAGAGGAGAGCAGTGGATAATAGAATGCATGTAGAAGGTCACATGGTGTAAATGTCATGTTTCGAAATGGTTGCGCCCATGGCCACACTGAATACTGGATAATTGAACAGTTGATAAAGTCTGAGGTCTTTCTATGTCATGACTCGGAGCATGGCTTCCAGGCGCATGCATTCAAGGGAGTTGATTTCCGAAGATTACCAGAAATTTTCCGAAGATGTTGCGATTGCATCAGATCAAGATTTGAACCTGTGACCGTCTGATCTGTAGAAGGACGCTCTATTATCCACTGCACCTTATTTGGCTTGCCTAATTTTGTTTTACGTTCTATTAACAGCCAGGGTCATAAAAGGACGTGCCAGGTTTTGGAGGTGGAGGAAAGCCAGAGTGCCTGGAAAAAAACCACAGTCATTACCTGGCAAATGCCCCACCTGGGTTTGGAACTCGTGACCCAGAGGTAGAGGGCTAGTGGTAGAATATCGGGACACCTTAACCACTCGACCACCACAGCACTTAGAAGCAATTGTAAAAGTTTAGTATACACATTTAAGAAAGAGATTCAGGGATATAGCAAGTTTCTGACTCCCCAATATGATGTCAATGTTCCTACAGTATCACAGAAGCTGGGGGAAATAGCCCTGATCACGAGGAACCATAAACATAGGATGTAGATCACTACTCTGGAATCGGGAGTAACAGTGTAGAAATCTGGTTTAATGAAAATTATCAGAACCTGATAAACAAGAAAACAGCACAGATAAGCTTTACTGTCAGTATAAAAACAGTACAGATCAGCTTTACTGTCAGTATAAAAACAGCACAGATCAGCTTTACTGTCAGTATAAAAACAGCACAGATCAGCTTTACTGACAGTATAAAAACAGCACAGATCAGCTTTACTGTCAGTATTAAAACAGCACAGATCAGCTTTACTGTCAGTATAAAAACAGCACAGATCAGCTTTTTACTGTCAGTATAAAAACAGCACATATCAGCTTTACTGTCAGTATAAAAACAGCACAGATCAGCTTTACTGTCAGTATAAAAACAGCACAGATCAGCTTTACTGTCAGTATAAAAACAGCACAGATCAGCTTTACTGTCAGTATAAAAACAGTGCAGATCAGCTTTACTGTCAGCATAAAAACAGCACATATCAGCTTCACTTTCAGTATAAAAACAGCACAGATCAGCTTTACTGTCAGTATAAAAACAGTGCAGATCAGCTTTACTGTCAGTATAAAAACAGTGCAGATCAGCTTTACTGTCAGTATAAAAACAGCACATATCAGCTTCACTGTCAGTATAAAGACAGCACAGATCAGCTTTAATGTCAGTATAAAAACAGTGCATATCAGCTTCACTGTCAGTATAAAGACAGCACAGATCAGCTTTACTGTCAGTATAAAAACAGCACAGATCAGCTTTACTGTCAGTATAAAAACAGCACATATCAGCTTTACTGTCAGTATAAAAACAGTGCAGAACAGCTTTACTGTCAGTATAAAAACAGCGCAGACCAGCTTTTATTTCAGTATAAAAACAGTGCAGATCAGCTTTACTGTCAGTATAAAAACAACACAGATCAGCTTTACTGTCAGTATAAAAACAGCACATATCAGCTTTACTGTCAGTATAAAAACAGCAAATATCAGCTTTACTGTCAGTATAAAAACAGCACAGTTCAGCTTTACTGTCAGTATAAAAACAGTGTAGATCAGCTTTACTGTCAGTATAAAAACAGCACATATCAGCTTTACTGTCAGTATAAAAACAGTGTAGATCAGCTTTACTGTCAGTATAAAAACAGCACATATCAGCTTCACTGTCAGTATAAAAACAGCACATATCAGCTTTACTGTCAGTATAAAAAACAGCGCAGACCAGCTTTAATTTCAGTATAAAAACAGTGCAGATCAGCTTTACTGTCAGTATAAAAACAGTACATATCAGCTTTACTGTCATTATAAAAACAGCACAGATCAGCTTTACTGTCAGTATAAAAACAGCACAGAACAGCTTTACTGTCAGTATAAAAACAGCACAAATCAGCTTTACTGTCAGTATAAAAACAGTGCAGATCAGCTTTACTGTCAGTATAAAAACAGCGCAGACAAGCTTTAATTTCAGTATAAAAACAGCACAGATCAGCTTTACTGTCAATATAAAAACAGCACAGATAAGCTTTACTGTCAGTATAAAAACAGCACAGATCAGCTTTACTGTCAGTATAAAAACAGCGCAGATCAGCTTTATTGTCAGTATAAAAACAGCACAGATCAGCTTTATTGTTAGTATAAAAACAGCACAGACCAGCTTTACTGTCAGTATAAAAACAGCGCAGATCAGCTTTATTGTCAGTATAAAAACAGCACATATCAGCTTTATTGTCAGTATAAAAACAGCACAGATCAGCTTTTTACTGTCAGTATAAAAACAGCACATATCAGCTTTACTGTCAGTATAAAAACAGCACAGATCAGCTTTACTGTCAGTATAAAAACAGCACAGATCAGCTTTACTGTCAGTATAAAAACAGCACAGATCAGCTTTACTGACAGTATAAAAACAGCACAGATCAGCTTTACTGTCAGTATTAAAACAGCACAGATCAGCTTTACTGTCAGTATAAAAACAGCACAGATCAGCTTTTTACTGTCAGTATAAAAACAGCACATATCAGCTTTACTGTCAGTATAAAAACAGCACAGATCAGCTTTACTGTCAGTATAAAAACAGCACAGATCAGCTTTACTGTCAGTATAAAAACAGCACAGATCAGCTTTACTGTCAGTATAAAAACAGTGCAGATCAGCTTTACTGTCAGCATAAAAACAGCACATATCAGCTTCACTGTCAGTATAAAAACAGCACAGATCAGCTTTACTGTCAGTATAAAAACAGTGCAGATCAGCTTTACTGTCAGTATAAAAACAGTGCAGATCAGCTTTACTGTCAGTATAAAAACAGCACATATCAGCTTCACTGTCAGTATAAAGACAGCACAGATCAGCTTTAATGTCAGTATAAAAACAGTGCATATCAGCTTCACTGTCAGTATAAAGACAGCACAGATCAGCTTTACTGTCAGTATAAAAACAGCACAGATCAGCTTTACTGTCAGTATAAAAACAGCACATATCAGCTTTACTGTCAGTATAAAAACAGTGCAGATCAGCTTTACTGTCAGTATAAAAACAGCGCAGACCAGCTTTTATTTCAGTATAAAAACAGTGCAGATCAGCTTTACTGTCAGTATAAAAACAACACAGATCAGCTTTACTGTCAGTATAAAAACAGCACATATCAGCTTTACTGTCAGTATAAAAACAGCAAATATCAGCTTTACTGTCAGTATAAAAACAGCACAGTTCAGCTTTATTGTCAGTATAGAAACAGCACATATCAGCTTTACTGTCAGTATAAAAACAGCACATATCAGCTTTACTGTCAGTATAAAAACAGTGTAGATCAGCTTTACTGTCAGTATAAAAACAGTGTAGATCAGCTTTACTGTCAGTATAAAAACAGCACATATCAGCTTTACTGTCAGTATAAAAAACAGCGCAGACCAGCTTTAATTTCAGTATAAAAACAGCACAGATCAGCTTTACTGTCAGTATAAAAACAGTACATATCAGCTTTACTGTCATTATAAAAACAGCACAGATCAGCTTTACTGTCAGTATAAAAACAGCACAGAACAGCTTTACTGTCAGTATAAAAACAGCACAAATCAGCTTTACTGTCAGTATAAAAACAGTGCAGATCAGCTTTACTGTCAGTATAAAAACAGCGCAGACAAGCTTTAATTTCAGTATAAAAACAGCACAGATCAGCTTTACTGTCAATATAAAAACAGCACAGATAAGCTTTACTGTCAGTATAAAAACAGCACAGACCAGCTTTACTGTCAGTATAAAAACAGCGCAGATCAGCTTTATTGTCAGTATAAAAACAGCACAGATCAGCTTTATTGTTAGTATAAAAACAGCACAGACCAGCTTTACTGTCAGTATAAAAACAGCGCAGATCAGCTTTATTGTCAGTATAAAAACAGCACATATCAGCTTTATTGTCAGTATAAAAACAGCGCAGATAAGCCTTAATTTCAGTATAAAAACAACACAGATCAGCTTTACTGTCAGTATAAAAACAGCACAGATCAGCTTTACTGTCAGTATAAAAACAGCACAGACCAGCTTTAGTGTCAGTATAAAAACAGCACAGATCAGCTTTACTCTCAGTATAAAAACAGCGCAGATAAGCTTTACTGTCAGTATAAAAACAGCACAGACCAGCTTTACTGTCAGTATAAAAACAGCACAGATCAGCTTTACTGTCAGCATAAAAACAGCACAGATCAGCTTTACTGTCAGTATAAAAACAGCACATATCAGCTTTAATGTCAGTATAAAACAGCACATATCAGCTTCACTGTCAGGATAAAAACAGCGCAGATCAGCTTTATTGTCAGTATAAAAATAAATTTCATATATAAACAAAGTCACAAGTAATTTCAGTCCATATTGTCGTAAATGTACTTACTGACAATGTAACACATAGCTTCAGTTCTTATTAAAATTCTAAAAAAAACTGCGACAACAACATACAACAATGATTTTTTATTAATCAAAGTAGAAAAAACCCACTTCTGCTTTGTGAATTTTGAAACCAAATTGCATTTTGAAGCTACAGAGAAGCTGATTGTGATTTTGTAGAAAAAAATAATTTGCGTCATCAGCCATACCTAAAAGTTAAAGTTTGATTACCTTTGTATATATATCAGTATAAACCAGACAATCCTTTAGTTGTTATCGGAACAGCTCGCTAATGAAACGAAAACGGACCCCAACCAAAATCTTATTGGAGATTGGACTTTCATTTGTTATTTAATTAAAACAAAATTAAGTTCAGTACCCTGTATATAGATATACATCACAAATACAAGCAGCTGTCTTTCTGTTTGTCTCAAGTCTATTTTTAAAATAATATTATAACATTCGCTCGTCTGTTATTTTTCTGAACGATCGGTGAATGCCGCCTTGGAGATCAATTTAGTGCACCCTTCCCCATTAATAAGTTACAGATATACATTTCTTTCTTTTCCCCATTAAATGAATACGTAATAAATCTATATTTTATTTCGTTTACAAGAGTAAACAACAAACAAGTTTTGTAGAACTTTTATTACGACATCGGCCATCACTAAGGTAACAAATGTTGTTTTCTTGGTAGAAGAAACTCATCATGCCATCATAGGGGTAACAACTCATGCCTATCAGACATATCTCCGTTCCCGCTGGGGATCGAACCGAAATTCTTGGGAGAGCGAGTGGTCTCAGGCTCACACTTGATTGCAAACACAAGTACAATGACTCTGCATGCTAGGGATCATGGCTACCAAGGCAACGAAATGGTATTTAAAACTGTAAGTACAATCTATATTTTAATGATTAAGAAATACTTATCAATTCAAATCATAAAAACACCATCAGATATTTCTACATCTCAATGGAAACACAGTTAAAGATAACTTTCAACACAAAAATTTCCAGATCATAAAAGTTGGGGTAGCAGATTTCAGCTGTTTTATTTTGCATTAAAAACAAAACTGAACTTTCCTGGATTGTTTCTGTCCTAATTGGAGTATCAGATTGAAAGTACATACCAAATATTTCGTTATTTAATGTTTTTATTTTAAAGAACTAGAAAAGTCTGTGAGACACAATTGCCCCCACCCCAATGCAAAATTTCATAAAACTTTGACAAACATATTTGGATTTTGACCAATCAGAGGCCATGAAAATACACGAAATGTCTCACAATTTGGTTTTCACAAAATGAATACTGCCATATACAAAAACTTAATTTCATTTAAATCAGACAATATTTAAATTTCTACCAATCAGAAGCCTTTATTTAGTGGCCATCTTGAATCGTTATGCCTAATTTTTTTGTTTATATTGAGTGTCATCACATTATGATCCCTCCCACCAAGTTTCATAATAATCTGATAGAAAATTTATTACAGGATAGTTTTTAGCCAACGAGAGGCTGTGGCCACCATCTTGGAATCTTGACCCAGGAAAAAAAAATAGAAATGTCTGTGAGACATAAATGCCCCCCCCCCCCCCCAATATGAAATAAGTTCTTCATGCTAATTAGGTATGCAAAGTTTGGTGACAATCGCATCAGTAGTTATTTAAATAAGCTGGTTAGATTACCATGGGAAGTGACGGGACAGGACGGACATGGGTAACACTATATGCCACCCCCCCCCCATTTCAAGTTGGGGGCATAAAAATGAAGATTGAGGCATTCAGTAGTACATGATCACACGACAGTCCATACCTAAAATATTTCATAAAGTCTCAAGATGATCATGAAAGTATAAGTACCTTACCCAAATATTTTGACAGACTGCCAAAAACCAGAATAACTTAATGCATAGCAAATACAGTACGCTTCAGGTGATTTGGTACTCAAACGCGCCGCGGGCGAAAGCCGCCGCCGGAGCGGAGGGGATTAAAACCCCTCGGAGTTATCACCTGAGCAAAGTCGCGGAGTCCCGCTCCCAGCGCGCGGTCCAGCGTTGGGGATTAGTCTTAGTCTATCTGCCACTTACTACTGTGAGGTGAACACCGACAGTCCAGGATAACTGAATGTTATACACATCTTTATGTGTTTTTTATGAAATTTAATACAGACGTAAAACGTGTCGTGTCGTATTGTTAACATTCATGTCAGATCATCAGGTGAAAATGGTTAATAAAACAATCAATACGCAAGCTAAAATTGCTAAGTTAACGTATTGTATATGCGTAACACGAGCCTATAATGCAGTTTTTAAAAGAAGTCCCTTGTTTGGAAATGTTGTTTTATCATATAATCGAAAATTTTCAATGGCAAAATCCGCCGATGATTTACATTACGTAATGCGAGGTCAATAAAGGTGAAGCCAAAAGTACGGAATAAGATTGCTAATTTACTTACGTCCGTGCCAAAATGTTTTGGTATTTCAAAAACATTTTTTTGAAAGGAAATATTAAGAAACAGTTAACGGGGAAAAAAACGTATGTTCTCCAATCATTCGCTATCATAGTGAAAGTCATGTGTCCCTTTCGCCTCCGATCTTGACAAATGCACAAAACAAACACGGCACTCACGGATTTGGAGTAATGCTTTCAACCCTAAAATACAGAATACTTGGTCCATACCTGACTTAATTAGCTAGTCCATATTCTGCCAGAGGGTAGAAAGCGTTTGATTTTTTTACCGGCCGCGGCGGGGACCTTTGACCTACAGCAAGGAGCTCTGCAGCCCAGCTAACAGGTGTCTCAAGTTGTGAAAGCTTGGTTAGCTTTACTATTCTTTTTATTGTACTAATGTATTGGACAAACTCATCTATTTTGCATTTACAGAAAACTAATATATATATATATGGAACAATCTGGAACACTTTAGTCTTTTGACAGTATGCATATTGTAAGCGGAGGTTAATTTTTGGCTAGTTTTAAATCAAAATGTTAGCGGATCTTTTGCACAAGCTTACTAAACCCATGGATGCAGCGAACTGTGACTGACGAGTGACAGCTACCCAAGAAGTCAAACACAGGGACCTGAGAATTTGTTACAGCTAGTTTTGGACCTATAAATTTTACATGTTTGAGAGGTTTAGGTCAAATTTTCGATAAAATACTCTATACACCGGCTAAAGGTACAAAACTAGCTGTAAAAAATTCCCAGGTGCCTGTTGTCAAAAGATCAAATCTCGCTAATCGTTTCCATTTATTATTTCATCTTGCAGATACGAAATAAAAAAAAACACATTATATTCTGATGAATGGAAAAAAAATAATCATAAGATACGTGTATTTTAATCCAAACTTTTTCTTGTGTACGTACCATTATAAAAAAAATTTTTTTTTTTATTCTAACAGCAAAAAAAAACCCACGGGAAATGGCTGAGTCCGTACCCCTCACTACCTTTGCCCTTCACCTATCGTCAAACATTGTTTTCAGACAATACAAACAATAGTAAATTATTTATACAGGCACCGTACAATTAACTGTTGACCGTGGTTTCTCTCACCTGGCAGTCGCTTAAGATCGTAAAACTGTTTGCATTTAACAGGAAGGGGGGGGGGGGTGTCAGCGTAACACCTGTCAATCAAACCAGTTTGACACAATGGACAGTATCAACTACAACACAGTTTTAACAACCCCCAGGAAACAGGTGTGAAACTTGCCCTGGGGTGTATACCCGTACAGGTGTGGCGAAAATGGACTGTAATAATTACCATATGATGTCGTAAAATTGTCGATCCTTAACTCATTCGCTCATGAAGACACACTTGAACTGGTCTGATTGAATGGTTGGAACAGTTCATTATGAAAGTTCAGGGGGGAATGACCTGTATTCATTTATGTACTTTAGTGTACAATTATTATCGTCGACAGCACGGGAAATTATCTATCCAAGTCCGTGTCGATACTTGTACAGTTAGAAACAAATAACGAATCTCAACTTTGTGATAACAGTATCCGTTCTTTTTGGCTTCTCGAGAAAACGTAAAAAAAATGTTTGGAACAATGGGTCTTGTATGCATTTCTTTAATAATAAATTAAATCAAATATTAATTACACATAGAATACGGAAGCTTGGGTATTGAACACAAGTGAAGTTTTCAAAAGTTGTGTTCGAATTCCTGTTGCATTTGTAATAAATTTTATAAACGGGATAAATGAAGTTTATAGTAAAATGTGGTATGGAATGCTGACATTGCAAGATCAACTTAGAGATGCAGATATGCCTGGTGTAGATAATGATTATTGGAACATATTATTTCGTACTGAAGAAATGTAGATTTGCTTTACAATTAAGTCTGGAAAAAAAATCTCGTGATCAAATTCTCACAGTCATTTTGAACTTTTGTCAGCTTGTATTATAAATTACGTCGACAGATTCGTGGAACTAATCAAGCGACCGGCACTGGCTCTTCTTAGCCACATTTAACGTTATCATAAATATATACAAAATATAAACTGGAGTACATGCATAAGAAAAATAAAACCAAGATTTGATTCATTTCGACTTTAATACTGTGTCGTAGTGATTTCGATGGTTGTACGTCCGTTATTGAGACCTTAGGGCCTTTCGTTGGACGATATACTGTACGTGCCTGTAACTTTTTTGGTATATAATTTTTAAGAAATACGGATACATGTATATCAAACAAAGCTTACATTACAGTTAACTTTCAAAACGTAGTTGGTTTGATGCTGTTAGTTTATACAGGGATGTATACGTCCCTGGTTTATATGATTCTAGTATAAGTGTATTTCCTATTGTAAAAGCTTTAATCACAAACTGGACCAATTGCCTAAGAATATTACCAAACTATTATATTTTTCAACAAACTACACCAAATCCAGGAATTACCTAACACAGTTACGATTAGGTAATACTTTCCGTTTCCGATTTATACGTACGAAATAACAGGAAATAAGTCCATGTAATCGAAGTCAACGTTATAGCTAAAATAATGATGTAAATTAACTGCAGACTGTCGCTTATAATCAATTATATTAGGGACGTATATAACGTCCCTGATAATATATATTTTTTGTCATTACGCAATGTGACCGTCGTTATTTTTAAACACAATTTATATAAATTGATTGTGAATGGCACCTCGACGACACGGTCCATCATCTAGTTCAGTCACATGATGCGGTGCATTGCGTAAGCTCCGCCCATTATGTCACGAGGACTACTGTGTTCAGGTGTGATTGACATTTCAAACCAACCAATCATTCAGAATGCAACAGACCAGAAATTGTCAGCACCGATAGGCTAGATGTCACGGGTTAAAAATAAATGTTGATCGGTAAGTTTTGAGAACTTTCGACATGGTGTACACGGAAAAACATATAATGTTAATGTGCATAATCATAAAGATGCAATAATCTTGTATTATTCGAAGTAGAATCGTGTAATCTAGTGGAACTGATCGACACCTGCGTATCAGGTACACTGTCTATTTTGGGGTAGAACCATCACGAAACCACGGCAGTGACGAAACGTAATGGTATTCTATCGTAAAGATGAATGGAGAATGTTCTTGTGAGATGCATTTGTTTACAGTCGTCCAGTTTATTACAAAATGTTTGTTTCTCGGGGATTACAGACAGTTAAGCTTCGGATATATTTGATAGCGTTATTTCTGTTCCGTTCGCCGAATTCGAGTAGCGCTTTCTGTCACGATACGTTTGTCGATCATATTTCCGGCGTTGAACATCGTACAAGTTACTGTACACTGTAGGCCTAATTTCTGACCAAAGTTAATCCCCATCACCCATGACCACGGGATAGTCGCGGGGGGCTAAGGCCAGCGGTCTTACCTGGACGGCCGGAGTTTCGCCTGCGGTCATCCCGCGGCAACGAGCGACAGGTGAGCGGGATTGTCGCTCCGCGCGCGTTTGACTACCATATCACCTGAAGCGTACTGTAGTGTACCTTTGTATTGATAATGTTCTGTTCTTGCTTGGTATTGTAACAAATTTGTAAGTAGTCACTCGGGTTCGACTGCCGCTTTCACTTGCAAGATTCCAAATAGCTAGAGAATGAGGTATAAATAGATGAAAATAACATAAAACAAAGGTGGGTTAAAGGGATATGGGTGCTCACTGGGTCAACTACGGTATAAATTTACATACTCTGTATATGAATATTTTATAAATTACATTTCCTGAAAAAGGCAGAAAAAATCATCAAACTTCAATGTAAGATACCTACGCATTGTTAAGTTGAACACAATCACAATCGCCCTAGAACTGAAATGCTACGTTATAGTTGTCTTATTTCATCTTGTGTGATATATGATGACGTAGTAAGCATTATATTTAAGGTAAAAAAAACTCAGGTAGAGTGTATTATTTTGAATTCAAATTTTCCCACACATATTTGTATTCTGGCAAATTAAAAGGTTATAATATATCTGGTTTCCTTTCTCTATAGAATTTAAATCCATGCTACAAAATAATTTTACTGTACAATAAGTAAGGTTGAATTAGGTAATTTTAAACTCATTTAATGAGTCTGTGGTATTACGGAACTTCACTGTCATTTAGAGGACTGCCTCGTTGGCCCGGTGGGGTCACGTGATTGACCTATGTGACCTTATGATGTTCTATAGCTACACACATGTTAAACATGTAACTAATCAAACAAAATAACCAGATCTGAAGCCCCACTCACAACACAAGATGGCCGTCACAAGTGATCCTTATATACCGGCCCTAATACTTCAGCTGACCTAAGTCATTCACCCCTGCGGAAAGCACTTGAACTCTTCCAATTCAAAGGTTGGAACAGTTCAATATGAAGTTTCAGGGGTGAATGAGTTAAAGAATTTAGTAGTTATACAGGAAACCATTTTACCTCTCTCACCTGGAGGTGTCAATATTTGTCTTGGAATATTTCAAGGACACTTTGTACAGGTGTAATGACCACAAGTGAGCGGAGTACGGGCGCGTACTTTCATAGTTGTTGGTCATTTATCAGGTCAGTTAGACAAGTTAAACTTATTCATACTTGAATTTCATTATGAACTTGTCCAACCTTTGTGTCTTCAGGGGTGAAAGAGTATCTGCATATAATCTCCAAGAATAGATCCAATCCAGAGTTGTCTTTTTGACAGATTCTGTTGAACTTTTAAGGTTTTCATTATTGTTCATGACGTCAATTTCATGAAATGGTAGTGTCAGTCAGAGTCTTTGACATTATTATCAATCGCCATCAGAGCTTCATATGCAATTGGGAAATTTGTGGGCAGTATTTCAAAGTTAACTGTCACAAATTATTTTGACCAATCTGAATCAAATACTGTGTTACATCTCTCATGAATTACAATAAGCATATTAATGTTACATGTTAGCGTAGGAATGGATAGGTATAAGGAAAGTCAGGTACCTGTGATTTCAATAAGACTTATCACGAACTTTCCCAAAAACGCTGCAAAAAGCTGGATGTAAGTTAAGGTCATCGTAATGCCCAAAGACTTTATACTCGCCCCCGGTGACCTTAGATAATCAAAAATACATTCTGACAATCACAAACAGATCCTGTGATTTCGCAAGACTTCACAAACTCCCCACTCCATACTTTTCCTAAAGACCGTCAAATCAAAACAGAACCATATATACAGGCAGGTTCTTGCGACTATTAAAATATACTTGTAAAATTTTTCCCAACCGAGAAGATGACAGACCCCTGTGACTCATTCTTATTGGATTCAGGGATAATTGAAGTCACGTCCCGATAGAACTACGGGTGTAAAACGTATATAAATATACGTACATTTCTGTGTCACATCCGTATTTGCGTCCTATAAGCCCATTAGATATCCAGCGGTCAAACGATCGGCAACAATAGCCAGTCTGGTACTGAACGTCATAGTTGGTCAAGCATTCAGCCACTTACATTCATTCAATGTAAACACCCTTTGATATCAAATCAGCGGAAACATCACAGAACCACGATTTTGATTTCATTTACTCAATATAAATGTCAGTTAGTGCTATATACATGTAGATATAAAAGACAGGTTTCCGCCTTACTTTCACACTCAAAGTGCTTTCTAAAAACCAAGAATCTGAAACCCTGTTATTTTCTGCAGTTCCTACTCAATTTCATGTTGTCTAGTCTCCCTAAACAAAAAATATGTGACTTTTATATCTAAAGTCTTTGCCAGCCATTTTCAATGGACAGCCATATAATTCAATACGTTTGTTGCTAAATTACAATTTTTTTTTTTAAAATCTATACCTAACTTAAAACCGTTCTCATACTCTCTGGTTATTTACCGTTTATTTTCTTGTGTAAACAATAAACAGTATATATCTTGCCTAAACAGACCCCTGTTTAATCTGAATCCCTGTCTAGCTATTCAAGCCTTACTGTTTTTTCCCAGCATTTCCTGTTTAACTTATATCCTACAGTACCTTACAAACCAGACACCTGTGTTAACCTGTTTTTGGTACCAATGTCTTCCAGTATAGACAAAAGCTATATACACATTTATTGACAGTTTGGGAAAGTCTTGGAGCCAAATAAACTTTCCATTGCTACGACATAACAAAGTTATGTACCGCAACATCCATCCAAACAAACTTATACTTGATTTTGGTTAAATGTTGTTGATGTCGTGTGGGCCAGAGGGTAATACACAATTCTCTTATATACCATGTTTACAATGACTTTGGGATCAAATATATATTCAACTGAAGGTCAAATTTTAAATTATTGAAAGAAATCAGCAGAGACTACCAATATGAAGAACAGATTGCTCTATACAAGTGTTTGATATAAGTAAATATATATTACATTATGGACATATGAATACATGTATATTGGTGCAGCATTAAATGAACACACTAGTACGTTATAAATCAAATTTATAGTTTAACTGTTCAAGTGCATGATTATATTAAATGATATATTCACATAATTAGAAGTGTGCAGCTAAGCAATTTGTTTTCATATTTCCAAAATTCAAAACAGTAATCAAACTTCAGTAAAAATAAATTCTAAAATCCTTTTTAATCTCATGAAATATTTTTTGAAATTCCGAAGATTAAAAATTGATTTTCTAATAAACAGGACAGACCCATTGTGATCTCTGTTGCTTTATAAATCTATAAACCTGTACATCAATTTAAGGTTGATTATATAATTACTTTACCTTCGAAGTTATGAAATGAATTCATACACTCATGAACATTAATGGGACACCTGCACCTTAACCTTCATAATCTGATTGGTTTACGACATGTTGACAGAAATATGTTTGTTATCATTTTATTTTTTTCAAACAGCATGTGAGAAATTCTTAAATACAACTAGAGCTTTCAATTTTTAAACACCCTTCAATAGTCACAAAAAAAAACTACAATTACTTAAAATAATCTATAAATATAGACCTGCTATAAGCTTATATACTTGTATATGTTGGAACAACTCAGTTGACAAAAGATGATGAGGAAACTTGTTTTCCAAACCAGTTTTTGATTTTTCAGACTTAATGCAAAAAATTAAAATAAAATGTCATTTATTACTAGAAGTATTCTAAAAGTGATAATTTGAATACTAGAAACTTGAAAACATAATGTGTTAAAACATTAAAGAACGAAATTAAAAAAAAGAAAATGATGATGTCAATCACAAACCACTAGCTTATACAACACTGCACATAAATTTGGGTAATTATTAAAAAGACTTGTTTCCAAAACCAGTTTCACAACTAACTTGTAATTTACTTGATTCTAACATATACAAATACATTATCTGTTACCATGCATGAATAATCAGAGCTGAAATTATTCTGAGACATTAAATGAAATCTTTGTTATCGTAAACAAGTTTTGATGTTCACATGTAAATCACACATTTTTAAAACCACGCCAAAAGACAACACGTTATGGAAATGGGATGTCCGTATGTACGATGGATATTTCGGAGTTATAAATATACATCTTCCCTTCATAGACTGAAAACAGCTTTGATCTGATCTCCCACTTCTAGTGAGTTATCAACCAGAATTTAATTTTTGTTAATGAAAATACATTTCTGTACATGTATATAAACAGATAACCTTGCAAATTATCAATTGAACAAAGTCTAAACAGTATCGTTATATTAAATAGATCAAACAAATTGATTGGTGGTGGATGGTACAGTGGATAGTATACATGCATTTCACCAAGGCAAATGGGATTTGATTTCCTGAATGGACATGAAAAGGTATGGGGGTCACCTACCCAACTACTTGGGTTTTCTCTGGGTGCTCCAGTTTTCTTCTGCACAAGAACATTCTGGCCAACAATCAAAAGAAGCCCAATAGCGAGTTTCGTAATTGATGAAAAATAAATAAATTTGTTTATTCTAGGCATGGCTGAATATTTTTACTGAAGAATGATCTTATAATACACAACAAATATCAATTATGGTCCTTTGCTAAGGTCAATATGGTGTTATTCTGACCTGGTAGAATCAAATATTGACTGAGGGCGTTAGCACCAGGTCAATATTTTAGATTCTACCAGGTCAATTAAATAACACATTGTTACGATAACCAAAATGCCACAATATCAATAACATGGACATCATATAGATGTAAAGAAGTAGGATACATACTTATATTAGATGTGGTCTGACTTTTCTCAATTCTCATTGGCTACAATATGCATGGTCACATGCATGGAGGTCCATATCTTGTGATATCGACCTGATGTTTCTATTTTTAGAAACATCAAGTCAATATTGCATTTGTGACGTCATAATCATTTTGACGTTATAGTACCCATGCATGCATCTGTAAATTTCATTCTTTATCAAGACTGATATAATGCAATTTAAGACTTTTGCAAACAATTAGTTTCACATCTAATATAAAAATTAAGGACCTTGATTTCGGTCAATATGTAAGAGAATAAAAATGCATGGCTAGACCAGGATTCAAACTTGGGATCTTCCAAACTCTTGACAGAGGCTCAACCAATTAAAACCATCATTGCTGACAGAGTAGGAGGCATTGGGACCTCTACTGTCAATATTGTTTACCTTAGTTTGAATTATTGTTCTGTCGGATCCCTGATGTTCGACCCGGTCCAGATCATGTTCGACCCGGTCCAGATCCGCTACATTACTATGAAAATATTACACATCTCTGTTACTTGTATAATACATAGATGTATTAAGCACACAAATCTAATTGATCTAGCATGAAATGTTTCAAAGAATGTTACTTTGTATGCGTTTATAAACCAAATTATATTTACTCCAATTGGCAAAGTCCTGAGGTGAACAACAAGCCTGATAAGAACTTTTATCCCAATGGAAAACAAAAAGTGTGAAGAGAAAATATTTGGTGAACCGTTTGCTAATTTTAAGTTTTACAATCAATATTTGAAAATTTGCCTTTGGTATATATGTAATTCCTGCCTATATGTTATAAGGTTCTATAGGGGAGAAAGTTCATTAAATACTTCTGTTTGATCTAGGTCATGTAAATGCTTTAAATTTGATCAAATGACTTAAAGTCTTTGTTGTAGTGAAAATATTATCAGAAATAATGTATAATGGTTTGGATTATTGACATACTTACAGTATTAATCTCCCTTTGATTACCTCCCTTGCTTAGAACTCATGGTTAGCTTTTTTGTGTGTGTATCAAATCTAACTTATTGAGATAAAAGTAGAACAGGACAGTATGGTCAATATATTTCTGGGGCACAAGCATATTTAAGACCTCAACCACAGGTAAAAGTAATTATAACTGCATGAATGTACAGCAAATAACACTAAATATAAGGAAATGAAGCTCTAATTGGTCCCTAAAAATTGTTATATTGCAAAGGTCAACTAACTAATGGCCCTTGAAAAAAAAGAAGTTGAAACATGTGATACTGTATAGTGGGGCTGATTGGTACATTTGTCTACATAGGTGTCAACCTATAAAAACTCCAATCAGGGAGATCTCCCTCTTTCCACATTTCCACTGAGGGAGAAAGTGCGTGAAATGTGACTAAAACTGCATTGCTCAATTTGTCTCTGCTTTATTATGTATCAAAATACCTTCACAAAGTATTCATTTTATCAAGATACACCTATTATGGTCTTTACACACACCCTGCAGGATCTCATTTGACAACAATATGACAAGAATATACATGTACCCCCCCTAACTTCGTTGCAGGGGTATAATTATTAATTACTATTATTACCCACTACTGGCTAAAATTTTCTCAAATTTCTTTCCATCAGAAATATTTCTACAAAATCCCACTTTTCTGTGGTGTGATTCCTCTAGTTGTCTTCAAGATTAAAATATTTTTCCAAAATGATGAAGAAAGTCTTTCAAAATCATAAAAGTTGAAATACATATAAGCAAGTACAGTATTTAATTTTACAACAAACTGAATTTTATGTTCTCTTTCACAAAAGATTCACACCATGAACCAGAAATAACAACGCTAGTTTAAGCAAGTTTTGTACTTTTATTGAAATGCACCAATTGTAGCTATTTAAAGTAATCTCACTGAATTATGTGAACAAATTCTACTGGAATTATATCAACCCTTCACACTCAATTAGACAAATTTTGTACAGAAACACATTTGAAAATTTTAGATCTTTTAATTATTTTACCTTTTAGATATTTTCATGCCTCCCCCCCCCCCCCCCTCCTTCAATGATATGCATTCTTAGCTTTATAACCTAAAAAACACCCTCTAATATATTTTTGGGGGCTGAGCATCAATATTAAGATGTCTTTACCTTATTGAACAGATTTGCTTTTTATTTATTTTCCGAAAAATAATGTTCTGTGATCAACTAATTTTTCATTTGTACAGATTGCTCGGCTGAGTGAGCTAGCATACAGCTACTCAGGGGTGGGTCAACTTGACCGTGGGGTTAGTGAACAATTCAAATTGTTGCCACTCAGAAACAACAGCTTTTAGAAACATCATAAATCGTCAGCACATATTAATCTGATTAGTTAATTAATCCACTCACCCACAAATTCACATTTGAAACTTTCTAAATCAAAGACTGGGCGAGTCCATTTTGAAGATGTAGGTGTGAATGCATGGATTAATACATCTGTAAACAATGATTTGACAGTTCTGTGTTCTATGATTTTTTTTTATTTTCAAATTTTTCCTTGCCCACTGGTAAACATGTTACCTTAAAGGAACTGGAGCCACCAGGGCATTTATTAAACCAAATACAGTATGTCTAATTAAAAAATTCATATCGGGAATAGTGGTTTTTATAATTTGATGATAAGTCAGATAATGGTAGATATTGATATTATATGTAAAAGGTACATGGTGATACCTATATTAGGTATATATATAGACATAAACACCGCTCATTATAACATTACCATCATTAACTGGATATCACATATCTTTCTTTTGATCCTTGTGGGAAAAATAAGTCAGATGATAATACTAATTGATTTCAATAAAGATTTGCTAGCTTGATACTAAATTATGTCAAATTTTAAAATTGAATATTTTCAAAAACTGTCTGTAATTTTTTTCGTTTTTTTAAAAAAAAAATTTATGTTCTTTGTCAAAATTTTGTATCACAAAACATTTGGTTTTGCTAATTATGTATACATACAGGTGAGTGATATGATTTTAAGCTTACAATCAGTAAGCTAACAACAGATCACTGAACATGTTCCAGGTATTTATCATCTTGTCCATTACAAATAATTTATTGAAGGTGGGATCATGTAGATAAAAAGACTATAGGTCATATTGTGAATGTATCTATATTTTCCCTAGTAATCTGTGGGTAAAGAGATGTATATAAAATTCAGTTATACATAATTACATCATAGTTCTAACATCTATTACCTAAACATAGATCTGGGCCCAGTTGTTCAAAAGATGATAAGCTTAAACATTATTTAACAACATTTTTCAAAATTTTATAATTCTGTCAATATATATAGGGTACAGTCCCAAAACTTGGCATGTAAATTGACATTACTAGATATTTGATATCTGCAAAGTTGTACCTAAATATATGGTTTAATTTTAAAGTTACAGGATAATCAAAATTTGCGCTAATCACTGATTAAGCTTATCACCTTTTGAACAACTGGGCCCTGATGACAGCTACCACTGAAGCTGAAACATATTAACAACGCTCCAATAAAAAACATCTAATTATTGGAAGAACCTCCGTGTTTGACTCTCTATTTTACTGTACATAAACATAGATCTGTCAGAAGACTTCCTCTAAGAACCGTCACTCTTCTATTAATTTCATCAGTATACAGACATAGAGGGAATATATATCCTGATAGACCCTTAAGGTCCAGTTCTGGCCCCATACTTGCCAACTCCCACTTTTTAGTTATAGGTGACTTTACTCTTGGCCATTTTGGACCCTTAATATTTAGTGTCAGAGACCAGCAAAGCTAGTCCTGTTCCTAATTTGGCTATTTTTGAGTTGCTTCCCATTTTGGTAGGTATATAGGTCACCTCAATTGTGACGTCATTTAATTACTAGAAAACCGATGTTGCTATTTTGAAGACTTCACAGAGGAGTCGTCTGGCTGTGGCCACAGGTCCGTGTGTTTTCACCAGGCACTCAGACTTTCCCTCCATTACCGAAACTTTATATGCCCTTAAAACTTCAGGACATATAAAACACAATTGACCATAGACTTTTTATAATTGTTGCTGCAAATATCTTCCTGGCATTCCCAAACCTTTATGTAACATTTCACACAATACGTTTTTTGTACACAAGTTTTCTGTATCATTTTGCACAGTATGTTAATTGTACAAAACATTTTCTGTATCATTTCGCACAGTATGGTGATTGTGCAAAAATAATGACAGGAGGGAGTTGAAGGTTTATAGCCCCATGAACTACAAAGTAAGTGACTGTTAACCTGACAATATGACAGCTCTATAAACCACGTCTCCAAACAGCTGTTCGAAAATCTCGAAATCTACCCCACGTAAACCAGCGTCCTACAAATACATTTCATAAATACCTGAATTCACCATTACAATCAGAGAAAAATAATTACCTTGTTTTGAATAAGTGTTTCTTTTCACATGATCACCTAAGGTTGCATGTCTGGCGAAAATTACTGAAAGTTGAATGTGTATTCTATAATAGTGAAATCGGGATCTGACAGGAAAGGTTAGATCGTCAATGTCACCGGGACAAGGTCATTGACGTCCTATAAACAGCTACTGGGTATGACTGTTGAAAGACACAAAGTTTTGCTTTGAAGGAAAACTATAAAGTGGCTGGAGAAAAAACATAAACTTGCATAGGCTTCAAACCCACAACCTAGTGGGTGGGGGGTTGGGGTCGGGGGGTCGGGGGGTCGGGGGGTCGGGGGGGGATGGGGGGTGGGTGATTAGGTCTCTTGATCATAGATGATCACGTTACCACTGGGGCACTGTGGTCCTCACAACATCATTATTGAAACAGTTGGTTAGTGATCCTTAAGGGGAGATAACTGGATTGACAGAAAACTGCTGGGTATTGGTGTACAAAATAATTAAGAGGACAGGAATCCTTAAAGGGGGGTAATTACTACGTGTTGGTATAGAAAAAAACAACAGTCGAACTCTCTAGTGTTTCCTCTGCAGTGGGACAGGGATTCTTAAAGGGAGGTAATTACTAGGTGTTGGTACAGAAAAAAACAACAGTCAAACTCTCTAGTGTTTCCTCTGCTGCAATGGGACAGAGATCCTTAAAGGGAGGTAATTACTTGGTGTTGGTATAGAAAAAAACAACAGTCGAACTCTTTAGTGTTTCCTCTGCTGCAATGGGACAGAGATCCTTAAAGGGAGGTAATTAGTTTGTGTTGGTATAGAAAAAACCAACAGCGGAACTCTCTTGTGTTTCCACTGCAGTGGGACAGAGATCCTTAAAGGGAGGTAATTACTTGGTGTTGGTATAGAAAAAAACAACAGTCGAACTCTCTAGTGTTTCCTCTGCTGCAATGGGACAGAGATTCTTAAAGGAAGGTAATTACTTGGTGTTGGTATAGAAAACAAGAGGCCCAATGGGCCTGCATCGCTCACCTGGTATCAATCTCTGACTTATAGTGTAACCCTAAAGTCCCTTAAAATCTTTTAATGTAAGACATTGAGAAGAACATCTTAAGATTTAAACATATTTTACCCCTGTGACCTTATAAGACAACATCATTTTCATTTTCAAATTTTGTTTGGCTTCATCCCAGGACGTTACCAGCCAAATTTCATGTCTCTAGGCAAATCAAGATCAAGGTCATTTCTTTTCGCAAACTTTGTCAGGCTTCATCCAAGAAACCTTTCAGCCAAATGTCATGCTTCTAGGGCTTTTGGTACTTCAGAAGAAGTCTTTTGAATGTTTTAACAGATTTGACCCCTGTGACCTTGAATATAGGTCAAGGTCATTTCTTTTCGCAAACGTTGTCGGGCTTCATCCAAGAAACCTTCCGGCCAAATATCATGCTTCTAGGGCTTTTGGTATTTCAGAAGAAGTCTTTTGAAGGTTTTAAAAGATTTGACCCTTGTGACCTTGAATATAGGTCAGGGTCATTTCTTTTCGCAAACTTTGTCGGGCTTCATCCAAGGAACCTTTCAGCAAAATATCATGCTTCTAGGGCTTTTGGTACTTTAGAAGAAGTGGTTTGAATGTTTTAACAGATTTGACCCCTGTGACCTTGAATATAGGTCAAGGTCATTTCTTTTCGCAAACTGTGTCAGGCTTCATCCAAAGAACCTTTCAGCCAAATACCATGTTTCTAGGGCTTTTGGTATTTCAGAAGAAGTCGTTTAAAGGTTTTAACAGATTTGACCCTTGTGACCTTGAATAAAGATCAAGGTCATTTCTTTTTGCAAACTTTGTCGGGCTTCATCTAAGAAACCTTTCAGCCATATATCATGCTTCTAGGGCTTTTGGTACTTCAGAAGAAGTCATTTGAATGTTTTAACAGATTTGACCCCTGTGACCTTGAATATAGGTCAAGGTCATTTCTTTTCGCACACTTTGTTGGGCTTCATCCAAGGAACCTTTCAGCCAAATATCATGCTTCTATCGCTTATGGTATTTCAGAAGAAGACGTTTGAATGTTTTAACAGATTTGACCTTTGTGACCTTGAATATAAGTCAAGGTCATTTCTTTTCGCAAACTTTGTTGGGCTTTATTCAAGGAACCTTTCAGCCATATACCATGTTTCTGGGGCTTTTGGTATTTCAGAAGAAGTCGTTTAAAGGTTTTAACAGATTTGACTCTTGTGACCTTGAATATAGGTCAAGGTCATTTCTTTTCGCAAACTTTGTCGGGCTTCATCCAAGGAACTTTTTAGCCAAATATCATACTTCTAGGGATTTTGGTTTATTAGAAGAAGTCGTTTAAAGGTTAAAATAGATTTAACCTCACTGTGACCTTGAATATGGGTCAAGGTCGTTTCTTTTCGCAAACTTTATTCGGCTTCATCCGAGGAAGCTACCGGTCAAATATAAGGTCTCTATGCCTGACGGTATTTTAGAAGAAGTTGTTTGAAGGTTTCGACATTTTTGACCCCTGTGACCTTGAAAGTAGGTCAAAGTGATTTTTTTTCGCAAACTTTGTTCAGCTCCTTCCAAGTAAGCTACCAGCCAAATTTCATGTTACTAGGCCTTTCGGTATTTTAGAAGAAGTCGTTTAAAGGAAAAAGTTGAGGGACGCAGGACGGACGGACGGACGGACGGACGGACGGACGGACGGACGGACGGACGGACGGACGGACGACGGACGCTGCACCATCACATAAGCTCACTTGGCCCTTCGGGCCAGGTGAGCTAAAAAACCAGTCGAACTCTCTAGTGTTTCCTCTGCAGTGGGACAGGGATCCTTAAGCTAATTATACTTGGAGTAACAATGGGTCCCGACTCATTACTGGTATGATTAAACTAGACACAAGTTCTTTGGCTAATTTCACCTTTGGGCCATGTGTGACTCAAAAGACACTACAACAAAGGGTCTGTCTCGCTATCACCTCATTGTGTGTCAAAATTAAAAAATAAATTTAGACAGAGTGCCATACATTGAATTCTTGCTTTTCAGGATTAGCCAACAATCAACCTTTGTTATGGTCTAAGACCGTACCCCGACCATTATGTTTATAAAAAGAAATAAAAATTGTTCGCGGATTGCAATTGGCTTGTAATAATGTTACGGGTAACTTATGTACCCTGGGTTTATGTCTAATCCATATTGTTATAAATAAAAAACTCATATACCTACAGTGGCGTATTTACATGTCAAATATTCATACAGCTTACAATCAAAACAAGCTTGTAGTCTAAAATTTATACAGGAATAATCCTGGCAAGATATCAAAAGTAATGCAACCACTACAAAAACGTTTACATGTGCATGCTTCAAAGTTCCAATTCTGCCAAATACAGTTTCAAAGAAAAAAATATAAAACATAATCAGTCCTGAAGAATTGTAATTGATATAGGGTTTAGGAGACTTATGCACATCTGTGCTATTTATTGAATTCACATAATCCATAAAATATACAATGCGTAAATATACCCCCCCTTGAACTTTTTAATTGCCGCCTCATTTCTTTATAAATATGTACATAGTACTTTGTTGTACTTCCCTCATTGAGATCTACAGAAAAATCTATGTACATTTTAACATGTGCTACCCTATAATTTCAGTTGCCAGGTACTGACCGTAGGTCGGTGGTTTTTCTCCAGGTACTTCGGCTTTCCTCCACCACCCAAACCTGGCCTGTCCTTAATTGACCCTGGCTTTTAATAGGACATAAAACAAAACAAACCTTAACCACATCCCTTTTATTTCCCTAAGATCTTTATTTCTATACTGTAGGTTTTCTAGTCCCACCCCCCTCCTGTTGTATATTTTACAACTTGTGCTGTGTCACCTTAACCATGCACATTCCCATTATTTTCCTAAGTTCTTTATTTCTATACTGTAGGTTCCCCCCCCCCCACCCACCTCCTGTTGTATATTTTACAACTTGTGCTGTGTCATGCACAATCTTTGAGTGCAGAAATTAAATACAATTTCAAATAACACTGACTATTTAAATAAAATTTTTAACAGAATGTTTATACCTTTTCCTAGATATGGGTTGTAAGGAAGCCATCCTTGAATACGAAAACATATTGAAATACATGTTCCATTAAGTGCTCAGCCCTTCTACATGGTTTAACCCTCACACCTAACAATCACATGCTCTATTACCTCCATTTAAAATCATATTTTTCAGAACATACAATCACAGGTAATAATGCACACCTGTGTATGATTAGGAAACGAACATCAGAACGTACCTGTTAACGAGAAATATATAACACAGCAAGGTTACCTCTCATAAAACTGACCTTTTGGATAAAAGGTTAACATTTGTCAAATTTGTTTCAATCTAGCTTTCTCAAAAATTAATATAATGCTTCATGAACAATTGGTCTGAATTTTTTAATGTTATAGAAAGTTTTTCCATTTTATTTGCAAAAGTGCATTGCATTTTAAGGGAGAAGTACTAATATAGCATGGGTTGATTTTTTGAAAATTTTAGAACAACTTTTACAAATTTTAAGTTGATATTCTTCAATATTTAAACTGAAACATTGAAACTTAAAAATAACTGTTTGGTTTGGTTTATTTTGTTTTAGTCCTGTTAACATTCAGGGTCATTTAAGGACATGCCAGGTTTTGGAAATAACTGATTTGCAGCTAAAACATTTTGAAATGCAAGCACCTGTCACTGAATAAACACCACATAATGACAGAATTAACAGTAGCCTTTATTGTCCTAATGCTGTACTTCAGTATCCTGACCAAGATCTGGTAGCATAAAACTAACACAAATAATGTATCAGCCAAAAAATCAGGAATTAAGACAGTTTGACCCATACACCCCTGAGCTTTGAAAATGGACTATTCCAATCATTGATTAGGAAGAATTCAAATGTGTCTCCAGGGGTGACATGAGTTAAAGTAGGGCTGAAATCATGCATTGTCATATTATACACACTATGATATTATTCTAGCCATGTAAGGCCACGTACCTAACACCAACTTTTATACAAGTGGTCTTTAAAACGTGACACAGATGCATGCATTTTGATGTTTCAATGTTTTTAGGTAAACAATCATATCAAATTTTCTATCTTTGTACAAAGGATAACAAAACAATTGTAACTGGTATGTCGCGTGTATGTACTTTTAGAGTTGTAATGGTGTGCGGGTTCTGAACTTCTGTATGGTCTTGTTTCAACGGATACCCCTGCTCCATTCATAAGATGTCCCCGTTTCATTCATAATCATTTCATCAAATGTGGGCTTGGGTTGGCAGTGTTTTAATTTCTTTCTCAAACAGGAAGAAATGTATCTATTTCAACAAGGCCCTTTTTATATTATTTTTGATGTTACTATTTTGCTGAATATGTTATAAAATCCTAACACATGAATTATTTCATATAAATTAGGTTCATAATTAACAACTTGATTTTTTTTTTTTTGCGGGGCGGGGCGGAAAGAGGTGTTACACTTAAGGTATGTTGTGAATCAGGCTTGCAGTATTTTATTTTTGAGAAAAGTTTTGCTACATTTGAATAAAGAAATGAAACATCTTTAATGTTCGTATATATCATAAACTTTGATAATTTACAACAATTATGAAACAAGTACACTGTAGTTTACATTAATCACTTTGTTAATGCATGGAGGGTCCTTATGTGAGAGGAAACAGAAAGGTGACCCCATAACTTTTCATGTTCCCCAAACCCCGCCACCTTGGTGAGCGGCCTTGGTGGTGTGTTCTGTACCAAATTATCACCAAAAACATTTCATTGTGTCACTGTCATACAGCATTTCATGCCAAAAAGTTTCATACTCAAATATTTGATTATAAAAGTTTATCACTTCAGGTTTTTTTAGCCCTTTAATACAAAATTCCTTGTCGTCAACGGTTTTGAATGTCCTAGCTAACATTGCACTCATTCAAATCAAGCCTGAACTGGACATGGAAGTACCATCCAGGGAAATTTGGCCCAGCATGTTACAGAGCGGTACCAGGAGTCGGTACCAGTCAGTCTGATAGATTTGTCTTTAGTACATGTGTAGTATACTTAGACTAATTGATGATATCAACAACATTGAGTTAATATGTGTATAGTAGCCATGCAATACATTTTTGTAAATTTTAATTTTATTTAAATAGATGGTAAAAACTGTAACAGGACTTATTTTTGCCTCCAGAATAATTCACAGGAGAATTTGCTTATTTGATGACCTTGGGTATAAATGAATAGGGAGCGGATGACTTTCAAATGAAGGACTTTCTATACAGCATCACCTTGATGTTTTATCAGAATTCATAACGAAATTTCTTTGTTGTCACGCCATTATATAAATATTTTATAGTTCTGAAATGTAACACTTGTATGACCAACCAACGAGACGCAATATGCATGGTTACTGTATATTGTGATGATAAAGTCATAATTTCAAAACAAGGCAGACGAAACTTCAGAAGCATGCCAGACAAGTAATTAAGTCTGCAAATAAAAGTTTCAAAGTAAGCTACACTAGTATCAAAACATGCGAGATAAGTACTAAAAATGTTTAAGACAAGTATTAAAGTGTCCAAATAAATACCAAAACATGCGAGATATGTATTGATATGTCCAAAAATGTATCCAAGTGATCTAGACAAGTATTGAAACATTAAAAAAAGTATCAAAGTTTTTTTACAAGCAATGAAGCATCCAAAATACTTTCAAAGTTTTGATACAAATATCAAAGCATCCATAAAAGTATCAAAGGTTTTGAGACAAGAACTGAAGTGTCCAAGAATTCAACAAAGTGTTCAAGACAAGGATCACATAAATCAAAGTATAGAACTACAAGATTATCAAGCAATCTAAAAAGATTTTTGCCAGACAAAGTATATGTTGGACATTGTTCAAAAGTTACAGTGTAAAAGTCGAGAGTCGCCTTACTTACTTTGGCTAGTGGAATTTCCCTCTAACTAAGTGGTAGAGGTTTGGGCTAAAGATTGTAGGTTCGCTAGTTCGAACCGCATTGGGGCAATTGGTTTTTCATTACTCATTTTCATTATAAAATTTGGTGCCGTGACCAGGATCCTGGTCAGAGCACCAATTCATAAAAGGAAAGAATAATGAAAAATTCTTTCTCCACCAGGTTATGAACTAATGACTGTTTCATCTTTAGCTGGACACTCCAATGCATGACTAAAGGGAAATTCCAAAAGTCAAAGCAAGTAAGGTGACCTGTACTCTCAAATTCTACAACAGCACAGAGGGTTGTGTAAAACAAGGAACAAGCAGTCCAGGGGTCCACAAGCTGCCTTTTCAGTTAAAAGTTGTTCCCCCTGAAGTGAAGCTAGATAGCAGTTATCATGTGACTTGTGTACAATCAAATGAATTTATATATATACCTTTGTATACAGCCTCCTGTTTCTACATATGTTCACCTTCAAACACTACTAGTATATAGTTGTAACTCACCAGACTCACCAACAGGACTGAAGACAACATTTTTAACAGGAAAGAGATCATTGTGCCTCCACCAGGATCCTTATACAAGTCTACAAACCAGTGAACCTCCCCATTCAGCAGCTCTTAATTCTCATTGAGATAAAGGGAAATCCCTTTAAGTGTAAAGCGCGAAGGTGACCATGATCAGATAGAAAATCTGAGTTAAGCATTTCTATGTATTTGATTAAGAGTTTACTAAAAAGCTTGCATGGTACTTTTGCTTACTAATACAGTATGACAAAGTAATATAACTGCAACTATAAGTCAAGATCACTGAATCTGGCTTCATGTATCATTAAGTATGAAATAAAAAAATACACTTATTTAAAATGAGGGCAAGTATCTATGAATATGCAATTGCCCTTTCTTGGTTCTATAAACTTTTAAGAACTTTATACATACATAATTAGTATATGAAATGTCTGCTTATCTTGTGGTTCATACAAATATGTTCATATATACGACCAGATATTGTGAGAAAAAGTTTAGAAATAATACACAAAATGTATCATATACAACTATGATAGGAGGTTTTGACAGAAGCCATTATACCTAACCAGGTCATGCTAGGTCACATTAGTTGATAGGGGCTATACTGTAAACAGGAATTACTAGATTGATATGGAGATAGCTCATTCAAGTATGACCAGCTAAATTATACACCAACCTTTGTAAGTGACTAAGCTGAAAGTTTCTAAAACTATACACTGACTTTATTTAATTTCTCAGGCCCAGTCAGGGCTCACCCTGGACCAAAATATTTAGCAGCCAAAAAAAATAGCCAAGTGTGATTTTCAGTAGCCATTTTTTTCTAAGTAGTCTTTTTCATTGCGGCCTTTATTCGTCGTTATCTCGTCGTCTGTCCAAATGCTATTACATTCAATACCTAAAAGTTAACCATTACATTATTTAATTAAAATAGAGGCTTACTGTACATATATACTGATCTTATTTGTAGAATTCATACTTTCAGATAATGGCTATAAATTTGAAGAAACAAAGCCACAACATATATGAATACCATATACTTTATTTTCACATTTAGCAATAAATAACATCAATATTGACAGTGAAAATCAGCACTTTCATACATACATATGTACTTGTTTCGATTGAAACACTTAAGACCATCAAAACCTATTTTTTGTCCAACATGCTTTGATATTATTGTATTGTCAAAGTTCTTGAAGAGCTACAGTATGTAAGTTGTTGATTTTAATTTGTGCAAAACTAAATTTCTTGTATCTCCTTGAGGCCAATTATGATCCTGAGTTTCTATCTATTACAAATTATTATTGTCTATACTTGTGCAGAATAAATCACTAAAGCTAATCCGGTCTCTGTGGACTGTATAACATGTAGATAGTTGAGACACCACACATGTGAAGTGAAACGAGTGGTCCCACGTAACAGCTAGCCTCTTAACACAGGTGGTCTCGTAACAGAGGCTGTCTTTTAACACAGGAGTCCCTTACACAGGTGATCTCTAAACACAGGTGATCTCTTAACACAGGTGATCTCTTAACACAGGTGATCTCTTAACACAGGTGATCTCTAAACACAGGTGGTCTCTTAATACAGGTGATATCTTAACACAGGTGGTTCTGTTAACACAAGTGGTCTCTTAATACATGTGATCTCTTACCACAGGTAGTCTCTAATAGGTGGTCACTACATTCACATGGTCACTTTATAGAGAATCAGTTTATTTTGGCTGTAACCAAATTTTAGCTTAAACACATTCCACTCAATCATGATTTTGATCACTTTAGGTTCTACATGTACTTTATATGGTTTTCCGTCGTAAGTACTGTAAGTGTGCCGATTCATCATTTTGCCTTTCTGTTTAAATTAAGTTATGCGCTAAAATTTGAGTGCTCCAAAATAAGAACATTTGCTGTAACTACAATGGGTAATGTTAAAGGCCCAATATACGTAACTTTCGGCAAAACTTGAAGCGAAAATCAAGCCTGATAACTTATTATATTTATAGATTTAGCTAAGATTAACTGATATCAGCAATATTTAATATGAATTCTTTTGCGGTTACCGGTACAGCAGCAGTTGAAACAAGCTATTTGTAAACACGCGTCCATTTCGAACCGTCTTCTACCTTCGGTTTGTTGTTGAAGTGGGCCCAACCTGGATTATTTTCAATTCTTTGGATTTTTTTCCCAGAGTTTCTTGTTAATTACCACTCAGGTTTATTTTGTTTTAGGCTTATTTTTGCATGGTTATTAACTGGATTTTTTTCAGAATTTTTCAGAATCACAAAAATGTCCCTGAAGTTACGTACATGTATATTGGGCCTTTAAAAGTGGTCTGTTAATTGAGGTTGTCTCTTAATACAGGTGACTGTGTGAGAAAAGTTGACTGTAATTTGTGGATATTTAGAACTGTACACATTGAAATCATCACACGTACAGCTCTCAATCTGTTGTTATTCTTTAACAAATACTTTTACTACAAAATTGAAGATTTGTAATGCATTTCAAGAAAGGTTCATTAACAGCTTCTCTAGAGAGTAAAGACTCAATAACTAGTGCTAAAGGGATCTCAAACTATTAGTTCTTATCAGAGAACTTATAAATGGCCAAACACACGTCAGGGCGAATGATTAGTCAATATCTATAAATATAAAACTGGTACATTACGATCCTAGCCGAGTCACAAGGTTCCAGGAGTGATAATGAAAATCAATGTGAGGGATTCTACGCAATGGCTCACGAATCAATTCTGGATACATTCCTTTCAAAAATCGTGGCAGGAAATATCGAACCGAACATTCTTAATCACTTGGAGGCAGAGAAATAATGTGTTTAGGAAGTCGTGAATCAGTATGCAAATTTTATATGCCTGTATAATATTTTCATAGCTCCAAAAACTAGATATGCTTGAGCAGATAAACAGATCAATAAAAAATGATGAAATTCAGGCCTTTAAAATAACAAAATATTTATGACTTCATCTAATTTTTTTAATAATTTCTTTTAACTTCATCATATTACAAAATGTACTTTTAGGAAGTTCCTGAATAAGGTCATTTTCATTTTACCTGTTAATCAAAATTAGATGTTCTCTTCACTCCTTTTTACTGCATGACATGTGGCACTGTAAACTAAAGTGACAGAAATATCTTATTTTTATTAGATAAGATCTCTTTATTAAAGGCATAAACAAAGTATTACTTTAACAATGACTGTGTGTAAATATTAAGTTTGAAATCAACAACAATGCAGCTGAAAAGTTTGAGTTGTGCAACACTCATTACCAATAATGTCAATACTAAACATAGACAAGAAAAAAGCAAAGAATAACCTAGATTTCACTTAACATCACTTCCCGTTTATCAGAAAGAAAACAAATTGAAAATATTAACTTCTGCCTGTCTTTCTGACCATTTCAAATGTCAAAATCGAGAAGTGACAATCCTAAGTCTGATAGGATTTTACAAAGAAGATTATTTGGTAAACATATTTGTAACTGACAAGTCTTCAACAATAAAATGATCATCTTTTAAATGTTTATTTCACTGAAATACACAACTGAAATAGATGCTTACCACTACCATTGTATGTACATGTGTTACCTGGTAAAAATACCCAGAGATTTGACTGAAGTATTTACACATAAAAACAGCCTGACTCCGCCATTCTACAAGGGGCGGTCCCTGGTAGTCCTAAACAGTCTAGAATGTGAGTCCCCAGGGATTAAAAGGTCATTAAAATACGATTTCTTCAAACCTTGTCCAAACTGTTTAACAATCTAAAGAAAAGGCAGGTGGGTAGTGGAGAGAGGGAGGTACCCCCAACAAAAGGTACAATTATACAACCCTCCTCTACACAGGAACACCTCCTCAAGTGGACTCCGGGTTCAATAAACTAAACCGGATATTAATGGCGATAACCACAAGTCTTTTGTTAGTTTGACACCTGGAAACGTTGCCTTTACCCGAACACTTTTCTATTTTGACACCTTGTAATTGATACCAATTTTCAGCTTCTCACTTCTGACAATCTAAGTCAGAAATGTGATCCTGAACGGTTAAATTTGTACCCCATATATATAGGTACATGTACTGGGTTTCGTATGTAAATATTACATGCTTGCTCATTCATCCATTTTGATTTTGTTTACATACGATTTGCAAACCAACAGGGACCACATGAGCTTCAGTGTGATGTGGAATTTTCAAGACTTTTTTGGAATTTGAAATAATTTAGAATTCTGCCCAGTATATTAAATTTAAACCTTTAACATTTTGAAAAACAATTCTCAAGTTAACAATGGAATTGGCTATATGGTAGTATAAGCTTAAAGCATTAAGTTATTTATTAACCTTTGGCTATGAAAAACTCATTAGAGGTTTAAACAATTTTGAGCTCTACAAATTGCAATTAACTCATCTACCCCTAAAGACATATTTCAACTCTTCCAATTCAAAGGTTGGAATAGTTCATTATGAAACTTTAGGGGTGAACGAGTTAAACATAACACCTATATGAGTTTGAAAAACTTTCTGGAGTTGAGAACCATTTTCCTTCTAGTACTATAGACTAACCCGTAAACAAACACCAAAGACGTTGAAGAGCTTTGAAGGTTTGAAAGGAATTCTCATTTATGCACTGAGGATTTAAACTAAACACCTATTGGATATAAGAACCTTTTGAAGTTGAAAATAATTTAAAAAACTTAATCTGTTGATCGTTATTAACAAACCTAATTTAACAGATTAGAAAGCTCTAGAATAGCGCAAATGAAGGTAGTAAACACAGGAAGGTCTTGTCCCGGGAAACCGACCCACGGACGTAGAATTGTTATAGCTGAACTAGAGTTTCATCTCCACAGGGCACAATTCTCCTGATATAGATTGAATTTCAGATCATCGTATTAAATTCCATGTTGTGTGACCTCAAAACCATTTATAGAATACATATCTGATGGTAATCGTGATACAATGTATATGTTACGAGGCGCAATTCTTACGTAAACAAAAACATTCTTGTTGCACTTACATTAAATCGTGACATTGGTTTTCGATAGTTTTAAATTACTATTACCGTATTTATCTACAAATAAGCCCCCTATCTTGGAGAAAAACAAATGTCCACCATCTTGGACATACAACTGTTTTGATCTAGCTAGCTATGACCACACCACATTTATCATGTACATAACAGTTGTTTGTTTGAAAACATGATTTGCTTATGTTCATAGACAAAATTTTACATATATCGTATACAGGTAAGTTAGATTTCTGCAACAAAACCTCTTCTTTTTCTCTGAGGAAATTTGATCATTTCAGGTGTTTGGTGGACTGGTACCACAACTAAAGGATGGCGTGATTAATCATGATTTGTTGTCAATTAGCGGAAGTGAGGACCTGAGTTATATGATGGAAATTGCGGAGCCATAATCGTGTTACAGATATCTCAGAACTCTAGACACAACATATCTGCCGTCATTATTTCTACCAATCAAAACAAAAGTGGGTCAGCAACGGCTCGTAAAATCAATGTAATCCATCATTAGATGTGGACCTCTGGTACAGACTGCTGCGGTCAGCAAAACTCCTAGTGAGTCTTTGATAGAAAATATGTTGGTGTTACTTCAGAAATATCAAGTCAACACGAAATGGTAATGTTTGGACAACTTTTAATGTACGTAAACCAATTAAGGATTTGTGGAAATAAAACAGAGGTGAAATATTAAGAAAATTATATACTTTGCACAGGATTGGGCTGTGTGATGGGGATGAGAATTGGGATGGAGCTACATGTAGGTTGGAGTAGTAAGGCGATGAGGGAGGGGTTGGTTTTTACAGTGATTTAATAAAGGAAGTTCTGGACCAAACACCAAATTTTCAGTATAACTGACTAAGTTTCCTTGTCAATGAAAATGTAGTATCCCAACCATAATAATCAAAAAGGTATTGAAAAAAATATTTAATGGGAGATAACTTTAAATAAAAAGACACATTGCAGTGGGACAGAGACCCTTAACGATGTAGATTTGCAGAGTACATAGCTTGCCCTTCATTAAACTGTGTTCTGAGTGTTGAATTATATTATTCAAAACAAAAGGAAATTCTAAACTTAATATGAAAACCTCAGGAAAGGAATCTTGATAACACAGGGGCCAGCTAAGACAGAGGAGACTGTACTACATTATGGAATTCCACTTTAGGGTTAATTTATTTTCATTACTCATTTATCCCCAAAGACACATTTGAACTCTTCTGATTTAAAGATTGGAATAGTCCATCATCATAAAACTGCAGGGGTCTCTTATGCATATAGCTTTACGTGTTGAAATGTGCAAAAAATTCGTTAATAGTATATTTTTTCTTTTGTATTGCTAGTAATGTCAGAGCATCAGCTGATTTTCATTACCTTTAATCTGTGTTAATCTTTCTCGTTTATCTATAATATATTTGTTTGAGCTACTTCACATAGATCTATATTTATACCTTACAAAGTAAATAAAGCCTTCTGTCTGAACCCATCCCAGCACAACTGTAATTAACCAGAAAGTACATTTACTGTGCTAAATAGGCCTATCTGTCTGTAAACAAACTGGCTTTATATGAAATTTATGACAAAAAAAAACATTTGAAGAAAAGAACAATTTTTCTTCACACAATTATATATCACGCAAAGGTAACTATAGCATCTGTACCTGGGACGATATTTTACCTGCGAATAGCTAAGACATACAGATATAGTCAAATCAAGCAACGATAATAAATCACCTTTGTTTCATGTGAAACTGGCTGAAATGTGAATGGGTTTGATACCGAGGATAAATTTCCATGAAGACACTAGTTAATTGACGAACTACAAAGATCTTGGCTAGATCAATTTGATTTAGACGAAGTTCAGTGAATAAGGTTTCATTTCATTTCAACAAATTTTATTCATTTTGATGGTACAATGAATGGGATTGAACAACAGGCTGGGCCTATATCAGTTCTCTCCTAAGGCTTAATTGCAGGCAATCTGTGAAAACATCTCACATTTCTGTAATTTATGTAAAACCTTTATTACTATGATCTAAATTGGGGATGGGCTTATCAGTGGACATGGGCTTATCAGTGGACATGGGCTTTTCAGAGGTACTATGTACACTTTTGAATTTCACCATTACACCTTTTTATGTATACATGTAAGTATGTGTAAAAATGATGTTGGGTACAATTAAAAACATGTATGTACATTGTTATGATACTTTGGAGAATAACACAAAAACAATATGTACTGTAAACTTACATATTTTAGCGGTAATCTTATTTCAGCGATTTTTGCGCTGAAAACTTTCCCCTAGATTATGACTGCGCTAATTAAAGTCTATGTATATTGCTTTCAATGACAAATATTGTAAGAGTACTGAATCATCATTGCGCATATCTGTGTAAGTTCGTTTATGCGCTAAAACTTGAGAATGCCAAACATAGTATGTTTACAGTATATTATACTTTACGTACCCCAAAGTATATTATACTTTGGGGTACGTAAAACACAGACATTTTATGTACATTATTACAGATAAATAAGTCGGGGTATATAAGCCTGATGTTGAGGAGAGTGAGTATACATGGTTGTAACCTAAAATGTACCTATCACACATGGTTACAGTATGCTCTAGCAGGTATCTAGGTAATCGCCTGTGGGAAATAACAGGTCTCCATGGTTACAGGAAATACCTCACACATTTCTACCCACCTAATTGCCCAGTGAACTCGGTATCAACTTCAATTTTAGATAAGATAAGAATGTAACAAAAGTTATGATTTTTTACTGATTGTAATGTTATAGTCTTGTAATTGCCTTTCTACTTTTGAAAGGAGACTCTGTTTTTCACCCGAATTTCTCACATCTGGAATCAGCAGTATTTCTTCCATCTCACTATTTGTTCATATTGAATTATTTTATTGCATTAAAGTGCAGGTGAAATCTATATCATTTTAAGTCACTATTTTGTCAAACAGTGACAATTTTGGTAATATATGTAAGTCAATTTCATTTGCTCCTTCTACAACAATACAATACAATAATCTTTATTTAACTTCGCCTATATGATACAAATAACATTAGCTCATGAGAGCTATTTCCCTCAGAAATCTGAACAGTAGTCATGCAGAATTCACAGTTATTGATATATATGTAGCGGACTTAGACCGGCAACTGTTTAAGTTTTAATACAAAGTTTGGAAGGTCTGACAAATTAATGCATTTTTCCTTTCCTGTTATGTATACTGGTATAATTATGTATATATACAGATGTATTATATGCTATTATAAAACTTTAAATCACAAAATGGGAAAATTTCTAGCAAACAAGTTGAATTGTGATCAAGAGAAGCAATCTGATGAAGAGGAGACAAACACTGACATCAAGGGAGACAACCCACAGACGACAGTTAAGTGGAACAGACAAAGACGACAACTGAAATGATGTGGAGGAAATAACAATAGTTCGCTGAATCAGAAAGTTTAAAACACTTTTAAAAATTAAATTAATAGTAAGAAAAATACAAAGTTTTATAAATCTATACTGTTCTATACATGTACATCGGAGATCTTATTGTAATATTTCAATGCTACTGTCAAAAATGATAGCTTATACAAGACTATTTAACTGCTGTTTATATTTGACCTGAAATATCTGTAGACATGTACATGTGCAGACAAACTAATGAGAAAATGTCTATTGGCTTTATCAAAATATTACCATATTCGACCCAATAAGCACCCACATCTCTATAAGCCCCCCCCCCCCCCCCCCCCTCCTAACTTGATATGCCATAAGATTAAGATAACGACAATAAGACAATAAATCCTCACTTTCATTACTTATGTTAAATAATCAGTATCAATCGCATGTACCATATTCGTAAAATTTGAGATAATTATGGCCCATGGCTTAACTCCTACCTGGTCTGAATAAGGACCCAATCCTTTTTTCTTTATTTTCTTAGCGCCCTGGGTACGTTTTGGGTTAAATGTGGTACTTTAAATCAATGCAGATCTATATCACAAGTACTGTACGTGTCTCTATCACATGGGAAAAATTGAAATCTTATTCCTTGAAATGTATGAGATATTTTGGTTACAAATTGATCTCGGTTATATAGCGGGTTAATCATTCTACAGGTAAATAGGTACAGTATTAATTGTTACCTGAACAGATTGTACAGGTAATATCACAGTACCTCAGGAATACCTGTGTTTATTAATTGTTACCTGTACAGATCATACAGGTAATATCACAGTACCTCAGGCGTACCTGTGTTTATTAATTGTTACCTGTACAGATCATACAGGTAATATCACAGTACCTCAGGAATACCTGTGTTTATTAATTGTTACCTGTACAGATCATACAGGTAATATCACCGTACCTCAGGCGTACCTGTGTTTATTATTGTATATCCACTGACAATGATAATACAACTATTAATCTAAATACATACAGCAACTTATTGATTTTCTCTTTGGCACAATGCTTATGTATACAGAGATAGTCAGGTACCTTAACGAGACAACATAACGGCCCTGTAGGGTTATACAGGTGTGTATAAATACCTACCAACGGCAGGTAAAACGACGATAAGTCGTCTCACCACACTCTGTAAACTATAACCTCAATTAATGTAATATTAATTATTTATTCTCAGCCCATGGTTTTTTTTACAGAAGAGCAAACAATCTCAACTTTCACTTAGGTAAATATAATATTTCTGTTGTAGGAAACAGAGCCGCGAGGTACAATTAACCCTCTTTGGTAAATGATTCTATATATAGAACACAGGGACATATGCGTGGTACCGATTGTCTATCTGTTATAGGGGTAGAAATATCACTATAGTCCTGTTGGATGCAGGGCGACTTGTTTAGTTTGTCTAACTTCGTATGTAGCTCAAGCCTCTTCCATTGGACACTCAGTCATGTAAAACAGTTTGTTTATCTTGTGGGTGAAATGTACGACCATTCAAGTTAGTGACTCCTGAACATTCATGATGAACTCTCCCAACCTTTGAGTTGGAAGAGTTCAAATGTGTTTTAAGGGGTCAATGAGTTACGACACTGGGCAATGTAGAACAATCTACATTCCTTTAAACACTGGGACAGTTGGTCAGCCTTGGGGTCAGAAAATTGGGCCCTCTTGGTTAAAAAACTAGATTGTGTAGATACATGTATGGAGTGTCCTAGGTGCTTCTGAATTATTTTGATACCCTGTTCACAGAGAGAGTGAAGGTCAAAGTATCACCAGGTCTGTTATGTCAGATATCATTGATGTATGAGCAGTGATGTGGAGATTTCTTGGGATAAAGACAAATATCACAACAATGTACTTAACACATCACATAAAACTGACCATGTATTGCAAAAGATTATAATTACAAATAAGTGTCAGCTAAAGGAAGAGCATCGAGCTGGAGAGCCAAAGGTCAAGGGTTTGAGAGCCAAAGGTCAAGGGTTTGAGAGCCAAAGGTCATGGGCTGGAAAGCCAAAGGTCATGGGTTCAAGCTTCGACAACTCCATCAATATTTATCATTAACCCCCCTTTACAAACTCGTGCCATCTACCCTCCCCCTTCAAGGTAGAATCCTTGGCTGGGATTCCAATAACATGGTTGTTGTTTAAAATGGGAGTTGGGGGGGGGGGGATAGTTCAGAAGATGTGCATTAATTATGTCGCATTACAGGATTACAAGCATTGGCTGTTACTACGGGAATTTCTCATTAGCTCAAAAGTAGAGCTTCAGAATCAAGCTGGATCAAGAGCCAAAATTTGTTGGTTCGAATCTTCCTTATAATGTCCTTGACTTTAAGGTCTGGGCAATGGTTTGTGACACATTGGGGAATTGGCTGATCATGACAAAGCACATGTATCTACAGTATATCAATTTTTTTGTGATTTAAAATGTTTTCCTCAAAATAACTCATTCCACCTTGAAAGACATCCTAGTGACCTTGACATTGGTCTCGAAGGTATGAAGCTGAAAGTGGAATGTGACATACGATCCAATATGATAGAGATGTATTTCATCAAATTTGTTTGAAATGTTTGTACCCCACACTTAGAATGGACACTCGATCAACATGCATAATATGACACTCTCTTGACAGTTGTGTTACTTCTAAAACCTATTTCATTACTTAAATTCATTCATCCCTGAAATTCCATAATGAACTATTCCAACCATTGTAATGGGAAAGTTCAAATGGGTCTTTAAGGGTGAATGATCCAAAAGCAGCAACACATTCAATAGATATATTCATCTTTGTGATGAATCAATTTTGAAAATTTATGTGAATTTATTGCTATCCCCTTCCTGGCCCCATCGATCCCCCTCTTTCAGGCCCCACTCCCACACAATGCTAAATCATATAAACTACCTATAGGTAATACTGACTGGTATTATACAAGTCGGTATAACACTACCATTCTGCTGATGAAGCAAATGTTGAGTCAGTTTTTACCTGTATATAAATAATTCACCAGTCGTTTCTGTGGAACAAATAAAGGCTTCATGCATAGTGAACTCCAAAGGTTTTGTTGTGTTGTATTTTCTGCGAAAAATTGATGGCTAAAGCACAAATTTTACGGAAAATTACTGTGTATATATAATATATATAACTACCAGTAAGTGAAAAAGCCACCATGATATTCTGCACTGTAACCTGTAGGTAAAGCATGTACGGAACAGTCAGAAAGGAAGAAATGGAGTCTGACAATATTGGAACTATTTCGATCTAATATGGATTCTAAAAATCGGCAAACCAATCTTCTACTCTTTACGCTTTTTTCTTCGGGAAGGGGCAGTCTTTTCTTTGTTAAGAAACACTGACAGTCAGTTCAGATCGAGATTTAATTAAAACATGCCGTCCAAAAGCAATTACTTGTAATGAAACCTACAGTCAAATGAGAAATTTGGTTGAAACCTAGGACTTAAGTATGTTGATAAAATGGAAACCTACAGTCTAATGAGAAATTTGTTATGGAAACACAGCTACTGTCCAGGGAAAGATTGGAATGACACAAGGTCAATAAGATACTAATTTGTAGTGGATCTAGACCCAGTTGAACATCGGCGACCAGATAGCTCAACTGCTTGCATGAGCATCTGTCTAGAGTTTTGAATGTTTTGGGTTCGAATCCCCGGCTGGCCATGAATATTTCCTCTCCTGGTACATTTGGCGCCAAACTCTAGGTTGACACTCAACCAATTGAGCTGTCTGGTCACTGATGATCGACCCAGTCTAGATCAGCCTTAAATTTCTTACCCTGACAGGTTTCCCTTATTGCTAATGTTAGATTTCCTTGTCTCACCCTGTAGCTATAGGGTTGAGACAAGCTACTCAGGCCTTTTGTACATTGAGAATACATCATGTCGGCAATTCATCAACATAATGTCAACCCTAAATTAAGATCAGTAATGTTAACATAAACTTGTGTATTTGATACACATTGGGTGAACAGGGTCAAAAAAAGGAGAATCCCAACCACAGGGAACGATTCTTAAGGGGAATCTCAACCCTCAGGGAAACCTAACTCTCAGGGAATGATTCTTAAGGGGAATCTCAACCCTCAGGGAATCTCAACCCTCAGGAAATGATTCTTAAGGGGAATCTCAACCCTCAGGGAAACCTAACTCTCAGGGAATGATTCTTAAGGGGAATCTCAACCCTCAGGGAAACCTAACTCTCAGGGAATGATTCTTAAGGCGAATCTAAACCCTCAGGAAATGATTGTTAAGGGGAATTTCAACCCTCAGGAAATGATTCTTGAGGGGAATCTCATCCCTCAGGGAAACCTAACTCTCAGGGAATGATTCTTAAGGGGAATCTCAACCCTCAGGAAATGATTCTTAAGGGGAATCTCAACATTCAGGAAAAGATTCTTAAGGGGAATCTCATCCCTCTGGAAATCTTTACTCTCAGGGAATTATTCTTAAGGGGAATCTCAACCCTCGGGGAATCTCAATCCTTGAGGAATGATTCTTAAGGGGAAATCTCAAATTTGAAGGAATTATTCTTAAGGGGAATCTCAACTAGCGAGGAATGATTCTTAAGGGGAATCTCAACCTTCAAGGAATCTTTCTTAAGGGGGAATCTCAACCCTTACGAAATGATTCTTAAGGGGGGAATTTCAACCCTCAGAAAATGATTCTTAAAGGGGAATCTCAACCCTCAGGAAATGATTCTTAAGGGGGGATTTCAACCCTCAGGGAATTATTCTTAGGGGGAATCTCAACCCTCAGGGAATGATTCTTAAGGGGGAATCTCAACCCTCAGGAAATGATTCTTAAGGGGGGATTTCAACCCTCAGGGAATTATTCTTAGGGGGAATCTCAACCTTCAGGAAATGATTCTTAAGGGGAATCTCAACCCTCAGGGAATGATTCTTAAGGGGGAATCTCAACCCTCAGGGAAAGATTCTTAAGGGGAATCTCAACCCTCAGGAAATGATTTTTAAGGGGAATCTTAACCTTCAGGAAATGAATCCTACAGTAAGTATCAAACACTTGTCAAAGCATTGTTCTCTAATTCCTCCAAAGGTTGAAATTCCCCTCATCCCTAAGGTGGTTAATATTATAAAATTCAAAATCTCTGGACAATGTACCAGACAACCTTATGATCAGTAACTGTAACAACTCCCCTGAGTAAAGATTCGCTGTTTTACCTTTATAATTGGGCCTACCTTACAGTACCACCACCTTCCTACCTATGTAGTAGTATAACCGGTAGCTTGTTGTTGTGCCTATCTAGTATTTACGACCACTTAGGACGAGTCTGATTGACCTAACAATGTCCTAATGGAAGGAAGGGCACCAATTTTCCCGAAATGCGTCAACCTAAAAATCGGCCTGTTAAGCCCCACTAAACATCTCATTTATTGTATATACCCCCATTTTAACACTTTTCTTACTCATGATGAAAAATACATTATGAGCAAAACAACTGTAAAAACATAAGTTATCTCTAGACGTAATTGATAATGAAATAAAGTGCTCTGATTAATGTTTTCTGATGTCAGTATTAAGTGATGTTTGAGTACACACAAGTCATACATTGGTATCTTATTCTCCCACCTTCACAGGTGAAACAGAACAGGGAAAACTACATTCCTGTTGAGTACCCCGACTAGGAATCGAACCTGAGTCCCCAGCGCAGTAACCAAGTCTCTACCAACTGAGCCAAAGAAGCATGGCCATCAGCTGAGTGACAGAGAGACCATATTTGACACTATATGTACAAGCCACATCAACCTGCTCCTTTTACACTGGTGTCTTCATTTACAGCTGGAAAACACCAGGTCGTCACCATCAAGGGGGAGATAACCTCTTACAGAATGTAAGGTCAACATGCAGGAGTCATTATGGAATACAATAATGGAAAAACAATACAACCAAAGCTTATATGTCACACAGTCGCCACTAGTCTACATATATATAGTCAAACATAACTTCGCTTACCAAGGGTTATCTTCACTTTTAATTCATGTGAAGATAAGGGTATCATATCATAAACCTTGGTAAGCAAAGATGATTTAAACAAGACACCTTTTGTCTTTAAAAAGTAAACTTAGAAATTATAAGACTATAACTCATTTCTTTTATGGAACAATTAACACACCTGTGTGTGTAACATGGAATGTTTATAAGTACCTTTTTGTATCACCTGCATTACTACCTGGTCTGCTGCCAAGAAGGAAGTCACATACATCTCTAAACCTGTTACACATGACAGACTGCATTGCAGACTGATGTTGCAACAAGTCTGCATTTTGTGTGCAGCTTATGGCCGCAACATCAGGAACGAATCCAACCAGTAATGGTAGCAAAGATCAAAAGGTCAAATATTGACTACTGGTAAAGAGGTCTCGTTATGCGGTATTAGTAGGGACTCGTTAACATTATAATTAAACAAATTAGCGTTTTATTTCAAGGTAAAGGAAGATACAGGGATATGAGCTTTACATAATTCTCCTTAAATCGTAAAATTGACTCAGCGAGATTCGTCAGTTTAGTACAGACTATGAGTACCTGTTGTGTACCTGGTGTTTGCTACTGAAACACAGGGTGTTTATATATCAATACAAAAAAATCTCTCTTTTTTAATCAACATGCAAAACTTATAATTTTACAAAGATTAAGATATTTAATCTTGTAGTTGGCACTCGAACAATCACACAATATAATAATTCTATTATCAAAATCAATAAAATTAATATGACTCACCTCTGCATACACCTAGTCCGTTTGCACCTGTACTTTCCTGACGAATTTGGTGTCCACACATGTAATTCATAAAAGATCCCAAGAGAATATTGATTTAGAAGACGAATATCACTGGGTTATGATTAAACCATTCCAGGCGTAGTATACTTTCCCGACAATCAACCGTGGCCACAATATCTCACCTGGAATCAATCAATACAGCCTGTGAATAAAATACCCGACACATGTACAAAATAAATACGATATTCAGAAAAGTAAACATTCGGATTAGTTTTCATTCAGATTCTATCAGGTTTTTTTGTGTGAACATTTACATTTAATGCACTGCATGTCTAGCTAAGTTTCAGTATAAGTGATTTCAAGTTTTACCTATTAAAAATCAATAAATACTGAGAATAGTTGAACATGAAATGCCCTAGCAGGTTGTCAAATGGCCGGTTATAATTTGAATTCGGTGTGGTCACTGGTCAGATCAATACCACGAGGTTCATTATAATCAAGTTCGATATCGTGACCTGTCAAATGTGTATCATTTAACAAATTTTCACCTGAAAACAGAAATCAATTAGCACCACCACATGACAGTCCCACTACACACGCAATGCCACTGACGCTAAAATCCATTCTTTGTCACAAAGTAGGTCTGTCTACTGGTCACTGGGAAAATCTGCCGGCATCACGACAGCAAACCTACATTACATAGATGACCACAGCATCCTAATTGAGTCTGACCACAGGCTTCTGTAGGACTTACCTGTGGTGTTTACACCTGAGCCTATTAGCCATACCGTTCTGTATTGTCCAAGTGTGTCCACTATCAAAGCTGATCTGATACAGGAATGTAGTAGAGACACGGGTAGATACAAAAGACTTACCGAAAATCTACAGTTATATCTCAGTATATTCCAGGTACACAAATATAACTGGTGAATTACTATATAGTTTTAAAGCTTATCTTGACTCGTTAGCGTACAGGTAACACGTACAGGTAACACAGGGCTACCGACTGCTCAGGTACACACCTGAACGCTTGGTTGACAGGTAACACTTTGATCCTAATGTCTCTCTACCCTACTTACACCCGAGTACCCAGCGAAATGTCCAGATACGCTTCAGCTGAATTCGTCCATTTCTCCATGTAAACCGAAATCGTGGAATATGTAACGGCTTTGTGCTCCATGCTTGGAAGCAATTATATTATTATAATGGTATCAGTCGTGCCTGGGGAGGTCAGGTATGTGTTCCTCCCGACTTACTCCTTTGCATATGAATATTGCATTGTTAAATTATATACACAGAAATTAAAGCAATGCAACGTATGTGTATACGCTATTGTTATTTTATGCCACAATATACCTGAGTCTGAGCTGGCGCTGCTAATGCATGCAAAATTTATGAGACAATTTGTAACTCATTTACAAGTAAAACACATAAAAATTATTTGAAGCATCTTCTGACTTTTTAAGGTTGCTTAAGGATATAAAATGAATGGACAGATGAAAGACTTGTATCTAATTTGAGTATCTCATTGATGCCCATAAATAAAATACACTGCCCAAACTGACACCTGTGAAGACAGACACAGTCTCTCACAGCATGAGATCGGTGTAGTTTACCTGTTTCACATCCAACTAAACTTTAATCTAATCTACAAGCTCCTGTATAGTAGTAACTCCTTTAGAATCCAAGGCTACAGGAATGTTTTTCTTGGAACATCTTATCAGAACTAGTATTGATAAAGACTGTTCATGTTAAAACTACTGTTCTCCTGTCTAAATCTACCGCTTGTCAAAATCACAAACATTCTATAACTACCACCTGTCTATATCTACCACCTGTCTATAACTACCACCTGTCTATATCTACCACCTGTCTATAACTACCACATGTCTATAACAATCACATGTCTATAATTACCACTTGTCCATAACTAACAACTGTCTACAACAGCCCCTGTCTATAACTACCACATATTAATAACTACCATGTGTCTATAACAACCATGTGTCTATAACTACCACCTGTCTATAACAACCATGTGTCTATAACAACCTCCTGTCTGTAACTACCACCTGCCTATAACTACCATCTGTCTATATCTACCACCTGCCTATAATTACCACCTGTCTATAACTACCACCTGTCTATAACTACCACATTTTACTACCTCTGTGTATAAGAATAACACACAAGATACATGTTACTTTAATCATACTTAATATTATTTCCTTGTAACAAAAACCTGTCCATTAAGGTCACAAGTTTATAAAGACAATTTTGGATATCTTTTTTTATAAATAGATTTCCTTATAGGCCTACATGTATACAAACATACATTTGACTTTTTAATATATTGACTTTATCCAGAATGTATGTTCATGACATTCTAGACCAATTAGTAAATATCAAAATGACCCAATATATGACAGTAAAGGAATAAATCAACACTATAATTATTGAAATGTTTATCATATCAAACATTAATGGTATTTATTTTCTGTGGATATCCCTCCTACCCCAGTCAATCAAGTCTTCTTGTGTTGTATATCTACAACCCACCCATGTATAGAATTGATTGTGATTAATGTGTTTGACATAGAACTATCAATAAAGTCAAATACAGAACAAGTAAGATTTTGTAAATAAATATATATATATACCACTTTAAATATTTGTTTACCGTTACTTTAAAAATATATTTAGCTTTCTAATACAGACAAGTCATTCCATCTAAGTAATTACTAAAAATAGTAGGATTATAAAAAAATATCCATAAATAGATGGCTATAAATGTACTTGTTCAATCCACCTAACCACAAGCATACTGCCTATTCCACAACACTTTCCACCCCCCAAAATAATCAAATCTCCACCCCACCTTAAAACCAATCCAACCCCTCCAATGTACTGCCAATTAGAAAAAAATACTGCCTAACCCTCCTCCCCCCCCCCACCTCCCCCAAACTCCTCCCCCCCCCCAAACTCCTCCCCCCCCCAAACTCCCCCACCCTTCCTTCTGCTCAATCTACTGTCACGCCCTTAATATTTTATGTATGTCATGTTGTTAGATCTTTATCGTTGTCTCATCAATTTAAAGTTCTCGGTCATAAAACTTTTTAAGTGTATAAGTCACATATTTCTACTTTCCCCTAATTTTTTTATTCGTCTCGTTAATAAAAACATGAAATATTTTCCCCATTTATACTTCTGAATCACTGGAAAGCATTCGTTCCTGAGTGAGGTCTTAAATATATATATCAACTATCAAGCAGGGATGATGAAAGAGAATAAACCATTCAAGCCTGAACAAATTACAAATATAGATGTTGATTGAAAATTTTCATAAATAAAATAAATCAATCGGAAAAAAATGGGTTTGTACAATTGTACCATTTTCACGTTATCGTAAATTTCAGTTTGATCTGATGACAGGACAATCACGCTGACATATCGGCCACTCAGATGTCCAATTTGCTGCGTTAGGTGACATTCCTTTATCGTTATCTCAATCAGGAAAGTATATAAAAATATACATTTACTGCAGTTAAAATTGGGACATTCGACTACATTTTTTTTTATTCTCGTAAAACTATCAAATTGGACTTGCTGTATGGACTTCCATATAGGCCCTTGAAACAATTAGGAAAGAAATTTTATTCTTTTTTATACTGTTGGACTATGGAATTAAGTCCATGGTTGGAAAGTGAGCTAAGTGGGTGTATTTTTTGGTCTTACTCTCCTATTTCAATAGCATGGCGCAGTTGGCTCATCAGATTTAAGGTAGCTAGACTGTCCCAATAATTCATACTCCAATGAAGGAGAGTTCCGATTCATTGAATATTCTTTTGAGTTTGAGATACAAACATTTTTGTTTTGTTTCTGTTTTACGTCCTATTAACAGCTATGGCTATTTAAGGACGTGGGATGTTTAAGTGGTGGAGGAAAGCTGGAATTCCTGGAGAAAACCACCTACCAAAGACAGTTACATTGGCAACTGTCCAATGTAGGCCTTGAACCTGCGACCCTAAGGTGGAGAATGACAGAGGAAAATGAAAAAATGTTTAACCACTTGGCCACTGTAGCCCAAAGAAGAAACAAAAACAAATTTCAATAAAATTCCCTGGTATAGGGTGAGAGAACCAACATCCTGGTTGTGGTAAGGAGGTAGTAGTACATTGTAGGAATCTTCGATGGATACCAAACAGTGTTTGCTAGACCTCCATCAAGGTAAGTAGGTATAATAAATAAAGAGGATGGAGCATCAATATCTGGATTCCGTAGTTTTATTGCCAGTTTACATGTTTCGGCTTGCTAGGCAAATTTCATTTTTTTTCACAATAGCAATGCTGCCTTCACCCTTGATCCAAGTTAGACCTACTGATTATAAAGCAGCGACCTGTTGAAGGTCTGTAACAATGAAAAACGTGGTTGGACACTATATTGAAACAAGTTTACAAACAGTAAAGTTAAAATGTAGGTCAAACATAAACATACACAGGGAAATGTTTGTTTACAGAACAGTTTACCAATAGTGATAGCATCTAGGACAATAGTAGGGGAACATGATACCGAGAGAGAAACATGATATGTAGAGAGTGGAGGATGACACATTACTGGGATGTACAAGGTACATAAGTTAGGGTATTACCCTCTACACTACAACTACAGTAGATCACAGGTTACCTTAACTTGTAACTACCTATTTCTCCGGCAATAAGCCCATGTTCGGTAATAAGCCCACCCCCCACTTCTGACCTCCCCTATGCACTCGTGGGATGTCTGGTAATAAGCCCATCCCCTACTTTTTACTAAATGCACTGGCCCCCTGGGCTTATTGCCCGAGAAATACGGTGGGAACCTCATCCACCCCTATATATGTGAACTGGACTTCCCTAGTCATCATTCTGGAATGGTTCAAATTTGACTTCAGGGGTGAAGGGGTTTAATATCATGTCAGGTAAATCTGACAGATTTTTAAAATCTTTAAGGTCTCTCAGTCCGTTGCTTGTCGTTCTTGGCAAAAACATGTCCCTAGATTGCCTTGAGAGGCTGCTGGGAATTGTGTCTCCTGCTAGGAGATTGTCTGTATCACCATGTACTGTTTTTATGTACTAACAACTTGCAAATTATACTAGATAGAAGCCAACAAAGAAGAACGAATTAAAAATGCATGATTTGTGAAATTTCCAAGGGTACTACCATAATTCTTTGGTATTACCAGTTGATAATAACATGATTAATTCATAGACAGAAGGCTTAATAGGATAATACATATTGACATATTTACTTCTTCATTCACTGAAAGAGCAGGATTTTAGAATGAAGTGGTATTCGTCCTCTATCAATGTCATTTTTACAGAAAGGACAAAATCTAATGAGAAGTTTTCCTATGCTATCCAGTTTTAATTCTATGAGGATTTTTTCTATATTAAAAAAACCTAAACTGTTCTAACCCCTTGTTAACCAACAACAGGATACAGCAGAAAAGATCCAGTTACTATAAGTTACATGTATGTCAGTCAAATCTGTGTCATTTCCACAGCATCAAAAAGGAATGTACTTCCAAATATGGTCATATTTAACATGCCATAGCAACCATCTCTTATCAAATGTTCAAAGCATGGTCAGCTTGTCCCTGCTTTTCTTGGTAATAATTTTGATACATGTGTATAAATCTAAAGTGTCAGCTGGTTAGGGATAGGTGATAATCTTTAAACTATCACACAAAGTTATATTTGCTTTTTAGGGGAAAATTTAAACATTTAATTTTAATGATATTATTATTTCATGAGATTTTTAAGTTGACAATTCTTTGTAAAAAATTGAATTGGTGCGGTCAGTGTTGAGTACATTCCTGAGATAATTGAGAGCTATCTATAGAACAGACTGACAAAAGTCATTCTCAAGTCGACTGATATGTGGAAACTTCAAATGGCATTTAACTTATTCATAAACGAAAGGTCCATGTGACCTAAGAATAACAAAGTTGTTTGTGGCAATTAAAAAACAAAAATGGGTCAGGTCATACACAGTTGTCAGACTTGTGGGAAAATGGCAGTCATTTAGGACGATCATTAAAATAACTAAGAAGTTAATTTAAATTTTGTTTTGGTTTATTACCAGCGCTGGCATGTACTTTAATCATAAAAAGTAGCTATAATTAACACTTTTATATAGAATTATCAAAGTTGTAAGCCTGAGGGAGATCCCCCTGGACCCAAATATCTTAATTATTGTTCAATAATGAAAATTAACATACACTTGAAACAGGGCAAACATAATTATAAGTCAGCTTGGAACTGTTGTATGTTATTTTTTAAAATTCATAACTTAAATTTAATATTTATGTTTGATCGCCATCAATCAAAGTCATAAATAAAAAAAAAATATTAACACTGAATTAATATTTGATATTAACTCATACACCCCTGAACATTCATAATGAACTATTCCAACCTTTGATTTGGAAGACTTCATATTTGTCTTCATGGGAAAATAAATTCATCATATAACAGAGTAAACTTCTAATTAGCTGAATATTGTATTCTTGGACTTAAGTTCAAGATAAAAGAATAAAATATCAAATATTGTTCATTGGGGATTGGAAATCACCTCATTTCGATTATTATCTACACAAAAACTTCACTTACCTCAAAAATGGTGAGAATAGTTTATACACTTTATAGGTAAATCCAACTTAGAGAAGCTGTTTTTAGCAGCCAAGAGGAACAGTAACGGAATCAGCTTAGACAACACAAAATAGAAACTAAACTGTGCTGAATAAATGTAATTTTAAACAAAAACAATAATTTATCTTGGTGAAGTACAACCACAGGATAAAACCTCAATGTTTTGTATGAAATCCTTGTGTTATTTCCCAATATTTTGTTCAGAAATGATAATTAACACTATGGTCGGTCAAACAGTACTATAGTGTAAACTATCCTGTCCTGGTTGGTACTAAGTCCTATTGGTATGAGGGTAATACTACAACTAATATACATGTAGTCTTAGTGTAGTGTGTAACCAATAGATCCAAGACCATTCTTAAAAAAGCCCTGTTAGCTTCCTATATATAAACCCAATCTTTTTCTGTATCAAACTGTCTGATTCATAACTATAAATTCCCAAACTAATTAAGCCTAATTTATGTATCATTATATATCATGTCAGTATGACTTTTGAAGAGAATATATTCCAGATAGTAAAGTGTTAAAACAGGTTTTTAAAATATGTTTGATACCTACGTTGAGCTGATAAGGTTTTGGATAATTTGGTTCTGGTCAGACAGCATGTTGGGTCCTGAGCAGTATGTCAGGAGAGGTGTGGACACAGGCTGATTAAAAATGTCAAACACTGAAAGTTTGGTCAGCTTGATGATATCTTATTTGATACATTTACAACAATATTGTCATTACAAATATCGGTAAGTTTTTATGTTTTTAACACATTTCAATTAAAATTCCATTAACATTTGACAAGGTCCTATTATTTTTCATATTTATTTAGATTGCATTAAAAAGTATTGATTTAATTTTGAAATGTTCAAGTTGATGAATTGTTGGACACCTACAGGTTACTATAAGCTGTAATACACCTAATTAACATGGGTGGTGGAATGGCCAGGGGCCTGAGAAAATACACCAGTAATTAAGTGGACATTATAGTATTAATCAGTAAATATTACACTAACATGGTGTTACCAAACACAACAATTAACACTGGGCTGGTCACACTGGCAATACTGTAATGTATTTATCATAATAACACCCCCCATCCCACTGGACTAGTCACACCGGCAATACTGTAATATATTTAACATAATAACACCCCCCCCCACCCCTCCACCAAACCCACTTCATTGGGCATGCCTTTTTTTAGATCAATTTGAATCGTAATTGGTCTGAATATGCGCCATTCTCTGTTAAAACATGAAAACTTACTGATATTACTTACAGATTGCTTTCTTTCATTCTTTTTTTTCAGCACCTTGGACACTAACTATAAGAATTTATATAGTTGAATAGCCTGGCTCTTGTCTCTAGAATAGTGTACAGATATTGAAAACAAGTAGTCAATAATTTTGACCACTTGGATGTCTGGTTCGAAGTTTGAAACAAGGGGGGGGGGGGGGGGATATTAAGCTAGGAGTGAAATAAAGAAGAGAAATTCTCCATAGAAACTTAGGGGCTGGTAGCCAGTCTACATTTGTAGGATAGGTGTAGACTTTTATATTGTAATATATAATTTTAATATTGTGTATTGTCACCTTTTTAAATACGCTGTGAAACTTCAAATTAGGGGGTGTTTGAACCATTAATCTGGGACTGGCTCAGCCATTATTACGAGTATAATTACGAGGGTTCGGCCATGACACCCAAGAACCGTAAACCTGTAAGCTTTATGAGAGATCTCCAGAACAATAAAAAGCCAAGTTGACTGTGTATTATTATAATTCACAGAGAGCTAGATGTGATCATTACAAATACCATATAGCTTATACACAATATCCCTGTACTAATAATAATAATTCGAGGTTTTTATATACCGCTTTATTACGACCTTAAAGGTGGTCTCAAAGGGGTTCACAAATTATTAACTAACTAGTGTGTTTATAGGGCCTTATCAACCAGTACATATCATTCTCAACTCCCTGGGGAGCATACAACCGGTGCTGCCATTTCGGCGCTCACAGCTAGCATTCTGCAACTTCTAGCACTGCCCAACCACGTACTCATTTACAGCTGAGTAGACTTGAACAAGCAGAGTAAAGTATATCTTGCTCAAGAATACAACCCAAGTGCCGTGAAAGTACTCAAACTCGCAACCCTTTGATCACAAGCCCGGTGTCCTAGCTACCACTAGACCACCATGCCTCACAATACAATACACCTGTACACATTAACTTAATGTGGAATCATTATTTACTACTACAAGACTTTTTACACTACTTATTACAAGACTCGTTAAACTACAGCATGTTTCTGTGATATCTTCTTAATGCTGTTCCATATTTTGACTTTCTGTGATATTCAGACTTTTTATCCCTGTGAAAAAAATGGGAGGTATAGCATACACGCAGGATGTCCGTCTGTCTGCTGCCTGTCCATTTGTCCAGCTTTAGTCCGGATGATAAATTTAGAATGCATGGTGACAGAAAGTTTATTTTGGTGTACAAGCTAACTAGGAGGGGACACAGAACTCTATTGAATTGGATCAGATCCAATGAAGGTCAAGGTCACAGTTGGCTGTCACTTTCTTGTTCAGATAACTTCAGAATGCAGTGACAAGAAGTTTATACGTTTTTCAATGCCACCTCTTTGTCTTGACCATAACTACAGAATGCAGGATGACAGTTGTAATCCACTTGAGGCATAAGCTGTGCTATAGCATACAGAGAAACCTATTGATTTTGGGCAAATGTCCAAGTACAAGGTCACTATTACTATCTTGTTTTTTCAGGATGATAACTAGATGATGGCAGTACAATGACACTTAATGCATACATTGTCCAAGGACATATGAAGGATTCTATTGATTTTAGATCTGGTCAGAAAAGGTCAAGGTCACTTGCTTAAATGAAAACCTTGTAAAACTAAATGTCCTTTCCATGTTTACTTACTCATTTTCATACCAATGCATGAATAAAATTGGTAAGAATTTATTATACACTTATATATCATTATGTTTTAGACAATTAACTCCTCTCCAAAGAACCTAATCATGAGGTTGTGATTGACTATGGCTGATAGTTTTTAGCGCTAAAACTACGAGTAGTTTTGGCATCTATTGCTGCCACTATTCTGTGACCTTTGACCCATGTCATTTTTTCCCCTCCCGCTTCGAAAAAGCTTGAATTGCTACCAATCTCATGATATCTGAACAATTTGAAAGCCTAAACCTAACAGGAAATGATGTTCCCATGGTATTGTTAATAATTATGATGACTTTAATCATCTATATGCAGTTTGTAACAAAGAAATCAGTTTTTCACTCCCACGGCTCATTTAAATATTACGTCTCTGTTGGTGGCTGACCTCTCGTGTATACACATACATCCATGCTATATATATATACTCTCTGTGCTTGACACTGGTATACGCATGATACGGCTCCGCGGAATTCCTGGCATGGTGTACTTTGCTGTTAAACTTTGATTATATAATCGCGCATAGCCAAATACACTGATTTTGATTTCAATGTTATGTTACCTTATACATGTGCGTAAACCAAAATACTCGACCAATTTGTCGGTCGGAAGTATTAATTCGTAATTACAGTGAAAATCCGCCCCCTGGATATGATAATGTTATTTACGAGTTACTTCGCCTGATTGTCACTAACGTTGTGATATATACATACTGAATGCACAAACTTGATCAATTTTCTTACTTAATATTGTACTGAGTATACAATTTTTAATGAGACATTATCAGAACCTGAATAATGAACATATTAATTGGCAAAACACTTGATTTATTGAAAATAACACTTATACTTTTCTAAGCAAGCAAAAGTTCGTGGTTTTATAATTACGTTCGTTGTGCTTCACATATCAATATACACTGTAGCAGGGACATAAACGTTCCTGACTGTAGGTTCACATTTTTGTTTTAACGAAACTTTACCATAACCTGTATAGTGTACATAGCAATTGACACAATATAAGTTATTTAGTAGAAATAACACTTATATTTTTTCTATGGTGTGCGAAAACCTTTATGGTGTACATTCCCGTAATTATGTGTGGCCCTTTATACATAGGCAACAGCCAAAATACATGTAATTTTCCCTGCTTTGTAAATGAACTTGATAATTGATAAATAGGCCTAGAGATGCAAGTGAATATGACATATTTGCATTCCAATATTTTGCTCCACCTTGGCAAAGATATCGTAATAGGCCGTCGTTCTTTTGGAACAACAATTTGACTGTTTATTGTGACATTTTATGACAAATTAGATACAATTTGTAGTTCGAACTATCATTTGTAATGAGAGATATGTTTGCGAATCCTTTTATTTTTTATCTAATATCCATTGTGCTAACTACCAGCAGCGTATATTTCAAAGATTCATTCACCTTCCTCCGAACGATAATGTTAACATGAAAAGTTTTGTTTTATTGCGTTAAAAACTTTTTCAGTCAGTTTTTCACATTGCATATTTAGGTTTCACATTGTGCTTTGTTATGCCTGTTCGATTTCATACTAATGAGTAAAAACCAAATGGCGGAAAGGCGGCCATCTTTGATTTGGGCATTGAAAGATTGTTAACTAATTGACAACTACTAGAGGGATCTTTCTCATATTTCATATGTAGAATCCTTGGTCCCTACTGTCGTTCCCTTTTGATTTTGTAACTGATCAGAAAAACAAAATGGCTGAAAAACAGCCATTTAGGACTTTGACATAGAAAGATTGAAATCAGTATAGAATGAAATGAAACGAAAAGTTTAAATTGCTACATTACATCCGTTTTCATTTGTAATAGGAAAGAAAATAGTGTACTTCCACCGGGAATCGAACCCTCGATCTTCAAGTTTCTAGTCGGACGCTCTACCACACAGCTAAAGGGAAATCCCCTTTAGTTCGAAGCTAGAAAGCGACCTAAATCATATGTACAATTAAAATCTTCCACACTACTCCTCCTCCCTTTTTAAATGTATTCACCCCCGAACACCACACCCCAGATTCTACAACAAAAACACTTAAATAGCTGTCGAAATATATATACTATTGTTTGAAGTTTTAGCGTTTCAGTACTTTCAGTACTTTGATTAATTATTACCAGGTATAAGAATATAAAATAGTTAAGTTTATTGATAAAGCTTTGTCCTATCTTACACAGAATGGCAATCGATTAAAGGGAAGTAACTCCTCAAATCTTAGTGTAATACCACTTAATTAAGCATAAAGACCCAATATACCTAACTTTCGGCAAAACTTGAAGCAAAAATCAAGCCTTATAACTTATTATACTTATAGATTTAGTTAAGATTAAGTGATATCAGCAATATTCAAGATGATTTCTTACGCGGTTACTGGTACAGCAGCAGTTGAAACTTGGTATTTGTAAACATGCGTCAATTTTGAACTGCCTTCTAACTTTGGCTTGTTGTTGAAGTGGGCCCCACCTGAATTATTTCCAATTCTTTGGATTTTTCTGTCAAGAGTTTCTTGTTAGTTACCGCTCATGTAACTTCGTTTTAGGCTTATTTTTGCATGGTTTTCAACTGGATATTTTTTCAGAATATTTCAGAATCACGAAAACTTTCAGCCGCATGAGGGGTTTGCTGTGTTCATAAAATTATGAATCTTATACAGAGTATCCGGAGATTTATTTTCTCCCCACTTTTCCAAATGTAGTGCACACTTAGTACATTGTGCAATCACCAATGGCAGATACAATATGATGAAATGGTGTTATTACTCGGCTGCACAAACTGATGACGCTATATTACAATTAGTATGTGTAAGCTGTCTTTTCCCTACCCTAGTAAAATACAATTATTACGTGTGAACTGTCTTTTCCCTACCCTAGTAAAATACAATTAGTACGTGTAAGCTGTCTTTTCCCTACCCTAGTAAAATACAATTAGTACGTGTGAGCTGTCTTTTCCCTACCCTAGTAAAATACAATTAGTACGTGTGAGCTTTCTTATCCCTACCCTAGTAAAATACAATTAGTAAGTGTGAACTGTCTTTTCCCTACCCTAGTAAAATTCAATTAGTACGTGTGAACTGTCTTTTCCCTACCCTAGTAAAATACAATTAGTACGTGTAAGCTTTCTTTTCCCTACCCTAGTAAAATACAATTAGTACGTGTAAGCTTTCTTTTCCCTACCCTAGTAAAATACAATTAGCACGTGTGAGCTGTCTTTTCCCTACCCTAGTAAAATACAATTAGTACGTGTAAGCTTTCTTTTCCCTACCCTACTAAAATACAATTAGTACGTGTGAGCTGTCTTTTCCCTACCCGAGTAAAATACAATAAGAACATGTGAGCTGTCTTTTCCCTACCCTAGTAAAATACAATTAGTACGTGTGAGCTGTCTTTTCCCTACCCTAGTAAAATACAATTAGTACGTGTGAGCTGTCTTTTCCCTACCCTAGTAAAATACAATTAGTACGTGTGAGCTTTCTTATCCCTACCCTAGTAAAATACAATTAGTACGTGTGAACTGTCTTTTCCCTACCCTAGTAAAATTCAATTAGTACGTGTGAACTGTCTTTTCCCTACCCTAGTAAAATACAATTAGTACGTGTGAACTGTCTTTTCCCTACCCTAGTAAAATACAATTAGTACGTGTGAACTGTCTTTTCCCTACCCCAGTAAAATACAATTAGTACGTGTGAGCTGTCTTTTCCCTACCCTAGTAAAATACAATTAGTACGTGTAAGCTTTCTTTTCCCTACCCTAGTAAAATACAATTAGTACGTGTGAGCTGTCTTTTCCCTACCCTAGTAAAATACAATTAGTACGTGTGAGCTGTCTTTTCCCTACCCTAGTAAAATACAATTAGTACGTGTAAGCTTTCTTTTCCCTACCCTACTAAAATACAATTAGTACGTGTAAGCTTTCTTTTCCCTACCCTAGTAAAATACAATTAGCACGTGTGAGCTGTCTTTTCCCTACCCTAGTAAAATACAATTAGTACGTGTAAGCTTTCTTTTCCCTACCCTACTAAAATACAATTAGTACGTGTGAACTGTCTTTTCCCTACCCTAGTAAAATACAATTAGTATGTGTAAGCTTTCTTTTCTCTACCCTAGTAAAATTCAATTAGTACGTGTAAGCTTTCTTTTCCCTACCCTAGTAAAATACAATTAGTACGTGTAAGCTTTCTTTTCCCTACCCTAGTAAAATACAATTAGTACGTGTGAGCTGTCTTTTCCCTACCCTAGTAAAATACAATTAGTACGTGTAAGCTTTCTTTTCCCTACCCTAGTAAAATACAATTAGTACGTGTAAGCTTTTCCATGTAAGCTGTCTTTTCCCTACCCTAGTAAAATACAATTAGTACGTGTGAACTGTCTTTTCCCTACCCTAGTAAAATACAATTAGTACGTGTAAGCTTTCTTTTCCCTAGCCTAGTAAAATACAATTAGTATGTGTAAGCTTTCTTTTCCCTAGCCTAGTAAAATTCAATTAGTATGTGTAAGCTTTCTTTTCCCTACCCTAGTAAAATTCAATTAGTACGTGTGAGCTTTCTTTTCCCTACCCTAGTAAAATTCAATTAGTACGTGTGAGCTGTCTTTTCCCTACCCTAGTAAAATACAATTAGTACGTGTGAGCTGTCTTTTCCCTACCCTAGTAAAATACAATTAGTACGTGTGAGCTTTCTTTTCCCTACCCTAGTAAAATACAATTAGTACGTGTGAGCTGTCTTTTCCCTACCCTAGTAAAATACAATTAGTACGTGTGAGCTGTCTTTTCCCTACCCTAGTAAAATACAATTAGTACGTGTGAACTGTCTTTTCCCTACCCTAGTAAAATACAATTAGTACGTGTGAGCTGTCTTTTCCCTACCCTAGTAAAATACAATTAGTACGTGTGAGCTGTCTTTTCCCTACCCTAGTAAAATACAATTAGCACGTGTGAACTGTCTTTTCCCTACCCTAGTAAAATACAATTAGTACGTGTGAACTGTCTTTTCCCTAGCCTAGTAAAATACAATTAGTACGTGTGAACTGTCTTTTCCCTACCCTAGTAAAATACAATTAGTACGTGTGAACTGTCTTTTCCCTACCCTAGTAAAATACAATTAGTACGTGTGAACTGTCTTTTCCCTACCCTAGTAAAATACAATTAGTACGTGTGAACTGTCTTTTCCCTACCCTAGTAAAATACAATTAGTACGTGTGAACTGTCTTTTCCCTACCCTAGTAAAATACAATTAGTACGTGTGAACTGTCTTTTCCCTACCCTAGTAAAATACAATTAGTACGTGTGAACTGTCTTTTCCCTACCCTAGTAAAATACAATTAGTATGTGTGAACTGTCTTTTCCCTACCCTAGTAAAATACAATTAGTACGTGTGAACTGTCTTTTCCCTACCCTAGTAAAATACAATTAGTATGTGTAAGCTGTCTTTTCCCTACCCTAGTAAAATTCAATTAGTACGTGTGAGCTGTCTTTTCCCTACCCTAGTAAAATACAATTAGTACGTGTGAACTGTCTTTTCCCTACCCTAGTAAAATTCAATTAGTACGTGTGAGCTTTCTTTTCCCTACCCTAGTAAAATACAATTAGTACGTGTGAACTGTCTTTTCCCTACCCTAGTAAAATACAATTAGTACGTGTGAACTGTCTTTTCCCTACCCTAGTAAAATACAATTAGTATGTGTGAACTGTCTTTTCCCTACCCTAGTAAAATACAATTAGTACGTGTGAACTGTCTTTTCCCTACCCTAGTAAAATACAATTAGTATGTGTAAGCTGTCTTTTCCCTACCCTAGTAAAATTCAATTAGTACGTGTGAGCTGTCTTTTCCCTACCCTAGTAAAATACAATTAGTACGTGTGAACTGTCTTTTCCCTACCCTAGTAAAATACAATTAGTACGTGTGAACTGTCTTTTCCCTACCCTAGTAAAATTCAATTAGTACGTGTGAGCTGTCTTTTCCCTACCCTAGTAAAATACAATTAGTACGTGTGAGCTGTCTTTTCCCTACCCTAGTAAAATACAATTAGTACGTGTGAACTGTCTTTTCCCTACCCTAGTAAAATACAATTAGTACGTGTGAACTGTCTTTTCCCTACCCTAGTAAAATTCAATTAGTACGTGTGAGCTGTCTTTTCCCTACCCTAGTAAAATACAATTAGTACGTGTGAGCTGTCTTTTCCCTACCCTAGTAAAATACAATTAGTACGTGTGAACTGTCTTTTCCCTACCCTAGTAAAATACAATTAGTACGTGTGAACTGTCTTTTCCCTACCCTAGTAAAAGACTGGTAAACTTTCCCTAGCAAACTCAGAAATGAGCCTGTGTAGTGTGGGAAAAAGATCAATTTTCTGTTGATTTACAACTCTTCGGTCCCCTGTTTACGGAATGGTGATGAAGCCTTGGATGAACTGCTTGCCCGATACCAACACTTCTGATAGTTATATTCTTCCACTTCCCTGCTCTTCACTTTAGCGTCTCTCTAGGCATCCATGATTTGCTGTTGCACTACACAAATTTCATTTTTCTCCCAGCTTCATTAATCTAAAGCACATTGTCATTATTCAAAGACCTGATATAGATTTTGGCCATGAATTGTTACGATTACACTGTGGTCCAGTGGTAGGACGCCGGGCTTGTGATCGAAGGGTTGCTAGTTCGAGTCCCGGTCACGGCACTTGTGTTGTATCCTTGAGCAAGATACTTTACTCTCCTTGTTCCAGTCTACTCAGCTGTAAATGAGTATGTGGTTGGGTAGTGCTTGAAATTGTAGAAGGCTAGCTGTGAGGGCCAAAATGGCAGCACCAGGGAGTTGAGAACGGTATTTGCTAGTTGCTAAGGTCCTATAACCACGGATAATATTTTTTGAACCACTTTGAGGCGGCCTTTAAGGTCGTGATAAAGCAGTATATAAGAACCTGGAATTTCTATCATTATTACATATTTCATGGTCATATAATGGGTAAGTGTAGTGACCGAGATACAACTGTCTCGGTGAATATGGAGGCCTGGCAGGTGACTATACAATGTAAAAGGCAATGTGTTAATATCAAATTTATTTTTACGCTAAAATATGTTAAACCTTTGAGTCCAGCTTTTTTTTTTTTTTAAATTTCTGTTTTAAGAACAAATAACATCATATAAATTTGAAATTTCTTTTATTTATAGAAATTCAAATATGGCGGAAATTGACATGATACATACAAAAATAAATATGTATAAAATGTAATAAATACAGACCTAATTCAGTACAATTGAACAGAAATATTTCTACATGAAAACAAAATAGCACCTCTCATCCCTCGTCACCTAAATAGGAAGCAACCAAAATTACCGGGGACAATGAAAGGTTGGATCCATTGAGTGTACAAGGGGATGAAAGGCACTGGATTTTTTTCTGAACTAACAGTTAAACATACCTACAGTGTACGGTAAGTTTATATAAAGCACCATTTAATAGTATTTCTATAACTCTGTATAAACATAAACATCACAATGTCATAATATGTGTACATGGTAGAACGTTACCATTTAAAGAAAGAAATGTTAAAAAAAAAAAAATCCATCTTTCATTTTACATGAAACTAATAACTTCAGAATCAAATTTGATAGTTTTTGCCATTCTATTTTCTAAATGCAAGTGACAGGTTTTTTTGCCTGTTGGTAGAATTCTTTCTTTCATATCTCGAGAAATAAAATTAAAACAGATGTGATAAACTAATTATGGTTTGTAGGCGTTCCCATGCATACAAAATCTGAGTTTCATTTTAAAAACAATTGAAAATTAAAGCTTATCACCAATGGAGTAGGTTTAATCCAAAGACTCAACTTCATAATACAGTACTAAAATCTGGTTCATTGTGACTTTATGATGATTAGAGTTATCTCTCTTGTTATATAGTCGAGGAGGAATACAGTCTAATTCTTCGATAAAATAGAGTATCTTGCCCATTTAAAAAATAATATTTAGCTAAAAAGAGTAATGTTTTTCATTATTTTGTTAAAATGACTCCAACTCCAAGTAAGATAAAACTCATAAGTATAGATAAAGGAATAGAATGAAATTTTGGTTAAAATATTCTACCTGACAATATTTGTTTGGTTCACTTTGGGTTTACAATAGAATACCTGGTACAGTACTAACTATTGATATAAAAATCAGTATTATAAAACAGGATCAAAATAAAACATGATCATAAATCTTACGTAAAGGAATTCTAAACTCATTCACCTCCATACACACATTAGACTCTTCCAAATTAAAGCTTGGAATAGTCCATAATGAACTTACTTGGATGAATAACTTAACAGGGCTACATAAAATTCACCCTTCATTATTTGGGTTTGTTCTGTATGGCGAACATTTTCACTCCAGCTTAATTGTCCTCCTTTTCTGTTCAACGTAATGAGAGTAAATTTATCGCCAATATGAGTACCCACCATGATAAAGAAGTAATTAAAATGTGTAGGACGATATCAACATCAGGCGAAGATTGACTTCTTGGATTAAGAATTTAAATTTTTCTGGGTGGAAATTTCCTGTATACAGTATTTAGAGTTCTAGGCTAAACATGATCTGCTTAAAGCTCTCCTTATTTAGACAGACACGCCAACTTGGCTAAAAACGTTACTCAGCCTTAAAAAAACTAGCGGTATTACAGGGTCTACTGTAATGCTACTATACTGGTATTATCCCAGAAGTGAAATGCATCAGACGCCATTTTACATGTCAACACTTGTTACAAATATTTTCTCTCAAACACACACTCATACCAATCATCATAAGTTTGTTATATTGCTTAGAAATCTCTTCAGGAAATACACTATAATGAGGTAGAGAGAAACCCCTAAGGAACACTATATCTATAATTATCTGGTAATAAGCCCATGTCTGGTAATAAGCCCATGCCTGGTCCCTTATCTATGATATAGTGATTGCGAAGTGAACCCCTGGCCCTGTTCGTAGTTTAAAAGGTGATTAACTTAATCATTTATTCGCTAAAACATTAATAAATTATTGGGGAATTTTAAAATGCAATCGTTGAATAAGTTACAAATTTCTAGCTTAAGGATATTCAGTAGAGTGAAACACAACATACCCACACAATTTCGACAATGTCTGTTGTCATCGGTCATTCATATTATTTAGTACAGGGAAATTAAATGCACAATTGTATTACTTTTAACTTGTAAGTTATCAAAGTTTGAGAAATGTTGTTGCTATAAACCACCTTTTGAACAAACAGACCCTGGGCTTATTGCAGGACATGTATGGTATAACACTCCTAAATAAAAAATAACATTTTAATTTCCATCAATCTTTAAACAATTCAGATCTTTTTAACAAGTTTCTACTGAAATACAAAGTGAACAATGCCACTATTCGACCACAGTATTGCCGATAAACAGACCATGATAGATATGTTACAAGATCAACTTGATATTGCTTACATATAAGTATGTATATCCTAAAAAATATCAGGCTTTTAATGGGCAAGAATGTTCAGTACAAAACTCCTGACCAATTCTACACAATAAATTCGTCCTCGCTGAGCCCACTGACTAAAGAATCACTAGCGTAGTTGCCGTTGACCTCTTTGGCTGTTGTTCCGTTGACCGTGTCTTTTTCCGGTTTCCATGGTAACATGGCATTGAGTTCTCGGATTGCACGCTCCTTTCGTTTGAGTTCCTGTTTCATGGAATCTAGCTGTTTCCTTAGATTGTCCAACTCCGGCTGAGATTCTTTTTGACTCTGTGAAAAGATAACAGAATTGAGTTGGACAAACCACATTTACATCACAAGTCTGTTTTACAGAGAAAACAAACAATGATACAACTTTATGATTCGTTGAAATCCAGCAGATTTTGGAATTTTATAAAACTGACCATGGATTTCAAATTTCAAACAATCTCCCCACTTATAAAAGGCTGTTGTTTGGTTATACACATGTATACAAATCTTTTATAATATTACAGTAATTTACAAATCAAAAATTTTAATGTATCAAAAAGTCTCGTGATGCAGCAAGCAAATATTCCTGGTTCTCCTTTTTTGTACAGAATATAGATATTGTGATACGGGATACCCCAGGTTTCCTTGTGTTTAACTTAATGGACCACCGACTGGTTAGGTTTCCTGTAGTTACCTTGGTTACCTGATTAGGTGTAGAAGACCTGGCCCTGGCCACAGTGAACACAAACTCCTCTGGTCCTTCCTGGATCCGAGCCTTTATACCCGACACCGAGTCGACCATCACAAGACTCTCATTAACCTGTACAAATTACAATTATCAGTATAAATCATTGATAAAATTGTATTTGTGTAATAATTTTAGTCTCAGTTATTTGAGTTAAGATGTTGAAAAGATGTCTTTAATAAAACAGAATAGACACAAAGAAAGTCATAATATATGAAAAAGGACATAAACTGAGAGATGTAGCAAAGATGTCTTCGAGTACACTGGATAGACACAAAGTCATGATTGGAAAACAATATGTAGAAATATGTAGAGTTTTCTTCCCTTACAAGAACTCACCTCTATGATTATGTCCCCTTTGCAGAGCTCTCCAACATCACAGTACTGGTTGAGTTGCCTGGAAACATCAGCCACCGTTACCATGGTAAAGGACACAACATTGGTGGGTATTTTTACAGGTTTAAACGCACTGCCAGGACCGCCCAGCTGTGCGTATTTCCCCTGAGGTGAAATAGGAAGAGAGTTGTCTTTCTTTGGCAATTTGCGTAGCACAGGTAGAGCAACAGAGCACTCACACAATCTCAAGTTATTAAAAAACACTGATTTGTCTTCAATTGAAATGCGGACGGAGGCCAGATCATGTGACTGAAGAATCTGAAATAGACACGGCGTACTGACATATTTACTACTGTCCTCCTCTGACCTTGTGTTGAACTTGAAGTTGCCTGGCAACGTACCGTAATGTGATGCTGCTGGATGTGTACCGTTCGCTTTCATGGGTCGTGTCATGGTTGAATGACCCGGCTGGTCAGGTGCGCTATTATGCTGCTGTACACGTGTATGTTTCAAGTTCAAGGTCAGGGCATTTACAGGGTAATCCAAAATCCTAGGGGGCTCACTTTTAGGTGATGTTTGGTCAGATCTCGGTGACCTTTGCCTTTCTGACCTTGGTGACCTCTGCCGCTCTGACCTAGGTGACCTTGACCTGAAGTCTGTTGCAGTGTCTTTGCCTTGATGAGCTGAGTGCTCTCTGTTCCTGAGAAATGGGTTACCACCCGGTTGACTGGGGCGATTCTGACTGTCACTGTTGCTTTGAATCGTTTTAAAATGCCCATGATACGCACCATTATTGCTGTGAGTAGAAGCAGCCATTGTTTTTGTGACGTTGTTCCAAGCTGACACAGGTTTAAAGTGTTCTGGAGGTGACGTCATAGAATTATACACTTTCTGTGCAGGTGAAATCCGTCGATTTGCTGGAGAACTCACAGAACTGGAACCTCTTTGCACTTGTGAAACATGACGATTGGTGGGTGAATTGACAGAGTTATGTCCCCTTTGAGCATGTGAAACATGCTGATTTGTAGGTGAACTTACAGAGTTATGGCCCCTCTGAGCAGGCGGCACATATTTATTTGTTGGTGAACTCACAGAGTTATGCCCCCTTTGAGAAGGTGACACATGACGATTTGTCGGTGAACTTACAGAGTTATGCCCCCTTTGAGCAGGCGACACATGCTGATTAGGTAACATAACCTTCTGTCCCATGTTACTTTTTATGGCTTGTCTATTTGGCGGAGACACAACAGATTTATTTGGTGGTGATGATATAGAGTTATGTCCCCTTGTCCCAGATGTCTGGTTGTACGCATTGTCTGTCCTTGGCACCCTATTAACAGGGACAGCATTGTAGACTGACAGGTTACCCATGGCAGTAGGGGGGCTGCCTGCACCATACGACAATGGCCTGACCCCAGGGTCAAGGTCACCATTCGAGACTGATCTCATCACAGAAGAATGTCTTCTATTAGGCTCAAAGTTCTTGTTGTTTAACTTGCTGTCACTGTTTGTACTAGGGAAGGCAGGAGCGTTAACTTTAGTGGGACTACTGGTCGCGTTAGGGGGACTGAAGGGCGAATTAAAGTCCACTGTCTCTCGTTGACTGGTAGAGTCACGCCGATGACTTCCACCGTAGCCTTTTCCATTTGTGTACAAGCTCTGGGCAAACTTTTGTAGACTTTTTGAATAAGAGGATGAAGAATACACATCGTTTTCAGGATCATTTGTAGAATATCCCGAATCTGCTGTACTACTGACTGAAGTCACTGTTGTCACTCCGGATTCACCTCTCACACTAGAGGGCATTGTAGCATAATGGCCGCCCTCATAGTCAGACGTATCAAGAGTTTGATTGCTTGACTTATCCACAGGTGCTGATGCCCTGTTTTCTGATATATTTTCCAATCTGCCATTTTTAGTCTCTTTGGGTTGTGATGATTTTGGTGAAGAGTTTGTTGATTGCGAGTCTAGAAGGTCCGATACTTCACGGTCAGACGGCGTACCACTGACACGTTTTGATTGGTCGCTGGTGGACTGGGGCGTGTTCACAGACTGACGGGAAGATGACCCGCTCATACTACTGTGAACGTTAATACGTTGTTTTACCATCTCTGTGTAATGTTTCTTCTTCTCCGACACATCACTTCCTCTGGGCACAACAGGAAGTGAGCGACGTGGTTTGGCCGGCGGCACGACATTGTTTAAATTAGCCTCACTTTTACTTATGATCGATTCCTTGTTATTTGCAGTATTTTCCTTAACCTCCTTTTTTGTGTCTGTTTTAGAATTCAGCAACTTACACTTAATATCCTCTGGTGATTTGGTAGTGTCTTTAGGCAGGGTGAACGCTGGCTTTGTACCAGCTACATGCTGAGAACTTTCGTATTTTCGCTGCCCAACAAGAGACAGCGTCAAACCTGTCGTCAAGTCACCAAGACTGTGCGACCTGGACACTTGGTCACCCAAAGGCTCTTCCTCCTTAATGTCTGCCTCCCTCCGAACTGGCTTGTACAACTCATCACTTTTTAATGCACAATTTTCATCAACACTGTCTTTCTCAAACATCCTAGATGGTTTTGAATGGGAATAAATATCATTATGACTACTATACATCCGATTTCCGTTAGTCAATTTCTTATTATTGTTTATCTCCCTTGCACCATAGTTGTGTGTCCTGTAATTTGATTGGCCATCCCTTTGCCTGTACTGTGACTGTGAGTGAGACAGAGTACTGGATTGGTAGGATCGTTCCGACATGACCTCTGACCTCCAGTCATCAGGTTCGTCCCTCCAGTGGTTCTCCTTTTCGGAGGTAGTCATTGGTACGTTGTTGTTGGAGTGATCTGCTATGCCGTTGGACAGCTGTAGATTTAGGTTGTCCGCCGTGGGCACCTGTTGGAGATCGGACTGTTTCCTCCGCATCTGTGTAACACAACAGATTAGTGTCATTACTAATTCTAAGTAATCAGAACATTTAACTTTCAAAATGACCTCAATGATGGTGTGCTGAATATTGTCTATGGGTTTTATCAATATATCTTTAACGGTTTAAAAGTTACAGCCTGGACAAAATTGTATAAGAAGAACCAGCAGAACCAGTACTAATACAATAGGTCTCCCAAGGAGAGACTAATAATTAAGCCTATGGTGTATAGGAGCTATCATACATACCCTGTACTTTGCGTGTCGGCGGCCATCGCCATGGTAAGTTCCGTCCAACTGTTTGTACAGGTTGGAGTCGGACACACTCAGATTAGCCCAGCTCTGTGATTTCAGCATCTAAAGTTGAAAATATAAAAGATAATCTACAGGTAAGGTATACAGGTATAACACAACATAATCCACAGGTAAGATTATCTTATGTCTATGTAATCCATGGTTGAGAACGGTTTAAATAAACGAAGTATCTCACCTGATGCTATTGTATTACTGACAGCTATGAAGTTTGTTAAAGTAATTACAGGTAAGATATAAGTAATATTACAGGTGAGACAGAACTGAAACACAGGTAAAACTTGAGTACCTGAGTCCAGCAACTCCACACTTCAAGTGTATATTACCATACAAACTATACACAGGTAGAACAAATGGAGCTAGATGTATTCACTTAATGTCTTGTGGATGTTTTAGCGATTATTTCGGTTCGATGCATATTCTGTATCATTTCTTACATAACTTTCACTGATTTGCCTCATTAAAAAACAGAAACTATTATGTTTGAAAAAAAGTCTATCTTTAGACACATAAAATTATGCAAAGTAAATTGGAGTATATACATGTATAACATTAAAAATCAGTGATTAAGACTTGAGGAAAAATTATATTTGCATGTTACGTCATGAGAAAAAGGTCTCAAAATACCACAGATAAGTGAAACGGAGAGTGGATTGCCACAACAACCCCTGAAAACTGTCAGGTCCCCCCCCCCCCCCCCCCCCCCCCGTTATTAAAGATCTCATTTCTATGATGTTTTTCTAGTCTTAAAGTCTTAAATATCCGACACAACACATATAAATTGATGCTTTGATTGACTAATATGTCAAAATATACGATTGTCTGAAACCTACATACCTTCATGCTTCTCTTGGTGTACACAATCCAGATATAAAGTTAGGATAGAACAAATAAAACACTTAATAAGTAAATCCAGCAGTGAAACAGTGACAGATCCTGTTAATACTACATCAGAGCACCTGTTTGAGACCTTCTCTATTAAAACTCTATTAAAACTTTCCAGTGATTATCATACCAGACAGGTAATCTAATTAGTCAATAATTCCAATTAGTACTCGGACATATCAATAACTGGATCCTGATCCAATACAGCAATATCTCCACGCCAATTAAACATGTCAAAGTGGAGTACATCTGAAGCTAAACGTCCCAAACCAATTACCACTTATCAAGTTTTCTTTATAGATGTCTAAACCAGTCAGTCTAATTACCCCAATAATGTTAATTAGATAATCACTTTCTCACACCTTTCTACAACAAGCTAACCAGGCCTGGTGTGAGAACTACTGTTCCATTACCTGGATGGTAATATCTGTCTCAAACTGTAAAGTATTGGTAGTTTGACACCATTTTAGTTTCAAAATGATATTTCTTCTGATATCTACTGAAATTAGAACTTGAATCTTAACATAATAGGCCAAAGTTGTTTTTTTTTTATTTTGAAATTTGATAAAAAGAAATCATTTTTATGGCACATTGCCTCAATAAGTTGAGCATAATGAGCTTAGGATTGAGAAAGTTGGTTTGGAAATTTTACTCATTAAAAATGGTAAATTAAAAATGTAAGAGTAGACTGTAGGCCTATAGGTGTTTAATTAACAGATAAGGATTAACTGGTGGACCGTAGGCCTATAGTGTTAGGCTGTAGGCCTATAGGTGTTTAATTAACAGGTAAGGATTAACAAGTAGACTGGGTAGGCATATAGGTGTTTAATTAACAGGTAAGGATAGATTGTAGATGTAGGTGTTTAATTAACAGGTAAGGATAGATTGTAGACATAGGTGTTTAATTAACAGGTAAGGATAGATTGTAGACATAGGTGTTTAATTAACAGGTAAGGATGAACAGGTAAGGATAGATTGTAGATGTAGGTGTTTAATTAACAGGTAAGGATAGATTGTAGACATAGGTGTTTAATTAACAGGTAAGGATAGATTGTAGACATAGGTGTTTAATTAACAGGTAAGGATGAACAGGTAAGGATAGATTGTAGACATAGGTGTTTAATTAACAGGTAAGGATAGATTGTAGATGTAGGTATTTAATTAACATACCTGTTTAGCACCTGACTTTGGTTTCTTAATCAGCATCAAACACTTATTGTTAGCATCTTTTCTCTCCAGTTCGTTTAGAACGACGTCATCATCTCGTAGAAAGGAGTGAACTGAAATATACAAGCATTAGGTTAAACTAGAACTACCCATTTTGGGCTAACTATTATTCTGCATAAAAATATATTAACTTTATTTATTTTACAACAACTATAAATTAAGTTATACAACTTATACTAATCCCTCTTGTTGGCCCGGATGTTAGCGAGGGGTCTTATTGTAGGAGGAAATCGTAGTACCCGGAGGAAACCCACATGGTCAGGCAGGTGACCCCATACCTTTTCACGTCTCGTCAGGGAATCAAACCCTGAAAGGCAAGTGCACTATCCACTGCACCACCCATGGGATTGAGAGAGTAATACTCTTTCACACCCAAAGGGTGTAGGAAAGGGAATTTCAAACTCAAGGATTTTTTAATTTGGCAAATCCTTCAGCAAAGCACATCAGGTGAAATTTCAGTACCCTACTCACTTTGGCATGAAACAGTCTTATAGTCTGTGACTTTGGAGCATATTTAATGTAAATGCACACCAAAATTGGGTAAAATCACACATCACATCAGGAACTGAGCCTCACAAATAGGTACAGACTTGGGTCTGGATAGATTGAACATGGGTAAATTGATGTTATACATACAGAACATTCCCAAATATTAACTAACACATTCATCCCTGAAAGTTTATAATGAACTATTCCAATGATTGAATTGGAATAGTTTAAATGTGTCTTCAGGGGTGTGAATAAGTAACACACTCACTGTATTACCAGGTAATAGAAGTGTTGGAATTACGACTAAGATCTGATCATGCAGCAATATTGTTAGCATGTTTCATCAAATTATATGGAAGTTCAAATTACTTAATAAACAAACACTTTTATCTATCATTTTTAGGAAAATAAGTATAAAATAACAAGATTTTCAGCAATTTCAAAAACAGAAATACAAAACTATCAATTAATTCATCAAATGAATACTATCACATAATAATAAAATATTTTTTATTGTTTATAAAGTTGTATTAAAATCAAAATAAACTTGATCAAATACTGAAATAAAATGAGATTTAGATAAACTTTTAATTATGGAAATTGCATTACAAAAATGGTATCAAAATCAAAATAACTGAATCAAATATTGCAATAAACATTTCCAAAAATAGAAAATTTTATTAAATGAGATTTTGATATAACTTACATATTTCATCTTCAATATGAAGGATATTCAGCTTAAGTTCCAGAATTTTTTTCCAGCACATATTTTCCATGTTGTACTGTGTGGGTATTGGCGTGTGTTTGGTAGATGTTCGAGTATATCAGTATACCTGTGAGTATACTGCTATCATAGATCTATCTATAGATAAAGCTTAGATATATCATTGGAACACGGGCCAACAAAGTAACAGCTGGAAATACGAGGGTAGGCCGGGGACCACGGTCCCATAAAAAATAAATATTAAGATTTTTATCGACTGTCTAATGTCCTGTGGCCGAAATAAACCAACGACTATGTTCATTTTCTAATGGTAGTGTGGAAAAAATTTATTGACTTGTACACATGCATTCATTTGATCAAATTTAATGTTTTTTAAAATTTAGTTTCTTACCAATCTTTGATTTAAATGAAATTCCTATGTAAGTGCCCCTTTTGTTGTATTTTAAAAAGATATTCCAAGTTCTTGTTTCCACGAGACAAAGGAGAACTATGGGAGGTCAGCTAGAGAAAATACCGCTAAGATAACGGACCAGGTACTTCAGTTATATAACAAATAACATCCAATCTGTCAGAGACCCGATACTGTCAGGTATGTCCCAGAACAAAGCGACACCCTCTCACACATTTAACCAAATACACTTTCTTTTCAATGTTAATCCAACCCTAATCAACGATGACAGTTGAAAAACAAACATTTCATTTATCGTTTGACAGATTTAAGATTATTAAAAAAATACTGTCTGTCGTTTGTTTAGGATATTTGCATTGGCAAGCTTCCACAATTAAGACATTTTTGTTCGGTATTGTAGGGTTGAATGTTTATAATTCACCGCAGTAGGTCTGGGTCCAATTTAATTTACCACAGCAGGAACTTAAAACAAATACTAAAACTGTGTAATTCTCTATTTGATCGACACCGCCACTGAGATTGTTTGAGCAATTCTACTCCTGTGAAATATATATACGAACATGGGATCGTGTTCAGCTAACCTCTGGCTCAACACGATACGCTCGGCACACGATTGTTTCCCATTTCTTTGTCTTTGCTAGGATCTCGGGTGTCAGGTTTCCATATTTTAGAGATATATTAATCGTTAATAGACATATTTTATTGCACGACACACACTGACCATGTGACAACAATATGCGGGAACGTGAGGTCTCATAATCAAGAATGAAGCGATAACATTGACAAAATTTAAAGGAAATTTAAAAGCCACATGTCAGATTGGCTAAAATTTTATCACATTTTGAAACATATCAAACAAAATCATTAAAACTTGAACTCTAAGGCCTTATCTCGTTTACTTCATTATTTCGTATTAGATTAATTACAAACAGGAATATATAATGTTTATTTTGTACTATTAGAAAGACAGACAACATCAGGTGTATATCCCTAATAAATATAATAGACCTGTCCAGTTTATAGGACGGAAGAGTTCATTGTGAATATCAGGGGGTAGAATAAGAAATATATAAATCATTTCTCAAATTGTCTGTCTGCATGTATGTATCATATCAGGTTATGAATATGAACTTGAATTGACCCATTGTCTCAAATTTTCAGATAAAGATTTAAATATATGATGAAATTTTGACCAGAATGATATTTATACATACACATATATTTTGGTGCGTGGGAATAGACGTGATATGAAGTTATGACAGGATATTTTATGTGTACTATAACCACCCATTATAAACAGTTAATCAAGTGCATTAGACTTACTCAAGTCCCTGTATTCATACAATATTCAACCTTATAACACTGATATATTTCTTTTATAATCTGCATTTAAAACTATTAACTGGAGGTCCAGTTTAGTGAAAAATATTTACAAAGGTTTGACTCAGAGAACTTTCCAAAATCAACCTGCTGGCTAGGAATTTGGGCCAGGCCCTGGTTTCACCAATGTTCTTCAACTTGAGGAAATTCCTAACTTTAAATTTTCCATAAAAAAGGCATCACAGAAGTTAAAAGGAAAATCCAAAGTGAAGGAACTTCCCTTAACTTCTGTAATGCTTTCCAAATTTTTTTTTAAGTTAATGAATGTGATTAAAATGGGACGAGCATTTATCATGTCAATAAGGGCATGCAATTGCAGATGAATTTCTTTTTCCTCAGGCACTCAATATAATTTCTCAAGCACTAAGTGACTTATCATCGAGTCCCATACCAAAAAAAGGTACAAAAAGTCATAACTTTTTTGTACCTTTTTAGTGCTTTTTTTGTACTTTTTAAAAAAGTTACAAAAAAGTTATGACTTTTTTGTACCTTATTCAAAACTTGTAATTTACTAGTATAACTTTTTTGTACCTTTTTGGACTTTGAAATTATCAGGTATACCTTTTTTGTACCTTTCTGGACTTTGAAATTATTAGGTATACCTTTTTTGTACCTTTTCTGGACTTAGAAATTATCAGGTATACCTTTTTTGTACCTTTTCTGGACTTTGAAATTATTAGGTATAACTTTTTTGTACCTTTTCTGGACTTAGAATTTTCTCGGGACTTTGACATTCTTAGGTATACCTTTTTTATACCTTTTCTGGACTTTGAAATTATTAGGTATACCTTTTTTGTACCTTTTCTGGACTTAGAATTTTTTCTGGACTCTGATATTATTAGGTATACCTTTTTTATACCTTTTCTGGACTTTGAAATTATCAGGTATACCTTTTTTGTACCTTTTCTGGACTTATAAAAATATTGAACACCTCTTAAAAGACTGGTCTTCGAAAATACTGACTTTGATTATTTTATGTTCAATGTTTTTGTACCATTATTTTTAATGTCAGAAAAAAAATTATACAATGACATTTAAATAAAAACTCAACCATCAATTTACTAAATTTATCAGTTTCCAAAATGAGTGTCCTGTGGAGTTTCATCAATAAAATTAAAAACTCGCATCCATGGCCACTTTGGTCTTTGGTAAAAGGGAGGTAACTCTTACATAGTCTACAAATAACTTCCCTTCCACCATTGATAGGCAATAACCTTAGCATCTTTTCAAACTCTGTTACCCAAAGTAGCACTTTCTAAATTTGACAACTACCAAAACCAGGGGTAGATTTTTCAGATGTTTTCTCAAAACAATTAAGAGAAAGTGTTCACAGTATGCTGCTGAAATATCATCACTGTATGTCTTCTGGTAATGAAGTAATAGCCATTTAAACGTTTGAAGATAAATGACCCCTGTGACCCTGAAGTAGGTCAAGGTCATTCATAATTTTGAACCTGATGAACCATGACCTTAACATTCGATGTGTGAAATATCAAGGCTCTAGGCTTTACAGAACTGGAGCAGAAGTTTGTCAAAGTTTGCCACCCAAAACAGCACTTTTCAACTTTGACCCCTACAGAAAACTGGAAGTTGACATTTTAGAGAAAAATGTTTCCTGACAAATGTTGTTTATGTATTATTCCACATAATTAACATATCCAAAAATTAATTCTTAACATACAGCTGTTAATGAGATATGGCATTTAGGGTTAAAACCAGAAAAGGTGTCATGGTGGCCATTTTGTTTTTTTGATGAATTCAGGACCGTATCATCAGCTGACGGGGGCAACTTCAAGATAATATTTTGATATCAAGTTAACAAAATGGAAGCTTTAAGAACAAGTATTATGAAAAAAGAACAAGTATTATGAAACATTATCAAAATGCAAAATGTCAGCCTATAGCATATATTGGGGAATTTTCAAAATGGCCTTCTTCCTTAACGAGAAATGCAATGAAAAAACAGAAGGTATCAATATCGTCGAAATGACATGCTGCTTTAATCTGTAAAAGGATTTTTTCAACAATGGCAAAAAATGAAAAATTCTAACGTGCTCTACATAACTTCTAAACCCCTCAATTTTGTTTTTTTTTTAGCTTTTTTGATTTTATAATTGATATTAAAATTAATATGAAATAAATTTTGTGAATGTTTTAAGTATACCACCATAATTATTTTATTAAGAAACATAAATTTCTAAAATCAACATCAGCAATAAGTTCTGATCATTCATGGCATTCTTCAGATATTGATGTGAAAGTATTTTCATTGATGCAACAGACTGAATGAATGTAGCAAATATTAATTACTGTGAGTTAAGTCATGTAGAAGTAAGAAAGCTTGACAAATACACTACAATTTCTGACAAGGTCAGCTGTGATTTACTTAAGTCCTAATGAAGTTGGTTTTGGCACAATTATGGAAGATTTAGTTGAAAGTTGAAATAATTCAATCTGGATTCCATTTTAATGAATTTTTGAAACTGGAAATGGTATAACCTTCTTGGTAATAAACCATGTGAACCAGTTAATTTATTTTCTTTTATCTGAAGACTGGGGTAAAATGAAACAATTAAAATAATTTACTGTGTAATAAATAATGTGACGTGCCAACATCCTCCATTAAATGTTTTATATTGTGTAAGAGCAGTGATAGGTTAACAGTTAAGTAAGGTTTATAGGTACACTTTAGTCCTTATATTGGAGGATATAAATTTAACTGTAAATTTTACCTCCAGTTTGTCAGATATGACCAGTTTAAACAAAACCTTTCACACTCCGGGTCAGACAACATATATCTAGGATACCAGAGAGATTGGTATTGTGGACAAGTCTTGCTGGTCTCAAGGTAAACACAGTTATCTCCCTTTGACTGGATTGGAACACATTACAAAAGTGTGTTAGAAAATCTAACTAAGATTATATGCTGACTTTATTCAAAGGGAATCTTAATGATCAAGTTATCCTGAACTAAAACCACTTTGCTAATTTTTTAAAGTTAATGAAGGCATAGGGTTTCAGGTCGGGAGGTGCAGCGGATCCCTTTCACCATGGCGACCAGGGTTTGATTTCCAGACCAGACACGAAAAGGTATAGGTTCATCTGCCTGACCACGCAGGTGAAGCTGTGGTTTTCTTTGGGTACTCCAGTTTCCTCCCACATTAAGCGCAATAACATCCAGGCGACAAGAGTGATTAATATAAGTTGAATTAACTTGTTTGATAATTGTTGTAAAATAAATTTATACCTAAGTTATATTTGAACTAGAACTTTGCTAGACATAAAAAAAACCTTCAAAGACATGTGTTTTAGACAAATATAATCAAGTACACAGAAGGAACCAAACAATATGTTCAAAAGCGAACGACAGCAGACCAGGCTGAAATCAGTCGGGTATTGGAACTCATTCACCCCTGAACACACATTTAACTCTCACAATTCAACGTTTGGAATAGTTCATTATAAAACTGTAGGGGTAGATGAGTTAGAGAGATAATGTACTGATATAGGTAATCAAGTTACCAGTCATTGAGTCTGTACTAGTAGGATTTCCCCCAACATCACCAACCAAGTGTTTACAATCTGATATTTACTTGAAAAGGAGAGTATCATGTTGTATACACTTGCGGAGTAGGACTTTCCTGTATTAGAGAAGTGAGAACACAACTTACTGACTTTCCTGTATTAGAGAAGTGAGAACACAACTTACTGACTTTCCTGTATTAGAGAAGTGAGAACACAACTTACTGACTTTCCTGTATTAGAGAAGTGAGAACACAACTTACCGACTTTCCTGTATTAGAGAAGTGAGAACACAACTTACCGACTTTCCTGTATTAGAGAAGTGAGAACACAACTTACCGACTTTCCTGTATTAGAGAAGTGAGAACACAACTTACCGACTTTCCTGTATTAGACAAGTGAGAACACAACTTACCGACTTTCCTGTATTAGAGAAGTTAGAACACAACTTACCGTGTCCAAAGCTGGAGGCAACGGTCAGTGCATGCTTGGTTGTCTTCTTATTGCGTTTATCGGGTGTTGTCGGAGCAAGTAAGATGTTGGTCTTCACTTTACTGGTCCTCTCGCCCGGAGACACGAGGATACTCCCACATTGAACCTGTAACACACAATGATTGTCACATTGAGTAACACACAATAATTGTCACATTGAATAACACACAATTATTGTTTTTTTTACAACAGGCAATATAAATACTTTCAGGGAATCCAAAACACAATTTCTTGGATCATCATAGCAGTTTTAAGAGTCTGCATTCCCATACATCAAAATACAATCCAAATTACCATTTCCTGGTTCGTTTATCATTAAATTAGTTTCAAAAGTTTGTTTTTCCCCTGTACATCACAATACAATCTCTGAGGATCATTTTGAAAACAATTGCATAGTCTGTGTCCCGGACTACATTAAATACAAACCACGGATCATTGCGACATCAATGTTTCAACTACAGTGAAATATAATGTTAGATTTCAAATGTCACATCATGTATATTACAGCTACCTCTACAATGTGAAGTCATATCAAGACTGAAGTTCTCAATACATTTAAGGGCAATACGGGGGTGGTGTGATTACCGTAGGTCAGTAACCAACAGAACCATCCTTAGTGAGGTCAGGTATCCGCAGTAAAGGTTACCTGGTAGTTGACGAGCTGCTTTCAGTTTTTCCTAATTAACAGTTTACTACCTTTGGAAAGTTTTATCTACATGTAAATTGTCTACAGGAGGTAATATAGGTAAGATGGGAATATCATATGTAACAGAAACGTGGACCCTGATGTCATAAGTCAGAAACGGAAAGCTGCTCAAAGACACGTTTGTGAACAATAACGCAAGTTGTGGAAGATCCTCAGCGACAGTGTTGATATGCACATTCACATTGCTAACCTCATTCACTCGTTCAAATTTCATAATTAACTATTTACTCCAACCTGAACTGGAAAAGTTGGTAGAGTTCAAATGTGTCTTCAGGACATAAGTTAGGACATCGGATAATTGAATTAAAATACTGACAAGACTCCAATCATCTGCCTAACTATATCTCTAATATTCCTTTCTGCCTAACTGTATCACTAATTGTCCTTTCTGCCTAACTGTGTTGCTAATTGTCCTTTCTGCCTAACTGAATCCCTAATAATCCTATCTGCCTAACTGTATTTACCTAACTGACAGTGACCCTGACTTTACGAACATTTTTTGTCTTTTTGGCATATCTATAACTGAATGTCAAATTTTCAGACAGTTTATACCACTTTCACTCTTAAACTCTTATAATATTCCACCCCACCCCCCACCCTTCTCTTTCACAGACACACTATTAACACCAAGCTCCTAATCACAAAATATCAACATTCTTACTTACTAAAACTAGTACCATACTACAACGCCCAAATCAAATATTCAACCAAATACATATTAAAATACATGTTTATATAAGTTCAACCTTGTCAAATGCAGGTTTTAGATATTTTATGTAATTTTAATGTATGACCTTGTGTTTCGCCTGTGAAGGTTAAATGAAGGGTATATGTTGACAATCTCCCCACATACGACCCGCAGACTGTGACATTGGGCCTCCATTATCAAATAACATCAAATTCCACCCTGATGAATAAGCTTATGAATATTTAAGAAACAGGTACGAACAGAGCTGCTATTCCAACCGATCAGAATTTCCAGCGACCGATCAGAATTTCAAGCGGACTATATTAAGTTCTGATGCGACGATAGTCCATACAGTATGCATGATTGATCTGTTAAGTTAATTGAATACTTACTAACCTATATAAACCATATAATGCCTACATAAATCCAGGTACTTGGGTATCTGGTTCTGAAGAAAGTGTTAAATTTGATTAGGGTAGTATAGAAATGCCTGGAACAAGCTACCAGATTATGTCGTAAATACGGAAAATACTAGAGATTTTGAGATATTGCTAGATGATCATATTAGGGACAATATCTATAATGATAACTGATAAATTATTTTAACGACTTTATTTATTTCATGTATAACTTTGCCGGTGACATTTTATTTTGTATATATTGTGATATGGACTTGGAGGCTTCTAGTCTGCATCCATTATTTTCCATTAAATCAATAAAGAACATAGTTGACAAGCAGAATATTGACCAACAAAAAAATTGTATGATACTGATATCATCAGAAAATGATGACAAAAAAAACCAAAACTAAACAAAAAAAGTTTAGAGCTACCATAAAAGGTTGTTACTGAAGAGGGCTTAGATAGGCTATGTCTGCTGCCTAATCCATTTGTCTTTTGACAATGAAATTATTGAAATTGAAAGGTTGTTACTGCAATAGCTTTACAACTTAACTCATTCACCCCTGAAATTTCACAGTGAGCTATTCCAACCTTTGATACGGAACAGTTCCATACTATCTTCAGGGGTAAAAGAGTTCAGGCGTACATGTTTATATCAGGTAACAAGAGGCCCAACAGGCCTTAACGGTCATCTGACTACCAATTGTAAAATCACTATGAAAATACGTGTAGTCATTAAATCAAGTTATAATATGCCTGTATAGATTGCCAAGTTCAAGATAGTGGCCTTCTTGGATTTCTGATGGGCTTGAAAAATAAAAACACTTTGTTGGGACCATCTCAGGATATCATTTCTGGCAAGTTTCAGCTCAATTCCACTGGTAGAACTTGAAAAGTTTAGAATGTGTTTTCAAAATGGCCGCTGTGGAGGCCATCTTGGATTTTTGACTACACGAAAAATAACAACAGTTTCGTTTTGGCCCCAGTGACCTTGAATGAAAGTCAAGGTCATTTCTTTGAACAAACTTGGTAGCCCTTTATCCCAGCATGCCACAGGCCCAATATTAGATCTCTGGGTCTTTTGGTTATTCAGAAGAAGTTGTTTAAAGATTATGACCGTTTTGGTCCCTGTGACCTTGAATGAAAGTCAAGATCATTTCTTTGAACAAACTTGGTAGCCCTTTATCCCAGCATGCCACAGGCCCAATATCAGGTCTCTGGGCCTTTTGGTTATTCAGAAGAAGTCGTTTAAAGATTATGACCGTTTTGGCCCCTGTGACCTTGAATAAAAGTCAAGGTCATTTCTTTGAACAAACTTGGTAGCCCTTTATCCCAGCATGCCACAGGCCCAATATTAGGTATCTGGGCCTTTTGGTTATTCAGAAGAAAATGTTTAAAGATTATGACCGTTTTGGCCCCAGTGACCTTGAATGAAAGTCAAGGTCATTTCTTTGAACAAACTTGGTAGCCCTTTATCCCAGCATGCCACAGGCCCAATATTAGATCTCTGGGCCTTTTGGTTATTCAGAAGAAAATGTTTAAAGATTATGACCGTTTTGGCCCCAGTGACCTTGAATGAAAGTCAAGGTCATTTCTTTGAACAAACTTGGTAGCCCTTTATCCCAGCATGCCACAGGCCCAATATTAGGTCTCTGTGCCTTTTGGTTATTCAGAAGAAGTCGTTTAAAAATTATGACCGTTTTGGTCCCTGTGACCTTGAATGAAGGTCAAGGTCATTTCTTTGAACAAACTTGGTAGCCCTTTATCTCAGCATAACACAGGACCAATATCAGGTCTCTGGGCCTTTTGGTTATTCAGAAGAAGTCGTTCAAAGATTTTGACCTTTTTGGCCCCTGTGACCTTGAATGAAGGTCAAGGTCATTTCTTTGAACAAACTTGGTACCCCTTTATCCCAGCATAACACAGGCCCAATATCAGGTCTCTGGGCCTTTTGGTTATTCAGAAGAAGTCGTTCAAAGATTTTGACCTTTTTGGCCCCTGTGACCTTGAATGAAGTTCAAGGTCATTTGTTTGAACAAACTTGGTAGCCCTTTATCCCAGCATGCCACAGGCCCAATATTAGGTCTCTGGGCCTTTTGGTTATTCAGAAGAAGTCGTTTAAAAATTATGACCGTTTTGTCCCCTGTGACCTTGAATGAAGGTCAAGGTCATTTCTTTGAACAAACTTGGTAGCCCTTTATCCCAGCATAACACAGGCCCAATATCAGGTCTCTGGGCCTTTTGGTTATTCAGAAGAAGTCGTTCAAAGATTTTGACCTTTTTGGCCCCTGTGACCTTGAATGAAGGTCAAGGTCATTTGTTTGAACAAACTTGGTACCCCTTCATCCCAGCATGGCACAAGCCCAATATTGGGTCTATGGGCCTTTTGGTTTATGAGAAGAAAATGTTTAAATGGAAAAGTTTACGGACGGTGCACGGCGCACGACGACGGACGAAGCATGATGACTATAGGTCATCCTGACCCTTCGGGTCAGATGACCTAAAAATAATTCCTATTTCAGCACATCATCTGTTAATTGACAACCCGAATATGGTTATAATAGATCTTTATAGTCATCAAAAGTCCAAATATGTCGGAGAATGAAATGGGTGACTTTTGTACTACAGTACAGTAGTTTTTTAAATCTCTAAAAAAACGTTAACTATATAATCAAGGATAAAGAAGAATATCTTTGCTTATTTAGTTAACTTTATTGAGAGATTTAGAAACTACGTACACTACTGTAGTACAAAAGTCATATAATAATTTCTAGGTATACCACCCTTCTCCTATTAGTTTACATACCAATGTGTTTCGTCATCATTTTGACGAGTCTAGTGTAGATATATGGGTGTAAATGAGTTAATGTATATAAAATTTCCAAATATTTATTCAAGACAGAAATAAGTATCCACTCATTAAGTTAATAAAAAGTCTTTTTCTGCCTGCGCATATATAGAAAAACATGACACGATTAAGACGATTTTTAACAATAACATTTTACCTTCAAACGACCAAAGATTACTGCGAAATATGATGAAATCACTGTATTCCTGCACATAAGAAATAGTGGTAGTGCTACACCAATATACACTGTACCTCAACAATGACGTACAACCACCAGTGTCTTATAGAATATATACTGTGTAATAACTATCACATCCATAATCAACTCAGGGTGGGGTATTGCTGTTTTGAAGCTGAACCCAAGACCATGATGTGTGAAATAATCTTACACAAATAACAGTTAATTCTAAATCATCTCATTGGGAGATTGGAATTTGTTTGAGATTTTTCACGGCTGAACCAAAGGAAGTATTGGGCAAGAAATATACATGCTGCAAATTTTGTTCACAGTTGTTATAAAATAATTATCACATTGTAAAATAGACCATGTGGGGGAGAACACATCATGTTGCACCGATCCTTGTCTTATTCCCATGGTTATGAACAAAATAAAGCATAAACCTATTCAACAAGGAGAATATCATTCTCCTCTATACTGTTACATCAGGACTTTCCTTATTTCTGTGCTACTTCATGGAAATATAATTCAGAAAAGACGAAACCAGATTGAAAGCCAGAAAAGAAATTGGATCTGTAATTTCTAGACGCTCTCGAGTTACACACTTCCAGACACAGCTGAAGGAATGGGAACCAGTAACAGTAATTATGTACAGAGTAACTACTGCCATGTAACCAGCTGAACACCATTATGACCTAATTCATTGTTTTTAAATGTTTAAAAATCTAAATATAACGATTAATTTCTGTATCAGTATGATTCATGCTGAGACTGACTGAGAGAGGGAGAATTTCCCTCAGACAAGACCTGTGCCAACTTTTAAATTCAGATCGTATTTAGTTTTCCAAACAGATTCATCAAATTATTTACATGAAACATACAATGGCAGATTCCCAAACTTCTTCTTTGTATTTTGATTAAAGAGTTGATTTGTAAAAAGCGTAAAGATTCTTTATAATTTGTTGAAAATTGTGTTAATAAAATAGTAGGTGGTGGCTTATGAAATGCAATAAAAATCATCTTCTGAATTTGTTTTTGTGATAAACATCCCCGAACAGTCGGAGAAGACAGCTGATGTTGGCACCAGTGTTAATTGGTTCACAGGGATAGATTTAGACAATAATTAAATCGTAATAAAACTCAGTCCCAGGGTCAATGCTTGGCACCTTTATATATAGGTACAGTACTCTATACCTCGGAGAAATAATGTAGGAATGTCATGTTACAGAACGCGGTGAAATCTCATATTGTAACAGTATGTATTTATCTATTTAATGTTAAAGGCTCAATATACGTAACTTTCCGCAAAACGTGAAGTGAAAATCAAGCCTAATAACTTATTATATTTATAGATTTAGCTAAGATTAACTGATATCAGCAATATTCATGATGATTTATTACGCGGTTACCGTTACAGCAGCAGTTGAAACTCGGTATTTGTAAACACGCGTCCATTTTGAACTGTCTTCTACCTTCGGCTTGTTGTTGAAGTGGGCCCCACCTGAATTATTTTCAATTCTTTGGATTTTTCTGTCAGGAGTTTCTTTTTAGTTACCGCTCAGGTTTACTTCGTTTTAGACTTATTTTTGCTTAGTTATCAACTGCATTTTTATCATAATTTTTCAGAATCCCGAAAAATTTCCTGAAGTTACCTATTTTGGGCCTTTAACTCATTCATCCCTGTAGACACTTTTAAACTCTTGTTATTCAATGATTGGAGTACCCCATTTTGATACTTCATGAGTAAAATGTCAGCAGAACCTCCACAAATTGTCTGTGGTACCAAACAACCACTAACTGGGTAACCTGACTACACCTTATAATCTCAAAAATTGTATAAATAGGGAATTCAAACCTGACTAAACCTTACAATCTCAAAACTCGCATAAATAGGGAATTCATTTAGGTTCAATGAGATATACAATTTATTTTGTAAAATGAACTAAGCAACCTGTTATTCTGTATCCATACATATTTTTGCCAGGTGGTACAGTGGATCTAGTGCATGCATTTTTTTATCAAGACTTGAAAAATGTTTTTTCTGGGTATGTCTGTCTGTTATCACCCTACATGAACATCCCTCCCCTGACCCCTCCAAAAAAAACCCTGCTTTATCTGGGTCAAAAACTGTGAACCATGCAGTCTGGGAAAAAACTTTAATATTTGTCGTAAGAGAAAATGAAAGTTTGTTGGATAAACAGAAAATTATTGTCATATGACAGGGTTTTCCCTGCACCCTCAAATCTAATAAATTTAGGAGTCCTGGGACTCCCATCACAAATAATATATAGTAAAACTTCATGAATTTTGGGAGTCCTAGCTTTGACAATTTCAGCAGTCAAAATGCAGGTTTTTGTGCGTCAGAGAAAACCCTGAGTGATATGATCATGACATTTTTCATTGATGGCATGGAAAAAGGAATATTCAAAATTCAAGACAGATTACCAGAGGTTTTGGTCTTTGACCGCTAACTTTTTGGTCTGATACCTGTTTCAACTGTGTACAAGCTCTACTATAGTCTTAACTTCTTTACCTCATAAGCCACATTTGAACTCTTCCAATTCTAAGTTTGGAATTGTCCATTACGAAATTCCAGGGGTGAATGAGTTAAGAAACGCTTGTTTACATCAATGTAACTTTGACCTACCTGTTGTTCCTCCCATGAGGGAGATTTGTTGGGTTCCGACTCTGACCTTGGGCGACCTGAGAGGTCTGGAGAAGGTGTCTGGGGATTGGGGTTGGCTGTGTATATTATCCAAACCATCCTTCCTTCTACCCTCAGAATTTAAAGACACCCAGGCACGATGTCAATAACCACTGGATGATGTCAACCACACAATGTGCAGAAAAAGTGTTAACGTTACGTTTGATGCTAAACTGATGACTTTCAATCAATACACCCAGAAAATGTGTCAAACCGTTTACATCACAGCTTGTGTCAGAGACAAACAGTACTACAATGCTGTAAATTACTGATGATTTCCAACACTAGTCATAATTCTTCTCCATACTCCTATCACAGAGGGAATGTATCTTTGACTTTTTAAAGTATCTCCATTCAGTCAGATCACCAGGATGTGAGACGTACATGACATCTGAAGTCTTAGTCTACGTTAGAAGACATATATGACCCTGGGATTCCATACCACCTTGTCTTCTACTAAGTCAGAATCGGCAGTGATTCCAACGCTGTGACACCTTCGTCGTAGAGTCGCGCCCTGGAAGCATCCGAAGGACATTAATAATTCAACACTACAGAAGCCGCTTGCTAACTAACACAGAAACACATTTTTATGAACACCACTCATCTAGAAACACCTTTTTCCTCAACATTTAATTAAACAAGATGAAGTCATCACTTTCACAGCAATTTAACACCCGTGTTTTAATCAGAAACACTTGTGATACAGACTCTCCACAACGTCAGATGTACTAGACTAACCTCCCAATATATCATTATTACATATTTCATCTCCACGATACCAAACAACATCCACAGACATCTTGTGTCGAGGTAGAGAAAACTTCAACAATAAATTTTCAATTCTGCACCCAAAAATAATTCCAGCATCCAAAGAAAGAAATGAAATCACATATATGATCAAGGTGTTGATAATTAATGTATTCTATATAAGGATATATCCATATTAGTATGTATGATATTTGTATGGAGTCGACCACACCAGTCCAATCCAGGGTAAATATCACAGCCCACACCAGCACGGATCAACATTTCAAAAATCAATATTATAGGTATTTATACTAGACTTTCACAGCTGTCAACAACAAATTCTTGATTTGATTGTGTATATATGTAAATATATTGATCCCAATAGAAAACGCTATTAAAACATCCTTCTTTCCGTCACCCAAAATAAAATAGCCTGGCGAAACAGCCTCTCAATCAATATGAAATAAACGATAATCATACTCCGTGTGAAATGTTCATTATGCACTACACTGTCCTTCTGGTCCGTCCCCTACCACCAATAAAGATATCCCAACTGAAAATCCTTACAAACCAGTAATCTCATTGGCACTTTGTTAAACTGTGATCTCATCTTACAATACTGCGGAGTAGAAATCTAGAAAAAAATGTCAACAACGCCATCTTTTGCAGCCATAAATTGGTGCATCCATTGTTGTGTAAATTGTCCTCTCTGTGCCGACCTGTCAATATGATGTCAATGTAACAATGATTTCATGCTGCATGCCCTGTGGACCCTCCCCGTTATCTCACTGGCTGTATCCTCCGTACACTGTCCTACTCTAAATACCAGACTTTAATCCTTCTCACTACTATTCCTACTTCATTACATCCTCATTCTTATTCCACAGTACATTTGTATAACATACTTCTGATCCTACACATCCTCACTCCTACATCAATTTTACAACTTCCCAACATTTTCTCAATAGATAATCTTACCACCTGATATATTTTCACACTTCTTATCCTACGGCCAAATACGTCTATCATACCCTCTCCTAATCCTACTGTCTATCATACTCTCTCCTAATCCTACTGTCTATCATACTCTCTCCTAATCCTGCTGTCTATCATACTCTCTCCTAATCCTACTGTCTATTATACACTCTCTATTAATCCTACTGTCTATCATACTCTCTCCTAATCCTACTGCCTATCATACTCTCTCCTAATCCTACTGTCAATCATACTCTCTCCTAATCCTACTGTCAATCCTACTTTCTCCTAATAATACCGTCTATCATACTTTCTCCTAATCATACCGTCTATCATACTTTCTCCTAATCCTACTGCCCATCATACTCTCTCATAATCCTACTGCCTATCATACTCTCTCCTAATCCTACTGCCTATCATACTCTCTCCTAATCCTACTGCCTATCATACTCTCTCCTAATTCAACACCTTATCCTATCACATATCATACTTATACTTATAATCCTACATTACTGCCTGTCATACTCACTCCTAATCCAACTGTTGATCTGACTCTCTCCTAATCCTACTGTTGATCTGACTCTCTCCTAATCCTACTGTTGATCTGACTCTCTCCTAATCCTATACTGTAACACATCCTTACCCTAAACACAGCTAACAATGCACATGTCCACAGCGTTTATAACCACTAACATGACTGTTTACGCCTGTCGACAATATCCCGACATGTTTTTTGTATAACATTTTGTAAATAGAAGTAGATCTATTACCATCATACGATCCTTTTTCATATAAATATCACTCTGGTGAACTTTCATTTACATGAAATGTCAGATAAAATCTACAAGGTTTGGTTACTTCATCATGTCAGACCAGCTGCTTGTGAAGTATGTATACCAGACGTTGGTCATGCTAAATGACAAGAAAATAAAAACGACTTATATCTATATTAATAACACTCGGTTGATCAGTATGCATGTACATTCCTCAACAGATCTTAGATAGTCCATATATACTGATCAATAGATGAAGTTATGTTTAGAATTACTCAATTAGACACACAGAAAATATCCACACCAATATTCCAAAACACGGTATCAATGACATGTACATATTCCTTTGTCAGCAAGAAACGTAACTTTATCGCCATCCTATTGTAATTATACAGGTAACACACTACAGGTAACCAATCCTGCTCGGATCCCAGTGCCAGGTATATTCTGCTACAGGTAACACTAACGAGCTGGTGCATTAATCACTATTGTAATGCTATATCCCAGGTAGTCTACACATATTGAATTCATTACCGCAAGGAACTGTATAATGCTTGCTCAAGTAAATTGGCATCCAGCATCGCTTAATTCTGTATGCTATAACAATCAATAGGATAGGAGGTTGTGTAAACTTACGAGGCTCAATATAGATCTATAGCTTTGAATGGATAGAGAAGGTACCAAAGGACTTCTCAGTAAGTAGGAGTTCATGAAAAAGTTTTTGTGACTTTCATCAAATTTAGATTTACTAGTAATGGGAACAAAGGAGGGGAGCCAATGTTTCTTTGAACACAATACAATATGCAGCTGACCTTAAATTCTCTTCCTGCAAAATTCACTAATCATATGACTGAAAAAGAATCTTATAAAAAGAATCTTATGATTGAAAAAGAATCTAATAAAAAGAATCTTATGACTGAAAAAGAATTATGTGACAGAAAAAAATCTAAAGAAATCATCATCAGCTTTGTTGTCATGACTTTTGCAACATCATTTGATGTCAACAATGGATGATATAATTCACAAACATGACACATTGAAATTGTATGATGTATGCTACTGACAGCTGGGGGTGTATGACAGATACTATGATACAGGGAGAGACGAGAGGTTACAGTGTGTTACAAACAAATGTTACACCCGTAGCTTTGTCTCATGATTCATCTCAAACCCAGATCAAACATTAAACTTGTCCCCTATATCAATATCTCTTTTATCTTTTATTGAGAGACAAAATTGGACAGGGGCTTAATTATAGGCACCCAACCTCATACTTGCCAACTTTTTGAAATTTCCATCGGGGAGATTACGCAAGCTCAGAATTGAACATATAAATAATATGTATACATGTACATTCTGGGGGAAAATAACACTTTTAAATGGCTTCTTTTAGCTCTTTTTTCAGATGAAATCATCATATCTATAAAAATAGGACCACTTAAGCAAATTTCAAAGTTGAAAATGTAACATTTTTGGGTAAAAAAATCGAGAGTCTCCATCCTAAATAGGGAGGGTTGGCAAGTACGCAACCAGTTGTAAGGACACTAGCCAATGTGGAGAGGGGGGCTTATTTGCGAGAGTGGGCTTATTCTAGATAAAATACAGTAAGCATACATATCAACTTTCTTAACTTTATACAAACAAACATGTCCCTTGATTATCTGTATAGTACTATGACTGCAGGGAAAGACATTTTTAACACTTGGGCAGTCTTTTATTAACCTTTATAACAGATACCTATGGCAAGTGATGTTCTCAAAATGACTGACATTCAACTGTGATTCAAACAAAAACACCATCATTAAACTTCCAGTCTCTACCTTTTCTGTTACCAAACATACAGTTGATGTTCAGAAGTAGTGGCAGCTGTTTAGATGCCTGAGATTGGTATACATACTCTCATGAATTTCTCCCGATTCTGAGGTGATAACAAGACAATAAATCTATCCCTTTTATCAAAAGTGATGTTCAGTTTCCCCTAATGTCACAGCTGTCTATATCGGTCTAATACAAGCTAATCTCCCACACTAATACCTACTTGTCTGTACCAAACAATGATCTTTCAGCCTCCGGACCAGAGATAAGTGGCTACCACAAGTTCGTGGTGGCCAAAGTCAACCCAAGGTCAGCCTCACCGCTATTTTTCTTCCCTCTATCTGACATATCAGTGGATAGAGAGAAGAGTGTAAGTGGAAAGACTTGATACAAATTCTTTACAACTATAATAGCTACTGCATACCAAGATATTTTCTGGACTGAACAACTCATATGGACAGAGAGAAGATTGTAACAAAATAGATGTGGCGTAAATTCTTTACAACTATAATAGCTACTGCATACCAAGATATTTTCTGGACTGAACAACTCATATCGACAGAAAGATGATTGTAACAAAATAGATGTGGCTTAATTCTTTACAACTATAATGGATAGTGCATACCAAGAAATTTTCAAGACAGAATAACTTATGGATAGAGAGAATTTAGATTGTAACCAGATATATTTGATGCAAATTCATTACAACAGCTACACACCAAGAAATTTTCAGGGCAGAAAAATTGACTTCGTGCAATCTGTCATCAATAAAAATCTGCAACATATCAAGATTTACTTTCTACATAAACTTATCCCATTGTCAAGCTATGACTCAAAAAACTTTTTCTGCTTCCATTTTTGTGCTTACCTTAATTCTCATGATCTCCATACCTAATTAATGATTAAAATATTTATCAGCTGAACCTGAAAGTCTGTGGTAATGTTCAGAGACATTTTCTATCAGGGTTAATGAGAAGCTTGGTATGCCTGACTGTTTTATAGCTTCCTATCAAACATTTTGAACACCATGACCAACGCTTATCATTATTGAACTTTCAATTAACAGAGTCATGTAGAGGTCAGCATATCTGAAATCACAGCAGAACTCAATCAATATATTATACCGTCCCTAACCGCCATGTAAATTTCCTGAAGGGTTACAAAGCCGTCCGCATATATCACACTTCCTCTCATGTTTTGTATTCCGATCAGCATCAATTTTGTCCTTACATTAAATAATCAACCCTTGATTACTGGCCATTAGTTCACAATTTTTGATTTTTTGTTTCCTGTTTGGTTTTCACTTACTACAGACCTGAATACAGGCCTTGCCAAAGTTTTAACTCATCCACAGATGAAGACGAATTTGAACTCTTCCAAATCAAAGGGATTATGAAATGTCAGAGATGAAGGTGTTAATTTAATATGCATTGTCTTTATTTAATTTACGATTGATTTTACTGTATCATGGTAATAAAAGAAAAATTTGAATCATAGTTGGAAAGGATCAACTGCTGATAATTCCATCTTTCAAGTATTTCTTAAGGCACCAACAAAATCAAGGTTTAGAAGAAAAATATGCAAGACAGGCATCAACATACATGAGAGGTTAAAATCTTACCGAGGGGATGTTAATAGGTTCAAATCCACTAACAAACCAAAACTTCAGAGGCTGATAATCTGATGGTAGACAAATATACAGTTCTTCGGACACAAATAAACAATGGAATATAGAAGTTATATGATCAATGAGTGTGTCGAAATTCTTTCTATACAAATAAACCTTTATAAAAGGATCACTTTCCTACTGTACAAGAATCTAAATACAGCAGAGGATCATTTAAACAATACCCAGATATCAATAAACACTAAAACAGAGATATACCAACACTTACGGTACAGGAGCTCTCCTTATTTCCCATTGTAAACCACCTCTCCTTCAGAAGAGTAAAACACATCTACTGACACCAGGAACACTAAACTACACATTCTTATGGTAATTAGTGAAACAGCCAACAGACAGGTGCTCTAACTCTGGGTAACTATATTATCTCGTCAAGCATCAGGACCCTCACCGAACCCTCCCCATCCTCTGTACCTCTACAGCAGCAGTAACAACATTCAGCTCTGTGTAGTAACTGGTTACCTGTCCCACATCAAACTCCTTTTACAAAATCAAACATCAGATAAATCTGTGTTTAGCTGTATCAACAACAGCAGCATGCCCTCTTTATATCAATAAGTATCCAACTTCTATACACAAACGTTTAGCCTGTTCTCTGTAAACAGAGTCTGAACAGGTGCTCCCTGGCTTCTATACCCTGTGTCTTATAACTGTTTGTTTTTATAGAGTACATCATAAGGATTCCATACTCCACACCCACATGTATCAATACTGAACAACTAAACATCATAAATACATCAATGTATCGGGTATTAGAGATAGTCCATACTATGTAAGTCTCCAGGTCTCCTCTGAATCAGCCGTAGGTATACATTTCTAATATCACTTACAAAAAAATGTAGACTTTCACTGATCTGAAATCATGTATTAATGATACAGTTAACAGGGCACCTGTCATCTATATGTATGTCCCTACAGACCTCTGATGACCAGCTACATATTTCCCTGACCATTGGTCAGTATAGGTACAGAATCCCAACACAAGCCACTGATCACACATGAACCAGTAATTACAGATGTTATATAAACCCCTACAGACCAAGTCTCTTCTGGCCTACTGGAGCAGGTTCATGTGGTCTACATCAGTGCGGTCCTCATCTTATCTAACAGTTATCTGCCCCTGATTAGCATCAGAAGCCAGTTGTGATTAATTAGTACCTCTATAATCTCTGATTCCTAATCTTCATCACCCTTTATCATCCCCCTAACCAGTGAGAACAGATGGCACAACAACACTACACTAGGGAATTATTAGCCACATAAGCTGAAACTCAGTCAGGAAAAAATTAAGTCCAGCTCAGCTGAGGATTCGTGTCTGTTGGGGCTTTTCACTTTCATGGTCTACTCAATATTTGACAAAAGTTCCCCTTCCTGGCTATAGGTATTCTTGGAACCGGCTGCCTGATCAAAAGTTTTCTAGCCTTGGACATACACAAAGATGTTTATATCATAACTGTCAACTCTTGAACATATTCATGAGTGACTTTTGTGTGTGAATTTCAGTGTGAATTTCATTGCTTTTGAGACATTTTTAAAACTAAAATTAAATTGGATTTACATATAAAACTGTAGTAAATAATGTAAACAGGTATACAACATGTATTTTATATCAGGTGCCTCGTTACCTAATAGACAGGTGCCTCGTTACCTGATAAATTATCTGAGATGCCATGCATATATATATATACAGGTAATACTGATAAACTATAGCTTGAGTGGGTTGACGATCTGACATCGTCTAATTCACACATGGCCTTACCATGGGAAGCTGCATGTTCTCGGGCATCCTGCCCATTTGACAAAACATACATGTACACATTCTTACACGATCCATTAACTCAGCTGAAGTCTGTTACCTATTATAGTCTTCCCTCAACGGGTTTGTGATTTACTAATCTTCCTGGGGTAAAAGTCACAGAGAAATATACCAGGGTTTGTGATTTACTAATCTTCCTGGGGTAAAAGTTACAGAGAAATATTAGCTAGCTACATTTACAGAGAAATATTAGCTAGCTGCATTTACAAAGAAATATTAGCTAGCCACATTTACAGAGAAATATTAGCTAGCTACATTTACAGAGAAATATTAGCTAAGTACATTTACAGAGAAATATTAGCTAGCTGCATTTATAAATGAGGTTGGTCAAAAACTTGGGAAGGAGATAGAGGCCCAGAAAGCCAGCTTGATTTCAATTTTACTGTGATATAAAAATGTCTGAATGGCAGCTAAATGTAGAAGCATGAACGTAAAGAGTAAATTAAAGCTCCCTTAGAAACTATTCCTGTTGTGGTGGGCTGTAGGGACCAATATGTACAACCATATATTTTTTAAGCTCTCCACCAATGGGTCAGGGTTTGAGATCTACATGTGGTAGTTGCCAGATACTGGCACTCCTGCTTACTTCTACAACCAAAACCTGGTACATCCTTAAATGACCATAGCTGTTAACAGAACGTAAAACAAACATAGCAAATCTACAGTGAATGTAACTCCCTACTTTAATTTCTACAGCTCTGTTCAAAAGTAGGATGTAAAGTGTGTATGAGGTACCCAGCAGTGATTGGGTGACCATCAGTGATTATGACAGCACTGCTCACCATCAGGATGTGAGGTGTGTATGAGGTACCCAGCAGTGATTGGCTGACCATCCGTGATTATGACAGCACTGCTCACCATCAGGATGTGAGGTGTGTATGAGGTACCCAGCAGTGATTGGCTGACCATCCGTGATTATGACAGCACTGCTCACCATCAGGATGTGAGGTGTGTATGAGGTACCCAGCAGTGATTGGCTGACCATCCGTGATTATGACAGCACTGCTCACCATCAGGATGTGAGGTGTGTATGAGGTACCCAGCAGTGATTGGCTGACCATCCGTGATTATGACAGCACTGCTCACCATCAGGATGTGAGGTGTGTATGAGGTACCCAGCAGTGATTGGCTGACCATCCCTGATTATGACAGCACTGCTCACCATCAGGATGTGAGGTGTGTATGAGGTACCCAGCAGTGATTGGCTGACCATCGGTGATTATGACAGCACTGCTCACCATCAGGATGTGAGGTGTGTATGAGGTACCCAGCAGTGATTGGCTGACCATCGGTGATTATGACAGCACTGCTCACCATCAGGATGTGAGGTGTGTATGAGGTACTCAGCAGTGATTGGCTGACCATCAAGGATTCTGACAGCAGAAAACAGCAGCTGATCAGTGGATAATTGTAATGGACTCAGACTGGCCAATAAAGCTGGTCATCATGTTAGTCTAGGGCCACTTGACCTCAGCAGGAAGCCCGATTATTACCAGGAAGAAGCACTGCATGCTGGAAGATTTATATACCTTCTACAGGGCGTGACCCTTGACCTCTGTGGCTATGGCACAGACTACAATGACCAAAGAATGGTCAGCATGAGAAGTTGTCCTCCAGGGCAATGTTCTGACCTTGACCTTTCCTAATGGTGTTTTTGATGGAGAAAACAGAAAGGCTTTCTGCTACAAAATTGTTTTTAGTTGTTTTGGCCTAATCACATTCACCCCTGAAGTTTCATAATGAACTATTCCAACTATTGATTTGGAAAAGCTCAAATGTGTCCACAAGGGGTGAATGTCAGTTATATATTTTTATTGCCACTGAATCAGATTAATTATGTAATTCCAAAAAACCCACTTTTTATCAATTTTTCCTCAACTCGCTTTCAATTGTAGCTTCCATTTTTAATCTTGAACTCGTTGGACTGGGCCAAATCTTCAAGTGATCAAGTTTCTGAAAAGTGCTTGATCAGCTACTCAATGGCCTTCATTTAAAACCACAGACTTATAGAGTGTATCAAGCGAATATTTTCTATTATCATAATGAACCAGAAATATTGATATTTCACCCCAGAAATGATACATTATCCTTCGGTTGAACAAATACACAGAAAATATTGTACAGGTCTCCCAACAGGATATCATAACTAGCAATTTCCCTGTCGAGCCTAGACTGATTCATGAAAGAAAAATAACCAATAATTTGCATAATGAATGAAAAGTGATTTGGTGATAGAGCTCGTAAATATTGATCTTACCTCCCTTTAATGTAGGGGTTTCACATATCCTATCAAGCTTGGAGTATTACCAACTTTATCCCAGTGAAACCAAGACGATTGTTAATTTGGTTTGTATTTTACTTCCCATTAACACCTATATATGGTCATTACTCATTAAGGATGTGCCACCAAGTTTCAGTGGTGGATGAAAGCTGGAGTTCTAGGAGAAAAAACACCTGATTTATGATGTACAATGATGATAAAAAAATTAAGGTACAATAATAGAAATTGGAATGGATGTATCAAAGTGATTTAGGAATTGGTTTAGGTGATGTGTCATAACTCAATGACAAGTTTTGACATTCCTGTATTGACTAAAGAAAAATGAAAGAAAGATGACAATGAAAGAACTGCCCAAATAAGCATCTAACAGATATTTAAGTATACAGACTCAGTATAAACCTGTCAATACCAGACCCTGTCCTATTCAAGCTAGCTAGATCCTGACTTTTCCGTCCTGAATATTTGATCTGAGCATTTCCCGCTTAACTTATAGCCTAACTCTACAAACCAGACACCTGCGTAAACTGAAAAATAAATTGGTTCTAGTGACTTCCAATTAGAATGCCTTACATCCTAGTGTCCTAATTTTGAATGCCTTAATATTTCTGTTTTGATCTTACCTACTCTGAGAATTTCCAACACAGGTGACACAGTCCTATACAGGATAGACAGAATCACCAAAACTAGGATCTACTGGTCCTACATTTATAAACACAGCCTTCAAAATAGTCGCAGTATGTTACATAACTGTAAAAACAGCTTTGAATGAAGGGAACGATGAAAAGATAATATTTAAACAAATTGTATAATTGAAAAGCTGCAACACAGTAGCCTCAGTGTAAATCAATACGAAGCACTGCGCTCACCTGTGTGGAGATGACATAAGGACAGGTATTGGACATACCTGGGTATTTTAATCGTAATCAATGTCTGTTATGTATAGTGAAAGGCTATAGCACATGCTAATGAAAATCATTATCCTTTGAAAACTGAAACCTGAACATGACAATGATTTACATTTAAAAGTATATTGACAAAATTGTGTAATTGCTTTGAATTCTATGACATAATTAGTAACCAGTTGTGTTTGCTGGTTAGATGATGAGCCGTCTAACTGATATCATTGAAATGTTTTGTCATAAAATCAAAATTGAATTTAAAATATTTTTTATCCTTTTACACAAGACTGTATAATCATAAAATACCTCAGTTCACATCATATCTGAACTCGTTCACCCCGAAGTTTCATAATGAGCTGTTCCACCCTTTGAATTGGAAGAATTCAAATGTATCTTTAGGGGTGGATGATCAGGAATTACCCAATAAAAGTTCTTTCTCACGAATGCAAAATGGTGCACGGATCTTATATGTCAAAGCTGCTTTTCAAATTCATGGAAACATATGGCTACCTGTTACAAAACTGTGATCTAGTACTCTGGGATATAAATATATTTTATACAGACCGATAGGAATGTGATTTCTACATTAAGACTTTCAATGACGCCTGATAACAACAATATCCCCACACAATTACTGGTAGGCATAACCTATCAGCTGTACTAATATTGATCTAATAAACACACTTCAAACATTCTAGAAAATCTTAAATCTCTGTAAATTTCACTCAAACACTCATCAGACTTGAAAATATACCGTATATCTCATTAACGAACACTTTTCAGACTTGGAAATTTCATCCACAAACAATGGTCAAAACCTGATCAAACTCCCTCAAATCCTATTTTTGATTAACTCACACATCAGAATCTCCATCCTTGAAACACTTGTCATGACTGGATTCCATTAAGCACATTTAAGAAACTGATTCCATATGAAACACGCAATCTTATGATAACAATTATGAAACCTTTTGCAAATTCTGAATAGCTTTTCCGCATTTCAACAGCAATTAATTCACTACTCACAGATAAAATCTAATATCCTTTGCTAGAACTGCTGAAAAATGTTGAATCTGGCACAAGAAATACCACATCACATCCCTTCCTCAAATTTTCATGAAATACATCCCAACTCCAATAATCTGATGAAACAGGTAAACGTTTTGATTTCATGCCAGATTTCAAACGATGCTTAAACTCCTCAGAAATTAACCTCCGAACTGACACATGTTGCTGTAGAAAACAGCCATCAATTATTTCTAGATACCATAATTACTGAATTATCTCCTTCCTGGGTCGGTAATTAATACAGAAGGTCATATCCTGACCAGACCCCGTTATCCCCTCCCCTTAGTGGTGTCTGTGGGTCTGATTCGTTATCCCTTCCCTGTAGTGGTGTCTGTGGGTCTGATTGTGGTGAAGGTGGACAGATTTTGTGGCAGCTTGTCTATGTGTTTCCTGTTTAGTTGAGCCTTATGTATATGTTTATTTATACTAAAATTGATAAAGGCTCTGGGAAAATGTGTATTATCTGGGTTTGGTTGTAGGTGTTTGTTACCTGTGATAATACAGAATTGGCCAGGTACACAGACGAAGTCAAGGCAGCACCTTCTGGCTACAAAATGATACATATCTACAAATAGAGGGGCTCTGGAATAGAGAGAAAGTAAAACAGGCGACATTTATCTACAAATAGAAGGGCTCTGGAACAGAGAGAGAGTAAAACAGATGACATTTATCTACAATTATAGGGGCTCTGGAACAGAGAGAAATTAAAACAGTTGACATTTATCTACAATCATAGGGGCTCTGGAATAGAGAGAAAGTAAAACAGCTTACATTTATCTATAAATAGAGGGGCTCTGAAATAGAGAGAAAGTAAAACAGCTGACATTTATCTACAAATAGAGGGGCTCTGGAACAGAGAGAAGGTAAAACAGATGACATTTATCTACAATTATAGGAGCTCATGGAACAGGTAGATAAATAATAACCTGCCCAATACAACAATCAGTTACTGGTTAATGGTCAGATGGTGCAGTGGATAGTGCACTTGCCTTTCACCAAGGCGGCCGGGGTTTGATTCCCCGACCGGATGTGAAGATGTATGGGGTCCCCGGGTCACCTGCCCAACCACATCGGTTTTCTCCAGGTACTCAGGTTTCCTCCCACAATAAGGCCCCTCACACGCTAACATCCGGGCCAACAAGAGTGATTAATATAAGTTTGATAACTTGTTTCATAATTGACATTTAGCAATAGATACAGGGGCTCTAAAGGGGAGATAAGTAATACCTGTGTATTTTGATATTTACCAATAGGTACAGGGGCTCTAGAGGGGAGATAAGTAAAATCGGTGTATTCTGACATTTTACATACAGGTATAGGGGCTCTAAAAGGGAGATAAGTAAAATCAGTGTATTCTGACATTTTACATACAGGTATAGGGGCTCTGGAATACGGAGAAAATAAAAACCTGTGTATTCGGACATTTACTTATTATAAAACCTGCATAATCTTGCTTTCATGCTTCATAGTATGAAGGCCATACCATCAGTACGACAACATTTCCATGGGGCTCTAGAAGGGATAAAAAGTCAAACTATTTAGGTTCCAAGCCGCAGTCACACTGTAGTTATATCTTAAACAATATTAAAGGGAGACAAATCTGTGTACTCACGGTACAGATGTATTGTACTCTAACAACAACTAAATTTCTGTTTTGGACAAATTACAAAAAAGGCAAATTGAGATGATATGACCGAAAGAAACTAAAGACAAAATAATCACTAACCAATTTGTTTTCTCAGTAGCAATCTATAGATTACAAGAAAAGTAATTTATTTTGCCACTTAATCAGAGAAAGAGATTTGGGTCCGGCAGGTTAACTTACATAGCGTAATATAACCTAAGGGAGTAGTTAATGAAGGACTAATGAGATTATACCACAAGTAGGATAATTACTGGATCCTGACCCCGACAGGTGGTTGATCACAAGTTGATCTTCCCTCGGTGAGTGTAGTGAAATAAACTTTTAATACACATTAATCCTTAAAACATTTCACCCACTAACAGAAGGCCAAAATGGAATGTAAATTTGGGAGTTCTCTAGTTTCAGAAAAGTTTGTTTCATTTCAGTTTTCTAATTTTGCAGTGTGCAACGACCCACACACATACATAACCTGCCACTATACAATAGACTTAGGAAGATGGCATATGTAATAAAGTTGTAATTTTTTACACCTGCGAGGGTTCAGGAAATCATCACCATATCAAATTAAAATGTTCATACAACACATACAAATGTGACACCAATGCTAGAAAATCTTTCTCAACATCAGGCTGTCAGAAATTTCTTGATTTGATTTTTTAAGAAAATTCAAAAGATATAAAGTTTTACCTCTTTTATTAACTGTCAATCTGATTCTAAAAGCTGCAGACTACTAGTGTCACTGGAGTATTGGCCCCTGAGTTCTAAATGTAACACACCCTAACTCAGAGATTGCAGATATTGTCAGCTGGGATTTCATTGTGTCCAATTTATAAGTATATTCAGCAGATAACACAATCAGCTGGCAGATATAACCCGTTGTCTCTCTACCATGGGTGGTCCCTGGCTACCTGAATTATTACCTGTCGTAATGAACGTCAGGTATGACCTGGAGTCATTTATGAAATTATTTCAACTCCATTAGATACTGACTTGATCATTAAAACATTTGCCCAGGGGCTGACTTTAATTGGATCAATAGCTAGTACAACATGGCGGTGTTGCAGCATGTGGTCACCTTGACCTGTAGCACCTGGTCAAACTGACCTAGACTTACTCAAGTCCACAATGAGCCTGCAGGTGTAACTAATTGGTGACCAGCATACAGGGCAATTACCTGTCACACACTTCAACTCTCCATATCTAGGAGGGAGATTCCAAGTTTTGGACACTTCAATTCAACATTTTCAACCATGCCTTAACAAAACTATTAATTTATTCTATGATCTAATCAGATTTTTAAAAATACGGTAGTTCAAAATGTGTCAGGGTTGCTTTTTTTCTAGATGTTACATATTTTACAAGTTTTGATTTTGAGCATATAGATCTACCCCATAGCAATTTTAAAAGTCGCAAGTATCCATGTTACCAGAAAGACTTATCTACTTATCTACATAAAATCAAAAACTCCCATGACTATGATATCATAATGACATTTCAGTTAAATTTCAAAGAATGAGAAATGATCATTTGAATTACAAAAAACAAAGAAGAAGTAGAAATAATTTGAAACATGAGGGGAGATAATTATAAGCACAAAGGGAGATAACCAAACATATGGGAATATGAATATGGACTGCAGAACTTTTCATTCAATACTGGCTCACAACCGAGAACATTTGATTTCTGATATAAATGCATCTGAACATAAGCAACATTGTAAACTTCCCAAATACATTTCACAGTGTAATCCTTTCTATAATTCCTTTCCTATTTAAATGCAAACATAGTGGTCTGTGGGAAAGATGTGTACATTTATCTATCATATACATATAACATGAATGAATCATTGTACTATACAAATCAACACAATGCCGAACTTTAGACACTTCTACACTACAGAGACAAATTCTCTTCGAGGTGAAAACCTTTAAAATTACACCATCAATCAGAATTACAGAAAACACCAAACAGATTTAATACCTGATAATCACAAATTTTTACCATATTCAAATATCAATATATTTCAGCTTTGTTGAAAAGTGTTACTGTTTAACATATCATACCATGACAAGACATTAAGGTTTTGTCAGTGTCACCTGTAAGGAACAGGTTGTCATAGGAACTAAAGAGTCATGCAGACTTACACTGACACACCTATTTTCCTATCCTGAATGGCACAAAAGCAAATAGGATCCAGAAAAAATGTCCAAGAAATTTAGTTCCTTTGTTAAGGCAATTGTAGAGATGTTCATAATGTGCAAAGCCTTGAGAAAAACATAGTAATTGATATCTCTATTAACTATAACAAGAAATAGTAAAATGAATAGTAATATCTTACCACCATTGCTGTGGGACACTGACTAACATCCCTGGTGTGGAGGATTCTACCTTATACTAATACTTATTATATATACAGACACCTGTCGTTAGTGCAACCAATCCCACCTGTACCTTCTGTCTACCTGTCCTATTGTTACCTGTGTAAGTTTATTGAAAATAACTACCACATACTTAAAGGTACTTAGGATGTTCAATGAATAGCCAGGTATACTGATCTAACAACCTATAATCAGGTAACAAAACATCTCTAATTTACCTGTCATTTACCTGTCACTTACCTGTCCTTACCAGACAATACCTGTCTCACTGAACACAGAATGCACATTATTACACCAACATCAAATATAATCAGTGAATTTCAATGTTTAAACAGAAATAGATGTTGTGGAAAATTGGAAAAGTCTTTAAAATGATAATCCATAAAGATCTTAATATGTTAATTCGTAGGACGAATTGTAAAACATTTCACAGAGTACAAATCCCTTTATTTGAACCAGTTAACATGATTATATAGTACACTTATTATCACAGAAGGTGGTTTAATCATAAAATGTACATATAAATCTTTTAAATCAATTGTAAAATCATTGTTTATAGCTAACATAGATAACAATTCACATGTAAAACATATGATTGTTTTTCTCAAAAACAATCAGTTGACTGAAAAACTTTTTCTTAAAATCTGTAAAGCAGACTAGAATTACCGGTATATCATAATATCTATATTCTGAGAGCTCTTGAAAAATTAAGCTCTTCAATATGGAGATAATAATATGTTGAGTGTTGGAAGTACTTTAAATTAAACCAAATATTAAAAACACATCATGTTTAATATACAGTGGCTCAGCTATCCTGCTACCTTAAGATGGCCATTAAGATCTGAACCATTTTGTTATCTGATGTCTTCAGATCACCGATTTTAAAAACATTATCATAAAGATGATTTTAACCTAGCTTTTACAAAATATGAAAAAGCTTTTCTCCGCAGGAAATTCACAAATCGTAATTACTATAATATAAATTCTTATATCCAATTTTTTCCACAGATCAGTAGGAAAGAGGTGAATACAGTGCTTTTCATAAAATCTCCCCGAAGTACTGCTGGTTCAAGTGCCCTAATCTGATAATGTATATAATTATGTTTATGATTTATAGATAAAACTCCTGGCTATGGTCCAGGTCCCGAGTATACCTGTGCCAGAGCCCTTCCCTCCCAGTCTCCTCAACACTTACACACACTCCCAGAGATCAGGTATCTAACGAGATAATAGGTACGGCAAACATTCCTGTATCAACTATCCTAATCTTGTAATGGAGGTACAGAGTACATGACATAACCAATATGTAATGAAAAGTAATTGGAAAATGAAAGTACAAGGAGTTGGTTTAGTTCAATCAGAGAAACAATTTTCATTGCTTGGCACATACAGAATGTTTGGAATGACTATAATCTGTTAGATTTATCTCCCTTGTATAGGAAAATGAACAAGCATTCCAGAAGATCACACCAGTCTTTGTACATATGAAAAGAAAAAAATTTTTTGTACATAATACACATTCTTTTTTTCAATTGTTGATATCTTTTAAACAATTTTATGTGTTTAAAGGCCCAATATACGTAACTTTCGGCAAAAGTTGAATAGAAAATCAAGCCTAATAACTTATTATATTAAGATTAACTGATACCAGCAATATTCAAGATGGATTCTTCAAGGTTACTGGTACAGAAACAGTTGATTGTAAACACACGTCCATTTCGAACTGTCCTCTACCTTCGGTTTGTTGTTGAAAGTGGGCCCCACCTGAATTATTTTCAATTCTTTGGATTTTTTTTTTGTAAGAATTTCTTGTTAGTTAGCGCTCAGGTTTACTTTGTTTTAGGCTTATTTTTGGACGGTTATCAACTAGATTTTTTTATTCTTTTCAGAAAACCGATTTTTTTTTCTGAAGTTACATATATTGGGCCTTTAATTGAACTTTTTCAGGTTTGAAAAGAATTGGAAAAAGATTCAAAAATAGGGGAGACATCAAAAGTTGAAAAGAAATATTAGTTAAAAAGAAAATATATTTAAGGACAAGGATTTATTTTTAGGAAGTAAATGGGACAAACTAACGGACAGTTTGATATGATATGTAAACATACATTAACACATCTGTCACTACCTGTATATGTATGTGTATACTGTATGTACATATATTTGTATGTGGTGTATACATGTATACTACTGTTCCAAACACTTTACCATAACAATTAAGCCACCTCTATCACTTAAAACTTTTCTGTATTCACCCATCTGTCAGTTATTATAAACACAAAACCTCCATCTTTGATCAGCTACTTGGCAACATATCAGAAAGTTTCCCTACAAAATATGTCTGAACAGCTACTGTTGAAATTCACACCAACAAAATGTTCTGTTACCTGAACTTTACTGGGAGTTGATAATCATATAAATGGACTGGTGAGTATTTGACCTTTGACCTTTGATAAAATGAGGTGGTCAAGTAACTCCAGCCACTACTTAGGTCGTCATTCAACTCATTCACCCCTAAAATCACATTTGAACCCTTCCAATTCAAAGGATGGAATAGTTCATAATGGAATTTCAGGGGTGAATGAGTTGAAATTACTCAGTTTATTATAGAATCTATCAACTAAGTGTCCAAAATTGAGTCGAACTACTTCTATGAATGGTCAAGCTATGTTGACCGCCACACTCCTGGTCAGCTTCATTTTGACCGCCACACTCTTAGTCAAGTTTCATTTAGACCGCCACATTCCTGGTCAGTTTATTCTGGAACCTAACACTTATGTATGAGAAACCTTATATAGATTTGTCCCTTCCTGAAGTAGCCACTTCACACCTTAACACCTTATGTCACTTTCCCGATTTCTGATAATGGCGATCGAGGCGTTTCCTCCGAATGTAAAGGAATTGTTGTTACAACAGCCGGCTGTTTAACCAATAAACACTTACCGATTCCGTACGAAAAGTAACAGTGTGTTACACTCCCTTATAAACCTTGTGCAAATATCAACATCAGACCCCGGAGTAAATATTTAACAACGTAAACGATTAAAAGTGATTCAATCCACAAACTAACAGTAATCAATCTTGATCGCCATGATCCCCCCCCCCCTCTTCTTTTACAAATTGCCCCATAAATCATACAAAAAAGATGAACTGCCAATTGCCCTTGATCGATTTCTTTGGTTTACATAATAATTAATGTGTCAAATCACATTTTTATTGGCTATTGGTAGTCATAAATAATTTTAATATCTGTAAACATTACATTTTTTTAAAAGATATTAAGGATGCATGTCCCACTTTTTTGCAGGTTTTGAAATTTGGAACAGGGATCCTTAATACATAAAATCACCCAAACATTTCTCAATAAATTGGAATGGCCAAACATCCCCACAACAATCTTATGACAGGTTAGCATTTAGAATGGTGGATATTTGCTTTTTCAATTTAGTTTGTTTTAAATAACTTTTTAGTACAAGTAGGATCCTATGTAGAATACAGTGCACTCCTCTTTATATCATGTTGCATTTGTCAGACAAAAACATGATATTAATAGGAATGTGACATTAACAGAAACATGTTTTTTTCCACTAAATCTAGTGCATTTCCAATCCCATAACTAAAAAGTAAGCTATTCAATGTACATATGAAGATGTATCAATCAATAGATAACATTATTCAATTAAAAATCATTTGGGGGGCTTATATTTTATTTTCTATGTAATATTTTGTACAAGTTGTGATTGGTTAAAGAAACATGATATTAAGAAGAATTCACCACAAAATACATGATATTAACCAAATAAAATGACATAGATTATATATAGCGAAAAATGGTGCTTGGGAAAAACATGATATAAAGATGAATGTGATATTAACAGGAGTGATATTAAGTGGAGTCCACTGTAGTAGACATGGGGAGGGGAGGGGAGTTGGTTTTATCGTAACTCCTCAAAGGTCTTTTAGTCTGGGACATACACCATTCATGCCAAACAAAATTCTTTACATTTCTTCACTATCAGATCAATGAAAACCAGAATTTCCTTTGTAAAATTTTAGATTAAAATACTCTATTGAATAAGTTGATTTAAATCTTGCCTGTATATCTGACTGAGCAGGTGAAACCTGTCCTTTGTTCTCTGATTGGGCAGGTGAAAGAAATTCCGTCTACCTGTACGTCAGCTGTTATCAAACTTGATGATTATAAAGATTATCAGATTTTAAAAGGTTATCAGATCGACAAGTATGCATCACTGTTCATTGATAAAAACCAAACTTAGGGCCATTTAGTATGCTCTTGTAATTTCCTTGTGACATGTAATATCAACTGAAAGCCATGTTTTGTCCTAAAATAATTTCACATGTGCTTTAACTTTTTCACACCTGAAGTTTAAAATGAACTTTTCTAACCTTTGAATTGGAAGAGTTTAAATGTGTCTCTAGGGGTGAATGAGATTATCTTGTAGCCCTTGTATCCGGGGTTGGTATCTCCTTCTGTCGTGTATTTTTGTGTCGTGTTCACTTCTGGACACTGAGGAAAAATTATATAGATAGTGCCATCGCTGGGACTCGAACCTGCGACCCTTGGCTCTCCAGCCGAATAAACTACCGCTGAGGTAAAGTACAGCTCCCTACAGCTCACACTAGTAAGGCAACCCAATCAATGCTCATCTTCTACACTGATATTGTGTGTCGAGCTGTCCGTGTTGAGTTATAAGACGGGGATATTAGATATTACATCAATCTTACCTTGTCAGATTTGTTCGACAAACTTAAATCCATTTTAGTCATCTTCGTCCTTCGATTGACAAGAAATTGACAAAGTACATCGATAGGTATTTAGAGTAGATCTTGACAATCGGAGACAACGCCATATAGATCGGTCTCCATATCTTAACACTATAGAGTATAATATCCAACCATACCTTACGTGATAAGGTATGACACGATTGTTTGTAGGTTTATGACGTGACTGGAAGGACACAGTACAGTACATACTCAATTTCACACAGTATTTCCACAACTGATCTTTTAAGTATACAAACCACGCCTACGTCTAATTACTGAATTAGCGTAAAGGTCCACAAATACTGAATCAAAGAAATTTTTCGTAGAATCCTTAAAAACCGAACCTAAATGTTGTTTAAAATCATTTTCAGACAAGGAATATCATCTCTTTCAAACATTTCAATACTTGGAATAAAAATTCTTGAAGGTTTGATATAAGGATTTCAGATTTATAAAATTCTAAATTAATTTATTATCATCATTATTTAGGTATGTCTGCCATATAGACACGAGTGGTTTTGATAGTCTGTATCTCTCGACTTTCCTCAACAGTATCATTACACCTGGCTACACCTGTAACGAACAGCCAGTCAGGTAATTACCTGAAGCAGGTATCCTAGGTATAAGGTGATGCTAGGTAGTGTCCACTTACAGGTGAGTGTGGGCGGTGGTACAGGTATGTCATACAAGACTCGTTAGTAAATATACCTGTCCAGTCTACTTTATCACAGATCAACAAGTTTGTCACACCTGAGATTTAACCCGAGATTTCATAATGGACTATTCCATCCTTTGAAAGGGAAAAGTTTAAATGTGTCATTATAGGGCTAAATGAATTAATGTAATGGAGCAACAGCAAATATAGATAAATTTGTCAATAGTACATTTTGTTAAATATTTGGTATATCTCTGTGACACTGCATACAACAATCTGACAATCACACCAGTGATTAAGGAACTGACTCAGCCTGCCTCCAGCCATCTACCATCACTAACCAGGGCTCAACATCAAAGTAAAAGTTTCATAATACCTTAAGCCTCCTAAATGACCACCAAAGGTCCTCCAGCTTGACCACTAAATACCTAGTGACCAATCACTGTATTATCTACTTGACCACTTAATACTTTCTGCTTCATCATAAATCTTCAAACTTCACCATCAAATCTACTGTTCAGTTAGCTTGAATGCATTCACCCCTAAAAACACATTTGAAATCTTCCCAGTCAAAGGATGGAATAGTTCATAATTAATTTCATGGGTGAATGAGTTTCTGTTAACATATTTCTAATATTTGTCATGGTTTATTTTTAGGCTGTTTGAATACTCAACATCAATATCCTCCCCTACTTTTCTTTATAATTTTCCATAGAAAACTGACAGGTTGTAGATTTCAAGTATGGATTCTTTAACATGTAGATGTAGATAAAACTCACTTTTCAGCTGCTGTTTGTCAAGGTCAATAAACATGAAGAATTTAATTCCTGCCTTTAAAAGTCTCCCTATATATAGCTAGCTCTCCAAGCAAACTAATGAGCAAGCATCAAATCAATGCATCAATGCCAAGAATTTGACCCATGGAGAATGTATATATAGGTGTGCATATTTTCAGCAGAATGTCAATTAAAACATGTCAACAATAATTGTACTATAGACACTGATATGTCTGTACCACCCAGCACCATGTCATAAACCTTAGGTCAGTCTGTCCCAATACCTCTCCCTCAACCAATCCATAAGGAAGGTTAACAAGCTCCTACCCCCCCCTCCCCATTCTTACCCCAGAATTATTACACTGAATTATGAAGCATAAATTCCTAGCTCTAATCATCTTCACCACCTTTTCTCACTGTCTCCATCTTTCCAAATGTTAAAGAATCCATACTTGAATTCCTTCAGCCCCCCCCCCCCCCCCCCGCAACTCCAACCCAAGTTCAAAATACATCACAACATACATACAAATACCCCCTCCCCAAGTAATACATAATGCAGAACACAAACTACAGTCCTTTAAACAGTTAGAACACAAAAGATGGAGGAGGTACCCCTACCCCCTCCCCCCCAACCCTCATCCCTCCAACCCCTACCTCAATATTACTAATTATCAGGCTACAAGCTGGTTTAAATTTAAAACATAAATAATTGTAACACATAATGAACTGCAAACACCTGGAATAACTTACCCTGGTATCATAAACCTCCTGCATCCCTCTGGTGGTAATTCCACACACAGAGAATAACTTTCTTCTCGCACATCAAATATCCCGTTATACCTGATCACTACCCTCCACCGATCCTATTATCATAGTTCTAAATCAGCGATAAAACTTACAGTACTTTGGGCTTAGTACTTTGTTTTCCTTTTTTTTTCAATCAAATAAAGACATCCTTTTTTTCACATTTCAACAATTTCCCGTCTAGTATCCAATGTGGAACAAGGGATTGAAATGTCTGCCCAACTGTTCTGTACGAACTGACCAGTCGAATACAATTGACCATCTGCCCAGTCAACAATAAATCCATTATACTCCTTATTATAATATGCCTTATCCCACTTATTCAAATATTCAAATTAACCTTGGGGGACGAAATACGAAACCCTGAAACTTCCTACACTTCATTAAACTTGAAAGCATGGCAACTACCGTCTAAGCATCTACGTCATGTCCGAGCTATTTTCTTTTCCTGCACATAAAAAGGAACATGATTGAAGCCACTTTATTTCGCCTTTTTTTCTTTTGTTTGTGTTTCGTTTTTACCTGGGACGACTTCCTATTCCAATTTTAAATCAGGCAGATCTAGTGATCCTGGTCTCGACCAGCCGTCACGCACATGCCGTAGACAATACTCTGCCTTACAGTAAATATCTAGCCAATACGCCATGAAAACAGATAATTTTTACTTAAAACTTCACAGCACATGCCGTTCAATAATCAATTTCCTATCTCATTTCATCTCTGGCTTTGCTGTGGAATTCCAGTGCTGGCTTGCATGAGCTAATTTCATAGAAAAAAATCAGGAATTTTCAAACAAATCAATATCAGCTCTGATAGGTAAATTGTTAACAGTAGAAAATCAAGGTAAAAAGTAAACAGGTATTTCATTAACTTCGTATAAAACTGGAAACAAGAACATTTTCACAATTGTTAATTAGGTAGGTATTTACAATTTGGTAAGTTCATAACTAACATGGATGGGACCAGGTGTTAAATTAGTCACTGATATATATCAGCAAATAAATAAATCTGCAGACTTTTAACCTGTTAGGGTTGTTAATCAGAAATACAAATATGATTTATATCCATTCAGATCAGAATTACAACACCAAGCCCAATGTGAATGAACATTTCAGAATTGACTCGCTCATCCCTGAAGCTTCATTATGAACCATTCCAACCTTTAAATCGGAAGAGTTCAAATCTGTGATCAGGGGTGAATGAATTTACCAGGTATATGCATAGGAAACATATTAAAACTACAGTTAAAGGCCGATATTATTGATATTAATGGATTTTTTTTTCATCATTTCTTTTTAAATGATATTGAAACCTATATTCTGCACTGTCATGTGGTGAGAAAAATTAATGAAATATTCTTGTCATGACTCGACCAATGATGATAGGCCAAAATTTATTAAAAGCCAATTGATATGATTAAATTAAAAAAATTGCATGAAGATAATTGATTCACTGGGGAAAAAAAACAAATATCATTAACTATAAAAAGATTTCATTACAATTTCCTGCGGTATGATTATTTCTAAATTAAAATATTCGTATTTTAGGATATCATTACACATGAAGATATGATTGCAAGGTGTCAGGTTAAATATGGAAATAATGAGAGTTATTGCTATGTGTATTTGATAACATGGACAATACTGAGAAGGAGTCTTTTCATCCCAACATCTACTAAACCAAATGTCCAATACCAAGCTATAGACTTACATCATGCTGAGAAAAAATGACCTGGTTCACTGTATGTCACTTCATGACTGTACGCAGTGACTAATGGCTATTTACAGAGGCAATATACTTTTACAACACGTTTACTTCAGTGCCACTTGTCTATGTTCTTTTTAAATTCATTTTATAGCAATCACTCTTGTTAGCCTGGATGCTGAGAAGTAGGAGTTTGTAGTGGGCAGAAGTCTGAGTACCTGGGAGGTAACCCCAAACCTTAATTTTCATGTCTGATGGAGGTATCAGACCATGGCTGCCTTGGTTGCCAAATTCACTGCACTGCCTGACCTTTGAATAATTTTGATTCATAAAATTCATTAATTCAACTCTGAAAACACATTTTAACTCTTCAAATTCAAAGGTTGGTATATAGTTCACTATTTAGTTTCAGGGGGTAAATGAGTTAATGAGATGTTGAGACTTATCACCTTTCAATGAAGCCTATCACAGCCTATGGTATATAGGACTTGTTCCCAGGGTCAGCCTATCACAGCCTATGGTATATAGGACTTGTTCCCAGGGTCAGCCTATCACAGCCTATGGTATATAGGACTTGTTCCCAGGGTCAGCCTATCACAGCCTATGGTACATAATTATAATCTCAGGACTTTCCCTGGGGTCAGCAGAGTTCTCCTGTCAACAGACTTGACATTCCATTACTTTACCAGGCAGGTTTATCTCAGTCTTGCTGCCTGTGTAACATTCCTAGTCTTACTGGTGTCACTTACAACCCTCACCTATTTCTCAGGTCACACAAGGTCATCCAGGAAAAACAACAACAGCTGACATACTTCATGATACAGTTCACTTTCATCTGATATATATGAGAGATATGACAGATTTCAATCACTTTTTTATAGTTATGTAATCCACCCATATTTATCTCATCAAGTATCAACATTGATCATAAAAGAATAACCCTTCATACTGACTAGAATGTCAAATCTTTCTGAAATTGAATCTTTTCAACATTTTTTTCTTAAAACTGTCACAACCAGTAAAACATTCAAACATGTTGATCAGAGGATAAGAAAGATATGTGATCTCCATCAGACCTTTATCTGATGGAAGTAACAGAACACAGGTTCGCAGGTATTAGTGAAAATGAACAGGAATTTCACAGTATAGGTTGCTATGGTCAAATAAAACATACTTGTTGTGCTATAAGAACCGATTATATGCCCCTTACTTGATAACATGAATCAATTAACATGTTCACCCCTGGAAACATATTGGAGTTTTTCCAATTCAAAGACTGGAATAGTTTATTATGAAATGTCAGGGGTGAATAAGTTAGTCATATTAATGATATTAATCTAGAATAACGCTACAATGATGACCTACATATAGAATATGATAATCATAAAGAACAGCTACTCAGAGATCACCAAAATAAAACTCTTCACCGATATAAACAGAACACCATATCAAAGAAAACATTCCTTTTTTATCAACTTATAATGACAATCACGGCAGTATAATATTAGACATTTGAATTGATCCGTGTATAAGTATTCTAGCAATATATAACTTACCAGATAGACCTATGATATAGATTCTCCACAGGTGTAACTGTATTGAGATGGAGGTATACCCCCTGGCCTACATCCACCTCCTCTGCCCTCAATGAAGTGAATCCCCCTTGTACAACAGACCTGGTATAACACAGGTGTAACTGTATTGAGATGGAGGTATACCCCCTGGCCTACATCCTCCTCTGCCCTCAGTGAAGTGAATCCCCCCTGTACAACAGACCTGGTATAACACAGGTGTACCTGTATTGAGATGGAGGTATCCCCCCTGGCCTACATCCTCCTCTGCCCTCAATGAAGTGAATCCCCCTTGTACAACAGACCTGGTATAACACAGGTGTAACTGTATTGAGATGGAGGTATACCCCCTGGCCTACCTCCTCCTCCTCTGCCCTAAGTAAAGTGAATCCCCCCCTGTACAACAGACCTGGTATAACACAGGTGTAACTGTATTGAGATGGAGGTATACCCCCTGGCCTACATCCTCCTCCTCTGCCCTCAGTGAAGTGAATCCCCCCCTGTACAACAGACCTGGTATAACACAGGTGTAACTGTATTGAGATGGAGGTATACCCCCTGGCCTACCTCTTCCTCCTCTGCCCTCAGTAAAGTGAATCCCCCCCTGTACAACAGACCTGGTATTACACCCAAATCTCTAGCACTACCAGTCACCGAGTTTACTTTCACTGCTTCTATATTCATGGTTCTAATTCTCAAATGTCAAATTACAGAATTTCAAAAATGTTTGACCTGTAAACTAGGGTTGAATTCTTCTAATTACTGAACATTTATCAAATTTTCACATTTTTTAATCTAACAAACTCAGTTTTATGAGGTACAAACATTCTCTAAGCTATATATACAGCAAAAGTGGGATAGGAGAAACATATTTATTTAATTACAATAGGAGCTCATAAAGTAAGGAGTGGGAAAGATTGGTGGGGGGGGGGGGGGGGGATAGCTCACAGATAGTCGAAGGGGGCCGGGGGAGGAATAAAGTTACAAAGGAGGGAGAGGAAAGCAAGAAAAGAAACCTGAATGATTCCTGGTCAAGAATTGACAGTTCCCAGATGTAATATAAATACAAAAACAGTCGGGCTGGAGGAGTCTGGATGTAAATGTCAAATGTAATTCTTTACTTTACACTGGAGTCGGTCTTACATGGAATTACGTACATTGATTCAAAATTTTATATTTAATAAGAAGAAGTTGAAAAAATCATTTGTTTCATGCAACACTTTGTATACACATAAATCTGAAATCACAAACAGCATAAACAGTGTTATACATCTAGAACCAGTATACAGCGTTGAAACCCCGCCAAAAGTCCACCCGCTGTGAATAACTTACAACACCCTTCAGTATTTCAAAATTTATTCCATCCTCCCGTTTTTAACTCATGATTTTAAAGGTCAGCATGTATATGAGATAAATCTGTAGAATATGGAGTATAAGTGATACTAAACACACTAGACTATATAGATCACGTGGCAGAGTACAGTATGTTAGTAAACAAATCTCAGCACCAGCTTCCCCGCCAACCATTTAATGGTACCCAGCACTTACCACTACATATCCTGTACGATTCCTGGTGGAGAATTGACAGTTCCCAGACTAAACACACCAAACACAGTGTAGAACTGTTCCTAAACAATCCGGTTGTACACTTGTGTAACCTGTCGTGTTGTGGTACAAATCCTATTTATGTAGAGAGATCCACCTGTTCTGTATATGTATCACACACACAAAGCGTAGGAGCCACTCCACACATGTAGAACTAGGGACACACACCACACTCCTATACTCCTAGCCTATGTAAGACAGATCCATGTCAACCCTGCTACCCCATACACCAAACCGTGGCATTTACTACAATGTAAATACCGCGGCCAATCTTCAGTGTACTATTGATGTTAAACACATTCTGTCCGCCAATGTTATAAAACATATGTACACACAGATTTTCAGGTCAGCTTCTAATCAACTGCTGTGTCTGTACAGTGTTAAACGGCATTTATCCTTCCATAAATGTCTACTGGTGCCTCTGAATAGTGTAACCTGGTCTACCTCATCCACTGATCATCTCTGTAGTATACAACCTGTTCCGTCTGACAATCTGTTCTACCTGACAACCTGTTCTACCTGACAACCTGTTCTATCAGACAACATGTCTTTTATGTCACTGGTATATCTCATTTTACCGGGAATAAGCCCCTTCTCAAGAATAAGCCCCCTTCCCTCTTTGGCAAAGGTTCTTGGAACAGGGTGGGAGCCTGTGAATAAGCCCCAACCTAAATTTAGTACATTACTTGTTTACTAAATTCACTGATCAATTACATGGCGGGTGTCATCGATGAAGCAGAAGACGCTTACCCTTCCAGAACACCTGGTCTTATTCTCTTGTACTCCATGTAAACCTTTCCTTCGTTCATATTTTGCCCGGTTTAATCGATTTTGAGTTCAGATTATGATTTTGTTAATGCTTCAGTATTCTCTAATTTATTTTTAGACATTCAGGGATATATTCAAAAGGGAGATAACTTAACAAAAAAATATACTTATAGTGATAGTTTTATAATCATCCTCAAATGCTACAATCAGATTTATTCTAGGCATTATTTGTCTGTAAATATAAATTGAAATTGTCATACATTCATGTTTTGTTTGGTAACAAATTATATCTTGAAAAAGGGGGTAAATTATTAACATTTAGGCTCTGAAAAGATTTGAGGAGCAAATTTAAGTTAAAAGTGTTTTTCATATGTTTTTAAGTTTTGTGATACTAGTGCCAAACTGTAAAAATCTCTGACATACAAGCTGTAATCTAGGTATAAGTACGTAATTACAGAATAAACGTGATCTTTTCAAGTAATTTAAATCCTTCTTAATGTCAATGAACTTCTAAATATTAATCTGCTCGCATGAATTCAACAAAAATTTAATCTGGTGACTTCTGGACTCTATGAAAATGGGGGCAGGTGATTTTAGTATTAAATTATTAGTCAATTTAATGCTTTGTTAAGTGCTCGGTATGTGTACAGATCCTGTACTGCAGTCTAATTATAGGATGTGAGATTTTCTTTCAAATTTACACAGAAAATGTTTTAGAAGAGATCCGTCTCTAACTGTAGAAGTTTAAAATACCTGGTAGTTAAGTTGTCATTAAATTTCTTTTATAATTCAGCAAATTAAAAACGCAGAATAATATTTCATTCAGCTTTTAAACAAATTTTTAAAATTCTTCTACCACTCAGTTAAATGTTACCTACTTGTATGGGATATATATATACAGGTCTTGTATGAGAGATTTCATTTCCATATTGAATGTTTAGGTTCCCTTCAGTCATTAATCTGTTAGCTTTAAAGATCCTGTCTCACTGCACTGTGGTTTTTCCTATACAGTAACCTCCCTTAAGGATTCTTGTCCCACACTGTGATTTTCAATGATAAAGTTATCTCCCCTCAAGGAACTATTTAGTGTATTTTCAAAAAAAACTTGTATTATTGAAATATTTAATGCTGCATGAATTTGAAATATGAACAAAAAAACCTTCCCCCATATGAAATTATAGTTTTTCATGCATACATGTATTATGTATGCGAAGTTTGATGACAATCGGATCAGTGATTATATAATTAAGCTGGTTATATATAACCAAAGGACAGGACGGGACGCGGCGGGCATGGGTAACACTATATGCCCCCCCCCCCATTTCATGGTGGGGGCATAAAAATGTTTTAAATATAATCAAGCTTTATATTCAAGCTAACAAAGCTTCGTGAGTCTGTTGAAGGTCAGAATGTCACATGTCACTGATTGGCCCAGGAACATGTAAATCATCAGTATAGGGCTACAATAACACTGTTATAATTCAGAGGAAGATCTACAGAGCATGTTCTAACAAAGACTCTTGTCATGTACCTGTACAGCAGGGAAAATATCAAACATGCTGAATGCCAGAAAAATGATTTACATTAGGGCCTTCTCGTTCTGTCAAAAGGCTGACTGGAAAAAATGTAGCACAGCATGTCTGTGTCAAAATTTAGTAATAAAACTTGTGTTGTTGGGCATGTAGTGGTAAAAACATTGTACTATTCAGGGTCATCACTCTACAATCGATCTATGTGTGTCGCAGAATTAAATCTATTGACCGAATCTGGTCAGCAAAATATCTAGTGTCTGTTTCAAACTGATTCATCAGAAAGATCACACACAAAATTGTGTCTTAATTTCAATCTTATTGACTAAATGGTCAATTCTGATGTCCTAGAATCAAATTAATGATTTAGCAAAAACAATTACCAATATTATACAATGTATTTGTACTTTTAATGATTCTCAAAATAAATCCAGGCTATTGGTAAAGTGGATAATGTATTTTTTACATTTCAGGAAAAATTCTTTTGAAAATCCTTTTTTATATTTTTAAGGACATTTTAGAAACAACCTATAGCTAAGCTAGTCACCATCCATTATAGTGAGAGAATGTAATGAATTATTTACGACTGATAAAGGCTCAAGCTGGCAAAGTTGTGGACTCCTGACAATATCACTGGGTAATTAATACGGGCTAATTCATTACCATAATACACTGTAGACTCCAGCAAATAGGAGGTATTTATAGCTTTATGATAATTAATAGGAAAACAATCGACACTCCTGGGTATTTCATTGTTATAATACACTGTAGACTCCAGCAAGTATGAGGTATTTATAGCTTTATGATAATTAATAGGAAAACAATCGACACTCTTGGATATTTCATTGTTATAATACAGTGTAGACTCAAGAAATAAGAGGTATTTATAGCTTTATGATATTTAATAGGAAAAAAATTGACACTCCTGGATATTTCATTGTTATAATACAGTGTAGACTCAAGAAATAAGAGGTATTTATAGCTTTATGATAATTAATAGGAAAACAATCGACACTCTTGGGTATTTCATAATGATAATACAATGTAGACTCAAGAAATATGAGGTATAAATAGCTTTATGATAATTAATAGGAAAACAATCGACACTCTTGGGTATTTCATTGTTATAATACAATGTAGACTCAAGAAATATGAGGTATAAATAGTTTCATGATAATTAATAGGAAAACAATCGACACTTCTGGATAAATCATTATTGTAATACAATGTATAGACTCAAGAAATATGAGGTATTTTATAGCTTCATGATAATTAACAGGAAAACAATCATCACTCCTGGATATTTCATTGTTATAATGCAATGTAGACTCTAGAAATATGAGGTATTTACAGATTTATGATAATTAATAGGAAAACAATCGACACTTCTGGATATTTCATTGTTATAATACAATGTAGACTCAAGAAATATGAGATATTTTATAGCTTCATGATAATTAATAGGAAAACAATCAACACTCCCTGAGTGTTGTACCAAGGAACCACATGTGTACGTTAAGTCACATGTGTACATGTTATAGGAACATATAGCAGCTCTTTGTTTGACTGATAACCTTATCTGGGAAATACTTCAGGACTTTGTTGTGGATAGAATGACACTTTGATGACTCAGAGTAAACTGTCAGTGTTTGTACAACATAAGGAGACAAAGATAAATACAGTTGTTTGTAAGCTAAGAAACACAATCAAAATGTCAAATTGATTTTCTGCAAAATTTTTTCCAAGTACAGGTACAGAAATATCAGCTGAAGTTTTTATTTAATACCGATTGTGTGTAGCTGTTATATTTTAAACAGCTTTTAACCAATGTCTCTCTATTTACTTAAGTTATCTACATACTGGCTATTCAATTTGAAGAGTTATGGAATTCTGTCCCACAAGAATATTGATTTCAAAATTCTTTTTGTTATAATTCTTTGTAGGTTATTTTTTATAGATATTGATGTACCTTTGCTTTAAGACGTTACCTCGTAAGGTACGAAGGAATTAATCAATTGACTCAGTAGTGATTTAATTAGGAAATCATACCGAATTAATTTATACTTATCAGAGAAATAACAAGTGAAAAGATTTATCAACCACAGTGGTATAATCTTAGATAGTCAAGTTTGAAAATGCAGGGGAAAAAGAGTATTACCTCTCCCCTGAGGACACATTTAAACTCTTCCAATTCAAAGGTTGGAAGAGTTCATTATGATTTCAGGGGTGCTTGAGTAAATTTGAATTTCTGCTACAGTGTAACAGATAGGACCCTTTATCTTGTACAAAAATTACAATCTTACAATAAGATTAGTGATGAATATCCAAAAAATGTCCAATTTTCACTTGTTACAGGACCCTATATCTTGTACCAAAATCACAGCCTGACAATTAATTAATGTATATATGGAGAAAAAAAGTCCAGTTTAATTAATGACCACAGTATCAAAGCTGACCTGAGTGTCAGTCCAGAGGACAGTGTATCATTAGTTACCGGTCAGCTCTCTATATATTATATTACTACTCTGGTCACTCTGTATGTATATAATTAATTATATTCTAGTAGAACACCTGGCACATGTACATAGACTGACCGGTCACATGGTCAGTTAGCTGACCCTAGGTGTAGGTGTGTGTGTTAAGGTTGCTGTATTAATATATCCCACCTGGCTTTAAGCCTATCAAAGCCAGAATTACATTATACCATAATATGTAGAGTACATGTCTGGAAAACACTAGAATATCAAAGCCAGAATTTATATCTACATTCTGTACCTGGTACTTACATTGTAACAAATGTAGGATACATAGCTGGAAAACACTAGCCTATCAAAGCCAGAATTTATATCTACCCGGTACTTACATTGTACCAAATGTGATATCTCGAAAACACTAGAATATCAAAATCAGAACTTATCTCTACCTAGCTGGTACTTACATTGTACCAAATGTAGAGTATGTGGCTGCAGGAAACCACTAGCCCCTAATGTTACAGTTCAAAAATCAACACTTATAACTTCACACAGTTCCTTAGGTACGAGTGTAAAACTTGGTAAAAATCTCTTATGCTTGTGATCTTAGCAGTGATCATAGAATGTTCAAGGCGATATGAAATATTTGTCAATCAATTCACCAGTATGATTAAAATGGCTTTAATTAATACACTAAATATTAGATTTACTACTAGTAATGTAAAGTATCATATCTTTTAGAAAGGTAATATAGAATATTGCATCTACTGGACGGGTAATAGAGATTATCTAGAAATTATACTCTAATGTTAAAATTGTAGACTTGAGCAAGTCTACGCCATTGAAGGACAGATGGCCCACGAGAGAATGGGTGGGGGTAAGCATTTCACCTGTACCGGATAGCAGGACGTAACGGACCATAAACCCTACTGTATACAGACTTTATTCTGTACATACCCTTGGTAAATCTTTAACTGTCTCGGGGGATACACACAATACATCATAACACATAAAACATAGTTCTACACCTTTCAGTGGAGTGTCTAAAAAAATACATAAAAAAACTGTACTGAATTTTAGACTTTGTAAAATGACTGAGTTTGAATAAAGACACATTGATCACTGTAAAACAATTTGAAATTCAAATGATCAAATGCAACTTTCAGAAAATCTCCTTTATAGTCAAAAACTTATTTATTTACTGTGCAGTTGAACTTAATTTAAAGGATGTAGCTGCTGCTTAATATACCGAATCGCGTTTGAGTTATCCCCCTTTAAAACTTTTGATCTCCACACCCTTTTAGTATTACCCATATAAGTAAGATCAAATTGACATTCAAGAAAGAATATTTACAGTCTACACTGACATACACTTGATAACCATTGTTCTACAGACTATCATTATCAACTCATAACTGTACTCAAACATGTGCCGAAATTCTATGACGTCGACAACAATACATACATGTGGGCAAAGCTATATTTGCAAATCCTCTAGTTTGAAACACAATTGTGTGACGTCACCAACAATAAACGTGGGCGGAGCTAACAACAATTTACAGAAATTTCATACTGTAACATTTATTGAACCATTCTCACGTTTATTAGTTTTGAAATGAAACCTGTGTCCAAAGATGGGACTATATATAATCAACAAAATAGTTACGGACATTTCACAGAAAGATACTGTTAATCTTTAAATCATTACAATGGCATATTTGTATGGAACTCTTTTTGGAAAGGAGATTGCAAAAAACTAGTGTGGCATACATCCTTAAAAAGAAATTCTGACAGAACACACAAGGGTTCATGACATATTTCATGGCAATTCAAAAGCAATTTGTCAGCACTTTTAACAGTCTGCCATGAATGAAATTGACAGAAAAAATGGAAAAACCATTTATGGGTTTTTTGCATGCAAGGTATGCAATTCTGTAATAAAACTTGGGTGATATCTAAAACCCAGATTTATGATTTACATGTTTCCATATATAGGTATTTTTGATAATAAGGACAGGTGTGTCAGGCGCATTATCATCACACCTGTAATTACAAACTGACGAGAGATCTAAACCAATACCTGACTTTAAATACTGACTCCCGACAAAGACGGCCCAGTTTGGGTCAAATTATTCCTACTTTGTTGGTGACTGGTATAAAAAAGATTCTTTAAAGATTACGTTATGTAAATTAGGTGTCATACCTGAGCTAACGATTTAGGTCACATCGGTAACAACAACAGAAGACATGTGGTTTCCTGAAATATTACGTCCAGTGTGTCTTTATACAGCCAAATAATAAAATAAATTTCAAGCTTCTTCAGAAATTGAGGATATCTCATATTTTGATTGATATAGATAGTATATTTAATAATTTACAGTACATTATTTAACTACTGGAGGAGGCACTCCGTGTGGAACCATTCTGTAGGCAAAATCTATAACCAACCTACCGTATATCACAGGCATGTTTAGGCAAAACATGTATTTGATCGACAAAATTTTCAAAAAAATTATCTAAACACAAAGAAGAAGCATTATGCAAAAATGTTACCTGCAATTCTGTGAATTCCCTTTGTTTTCCAGAAAGTTTGTGTAAAAACAAAACGGCAATATTTAAAGCAAATAGTTGTTTGACATAAACTCTGAAACCTGAGACACCTAGACAAAGCCATCTGTAAAAGTGTTACCTATAGATGTGAGAATTCCGTTCGATTTTCACAAAGTTTCTGTCCATGTGCTATAATGGGAATACTTTTAGCACCTCTGTCCTATCCTTCTCACCTGCCTGTTTCATCACAGGTACTAAATTGTAATCAATGCTGTCCATTGTACAGGTGTAAATAACTTACCTTTAAACTCTGCTCCTGATAAAGACGATCCGTAAACTGTCCCTCCAGGTAAATATTCAACAACAATAGAAATGCCAGGTAAAAATCCTAATCTCCTTAGGTAAACATAAACACTCAAAGAAACTGTTATCCTCAAAAAAGAAGAATTACATCAATTCTCATCTGGGAGACAACTTCCATGTCGTTCACGGGAGCTGACATCTTTACGGAGTTAGGCTGTCGAGAATGTCACACCGATTTGGTATCAGGAACTCTCTGGTATTGTTGAACTAGGGTCTGACCTCGACTAATACTGAATATATGACAAGCCACCCAGTCATTGTTATAAGCCACAACCTCCTCTATTACACCTGAACGTGCCGCAATTTTTTACCTGTGTATAGTCCGTTTCACAAAAACACTCTTCAAATCTAAATCCTATTAATCAATTAATATGTGGTTTTACCAGCCCACTGCCTTCTATGTTGGTGAATTTATGACACTTATCTCTACTTAGTTCAACAGAGAAAAGCAGTGATCAAGAAAGAAGTTAAGATTTTGAAAAAGACAAAAATCTGAAGCAGTGTCTGCTTGGTATAAAGAAGGGTCTTTCCCAAACCAGTGACTGACATATATGAGCTATAATAAACCGTACGGCTTTAAAATATGATTCTCCTGTCCTCTGTGTGCTATCAACCAAACATTCATTTTCATGCCCAAGCAGTTTCTTTCAAAGACAGAAAATAATTAAATATCGTAGATCTACCATACACACAGGCAAGGTGAGCTAGAACTATGGTAGTATGAGGTCTCTAATACTCTGGCATCATGGACTAGCTAACATACAGGCGATATAAACTAACAGACAGGTACTATTGGCCAATAACATACAGTCGATATAAACTAACAGACAACAGACAGGTAATAATGGCTGACACACAGGCAATATAAACTAACAGACAACAGACAGGCAATATTGGCCAATAACATACAGGCAATATAAACTAACAGACAGGCAATATTGGCCAATAACATACAGGCAATATAAACTAACAGACAACAGACAGGCAATATTGGCCAATAACATACAGGCAATATAAACTAACAGACAACAGACAGACAATATTGGCCAATAACATACAGGCAATATAAACTAACAGACAGGCAATATTGGCCAATAACATACAGGCAATATAAACTAACAGACAGGCAATATGAGCTAATTTAACACTTGGGCAATAACATCCAGGTGATATAAGAGCTAACATACAGGCAATATGGGTGGACACACAGGCAATATAGGTTGACACACAGGCAATATAGGTTGACACACAGGCAATATGGGTTGACACACAGGCAATATAGGTTGACACAGGCAATATAGGTTGACACAGGCAATATAGGTTGACACACAGGCAATATAGGTTGACACACAGGCAATATGGGTTGACACACAGGCAATATAGGTTGACACAGGCAATATAGGTTGACACAGGCAATATAGGTTGACACACAGGCAATATCGGTTGACACACAGGCAATATAGGTTGACACAGGCAATATAGGTTGACACACAGGCAATATAGGTTGACACACAGGCAATATAGGTTGACACACAGGCAATATAGGTTGACACACAGGCAATTATAGGTTGACACACAGGCAATACGGGTTGAAAGTGGCTGCACCACCTGACTAATAGGGTGGTCGGGTGGTGCAGTGGATAGCACCAAGGCAGCCGGGGTTCGATTCCCTGACCAGACGTGAAAAGGTATTGGGGTCACCTGCCCAACCCAGTGCTCCGGTTTCCTCCCACAATAAGACCCTTGCGCGATTACATCCAGGCCAACAAGAATGATTAATATAAGTTTAATAACTTGTTTCATAATTCTTGTTAATAAAAAAAGTATATATATATAATATGGGTTGACACACGAGTAACATGAGTTGACACACACAATATTATCTCAATATCATACAAAACCAAGGACAATTGCATTCTTATAAATGGATTCGGAATTGCACATTTTCTTGATTTCATTGACAGATATTAGGTACAGAGCCTGAGAACATTAAGGACCAGGGAAGTTGCTCTATTTGACATTTATTCTAATATATACCTATATAGGAACACCATGTTCTGTAAATTAACCATGGGGGTAAGAATATATGGTGAGGATTTGGTTATTTGTCTATCACAGAATCCGATAGATATAATGAGCAGTTCTATGTCTTTCTTACTGTCCTTGACTTGAAGTTCAATAACTGGCATGATTTATTACAAATGTTATCTTTTCAGAATCCAACCAATCTTGTCTTTCCACCTTCTTAGTATCGGATTTCCGCACAAAACTTTCTAAAAAATTCTCCAGCTCAAGCTCATGTTGCCTGCCCAACAGAACCCCACTGTCTGATCACTTAAACATAAACATTGTCTACCTTACCGTGATGAGATGGGTTTTGTACCGGAACAAATGGTTGAATATTCAATAGCCTACTTCCGAAATGAAAATAATATAGGATTTCAACTGGGGAACAATGTACCTGTTGGAACACAAAGACAAGGTAGAGGTGACCAGGTAAGTCTCCCCCACAGGTAAGATAAACCACACCTTTATGATTCTACAGGTAAAAATAAATTATTATTGTCTACACCGGATAATACACAGATATCTTGTACATTTATCATGGATTTAGATGGACGGTCATGAAAACTAAAACATTTGTTCCCTCTACAATCGCCCGGTGTGCAGGAGAATGTCGATGAAATATTCTAATTTACATGATAATGGCAGTGTATCATTGATACCTGGATCGATCAAATTACGATTTAGAACTGAAAAGAAATACCTGAAAGTAGGTCAGGTACCATAGGGTGTAAGGGCAGAGTCATCCAAAGTATTGTCCCCTTACCTAAAGGTGAGAGTGAAATATTTGTATCTGATATCAGAAATATAATTCATACCTACTTAATTTCAAAACACAGGCTGTGCTTTAAGACATTTTCAGCTGAGCAAAATACTAAATACTAAATAAAATCAGTTTTTTAACTCTACAGACAAAAACTATAATTATGCACTCATGTTAAAATCATATAACAATACTGTGATTGATTAAAGGCCCAATATACGTAACTTTCGGTAAAACTTGAAGCGAAAATAAAGTCTAATAAACTTATTATATTTATAGATTTAGTTAAGATTAACTGTTATCGGCAATATTCAAGATGATCGATTCTTTCGCGGTTACCGGTACTGCAGCAGTTGAAACACGCTATTTGTAAACATGCGTCCATTTCGAACCGTCTTTACCTTCGGTTTGTTGTTGAAGTGGGCCCCACCTGAATAATTTTCAATTCTTTGGATTTTTTGTCAAGAGTTTCTTGTTAGTTACTGCTCAGGTTTTCTTCGTTTTAGGCTTATTTATGCAATGTTATCAACTGTATTTTTTTTCAGAATTTTTCAGAATGACGAAAATTTCCCTGAAGTTAAGTATATTGGGCCTTTAAAAGCTGACAATACTCTCAAGTTTCTGAATCTTTAAATAAATTTCGAGTGTCATTTATAAAAGTAATTCATTATTGAAAAAAACTGCAGCTAGTAGAATTTCAATCTGTAAGGAATTTAAAGATCGTATGCTCTTTTAAATTGATCTGCACTCTGTAATGTAAATATATAGTCACAAACTTACTCACACATATTTAAGTGCTAAGCAAATACAATTTGAAAGGTATTGAAATTTAATTTGCACATTTAAATGCCGAGTTATCCATGTAGATGCGGTAATTTGGAAAAGTTCCATAATGGTTAGAACTCATTTAGATATTTTAAATGTGATTTTATATGCATTTGTCAACTGAGGTTTGAAACATATTGAATATCACTTATGCTTAATAGAAATAGTGACTCAATTTAATGCAATATATATTTAGAAAAAGCATGGCTCTCAATCATCAATTCAAGATATTTTATCACTAAGTATTTGTGGAAAAGGCAAAAAAAAGTTAAGATATATTGGTATTCACAACAATTTTGGTGAGAAATTTATAAGACATTTTGAAAACAAGTGAAAATGTCACAACCTACTATAAAGGCCTTATAATGACCTTCATTTTTTATTTTACTTGACCCAATTGGAATTAACTTTGGCCAGGACAGATAAAATACTTAGATTGAGGTCTGTGGATTATACAAATTCGAAATAACCTGGTTCTACAGGTAAAATGATATCCCATGACATCACGTGACACGCAAAACAAATATTGTGATGAATACTGCAATAAAATATTGCTATTTATCATGATACAAACCTTACAACCAGCTGGAGAGACCCAACTTTTCCCATACCCAGACGGGGAGACCCTAACAGTCGTAGCTCAATTACTTGTCTACATCAGATGACTGGAGAACTAGTAAGGTATATCAAACCACTTCATATGTCCAATTCACTCCACAAAGTTCAAAGGTCACAAAAAACCTACTTGAGTTCCCTTAATTGTGGCAATTTTCTACCTGTTTTAACAGAATTTACCTGTACTTGTTTTATAGCATACCTGTGATGATAAAGTCTTACTTGTTGATGACAAAATCTACCTGAACACAGGTGCTTACGACCTTGTTTTATATCAAGTCCTGTTATAACATTTCGCTAACAGCACTGAAGTGGCCCTTACAGGGAATTCCTGTGGCCCGGTATACTTGTCTCTGGTGGTCCTTTATTGGGCTCTGTGTGCCCCGTGAAGTTGTTTGTCCTGTCCTAAAATGGTTTTCTCTGCAGGTAGCCGTCAGTTCCTGATTATCTAGGGTACCCATTAGACTAAGTGACCTCTATTTCATCAATTACAGTTCCGTACTTGACCCGTTAGCCAGCAGGAACAGGTACCCCTGTGCTTCACTCTCTCTGTCACTAAAATTCTCACACAGTTACAAATCTGTCAATAAATCATTTCTCCAAATTTCATTATTCAGCAACAATCAACACTGTCTAAAATAAATCAGGTATTATCTGTCAACTATTGGAGTCCGACCTTTCAACTCGACCCTCTACACTGGAAACTGAACCCTGTATAATTTGGAACCCTGTATAATCCAGACCCTCAATGAAATCTTCTTCAGTGAATCTATCTCATTTTAACCACTTATATTCTAAAACTTTATCAAGAAGAACTTCCAATGAGAGTTTCTATCTCAAAGAATTCTTGTATAATCTGGAGACCTGTATAAACCAGACTTTTCAAGAAACCTGTCAAAAATGGTCCCTGTATGATAATGAAGCCTGAATAAAGCAGATTTTTCTTCAGTTCTTTTTCCTACAGTGAATGACTCTTGTGTAATCTGAATCCTGCATAATATGGAAATATTTATCCAGCAGACATTTGCCTCTAACATATTTCTCTGAACTGAACCTTTTTAAATTAAGCAGGTCTATGTTATAAGCTTCCATCTGTAATTGAAATGTCTGAATCTGATAAACTTGAATGAATTATATTCTAACAACCAGCTTACCACTACAGTTTGAGAACACCCAACATATATTGAATCATTGGCAGATATATAACCATTTAGGATTGGAGCGCAGGTTGGTTCGGATGGAACTTCAGAATTTGGTATTTCCTTGTACAATGTAAACTACTGGAGAGAGGTGGGGAAGGATGGTAAAAATTGGAATTTTTTTACTTCCAAGTCCTCAATAAGAGGAATGATATATGCCTATATTTTAGCATTGTTTACCTACACATTCAGAGTCTGTTAATTGATAACAAAATGCAAAATATTATGCTATGATGACATTTGTGATTTCAGTGTAATTAAGATAATTTATATTATACAGGTAAAAATTAAACTACCAGTGTACAGTGAGGATGCTAACTCATTTCACCCCTGAAAACACATTTGAACTCTTCCAATTCAAAGGTTGGCTTAGTTCATTATGAAATTTCAGGTGTGCATAGTTGTTGAACAAAAACAAACCCACTAAATATCAGTTTCATCGCTCCCACATGACAAGATGAAATCCACATGTCAGATAAATATCAGGTTTTCTTGGAGGAAAGAAACAAACGATTCCTTCCTTGATATTCCCTGATGAAATAACCAAGGCAGGATGATTACCTGAGTTATCTTGTAAAATGTAACATTACAGTAATGAAACAGACTACGTGTAACCTAACTCAATAACAGGTCTATATCGTCAGGCAGAACATTAAAGCTACACAGCACACCCTACATAATGTTCTCTAAGACCCAGTATACACAACTGTAAAACATTAAAACATCCCTGTCTAGGTACTCGGAGGAGATTCAATGCTAATTAATATACGGTAACGATTCAAGAGCTTTAAAATGATGCAGGTGAGGCACATTAAATATATTCAGAGAACTGAACTAATTTACTTATTCAGCCCTAAAGTGAAATTTAAACTCTTCCAATTCAAATGTTGGAATAGTTCATTATGAAACTTCAGGGTAGAATGCATTAGAGAGAAATAGCAAGAAAAGCTATCAGATTCTTTAAGTTCTTGCATTGTAACAGCTCCAAATTCCTTAATCAACAGTTGGTTATATTGTTTGACTAATTAAATTTGATCAGATTCACAGATCTCCAGATGTAATCTTGCTGTATATTTCCAATCCAATTGTGTGGTGGTTACATTTCATTGAGTTGAGAGTTAGAAGGGAGATAACTCTTTCATGATAGTGTGAATTGGAGTGAATTAAATGAGATTTTATCAGTCCATGGCAGTACCCCATTGCCAGAATATTGATCTTGAACCATAGTTTATATATAAGGACAACTTTTCAGGTATGTACAGGAGTTCCTGCAAGACAAATCCACAAAAAGCGTAGCGACTGAAATAAATAAATAAATTAAAATCTGACTTACCACCGGCCAACTCCGTCCATCGTACACATCGACCATTAATCCCGGTCTCTCCTTCATGTTAAACCTGAAAAAACACAGAAATACCAAAATCAATTTAAGGTGGAGCACAGCCATAATTTTGATATTTCATAGTTAATATTTACAATAAGCAATTGTAAGTTTGAAAAATACAGGTGTCATATTTTGAAAAAGTTCCAAGCAAACACATATCAATGTGGTACATATCTGGTTTCTCCTGAAATTAAATGATAAAATTTAATAACATACAAACCTACTTTTGTGCTGAAAATTTCCTTTTTCAATTGAAATTTTTTTCTAATCGTTAATTTATTTTTCTAAATCACAGTTGCAAACTAGGTTATGTTTAACCTGTTTCCATTACTAGAACTTTTACCCATCGAAAGTCACCACACAAAATGCTGACTTTGTCAGAAAATACTGTACCACACCAATAGAAAAGTGAAATAAACCGCTGCCAAGGTTTTCACAGTTGACTGAAGGCCATTACATCATAAAAACTAACAACAACATATTTTGTCGTGATAGGCGGCTGGTGGTCCTTTGGGTGCAGTGCAGTGTGTGACTTGATTTACGGAAATAACACCCAGGAATTATGCTTGGGTTTATGTCAGATCAGGGACACCAGTTTTGTGTGGTCGGGCAGAAAACAGAATTAAAGTTTGAAAACCAAAGGGTTGTAAATTATTTTAGGTCATTTTGTTTTTCATTTAAATGCAATAATATCAGAATGACAGTCTTAGCCAGGCAGAAAACTGAATAAAGATTTAGGAAACCAAAGAGTTGTAAATTACCTCAGACAGGTTTGTTTTACATTATCAGAATTGCTTTGACTCAATTCAGTACTACAGGCCCGGCTAACACCTCGTGTCATTTTCAATTGAACTTTAAAACTTGATATGACATTCAATCTAGTGTAAAACCACACCCATATTATAAGGTACAGTTATATTCTTGTTCTTTAGAAAATGATGACAAACTTCTAACACAAGTATCAAGAATTTGATACAGAAATATTGCTTTTTCTATGTCAGGGTTTGTGGGAAAAAAATACTAAGGGTTTAAAATATGCCTAAGGACTAGCTAGTACTCCAACTAACACACTGTACAAGGGAATAAAAAGAACATGGACTACAACTAGAAACAATGGAATTCAAACAGCCTCTGACTTCAGAACAGACATCAAACAGCTCCTCTACCACAGGTGAATTGTGACTGACCTGGTCAAGATCTGTATATTAATAAGGTAATAATATTACACTTGCTTATCAGTGTATTGAGTAGAGCCCTCTCACTCCTCAGTATAATATTGACGTCAAGCGATTATATACAGTAGCTTTGTTAACTGCTTCATTGTGTATTAAGTCACCAGCACACAACGCTATAATTACTGCCGATTCTGGCTCAGATAATCTGTCTACGACTTGGGCAGACTGACTTAGGGTTCAGACTGAAAATCCTGTAGATCTATATAAAAATGAGCGGCGTAAATTAATAGTAATGATTAACTTATTCACCCCTGAAAACACATTTAAACTTTTCCGATTCAAAGATTGGAATAGTTCATTTTTGAACTTTTGGTAATTTTTGATAGAATGCTTTTAATTGGTCGGAATACCACCATGCTCTTTTTTGTCTGTATTTCAGAACCTTGGACAGTTATTGGGTCAAAAACAGTACAGATATATACCTGGTAGACGGACAGAAAGATGGAAGAAGAAAGCACCTAATGCCTCCTCCAGATTGTATCCTTGTAACCTTGTACCACATATAAATGAACATGTTATACTGTTTACAAACACACACCCTCCACTACTTGAAACATTTCCCAAACATCAAATATATAGAATCCCTTCTCATATTACAAAGAGAGTTTTTGATGGTGTTTGAAAATATCTATCAAAGAGATCTACAATAAATTGAAATCTTAAACATTTCCAATTAACCTGTGAAGAATCAACTTACCTGGACTTGACCAGGTGAGAATGATCAGGTGTCGGAGGAGAAACTAATTGAGCACGACACTTTAAATCCTCATTGTGTCACTTGAACTCTTGTAGCGATAATACTTTTTTTTCTAGATACATGTATAATAGGCCTCTATCAAAGTCTGAAAGAGTTATGGTAAATATTCTTAAATTGAGATGTTTTTAATAAATATTAATATGATTATATTAAATTTCTCTTTTCTCTCTAGAATACAATAGGACTCTTATCAAAGTGTATATAAGATTTATGGTAAATATTCTTAAATTGAGATGTTTTTAATAAATATTGATATGATTATATTAAATTTCTCTTTTCTCTCTAGAATACAATAGGACTCTTATCAAAGTGTATATAAGATTTATGGTAAATATTCTTAAATTGAGATGTTTTTAATAAATATTAATATGATTATATTAAATTTCTCTTTTCTCTCTAGAATACAATAGGACTCTTATCAAAGTGTATATAAGATTTATGGTAAATATTCTTAAATTGAGATGTTTTTAATAAATATTAATATGATTATATTAAAATTCTCTTTTCTCTCTAGAATACAATAGGACTCTTATCAAAGTGTATATAAGGGTTATGGTAAATGTTCTTAAATTCAAATGTCTTTACTATTTAATAGTATAGCTACACAAAGATTATTTTTGTTCATTCATTCCCTTTTCAGTTTAATAATATACATCAGGTCTAAATCAGCATATTTATATATGAGAATTTTTCAGCAAATTGAAAGTGTTTAATAATGAATGGTGTAGTTGCATGTTGAATAATTCTAGAGATAATATCTAAATGAATGGTACAGTCTGTATATATATTTACACAAATAATATCTCCGAAAGCATTTGCGCATTTCAAAACCAGATAGTTTATTCATTTGTCAGGCTATGAGTAAATGATGGAATACTGTACCAAGTCTCGTTGACAAGATGTCAAGGAAACAGAACTTTCCTTTTTTCATGAACAAACATTTTTCAATTGTAAATTAGAACTAAGAAATTACAGTCAACATTTCATTGCATCTTAACATATAATTAAGTTAACAGTGATATGAAAGTTAATGCACAACACCTAGAAACCTAGACCAGTCTACCTTTACATAAACTGAGCTAATGATTCTGGTAATTTACGTGGTGTATAAGATATTCACGAAAATTCATCAGAACAGGTAACAGTTTTAATTAGCTGAGCATCAATCAACGTGTCACAGATATTGCACCATATACAATGAGAGTGTACATGTGTAACTAGTTACAAAACTAAAACACAGGTGAAAAGTTCTGTTGAAGCCAATATTATTGTTACAGGTTTGTATCACATTATGTACTTACAGTACCTAACAAATCTAAATATTTACCATTGCATGGCATTGCCATATAACCCTACCAAATTCAGTTGTCATTCATTCTCCTTGTTCTTCATGATCAGTTCTTCACTTCTTTATTACCTTGAACCTTATGGCTCATCAGTACAAAATAAACATATTGTTTTTAAAGATAACAAACTAGAAAAGCGTTCCGCTAAATTACTGACATTAAGCTACAATGAGTATTATCTGAGGTGACTTAATTGCAAAGCGATGATGTAACGTAGGCCAACAAATGGCGCCAAAATCATGTCATGCTGTTGTCCGGTGACGGCATCTATACTTCTGTGAACACAGTGGATCCAGATTATCAATGATTTTAATAGAAGACCATAACTTCATACCCAATTATATATATCATAACAGGTAAAATTATTTCAATTGGCCGGGTTACAAAATTGATTGAGCACTGGATGCCAACAAGATAGCCAGGGTTCAATTCTTTGGTTACGAGGTACCGTGTAGGTGTGAAAAGGTAAGGGTCATCTGCCTATCCATTACATTATCTGAGGGCACTCCAGGTCGGATGACATCTATTAACATTGAGTTTACTATAATGATCCATTGTTGAGTTGATGATTTGAGGTACTATTCACACTAGTTACTATAAATATCTCCATCGAGGTGTGACCATGCACACACCACGAAACTTAATAGAATTATAACTGTGACGCATGTATAGCCATAATAAATCTTGTGTATCAACCGTTTTTAAAACGTAGAAAGTACATAAATCACTCTGTCATAACAGTAAAGATCCAAGTCCTACATGACTTCTATATCTAGCTGAACCGTTGAACTGTTTACCTAACATTTTATGCTTTGTCACAATACGTGTATCATAGCCTGATCAAGTTCAGAGTGGTCTCCCTTTATTTCAAGCTCAAACAAGATCAAGAACACTTTGTTGAAATTCTAGATTTGAAATAGAAATATGGGACAAAGACATAACTGGCTTATAAAAAATGATGATAATAATAAAATAATAAAACATGGCTTATTAAGTTGCTTAAGGGCTAAACATTCCAGGTGTAACTGGACGAAATTCACTTTGCAGGAATGGGTACCATATACGTTTTTCAGGAAATTTTGCTGAGTCAAGCTTTTCGATTTTCACAAAAGAAATATTTTTTGCTCAGCTTTTATAATGATTGCCTATACATTATGGAATCAAACCCCAGCCAAAACATCACAGTATTTTTTATGCCTCTGTTGGGATTTTTGGTCCCTCGATGGTAAGAAACAGCTAGGATTTTACAAGGAAGACATTTGTTTTTATGGGGACAAATCAGTTCTTGGGAAAGTATATCACAGTATAGTTTACATTTCCTTGGTTCTTATCTGGCCCACAACATAACACAAGTCATTTCATTCAAAATGCAACACTTCTGCTTGGAGAAGAATGACAAATCCTATATGTGTGTCTGACTGAGCTACAGGAGGAGGTGGCAAGCATTTTAAATTTAAGCACTTTTTTCATCAAAATATATTAAAATATGGGGTTTTTTTAACAATGTTTTGAGGGGGTTGGAACAGGACTTGGTAATTCTTTCCCATATATTTATCCCCGTTTTGTTTGAATAACCTTATATCGTTATAACATAAGTACAGTACTGATAGTCCGACCTTATCTTTTATTGACAATGATCATTACCTTGTTCTATACCTGTTAAGTGTATGTGTAACCATCACTAGTCTACCAGTATTGACATTTTCCACCTGTTATCAAGCTTCAATGTCTCTACCTCAGTCCTATTATAACAACATTTGGATAGAGGATATAGACAATTGTCAAAGGGGTCCAAAGTTTGCCTAATCCTTGGGTCTGCTAAGATATATTGTACGTATACTTGCACATGTACATATGTTCGAGGATTTACGAAATTGACTCAGGGTTTGGGAATAGTTTTATCACAATAAATCCAAGGCATTAACGGGACGGCAAGTAAACACGGGATTATCCAATTTGTCTAAAATCTGTCGGGTAAATAAGTAAGAATAATTGTGGTTTTAAACAGTCTTTTAGGAAGAAATCAGCTTTGTTTGATTATGCAAATATTTGTGTAGAGTTTTGTTTATGTATTCATTCAAAAAACATTGACTTTTAAACGTATCCACACCTATATAATTTCATGATTTTCTTGTTTGTAACTTTTTTTTATATTGTGGGTTGGGGTCAGTAGCAGGTATATTGGTACTAGCAAAATCTAAGGTTACAAACGACGTACATGCAAAGCAGCACATAACACAACTGTTACATCATGACATGTTTAATTAATTAAAGGGACTTAACTCTGTAAATTACCGTTTGATAACAGTGGTTATCAAACTTCTCTAACTTTCATTGTAATTAAGCTTATAAAGATTGAAGTAAAACTGTTATGATTTACTTGAGATATGGAGTGGACACTGCCTGGAGGTCCCCTCTCCGTTACTTATAACCAATCCCATAATATGTACGCCTCCCTCGATGTCTATGTCCCTATTTCTAATGCCAGAATATAACTCACAACAGATGGTGGTAAGACATAAAAAAAATCTGTTTTAACCACACTTAATATTTTAGTGGGTTTTTTTTATTTCCAAATAAATTACTCCAAATAAAGACAAAATATTATAAATATTCGGTCAATCAGCACATCTCATTTTCTAATTTGTTCAGTAATAACATTCTTCTTTAAATTACAATGTAGACCTAAATTCTATATATTTTGGTGTTCAAAATATACATCTTATCTACCATTATGATAAATCGTAAACAAGTTTAATTCATGTACATGCTCCTATATTTCATCTCACAACACAGTATTCACGTCCCGTATCAAAACGCTGACCCATGTTTACGTCCGTTCAAATTGTTTACCAATATCGCTTGCATAATTTCAGTAAATAGTGTTTCTACCAATAGACCTGGTCGTACCTCTGAAGCCCGACAATAGAAGTTAAATTCCTCTTCACAGCCGAGATCTCGGGACACAAACACCAACCTATAACAGGTTCTTGACCTATGTAAATCTACTTACACATATTTTCATTTCTCCTTCCACATTTTTTAAAGGTGTAAGGTAATTGTCAATACAACAACCAGACTCAAACGACTGACTGGGAAGCCATATTTTAATTTCAAATAATTAATGGAAATTATACAATTGGCTTTATTCATTTAGATAAATGTTCCTTAATCAAAAGTCTGTGATATAATTCTATATTGGATTTAATCAAATGGGGCTAGTTACCCACTATTGTACAGCTTTGTTAAGATATTGTCCTACACTGAAAACAGAAGCCATGTTTGAATAACGAAGCATGTGGCTACTACAATATGTACAGATAAAATAGAAAATACTTGTTCCATGCATGTACCTGGTATAATTGTAATACTATAAAGTTCCAAGTTTAAGAGCTAGGCCAAAGTCAAAAGGAAGGGGTAAAATGTAAAGTATAGCCTTGTAATACAGGAAGATATATTTATAGGTATGAGTCTCGGGAGTGTTATCCTGTGTAAAAGGACGTACGGGTTAAAGCTAAGCCTAAAGCTGAACGTCTTCCATCATAGCCCAATTTGTACATCTACACTGCAGTTTTTCCTATTATCAGAATGTTTATAATAACCAATAGATTCCTATACAGTAGATTAACTTATATAATTGTTCATCATTTCAACACACCTGTACCATGTCATGCTGCATATTGCATTCACTTAGTAACGATAACCTCAATAACCTTGGTCCTTGATTCCTTATAATATGTCATACCGAAACCTCTAACCATAAAATTCATTCTTGCTGATCATATGGATTTAATTCTGACTTGTTGGTCAATAATTTTTACACCATTTGTTGGACAAGAATATAAAGAAGAATTTTGAAAAGAATTATTTTCACTGGTTTAAGTACAACTTCTACTTATTCACCCCCAAAATTTTATAATGAACTGTTCTGACCTTTGAATTGGAAGAGTCCAAATGTGTCATCAGAGGGTGGACAAGATGATGTTAACATTTGCTCCCTACAAATTGACTTTGATGCCCTTTTCAGGGCTCACCTGCCAAAGAGATAGGATCACGAGTGTCGCATGGAGGAATGATCAGTTACTTAGTGGCGTTTATACAAAAATTACCATATTTACGACATTTCTGATAATGTTCCGTATATGTTTTGTGGCTGTGATAATAGTAGGACTTCCCGCCTTTATAACATACACAAAGCTGTACGGCTTCATGTATCTCACAAAGGGGAGGACACGCGTTATGGCTGTACTACTGTCTTTATCTCTACCTGTATGGGAATGTTTTTTCAGTAAAACCTCTTTCTAACTGATCCTCTAATGACAGGGCGGGTGACAAGTGTAAGAGTCATTTCAGTTTTTGTCGCCCTTCAATTAAAAACTTGTGTTGCTCTAAAATGTGTTGTGAAGAGTCGACCAATTAAAATCCTCTACTCTCCTGTAACCAAAGCTTTGTCACTTATTTGAAAGTTGTATTTAAGTTTTTTACGTCTTTTTTTGAAGACAGATCTTATAAATAGATATAATTAGACACAAACTTTTGTTGTGTAATCCATTCAGAATGCTATCTGCAGTCTTTTCTATGGTAATTTTTGACCCTACACAAAACAGGGTTCGGAGACTATTGTCAAAAGATCAAAAGGATTCAAACCAAAAGCAAATTGTGTTGAGATAAAACCCGACAATCGACAGATCTTGCAACATTTTGAAACCATGTCAGACATCTGCCTTCAAAATTGAATTAATGTTTTGCATCTTGTTTTGAATTACTGTGAATTCAGCACATCATATCACCATTCATCAATTCCGATGTTGGATACAATGGAACTCACTATGATATTCTATTTGCCAACGAAAAATACTTTAATAAACCACATACACATTTGTATTATAATACAATGATCAAGCTGTTTTGATTGTTTTTGGGTTAAGTGAGATGCCCAATAATCAAATCCATTTCAACCAACTGAAAACACTACAAATGGTACATACCCCATTTACTGTATACTAATAAGTCAAATAAGTACCAGGGGTATTTGAGGTAGTTGTGGCCTATTATAAGCTTACTGTAGATTTTAGGTCGATTTTACACTAAATTGGACAGAATAAGCGCCCATCCACTTTTATAAAATTTTGTTTAGCACCCTCGAGCACTTATTGGGTCTAATACAATAACTATCATCAGAGCATTCAGCAGCATGGACATGTTCAGGGAGACTTTTTTTTTGGTCTGGCGTTATGAATGCACAATACAGTAAGTACTATCAAGTAGTCTATAATACACACTCGTCTCCGACTTTTTTTTTTGTTCCATCACCAACATAATTGTTTTGTGTGAATATCATTTATATACCATAATGCAATGTCCATAGAACAAGTGCCATGTTCTAATTATATTAATGGACAATTAACAGGGAAAAAAAGGTTATTTACAGGGGATATTAAGAGAGTTACTATGGTGATAAATATATTGTAATAGGACGAGGAATAGTGATGTTGGGGCTCAAACCCCAGACTCTTCATGGCTCCTTAACATATCAAACAGATCTTTTAGCCTTTGGTATGTAATTATGGTATTTTTCATTCATGGACTTTCTGTAAATGCTGAATGTTGGAAAAATCAACAGCTCAGATAGCATGTTATAACGGTACTTGTTTTGGGACACCAGAACTTCAGCGTATTTCCAAACTTATACAGATACGGTAAGCACAATAATGAGTTAATACACTATATAGCTATATAGCAATAAATTGGAACTGTTATTAGGGCAATAAAATTTTGTTTTAGCACAACCCCCCCCCCCCCCCCCCCACCCCACTAAAATTAGGTTACTACATAAATAGTTGATGGTATAAACCCATATAAATGGTATTAATTAATTGTAAATGTATTATACATATGTTGTGAAGGTATAATTACCTCATCCTCCTACATTGTATATTTATATGCCATGTTATTGTAAATGAGTGTGTTATGTATGTGAACTTATAAGACCTAAAGTAATTAAACAATTCGAATTTGAAAATATGCATGTTGACAGTGTTTGAATATACACTGTACCAAAATTCATACCAAATTAAACTTGCTGCAGTTGTGTACTCAGATTTCTCGTAATTTTCTCACAATCTGTTCCACATAGAGATAACAGCTAGGATTCAACTGTGTAGTTATTAATGATTTCATTTTAAACATTTCTTTTAATTTGAGCTATAGTTATATATGTATTGACAATCACACAGAGAAGACAACAGACAAAAACAAAACCAATGGACAATAAATCCTTACATAAATACACAAAACCTAATCTGGACCTGTAAGTAATACATCATATTATACATCAACACAACTTTTTATTACCTTGTAGCTGTTGTCAGTATGTCAAAAACAATATCCTCGTTTACCTTTGGCGGAATTGTTTTTCTGTCATCAGGTAAAAATCCATCGAAAATTTCTCAGTAGCTGAACGAACCTGTTGGTCTATGAAAAGGAATTAGGTCATTAAAATGAATGTCACTCGCACCAAATATATCCACAGGAAATTGTCACAGAACAGAATTTCCTTGATCGTTGGTTAAATAGGACCACCATAGGACTGCATCCACTTCAGGTAAGAATGGTAGAATCCCGTAACTATAATGGCAATGAACTCGAGGAAAATTATCAGATTTTATCATATACCTGTATCAACCACGAAGGTCCACTGACAGAATAAATCAAAGAAAACTTCTCCAACACAAAACGAGAACATGTGAATCATGGCATATTTCTCTTCAATTTTTCCAGGTAATTTAGTATTATCAACAAAATATGGATGAGCTCACAGTCCATTCATCTACTACTGAGTAAACACTGGACGACCACAAGCACATGTATCAGACATATCATCCATGACCAGTGGTCCCCACAAATATCCTCTACTGGCCAGTGGCCTGGCTGGACGCTGATAACTGGACGTAATGGGAGAGAGATCACCTGGCCTAGACCAGATGAAACTTTATTGCTTGGCTGATTGCGATTGCCACGGGGCTTCCCTGAGACATTGTTTATAACATCAAATGGGAAATTTATGACACAGCGGCACATAAAAATTACCATGTTATAATACCTAATTAATAACCTATCAACCCCAATAAATCATTGTGTACATGTCAACTCCGCGGACTGTTATTGGTCTCGGTAGATTGCCTGAGGTGTGTCCGCCCTCTACACCAAAGGAACCACCCACACCTTAGCCTTGTCACCCCCGGGGAGTCTCACACCCCAGTACAAACCGCTACATATTATCTACCGCAAAAATACAGGTAAGGTTTCAAATACCGCTTATATACAGGCGAGAATTCAACTACCACAAATATACAGGTGAGGATTCAACTACCGCAAATATACAAGTGAAGATTCCACTGGTAATAATTCTTATATTTAAAGAATTTAATAATTATTTTACCTTATCTTCATTCAGCCAATAATTGACTTCAATCTTATTTTTCAGATCACAACAAGGAAAGTGATAATCAATCGCAATATTAGATTATCATGTGAGAAACTTTGCATGTATTGTTTTCCAACAGATCCTGTACAGGCAACTCAAAATTGTATGTTCAAAATATATATCCCTCAACATGCAGCCTTCATTTCTAGATTTTTACAAATTTTCTAATAGTTGTACAATATTCCACCAATTATAAACTCGCATTGGTGTTTTTAAACACGAGAGTTGATCGACACTCAGTTATCAAACAATTTTAACAAAAAAATATTTCTTGAACAATACAGATATTGTACATATAAAGTCTGCATTTTTTGTTGTTTTTTATTGTATGTACATCATGTATAAAGTTCAAAGAACAGGCACACTTTGTGTATCGTGTATCTAGATATAAATTTTTTTTATTAAAATGGCAAGTGAAATTCCATATTTTAAAAACAAAATATATACAGTTACATGCATGCCATATAATATACGGTAGGCTCCAATATTTAATTGTGTCCCAGGAGATCACTATCTTCTGTTTATTTCTACACAGTATAAAGTGATAAGATGTAACAGTCTGCTCTATGATGTTGTGATAAGATGTTAATGATAGGCCTTAGAGCATGTAAACAAACCAAAACAAGGACACAGACAATTTAATTGATCTTAAGCAAAGAAAAACAATCAAAATACTGACACGGTTGACAGATGTTCAGGTAACTTATTCAGGTTGTACATTTTACAATGTAATGGTGCACATTAATTCTGTATAAAACTGTGACAAACACAGGAGAGTTCCATTTCAGAATTTTCTTTAAAAGTGTTTGTATACGTACCCAACTTGATTCTTCATCAATGACACGTTTGAATGGTACACAAGAATATATGTGATAATTCAAACACTTTAGTGATTCACTTCAGTATCGCTAAAAACATCAGATTATTGGACTACACACGTCAGACTATATCAATCATTGGAAAAATTTCTTTTCTTAGTTTGATATAAAAAAATTGTGAGAAAAAATCACCAAGACTATGTGTTTATCCATGCAGTAATGTTTCAGAATATCAAATACGTCATGACTCATATTGAACTCATGTTCAAATAATTCTCTAATATCAAACCCACTTTTGTAATTTCACTCAATTTTGTAAATAAATTCAAGTGAAGGACAACGACATTCTTGGGAATGGTCGATTGAAAATATGATATTGCAAACAATTTCCACGATGTGGTAAAAATAACAACAGGTTCAATAGAATCAAACCAATATTTTCACCTACAATTTTTCTGATCACATTATCGTTAATGACGGCATATCAAGTTTATAGACACATATCAAAGTGTAGGTGTGAGTATAATTGGAAATAAATTGACCAGGACATTTCATCAAGAACATTTTAAAAAGAACATTGTTTGGTGACTTTGTATGACCTGTGTGATCTTGAATGTCCCTGAAATTTTAACCTTCCCATATCCGTATCCCCGACTCATTCTAGTACACAAGGTGTCTGAATGGTTTATTACTTACCTCTGTTACTCATGTTTCCGTTTATAGGATAGGGTAGATCTATCATATTAAGGTCTCAAATTTGTCTTGAAAGCCTCAGTATTTTAGACAAATTTAATGTCTAGATCAGGTACATTTTTAAACCTCATTTCATGATAAGAACCATCGGACAATTTTCTAAAAAACCTGACATATTCCATAAACATACTGACAATATATATCAATATTCCCACATAGGACTGCCTCCAAACAATTATTTCAAATAATTTTCATTACTAATCAAATTTATTCCCCAAATTAAAGACTTATTTCACTCCGGATTGTAAGTTGTTCCTTTGAGTGGTTGTCCGCTTCACTGTCAAAAATTTGGTTTTATATGTACAGCGGATGATGTCTACTAAGCATAATGCCACTAAAAGCAAATCTTTCCTTGATAAAAGTGCTGCCTTCAAAATTATTATTTCTGGACCAGGCTATTCGGTATGATCTTGATATAGAGTAGTGTAGCAGAACTGGACTGGGTCGATCATCTGCGACCAGGTAGCTCAGTTGGCAGATTGTTCGTCTAGAGTTCGGAAGATCCCGGGTTCGAACCCCAGTCTGGACGCTACATTTTCTCTTTATCATGTTCCAAATTTAGCGAGCTTGCCAACCTTTGTTTAGAGTACGCTTAGCAAGAGGATACACCAACTTGTAAAAATTTGTCTTCGGGGGCGAAAGACTTGGAGAAAAGGAAGGAAGAATGTAGCAGAACTGGACTGGGTCGATTATCAGTGACCAGGTAGCTCAGTTGGTAGAGTGTTCATTTAGAGTTCGGAAGGTCCCGGGTAAAGTTGCCATACTTTTTAACGGGACGTAAAACACAAACCATTTAAACCAAATCCAATCTAAGAATTGGAAGAGTTCAAATGTGTCTTGATGTGTTGAATGAGCTAATCTAACAAGACTTAGAACAATGGTGGTCCTGACTTTAGTCATAATTAAAGCCTTGTCATCTTACTGAGGGCTATATTTTAATCCATTGATGTGCAATTTGAAACCTGAACTCATTGAAATATTTATAATTATCCCCAATTTTAAAGTTATCAACTGAAGGCAAAAGCATAACACCAAAATAGTAAATTTTAGAGACATATTACATGTAAAGTTTGAAAAACATATTTTTCAAAAAAGTTGACCTAACATTGAGGCTTTTAACAAATTATCCTGATCTTTATCAATAGAAGCTTAATTGTTTAAAAGCAAGTTTTTAAAACATTTAATGGGGTTTGTACATGTATAAAGTAACAGTATCAATCCGAAGTCACACGGTATCAATCTCAGATTCGCACAAATCTACAGGAATACGATTGTTGATAAAAAACAATATTAATTTCAAAATAAAAAGAGCCATTTTAATCAATGGTTCAGTTCTTTATCTGTTGTAATTACAGAATGTCGTGTTCATCGAACAATGAATTCATTGGATTTTGTAGTGCTTGTCACTTGACATTCATCGTGCTCAAATTTTTGGTCCATTGCTTACACTATCAAACACTGATAGATCACTTACCAAAGCAAAAATCAAACGACAAATTTATAAATCTTGTGACAATATTTAGTAGTTTATACAACTATCAAATTGTTTTAAATGATTTAAATATAACATAGTCTTAAGTTAGACTTACCCTCTTTAAAAATTCTGAGTTTGAAATATGGAAATTTTATTTCTGACATGAAAACAAGTGTAACTGGAGCGGAAAAACTCCTGATTGGACCACAAAACTCTTGTTCCTGTTTTGCCAATATATATAATCGACCTTGTAGTCAATTCTTCACTATACCAGGGATCAAGTAAGAACGAAGCCAGGATAAGGTCATTAATATCTGCCTATAATTTATACCTTTCTTGATTAATATTTCCAAACCAGATCTTGACATCTTGAAACCCAATAATTATCAAACAAGTAGGCAGTTTATGTCAATAACTAAAAATCTCCGTCTATCAGTGAATGACTCCTGTAGGATAATCCTTTATAAAATTTTACCTTAGTCACATCGGGTGAAAAGGTCCGACCAACCCACACACAGTTTATGGTCAGTAATAAAACTTCAGGTTGAATTGGACGAAGATAAATGGCCGCCCCTTATGGAAGAGAAATTTTTAAGTTAAAATTAAATTACATACACAACTCTGGACTTACATTGTAATTCACGGGTAACTAGGTACTCAAGCGGTCATTATCGGCCCGAGGGGGCAGAAGTCCATCTATTGTACTCACCTGTCTGACTGACCGCCAAGGTGACACATAAATATACAACCTTAAAGAATTTGTTGATCTCCAATCTTAAACTATTAAAAATGTCAGATTTACTGGCGAAGAAACACGTTTGGTGGAGGTGGCCTCTTTACCAGGGACATGTTTTCACACTTGTCACTGTATTATGTGTCTTTTATTGACCTCTTCTAAACAGTAATGGAACAGGAGATTGGCCGGAGATCGAGATGTGAGGCGAGAATTGAAGAACAAAGGGCGAGATCAAAAGTAAAACGGTCAGACTTAACAACAGGTGTGAAAGTAATCGGGATGGAGGTGCAGCAGTCAAGGTTGAAAGGCTGGGGGGAAATGAGGATGGATGGGAAAACAAAGCTAGGTTTGAACAGAGAGAAAAGATGAACCGAATATATAGCTAGATTTGAACAGAGAGAAAAGATATATGATGAAAAAGAAAGAATATATAGCTATGTTTGAACAGAGAGAAAAGATGGAGGTGTTGAAAAAGAGAATATAAATTTAGGTTTGAACAGAGAGAAAAGATAAGTGATGAAAAAGAAAGAATATATAGCTAGGTTTGAACAGAGAGAAAAGATGGAGGTGTTGAAAAAGAGAATATAAATTTAGGTTTGAACAGAGAGAAAAGATCAGTGATGAAAAAAGAAAGAATATATAGCTAGGTTTGAACAGAGAGAAAAGATGGAGGTGCTGAAAAAGCAAGAATACAAATTTAGGTTTGAACATAGAGAAAAGATCAGTGATGAAAAAAGAAAGAATATATAGCTAGGTTTGAACAGAGAGAAAAGATCAGTGATGAAAAAGAAAGAATACACAGCTAGGTTTGAACAGAGAGAAAAGATGGAGGTGTTGAAAAAGAGAATATACATTTAGTTTGAACAAAGAGAAAAGACCAGTGATGAAACAAGAAAGAACATATAGCTAGGTTTGAACAGAGGGAAAAGATCAGTGATGAAAAAGATAGAATATATAGATACTTTTGAACAGCAAAATGTGATGCTGTTAAAAGATGTCAAATTTAATCATGACCTTTGATGCGATGACCTTGAGTTAAAGAATTGATTTGATGAGCTTGAGGTTTTGTCAGATGCTGTTGCATGTAATTGGAAACAGGGAAGGACCAATGGCATCACCTTGAGGTACACCTTTGAATGAACTAATGAGAGTGCACCGAACATCATCTAGTATTGGTTGGTAATCATACAAAATGTCATACCTTTATTATAACAAGTTAATTACTAAGTTATGTAGCAGAAAGCATGTGTTTCACAATAAAGGGGTCTCTTGAAAACCTCTACATTTGAGATCTTGACTTTATGAGTACAAAAATGAATGGAGTATGTGACACACTTTCTAATAGTGGTTAACAATCATACAAAGCTCCATCACTCGACTATAAAGGTTACAAAGTTTTGGAGCAGAAATCAGTGTTTTGCTACCTTTATCTTACAGCAGCCTGTGCCTTATTGAATTGGGAAAATATAGTAGAATTTTCGGATAAATTGGGAAAATATTCTTGAATTTTGCTTCATTTTTGGAAAATAACACAAATTTTGACTGGGGAAAACAGCCTTTAATACTAATAGGCTGTAAAAATAGGCAAAACAAAATCACTGGAAATGAATAATTTTCACAATAAAGGAATTCAATGAAAAAACCTAAGTTTGAGGCCTTCAGGTGATCTTTTGAGGATAAAAATTCATATCATCCAAAGTTTCATCCCTCTTCTCTCACAGGTTGCAAAGTTATGGAGCAGAAAAAAATGTGCACCACGAAGGGACACATGAACAGAGCATTCGCGATAGTGGCCGTAATAAATGGAATGAGTGGAAAGGTATGACATTAAAAGGTAAGGAGGATCGGGCCAAAAATCAATATTTACTGTTAGTCAAGGGCTGAGGACTGAAGGTGCTCTCACCTTTGATGCTTGTGTTTCCACTACAAGTGTTGGTTTTATTGTCAAAGAAAGTATTCCTATCTCCCCTTCATCAGGTACTTAGCCCGAATCAAAGGATAAACGTGAGAACAGCCACCTTCAAGGATTATAGTCAGGAATATCCCAGTCAGAACCGTTTTCCCCCTAATTTACACCTCTAGTGACAGGACCTTTTATCCCCCAACTTAACACCAATTTACAACAGTACTGTCCCTTTGTCCCCTAATTCACAAGTTATCAGTCACCTAACAATGACCTCTGGACTTTTATGAAGCTGAGTGTGGACTATGGTGGAAAAGTTCACAGGTTTTTTAATCAAGCCACTAATTTACAATTACCTAGATATTCTGCAAGTTAATGACTTAAGATAAGTCTATCATATACAGTTTTATGGAACAGGATAGAACAAAATGATATATAAGTGTAACAGGAAGAACCGCAGTGTTAAAGAGATATTCTCTTTAGCACAAAGTACCCGATACAATTAAACTGCCACAATGTTTCATTGGTTTGGATTATTTGTTTTACCTCTTATTAGGTTTTGGAGTTGGAGGAAAGCAGGAGTACCCAGAGAAAAATCACTGACCTAAGGTTAGTACCTGGCAACTGCCCCATATGGGTTTTGAACTCACAACTAAGAGGTGGAGGGCTAGTGGCAGAATGTCGGAACACCTTAACCGCCCGGCAACCGTGGCCCAGAGTTGGAGGGCTAGTGGTAGAATGTAGGGACACCTTAACCGCCCAGCCACTGTGGCCCAGAGGTGGAGGGCTAGTGGTAGAATGTCGGGACACCTTAACCGCCCAGCCACCGTGGCCCAGAGGTGGAGGGCTAGTGGTAGAATGTCGGGACACCTTAACCGCCCAGCCACCGTGGACCAGGGGTGGAGGGCTAGTGGTAGAATGTCGGGACACCTTAACCGCCCTGCCACCGTGGCCCAGAGGTGGAGGGCTAGTGGTAGAATGTCGGAACACCTTAACCGCCCAGCCACCGTGGCCCAGAGGTGGAGGGCTAGTGGTAGAATGTCGGGACACCTTAACCGCTCAGCCACCGTGGCCCAGAGGTGGAGGGCTAGTGGTAGAATGTCGGGACACCTTAACCACTCAGCCACCGTGGCCCAGAGGTGGAGGGCTTAAGTGGCAGAATGGTGTTTTCTGTTTAGGTATACTTTTCTTTACTGTAATTTTCATAATTACATTCATGTCTACTTTACAATGCTTTTCACTGAAATTGGTTCTTTTGTTGCTGCCATAGAAATGACTTGAATGCATTAACTTCAAGTCAAAGCGAAGGAATTTCCATGATGTCGAGGTATGGAGAATTGAAATTTGTCCGTGTTACTTAACTTTAATTCTATTTCTATTTGTGTTGAATAAACAATATCTTATTTAAATGTCTTTAAATGAATTTCCCCCAATTTTGTGAATGAATCCACATGCCAATGAAAGTATCCAGGTAAATAGCATTTTCCTGGCCAAACTGTATATATTTTACCATATGGTTTGACGGTTTTTGGACTTCAGAACGGTTCATTCAGGTTAGTCCTTCACATTTACCCCCATAAACGTTTCTATCTGTAAGTGGAGGTCCACAATTTCTGTAATTATGTTATTGATAAGTTAAAATTAAGTTATCAAATACTGAAAGGTCTCTAAAATGTCATCGCCATTTTCTCTTAACAAAACAGTTGCATGTAAGTATAGAAGACTACTATACAGACCAAACACCATGCCATCTAATTATCAATTCAGTAATAAATCTTAACATCCTGTCATAAAATAGCCTTGACTACTCGCATAATTATATTTATTCTCTGCATTAAAGCAATTTACATACAATCCTGTTAATTTAATATTCATCTTGTCATTGAATTTGTTTAATATGAAGATTTATATATCATATACTTGTATTAACAGGACGGCATTATACACAATTATAAATTATCTTCATTATTACTATATCAGTAAAGGGGACCACAATGGCCGAGTGGTTAAGGTGTCCCGACAGTCTACCACTAGCCTTCCACCTCTGGGCCGCGGTGGCCAAGTGGTTAAAGTGTCCCGACATTCTACCACTAGCCCTCCACCTCTGGGCCGCGGTGGCTGAGTGGTTAAGTTGTCTCGCGGTGGCCAAGTGGTTAAAGTGTCCCGACATTCTACAACTAGCCCTCCACCTCTGGGCCGCGGTGGCCGAGTGGTTAAGTTGTCCCGACATCCTACCACTAGCCCTCCACCTCTGGGTAGGAAGTTCGAATACCACATGGGCCAGGTACTGACTGTAGGTCATGAGTTTTTCTCCGGGTATTCTGGCTTTCCTCCACCTCCAAAATATGGCGGTATGTCTTTAAATGACCCTGGCTTTTGTAGGAGGATGTAATAGAAAATAAACCAAACCAAACTATATCAATTTGTATATTATCTCCCTTGTTTGCACATCAATTTATGGCTGATGATTTAACAGGCAGACCTCACTTTTGGTCATAAATGACTGAAAACAGCTTTATCGGTTATTATAATAGTTTTCTCTGGCAAATAGAATATCATAATAAGCGGGATCCACTGTAGCAATGATTTCTTCAGCCTGATATATACCGATTACCCGGACATGTTATACTTTATACTTCCAATTCACACTGGCGATCAGAATCATTTTTTACTTAGAAACACTAGTTGTGCCTATTTCAATCTGCTAATGAGGTGAAATAAGTAATATATTTCACTTCTTTGTTTGTATTCTTGCTAATAAATGAATGGATATTGTAAACATATGGGCATTGAACCTCTATTTGGTCCAACTTATTAAATTTGAAAAACACAACAAGCATGCCCAGCTGAGCAGGGTTTGAGTTGGGTATTTTATAAATGGGGTCCTTTCCTTAATAAATGGGGTCCTTCTGCATATTTTAAATGGGAATCCTGAAAATTAGCTGGGTCCTTTTCAGTTTCTATGCCTGGAAAAAGATATAGGGACGGCTTCAATGCAAACCCTGCCTGAGGATATTTCTTCCGAGATGGTGATGAAATGTTTATTTGAAATATTTTGAGAAATATTCATACCTACACATACATATATATATGCTTTATAGAGGAAGCTAAATATAATTTAGCCTTGAATGCCAATAATAGTACATCTCCTCAGAAATACTCCGAGGAAATCAATTATGATTCAAGTTTTGAATTCCAGCCAAAATCAGGTATGTTCAGGTCAAAAAACAAAGCTAAAGACCTACTGGCAAAGGTTCCGTGATATCTTACAGGTATAACATGTTACCTGTACATATGTACCTGTGTACCTGTAATCAATAATGTAATCAAGGATCTACATGTACAGGTATCATTTCATATTTTAATTTAGTATTCTGTCTGGTATCCTTCACATAACATACACATGATTTTTTTTTTAATTAAACCATATTAAATCACCGAAATCTAACCATCTGTTACATTACCCTGGGTAATATTGTGCTGATATGCAATATAGATCTTGTATTATGACCTAATTTTACACATACCATGCAGTCATTACACAATTTACGTATATTTGCCATCTTCAACAGAATGAGAACACCTAGCTGCCTCAATTACTTTATCCTTACCAAGTTAAGAATTTAGACAAATCAGCTGGGTTTGTTTTTAAATTCATTTTGTGCATGTATCAACATTGCAGGGAAACAACAAATAGAAAATGTTGATATAGGAATACAAACACTTTGTACAACTTGGTATACACTTTGTGTAATGTCAAAGTCTACTCAAGTTCTGCAGACCACACATTACATTTGAGACAGATTCAGAGTAACTGTGTAATACATACTAAAATCAACCACCATTGAATTAAATCAAAATATATTGAGACCAAAGACTTAAAAATGAACTATGTAATTTTTGTTATTATATTAAATGTTTTAACTATAATTTCAAAAAAGAAAACTTAATGTTAAATTTCTGTAGAATAAGAAGCAACAAGTCGGTGTAATGTAATATTTCTGCTGACAATGACTTCACGAAGATTTCATTACAGTGATAATGTTATTAACACATTCTTGGTTAATTGCTAGTTCACACATTGTATTACCTTATTTTTCAAAATGATGAACGATTTTAATTCATTCACCCCTGATATTTCATAATGAACTCTTTCAAGCTTTGAATTGGAATAGTTAAAATGTGTCTTTGGGGGTAGATAAGTTACCGGTAATAGGATTTTACAAATCGATAAATGATTTGAACAAGAATTTTGTAAATTAATTAAAGCCTATGTTTGCTAAGTTAATGGGAATACAATGTGTCAGAATGGAATTGTTAAACATTCAATGTAAAGCTGGAATAAGTGGTCATCATCCAGATTCTGTCCTATTGACCACGAGATGACCACAGCTGGACAATTGACCACCTAGCCTATACAACAATGCTCCAATTATTACCATTGAGGATCTCGAGGGCCTTCATATCACGGACAATTACAACCAGGCACAAAGGGCCGTAAACCTGCCCTTACAAACACTAGTCCTTCACCTTCGTGAAAAGCGGGTTAAAGTCGGAATAAAAAAATCTGCATGAAGACATGCATTTTATTAATTGAATAGACACAACATTTTTGACATTGCTGTACTCTAAATATATATATGCCACTGTGTGTCATGTAAATGGTGTCACTTTATAAAACTACATCAGCACGTAGGTGTGACATACATAATACCTTCTATAAAAACTTCACCGGTATAATATTTAACATTCAAAGGTAAACGATATATGATACCATACATCAATCAAAGAGCCCTTTTTACACAGGTTTTATAGCATACCTTTATAGCCTAAATAACTTACCAAGAATAAACTGGTTCAATTCGGTACAATTACAAAAAATTGAAGCTACCAGGTAGTCTACATTCTAATTTAGTTTTACGAAACTTTCCCCTCTTTTTAAAAGTTTTTTTCATAAACTACTAAATTTTGAAAATCATATTTATAAATTTTGAATAACAGAAAAATCCTTAAATATTATTGTGTGTATCATGTGAAAATTAATGTTACTCAACAGACGTACGACAGGTGAAAATTTGTATAAATGCAAATTAGAGAATAAACCATCACATTATACACAACACAGTTCAACTTAAGGCTCAGGCACAAAATACATGTATCAGAACATCATAAATGAAAAAAAAAATCATAAAAATAATTTCAATAAATAAACTTACCCTTTCTGTATATTTTTCTTTGAGTCCATAGTCAGTCACACATTAATGACGAGTACACATGATCACAGAGAATTTGTCACATCAGATGTACATCCACCGTTAAATCCATTTCTGACGTTCCAATTCACCTCTAAGTACGCCAATAGCTCCCAACCACACAGGTGAACACTGGCCGCTGAAATCCACTTGAACTCCTAAAGAGTGAAAACATAAACCGTCAGCTACGGTGTGAACCACTAATGTATGGGTACGGGAGAGCGCCAGATCCTTGTTGATCTTTTAAAAGCTATATACACACAGCATTATAGGTACCAAGACCCAATGTTGTTTTACTTAGCAGACTGTGCGCCACCCAGTCCCACTGTTATAACCCTCACCAGCCAGGCACTATAGTGTCTTACACAGCCACTTAGATAATAATTCTAATATAAACTCTCAACAATGGACTCAACTGCCCGTAGCTTGATCCCTAAAGGGGTCAGCGTGTAGCATAAAGGGGATGAAGACAAGGGGCTGATTTTTATTCCTTACTCAGTAAAACAAACGTCTCTGATCTCTTTAAAGGGCAGTCAACCTTTGAGATTGTACAGGTAATATCTGATTAACTATAAACAGGCAGGTGTAAACAACCAGGTAAGGCCTTGTGCACAGGTAATTAAAACTAATACATCAGTAGTTATCTCCCCTCTGTTCATTGCTGGATCAATAGGGAGGGCTTCAATGAGGTAAATGTGAAACAAGTTTGATAAAATTAAATAAAATTTGTCAATAAGGAATATATTTCAGTCAAATCAATAAAATATTTTCTTTTTTTCATATACCCGGGTATATATATTTTTTATTTGGAAAAATAAAAAGTACAATTAAAATTATTTAAAAGGCTAAAATGGTTATGATAATTACTTTTTCATTGACAGATCATGAGATAATCGAGTAAGAAGTAATCAGTTCTTAACAACTAATGCTCAGTTATATAAAACGTTTGCTACCACAATACCCTGTGTTATTCCACTCTCAAAACATTGTATAAGCATGCTTAACTGTTGGATAAATATATGTTATATACCACTAGTGGAATATGACCTTCCGGACTTAGACCGGAAATCATGTGGTTCAATGCTTAAGCTTGTGTCTTTTGTAACTTTTAAAAAATAAATAAACTGAGTGAAATAAATTCCATATCCAACAACCGCTCGATGTGTAACGTTTATTTATAGGTTCCTTGAGGTTTTGATCAAGAAAGGTTTCCATTCAAACTTGTACTTAATCTAATTTATTGAACTTTATCAAAAAGAATAATAAACAAGATCTGTTTAAACTTATAATTATTAAATCATTCATAGTAAAGAAAGACACTTAAGTGCAAAACAATGGAGGATATGTTCTCATAATTTTACTTCATTAGCCATATAAAGTTGTAACAGTTGTGATAAACAGGACAATTCCAATTTTTCATCATCAAGAGTGAAGACATGTACATTTACCATTTCTGAATTTTGCCAGATCCAGTTTTACAATTGAGACCCATCAACATTGTAGGGTATCTACTGTAGTGTGATCAATAAGATGATAGCAGGCAGAAGCTCAGGTTTATCTCTTGTGCTTGATAAAGAGTTTTAATCCTGTCATTCCTACCCCAGGCACATAATTTAGATGTCTAGCACCAAATCTGATAGGGAACCATCACTAGTAGCCAAATATTGACCAAGGGCTAGTTGGACTTAAATTGTATTCACCTGAATTAATGTAGTAAACATTATTTATCAGACATGATCACAAA